>OX104067.1:39789029-39812207 GCA_944474145.2 Dicrocoelium dendriticum | reverse complement strand
AGTTTATGATCAGTTAAGATTTCGAACCTCCTTCCCCAGAGATACTGGTGAAATTTCTTAACACCGAATATAACTGTCAACACCCACTTATCCAGTAGTTGTGTAGTTCTTCTCTGCGGCAGCTAAACTCCTTGAGGCAAAAGCAATGGGCCCGTCGGTCTGATCCTCCATCTTGTATATATATATATATATATATATATATATATATATATATGTATTTACAAGTCTGTAAACAGACAAATGTGCCATCGGAACCATGGTAAGAAAATATAATGTTCAAGGAGGAGAGAGTAAAAGGTTAGAAAAATGTCTTTTCACTTTCACACACGCCGTTTTGAGTTTCTTTGTTTCCTAGTTTTGTTTAACATTAAAAATACAGAACGAAGAAATGGTAGAATAGCATTGACGCCACTGATTCCTATTTCGGGCCATATCCTTCAAGATTTCCAACTATTGGGAATGCGCTTCACGTGGTCCCCACCCTGGGAGACGCACGGATCCAACTAACGCTAGGCACGAATCTTCATGCTCCTTTTCCAGGTCATCGCTTGTTCGCCACGTCTGTTTTTCCATTCGCGTCCAGGAAGTGCAAATAATGCGCAACCTGGAAGGCGGTGGGCCGGCATGCTCAGTTCGTGACCGAGCCAACTCAAGCGAGGCTTGATGATTATGCTCTAGAGACCAGGACTGTCCGCTCCCGTGATTCTGCTCCTAACTTTCGCGTTGCTCACATTGTGCTGTCACCATACGCGAGCAATCGAACGCTAGCAGCGGTTGTCGAAAGTAGACAGTCGTCTCAAATCATCCGATCGAACAGGCCAGGTCTGGCAGTCGTACAGTAAGACAGCACGAATTGGGGCATTGTACACTCGGCCTTTGAGCTTAAGAATCACATCGCGACGACGCCACAGATGCCTCAGGTTAGAGAATGCAAGACGATCTTTGGCAATTCGTTGTGAAGTTTTATCGGCAATACCGCCACCTGCCGTAATGCAATTCCCGATGCAAATAAAGCTGTTAACGAGCTTCAGGCTGACATCAGAAATGGTGAGTATAGGCACAGAAGCCTGCCAATCCTGGAGCAAAGCTTTACAGTTGGATGGAGCAAAATACAGACCATGCTTAGGTGCCTGTATTGCTACGCGGTTCAGAACGTTTTGAACAACCTGCGAGTCGTCCCCCAGCAAAGCAATGTCATCAGCGTAGTCCAAGTCCACGACTCTGTTCCCGGGTAGAAGCTCAACGCCGCAGCTCTGGGCTCCTTCCAGTGCACGATGTAGGACATCTTCGATGACAAGGTTGAACACCAACGGCGAGATAGGACAACCTTGGTGCACTCCACTGGTAACAGGAAATGAAGAAGAATGCCTGGCATAAACTCTAACTTTGCCAGAGGTGTGACTATACAGCTCTTTCAAGAGTATGGAAAACTTGTCGGGAACGCTGTTGCGAAGCAGACAACGCCACAGTGACGACCTGTACTAAATCCAAAGCGGTTCGGATATCCAAAAACACCACCATTGTTGGACTTCGGTGCACATGAAGGTGTTCGAAGATTTGACACAACATGAAAATTTGGTCAATGCAACCACGGTCAGAACGAAAGCCAGCCTGTTCCTCACGCCACAAACTCTCGCGGGTAACGGAGAGCCTACGCGGCAGAATGCACACAAAGAGCTTGGACGCGACAGAGATAAGTGCGATTCCTCGGTAGTTGGTGCATTCACTACGAGAGCTCTTCTTGTGCATCGGAACCACAGCAGATTCTCCCCATGAGTTAGGAACTTTCTCCTCGTTTCATACTTTTGTGAACAGTGATAGAATTTCGGTGACAATTAAGTTCTCCCCATCTTTGAATAAGTTTGGAGGAAGGCTGTCAAGGCCAAGAGCTTGGTGACGTTTCAGAGTCTGGATTTCTCTCCATATTTCTGCTTCAGTGGGAGGATCTATGCAGACTGACCAAGGAGCACATGATGACAGTGGATGTGTAACCGGAAGTTGTGTTGGGCAATTAAACTGGAGAGCAAAGGGCTCTGCCCAACGATCCGGACGTCTGCGAAGGTTGGTGATCTTTGTACCGTCGAACACAGATGGTCTGACTGATGGTCTGAATTTTGCGTCCGGTGGATCTGATGAGATAAAACAGCCTACGGCCATTACCAGCAGAGGAAGCAGCTTCTATTTCTTTGGCCTGTTTAGACCACCAAGATTCACGGTCACGGCGAAGACTCACTTACAGTTGTCTGGAAATAGAACAGCGGAGCTCAGAGTGCTTCACACTGACGAGTATAGCTCGCCCATAGTCAAGAAGTTCCGCGGAGGTGGCTGAGATCCAACTTTTAATTGTGCAACGAACAAGGCCGCAACTGAATAAACCCGCTGAGAACATAATCTGTTGTTTTAGCGACCAATGCTGAGCAACGTCCCGAGGAGGCGGAGAAGTGAGGTTCTCGCGAAGCTGCTTTTTTATTCCAATTGCCCTGCAAGGTCTTCTAGTTTACCAGAGTTAATACGAGTTTGTCTAGTCCTAGACGGGCCACCGAAACGTATGCAAACCGACGCACGCACTAGCGTATGATCAGTTTCCATGCATATTGATCAATAGGATCTGCTGTTCTGAATACTGCCACGCCAGCGATGACTTATGGAGATGTGGTCAATCTGTAACCAACGTTGAGGGGATGATGGAGCGTGCCAAGTAGCGTAGTGACGTCTAGGGTGGCGAAAGTTCGTGCTGGGAAGGTAAAGTTGGTGGAAGGCACACAAACGGAGTAATCTTTCTTCATTATCTGAGCGAAAGTTGTATCCGTGCGGGCCTCCAAGATGGCGTTCGCTTGGTAACAAACGGCCAACACGCGAGTTGTAATCCCCCGCCACGATATTGATGTCCGTTTTGGGGGCCCTTAAGAGTAAATCATGAAGGTTCTGATAGGAATGCTCCTTGACGGTATCTGGGCTACAGTCAGTGGGAGCCTAGGCGGAGATTCCAAATCAGCACGTTTGTCTTCTCGACGCCAGTTAACGTTGCACGAGCCATGGAGCGTGACAGCACAAAGGCAACAGTTGATCGGAATCCATTCGAGAAGGGTGGCTTCGGCTCTGGCACTAAGGGCGACCCCAACACCAACTTACCCAGAAGCGGTAGCCTCGGCGGCTCCAAAACGTTGAAGGTGGAAACGGGTATAAGGGGGAATTGGTGACGAGGATGGGTAGACTGTGCTGGAATCCTGAAGTCGTGTTTCAGACGAACAACATACATCAATTGCAAGAGTTTCTAGAGTGCGCGCGAGACTGGCTTGTTGCCCAATCTGTTTTAAGGTGCGCACATTGACCTCCGCCAAGTTGAACCGTCTTCGATTGCAGAAGCGGAGATGTGAGAATCCGGGACTGTTCAATCCAGGTTTGGCGCTTTTTGATTATGTCAGAGGATGGAGCGGCGACAGTGCTATCGGAGGAAGTAGTGTTGCTCATCGTTCATTGTTCAGACAAAAACGGGGAAGAATGATACAGGGGAAGGGTAGATAAGCGCGTGGCGTGTGCTGGAAGTGTTTGCAGTAGTAGTATGAGAGCAAAGCATCAGTAGAGCGAAAAATGCAGTTTTGTTCCATGGTTCATCAGTTGCCTAGGCCGAAGTAGGGGGTTGCCTTAAGGGGCCGCCACTTCGAGCCTTTGGGTCATGAACCTACCCGCAAGGCAACGGGGCGCATTCAGGGAATCGCGCCCATTGGGAGCGGGTGACCGATTACTCGGTTCATAAGCTTTTCGTTTGGTCAAGTGCCAAACAGCTTCTGGCAGGTAGAATACAATGCTCCACTGGAGTGAAGCAAGGGGCAATGACTTTATTTGGTGGTGGGTCACATCTGCCATGTCGCAGTGTTGTTAAACGGACACGTGGCTTTTTATTAGGAGAACGCTTGCCAGACGAAAGCCCACCGCGTCATGGAACACTGCCGCCGAACCATTCGCTGAAACGGATTAAACCCGAACCACCCAGCGAGCACCACGAGGAGGTTGTTCGGCAAGCCAGCCATATTGTGCGACAGTACGGCGTCGAACCCTGATACTGAGGCTTCACACCGGAGTGCTGGGCTTCCTTGGACCAAAATGTACTAGCAGAGTAGCCTTGTCCGTAGCTACCTTGACAGCATCGAAAGATTATCCTTCAGCTGACCACGGCCATGGCGTATTTTTTCGTAGTAAAGTGTACAGTGGTTGCGAGGGGGTCGCCAAATCAGGTAGGCAGCAAGTATAATGCGTTAACAAATCAAGACAGGATTGCAGCTCACTGAGGTTGCATGGTCTCTGAGAGTCAATGCTGGGCTGCATTCTCCCCCTTAGCAGGTGCAAACCAGATTTATCCAAACGAAATCCCAGGTACTGAACACTGTCGGCGAAAAATACCCATTTGGATTTCTTTAGCTTGAGTGCACTCTCTTGGAGAAGTTTCGTGACCGCCGCAAGCGATGTCATGTGGTCGCGGTCATTGCAACCAGGAATTAGAATGGCATCTATACCATTTTACAGGCATGTTAGCGCATTGTACAAAGCTTTTCGCGTGGCACGTTTTCAAAATCGCGTACGGTGCTTTCAAGTTAACAAAGCTGAGAATGCTGTTTTGGCGTCGTTGACACTCTCATTGATCATGCGACGTTAGCCAATGAGACACCGGTTGGAAGCCCCCAGCATAAGCGACAGACAGTCTAATGAAAGTGATCGAGCACCACCTTCTGTTCTGTCTTGGTGCTCATCTGAAGGTAACCTCGATGGTTTGTCTCCAAACTGCAACCGTCCAATGGGCAACTTGTGATGCCTGTCTAAGGAGGAGATCCCAGCTACCACATGATCCAAAGCTTGCGCGGTAACCAGGGTGGACAGGCATACTAACCAACACATGAAACGGTCTGTACTTAGTGATCGCTAGCCGCTACCTGGTGGTGGCTTATTCAGCGGCCGAACCATGGTGGCGTAGACAGGCAATCTTCTAACTGGTGTGCCGCAGTCCCTGAGGTCTGAAGGAGTGAGGCAGGCCTGCGTTTGCGGTTGGTCATACATGCGGTGTGGCTTGGACACTGCACACCTTAAGCTGAATCAGCAATCGCACTCCTGCGACCCGCATAGAGATGGTTTTAGACGGCATGACATTTTGGAAGGGAACTAAACCAATGACATCACAGCCACCGTCTTTAGGCAAATAGTAAGTGTAAGCCTATGGAGTGGATTCAAGCGATAAACGAATGTGCTATGTAAATTACAATGCGCAATATTTATAGGTAACATCGTGATGGCACCTCGGTTTCTTTGGTTTGCGGTAGGCTACTGGCAGCTAAGATGTCTGTGTTCGGACGTGGATCTGGCGTAGACCGCATTAAACGAAGAGGACCGTACGCGCGACACCCGCCTGAGGTGAGGGAACGCATTTTGAATGCCTATGAGCAAGGGGGATTGAATGAATGTTGCTTTATTGCTGAATGTGAAAGTGAGCACGTGCCGAATTTGGATAAGGATGTTAGGATCGGTGGAACGGAAGGGGCAACACGCTGGGGTTCGCCGCAGGTCCCTGACAGAAAGTCACATTGATGCTCTGATCGAGTGGGTATCGGAAGAACCGACCGTTACCTTATCAACTCTCCGTTTGCGATTGTAGGCTGAATTAACATTGAAGTTAGCATCACTACAGTTTCCAGATACCTTGACGGTCGTCTTATCACACTAAAGAAGATGCACACTGTCCCGGAATTCATGAACAATTTGGCGAACAAATGCGACGAAGGCTGTTTGTGTTGCGGCTGCTACAATTGCAGGCAGAAGGGAGACAGTCCTTTTGGATTGATGTGACCAATTTCAATCTATTTTGTAGTCGCACCAGGGGTCGTTCACCTAGGGGAACTTGAGCACAGTGCACGGTGGCGAACAGCCGCGGGCAGAATGTGTATGTTGTGTGTGCAATGACGAGCGAGGTACTGATAGCCTTTTCCTTTTTAAGAGGCAGCTTCAACAAGCGGAGATACATGCAGTGCGTTCGAGAACTCCTGGATTCCCAGGGAGCCGCTTTTATTGATCGGTGTGTTCTGATTTGTGACAACGCACCGTGCCACGCAGATATGCAGGAGGTTTTCAAGGCGGAAGGGTATCGAGCAGGAATGCTACTACGACTAGCGCCGTACTCTCCTTCGTTAAACCCTATCGAAGGCGTGTTGAGTGTTGTGAAGACGTATGTGAAGGACACCATGACGAGGTATGTGTAAATGCTTAGACGGGATCCAGAATGGGTTCTTTTCACTGGCGAGTGAAGCACACGATTTCTCGAGCGTGTGTTGCTTGCAGCGTGACGTTGCGTTACGCGGCACACCTGCGAGCAGATGGTGAGACATGCTGCGAAGAATTACTGACGGGTGATTCATTATGCCGATTTATAGGTTGCAATCGTTTAAATAAAACACTTGTGTACATAATGTTCTTCTTCTTCTCAGCAAACGGGAAAGGATACAGTGCGTTACATGCTCTGCAGCATATGTAGAGTACTTTAGTAGCCGCAGACATTTTGTCACAGTTGTTACTGTTCTTGTTTGCTTATAGTCCTAAATCATGGGGAAGCGGATGGTTAAGAGCTGGTGAGTGAACGGTGTTGCAGACGGCGCATATCTATACGTGCAAAGTCGCGTAGGCCGCAGTGCGTCGCTAAGGGTTGCGTGCCAAGTATTTGTCCGGAGGCCCAGAGATGATGTAACGCAATTTCGTGGATGCCTTCGCCAACATACAGTGTCGGACAAGCAACGCTTAGTCGACGACCGCATTCCAACAATTGCAGTTGATTGCGGCAGGGAATAGGAAAACTGTTGCGAACGAGAATAGATAAGCGTAGGACTTGCGTACAAATGGAAATTTTGCAGCCGTCCAAGTTGCAGAGGCCGTCTGCTTTGATCTTCCAGTGCGCTGTAAGCTGATATGAATCGTGTAGCTATGTAACTCTAAGGTAGTGGTTGCGTTGTTTGCTGATTCCAAGTTCCCTGGTTGGAAAAGATCGTCATTGGATTTTAGTGTAGCGAGAACAACACGGTAGGGGAGAACGCTGTTTATTGCCCGCTGAAAGGTTCACACGCATGTCCCACGCACACACACAAATATAACCGCGTTTCCCACTTACGACGCACCACGTTCCGCCGAGTGAAGTGGTGTCCACTCAGCGCCATTAGGCTGATCCGACGTGGACATTGAATGTGCCGCTTTCCGCCCACATTTCTGCTCCCTTGCGTCGCAGCCTATCCAGAATGGATACGTACCAAAGCTCTCGACTTGCTTGCTCGGGGCTGTGTTGCTCTGGTCGGGCCGATTCCTGGGGCCGTAGATTGAGGCATATCTCTTGGGAAAATCGGGCTCCCTTTCATGTCGCCTCTTGTTCTTCTCGGCGTGGCCGCGGTATCGTTTGTCGCTGACGATCCATTCGCGGCTTGCATCGTAGGCCACGAGCTGGGTCGACGATTCCCGTTCCCAGTCTTCGCGTTAGTCCCGATCTGCTGCTGCTTCCGGGGCATTTCCGTGTGAACTGAGATCCGCGCCTCTACATTAGGACATTGTTCAAAGTAGGAGAATTCCAAGTGTGGAGTGGGCGCGACGTTAGTGAGTGTTCCTTTGTCTCCATACCCATGGGCGACTTTGTTAACCGGTTATCGCTTTAATGTCTCCATGTATGGCGTTAGTTAAAGGTCACAGGAAGGATGCGGAACCTATGTTTGCATAGGATAATTAGGCTTCACTTCCATGTGGTCGCCCATAGGTGTTGAGACGCTCTGACAAGTGGCTTTCCGAATGGCACCATTAGAAGCACAGTCAATGCAGATGGAACCTCCCTATTGCGTCCATGGACTGGAATGCTATCCTCATGAAATCGGCATTACTCAAGAAAAAAAACACCTAAAGAGGCTACCATGACTAGCGTATTCACACATGCCACATCGTCCTGCTAGATAAAACCCAAGGCTGATAATTAGTGGCGACGTACGCATTTTACTCTGGTAATTCAGGAGAATACCTGGAACAGACAAACACTGTTGTCTCACCCACGGGCGTTCCTACAATGTGTTTGCAATCATTTGCCAAGGCAACCGCACCCACTAATCCTCATGTGGACCACTGTTTCAGCTAGTCTTAGAAGCACTCATGTGTGCACGCCGTGACACACGTTGTTATCGACTTGGCAACTACTCGGAAACATTTTGTCATTTGAAAGTAGGTAATTCCGGAGGCATTGTTGAAGGAGGAGAATTACTCCAAATCTTATGCTTACGATGCATATTCAACGCTCGTTAGCAGATCATATCAGGGCCGTAAGGTCACTTGGTATTTCAAGCCCATCAATCACATGGAAGTGAAGCATAAATATCTTGTTGAAACGCAGTATTGACATGCATCTACGACTTATAAATACCGGCAGGTCCATGGGTCCCGAAGCGATAACTGATTACCTAAGTGGCCCACAGGTGTGGAAATGAACGAACACTCACTAATGTCGTGTCACCGCCACAATAGGAACCCTTCTCGTTGGAACGGTGGCTACAGATCCACTGATGCTCTTACCTACGCAGCGAACTTGACTTTAGCATACAATGCGCCGACAACATCAGCAGTACGTAACTACACTATTCACGTGAGTGGACGGCCAACTGAAACTACACGGCACCGGAACCTTGTTGCTTTGAAGGCTTTAAAATTTCTATTTGCGAACAAGTCCTAGCTTTACCTCATTCATACGAAGTACTGCATTGTTTCTGATTACCTCATACTGCATTAACAATCACATGCATTTCCTAAACGAAATGGCATACGGATCGATTCTCCAGATTGCTCGCAGTGGCACGATTACACTATGGATGCCGTATCACGTGTGGCCGGATAGGCAAGCGAGCAAGGAATGCAGCCATACACTCCACTCGTAAGCCTTCAAAGCTTCTCTTCCAACACCCTGGAGGCGTTGCAGCCTCAACAAAACAACCAGTCCGCTTCTTATTACCACTCACTTGGATGTCATCTTGCTCGCGTGGTAGTGAAACCTCCTTACGCCATATTTGCAGCATGACCAATCACGCATTATGTCTCCGGTTGGCTGATTGGCCGAGGGCGTTGGCCGCCTCGGTTGCGGTCTGTGCGAGTCCACATAACGTAAGGCAGGAATTCCTCGCTGCACTTTGCGGAGTTTGTTAACGTGTATGTACAGGAGCTTAAGGTTTGGAAGAAATTTCTCAGCTAGACTCTGTTGGTGCTGTATTTTATCATCGCGTACCAGGTTCACGCAATGATTCCTTTGGATGGTATAGGCTTCCAACGTTTCGGCATTCGGTGACTCCTTGTATCTTCGCCAGAGTAAATTCCTCGTGAAGATATACTTCCGTGTCCTGCTGCGTATGAATGATTTACTGTCTTCGCTCGCGAAGGCCTTTCCCTAGAAGCACTAGTTACTAACGCGTTAAATTGGTGAGCAAAATAAGACCAGGCGACATCGGAGGATCGTTCTGCCAGAAATACCCAGTTCGTAGCATTTATAAGTTTGATTAGAGCGCCGCAATTCGTAATAAGCTGACACTCCTCTGTGTTTTCTGAGGAATGCTCTGCGTAGCAGATGTAATTGAACATGAGCGTTGCATGGTCGCTACGGCCTAAAGGACTCTCTATCGATACTGTTTCGATCATAAGCTCTTCGATGGTGAATACGAGATCAAAGACACTCGGTTTGTTTCCCGTCCTGAATCTTGTGGGAGATGTGATGTGATTGTAGAGTGGTAGTCCACTGATTATCACCTGTACTTCCATTTTGAGGTGTTCGTTGATACAGGCTGGGGTTTCTATGGTATGAAAATTAAAGTCACCAACCAGGAGAATGTGACTGTACCACTGTCGATGCTAGGCGGTTGTCCATTTCCAAAGTAGCCGACGGAGGGCGATACACCACACCCAACAAACATGCGTCCCCACGGCTTAGCTGAAGACGGCACCAAAGCGCATCGGCATTCTGAACCTCTGGGTCATCGATGAGATCAAGGTGTAGTTCGCTGCGATAATAAAGTAGTACGCCACCTCTACTTGTTCGATCGTTGCATAGGATAGACATCCCAGGTAGTGTGATTTCTGCATCAATGATCGTTTCATTCAACCATGTCTCGGTTTTCATAACGAGGTCTCTCGATATAGAGGCCTGACGCAGGCGAAGCTCCGCCTGTTTGTTTAAAACATCTTGTGCAGTGGTATAAAAACAGGAGAGTGCTTCATAGGTTAGAAGGTTGTCTGTGGCTGTAGACAACAGGCTTCAGACTAGGCCGACCCTCTTGAGGTCGGCTTCTACTAGTTTTTTGAATAGTCAGGCTTACGAGAATGCCTTGGAATAACTCTGCACCATGCAATCAGCTTCATGATGATCTTGATGAACACTCACCTCCTGCGGTGTCTCGCCGGATGTTATGACGGCTGTCAGATCAGTCTCTGTGGTGGACTCTGCAATAACGCTTGTTCCCACTGAGTTGGTTCTCTACATAGATTAATCAGTAGCCTCTGGTCGTAAACCTGCTGTTTTTAGTCGAATTTCTGTTGGTAGCATGTTCCGGAAGTTACCCCAGTTCTCTAGAACTGCCTGTAAAGTCAGCCCAGACGGTAAGACAAACTTCAGCAACCTAGGACCACACCCTTTGTAATTTGGTGACACGAAAATCCTTGTCAGGTAGATAGCAATGACATTTAATAAAGACAGTGCCTCATGAATGTCTCGCCATTGCTCCAGGTCATTTGTCTGAGCATCTTCGGGAGATGAAGCTTGAGATTCGGGGACGCCATGAATAATGACGGTTTTCAGCTCTTGTTTTCTACTTCCCTGTTTATGGTTCATATCCTTTGAACGTTTTTCCACGGGATATCCGGTAAGAAAGATACTCCGTTCGATGCTCTGTGGTGTCGATTCGCAGCGCGCAGAATGGATTCCGTTTCGTCCGTGGAATGTAGTGTTGCTCGAAGTAGTCGAGGCTTACCATAGTGTAAAGAGTTTGAGTGTCATGCGATGCGTCGCAGCCTAGTGGATTAAGCGCACATGCAGATGGCATTACAGATGGATTCCCACTGACTACGATCGTCTATCAATTTCCCCTTATTGTGTTGGGTTTGGATTCAGGAAAGTTAGTGCACACAAGACTTAAGACACCATGATTCCACCTTGTGGTTCACGATTTAAGAGCACTAGGTGCATTTGTTTTTGTAGATTTGTAGAACGCACTGGCGATAGCGATCCATGTTGAGGCACAGTTTTGCTTTCTCCGGTAATTGATGTCACAGGTGTCTTTGACGGCGTTCTCTTAGAGGCAACCGCTGCGTAGGATGTCGTTATTCCTTACCGTGGGCTTGCTGGAGTGTTGTATTTCCAGTATTTCAACTGAAGTACTAGTTATCACACCCTTGGAGAACGTAGGAGCAAGTGGGTTGTAAACGACTTTTTCACTTAGTGGAGTCATTTGGCTAGAGGTCGTTGTAGACTGAGACGCCGTGATGAGTTTTGGGTGCCTGACCTTCTTTTTCGGTCTAAACGGGGAGTTTGCCGGTGTCCATTCAGATGCAAGTGTAGCATTGTTTACTTTCACAGATACCTTGCTAGCGTTCATCGGTTGCTCAACTGTTTCTGCCAACTTTCCACAATATTTCATTAGGAAAGTTACGCAACTAACAACAGGGATGGATTTGCACAATTGTCAGAACCAAAACGCTTCGGTTTTGCTTCTGTATTGTCTAGTTTCCAGTGCACTCATCCCTAAACACTTTGAATAGTACGCTTCTTGACAGTTAAAGCAAACTGGACCAGACCTGACGGTTTTGACACGCAGGTCACAAATGACTTTCGAATGGGCCATATCCACTTGGGGCGTGCCCTTTGTTATTGTGACTTGCACCAATTCCAAACGGTAATAGATAGAAAAGGAGAGTTCAGAATCGATGTTGTAGATCTCTCACTTACCACTAGCTTAGAATGGAATAATTATACTGATATATGTGGTCACGGTCAGTAATGGGGCAGCGAACTAGGAATGGCCGCAGATGGTGGTGATGTGATGTAGAGATTCCACACTAACAAGATGGAATGGAGCAACTGGATGTGTACACTACAACAGGAGTGGCAAGATGACAGAAATATTGACGCACCGTGTATGACTTCGCTTCACTTTTCGCTGCGTCGCGATCGGCGCTGGTTTTAGGTCAGTGGGGTCAGACGCGTCGCGTCCAGATGCGTCACACGTTCCTTAGGGTAGATAGGCGACGTGCCTGCTATTGATCCAGCCGGTAAGTGGATGGGCAGCGATGCGGCGTACTATTGAGCCAAAGCAAGATGGCTTTGAAAATACTGTCTAATGACGACAGTGGCTGTTCCAGTGGCGGATCTAATTGACAACTATCGCTTTGTACAGCGAGTAAAAGGATTGGTAGTAAGATGTACGGGTGCCTCTCAAAAAGATCTTTAAAATAAGACCACAACAGTTTGTGTGCGACGAGAGAAAAAATAAATTCTCCGATAAAATTCAAGCGCGGTTTACTTCGAAATTGCAAAAACGTAGTTTTCTGGTGATATGCGAACGACAGATCCAAAAGCTGAATATTGGTAGGAGGAGCTCGCGGAGCCAAATCGAATGATAGTACGTAGGTCTCTGTGAGAATATATCCGAAGATTTAAAGCGAATAAAGCAGGAGGACACTATTTTGCGACGGATCGGTAGACACACATATACCTCAAGACGGAAGAGAAAATGGTGCTCGACCGCTTTCATTGGACTGCCTGTCGCTTATGCTGGGGGCTTCCAACCGATGTCCCAAGGCTAACGTCCCATGACCAAAGAGAGCGTCAACGACACCAACACAGCGATCGTAGCTTTGTTAACTTGAAAGCACTGTATTCAACTTCCAAAATGTGTCACGCGGACAGTTTGGTACAATGCACAAACATGCTCGTAAAATGGCATAGATAAGCGCATGCACCCGGTATTCCCTTCACCAGATTGTAAATAACCCCTGAAATATCGAAGGCGATGAATGTATTACAAAGAGAAGCCTGTTGCATTGGAACAAAACCATGTGCGCATCGATGGTTGCTAACTCAGTTGCGGCGGGGAAGAATATGGTCCGCTGAGGCAAATTGTGGCTAGATCCTGACAGATGGTCTACCAACTGCTGCTACTGTTGTGCCATTGGCTCATGTCCTCGACGCCTCCTCGTGGCGACCGCTGGGTGGGAGTTGGGTTACGCCCTTCTCCCTGCTAAGATCCAGCACATCAATCTGCATGAGTCAGTGAACTAACTATGTGCTAGACCCGCTGCCTTTCGGGTGTACATTTAATCGAAGGTTTTGGCTGAGGACCCGTGTCGTTCTCCTGTCAGGTGTGGGCGCCCTGCCAGTATCCTAGTCCATCCTCTTCGGAGGTTAGGAAGTGCTCGATGTCCCTCTTCCCGTAAAACCTACCCATGGGAGACAACAGGTCTACGGGTTATAAGCTCATAGCTTGAGTGGCGTAGAGCACGAGCGCCACGCATTGTCTGACGGTGGGAGGGCACTTCCGCGTGTTCAATGGTTTGCTACTGACCGCCTCAAACCAGGCAGCCCCTGGTCAAATTGATGCAAACCCGCCAGAACCCACTTGCGTCTGGCCGTGGTCGCAGGTGCGTATCCTACTACGGTCGCAAAACCATGTGATTCGTTCCAGTACCTCCAAGGCTGCGTGTGACGGCCGTCAAGCAGATCCCAATCTGTCTGTGCAATCACATTCCCGAGCTGGATCTGCTCCCCACTGCCTTGTGGGTCAAGCTATTGAGCCAAAGGCTCCGGGCGGAGTCCCTCAAGTAAAAGTTCAAAACACCCACTGCCTTGTGGGTAACGTAATTGAGCAAAAGGCTCCGGGTGGAGCCGTTCAAGCAAACCTCCAAATCACCCACTGCTCTGTGGGTCAGGCTATTGAGCCAAAGGCTCCGGGTGGAATTCCTCAAGCGAACCTGCGGAGTACAATGACCACCTCGCGTGCGATTGCCCACCAATGCAATCGTATGCCTGCACGCAAAGCACTCAGCATCGGATGCTGGAACGCGTGCACACTACTGGACCGGAACTCCAGTGAGCGCCCTGATCGACGTACTGCACTCGTCGCAATGGAACTGGCGCGCTACTAAATTGATATTGCGGCGCTCAGTGAAAACCGGCTCACTGAGCAAGGTAAGTTGCATGAAGCAAGTGCTGAGTACGTCTCGGCACGATGTAATCTTGGGGTCGGATATGCAATTTCCCACTGCCTCCATGGCCAGGTAGTGGGTGAAGTAACAGGCATCAGCGCGCGAATGATGACTGTTCGCCTACGACTCGGAAGAGGTAAGTTTGCCACCTTTATAAGTACTTACGATCCGACCATGTGTTATCCTGATGACACGCGTGATCAATTCTACACTCAGCTCTGCTCCGTGATACGGTCTATGATGAAGGGCGACCGACTTTTCTGCTGGGTGATTTCAACGCGCGCGTTGGGCGTGATGCATCGGTGTGAACTTGTGTTATCGGTCTGCAAGACATTGGTTCAGCGAATGCGAACGGTGACAGGCTGCTCTCACTGTGTGCCACTAACAGCTTGACGCATACGATGTCGATGGAGTACAACCCATCGGTGCTTGCCGCTTCCGCACTTGCCGCTTCCGCACTTGCCGCTTCTTCTCTGCATGCATGAGGGCTTTCTCCTGCACTTCGGAAACTGCCTTCGTGAGTAAATCGCGCCATGCACGCCGATCAACAGCATTCGATTCCCATGACTTGCAATCAAGATTAGAACGTGAGAGGCTCTCTTTAATCTTGTCCTGGTAACGTAACTTTGGTTTCCCCACATGCCGCTTCCCAATACTCAGCTGACCATATAATCGTCGTTTCGGTATCCGCGTCGAATCAATACCGCTCACATGACCGAGCCAACTCAGGTGTCTCAGCAAAAGCATGCAGTCCACTGCGTATATTCCACTTCGGCGCAACACTTCCATGTCAGCAACTCTGTCGCCCCAAACGATGCGCAAAATTCGTCGCAAACACTGCTGATAAAACCGCTAGAGATTTCGCACATCCCGCCGGTACATCGTCCACATTTCACTACCGTATAGAAGAACGGACGGCACCGTGGATTTGTACACCATCAGCTTCGTGCCAATGGTAAGCTGATGGTTGTTCCACACTCGGTACTCAAGCTTTCCGAATGCCGCCGCTGCCTTCGACACGCGGATACGCAGCTCACTGTGTATCTGCTGATCAGTCGACATCACACTCCCAAGGTAGCAGAAGCGGGAGTTGGTTTCCAATACTTCAGCACCAATGCTGATTCGCGGCAATACTGAAGATTGTACCTCCGGTGAAGACTGAAAGAGACAGACAGTTTTGCTTGTATTGATGGCGAAACCGAATTTGGCCGTTGTCGAAGCCAGAGCACTAGTCATGTGCTGCAACTCATCTGCACTTTGTGCAAACAACGCACAGTCGTCAGCAAACAGCAACATACGGATAGTTGTCTCACAGACTAGAGTTCTCGCACCGAAACGACGGATGTTCAGGAACCCACCATCAATACGGTGCTCCACACGAACACCGTAAGCACAAGCCGCATCAAAAGCACATCATTGCATGAATATAAATATTAAACAGGGCAGGAGCTAAGACACAGCCTTGCTTCACACCAGAGACAACTGCAAAGTCATCCGAGGTCTCTCCACTCAGTTGCACCCTCACTCGCATACCACTGTGCAGACATTCAATTAAACCTACACACTTACGTGAGCAACCAAACTTACCCAACACCAACCACAATGCCTCGCGGTTCACCGTTCCAAATGCCTTGGTGAAATCAACATAAAGCGAGTACAACGGCTGGTGTCGTTCTCTACACTTCTCCTGCAACTGACGAGCCGCAAACACCTTACCTATAGTGCTGTGGCGCGAAGAGAATCCACACTGCTCTTCCGCCACGTTACGTTCCACAATCTGACTGACGCGGCGGTTGAGCAGGATTCGGGCAATCACCTTGCCCACACAACTCAGCAAGTTGATGCCACGATAATTCGTGCAACATTGCTTGCTGCCTTTGCACTTGTACAGTGGTAGCACAAAGGCATCCTTCAGCTCAGGGGGCACCTCCACCTCAATCGATACGCGTGGCATCAAGTGGTGCAGCGCAGTCACCAACGCGGGTCCGCCGTGTTTTAATATTTAAGGCGGGATCCCGTCGGCCCCAGCACAGTTGCCGTTTCGCAGCTGGACAAGTGCTCTCTGGGTCTCATCCAGTGTCGGCGTGTCCGCTAGACTTGTCTTCACATCGTGCTGCTTCAGGCAGTTCAATATAGACCAGTCGATCTCTGAACGGTTGTTCAAGAGACAGTCAAAGTGATTTCGCCAGATCTGCATTATGTCTGCAGTCTGTGTGCAGGTAGCGCCTGAACTACCATCAATCAGTGTCCTCAGCGGCTCCAATCTCGGTCCATACGCCGCCTTCAAGGAGTCCAAGAATTCCTTTTGTTGGCGGTGTTCGGCGTAGCATTCCATCTGCTTCGCCTTCTCCGCCAACCATGCATTTCTAATGCGACGGAGTTCTAGGGTCAGTCGCCGTCGAAGTTTGCGAAATTGACTCTTTTTCCCCAAGTCACTGCGGTCTGCCACATGTGCAACAATTGCCGCATTCTTCTCAGCTACCAATACGCCAATCGTCGCCTTGTTGTCATTAAACCAATCAGGCCGCTTACAGTTTGTCTGCCCGATGGTCTTTTCGACAGCAATTGTCACCTGATCACGAATGTGGTGCCACAGGTCACCCACTGTGGCTATGCATTCCATATCACACAGGCGTGCAGTCCTCGCCTTCTCCAGCTCAATACGTTTCGTCACAGTAACGAGGGAATGTTAAATTTACGCCGGTTCACAGCAGGAGTGCAATATATAGATTTACGAGCATACATGTACACTTTGGTCCGCACCAATTTGTTCCCAGTGCCAGACTCAGCTCGACTCAGTACACGTGTCATGCGCACTTCACGTATGTCACGCTGACGTACGATGACATAGTCGAGCAGGTGAGCGTGACCACTCCGTGGGTGCGTCCAAGTTGGTATATCACTCGCACTCGGTGCGAACCTAATGTCCGTGGCCGTCAGGCCGTGAGTGGCACACAGTGAGAGCAGCCTGTCACCGTTCGTATTCGCTGAACCAATGCCATGCAGATCGATAACATCTGTCCACACTGATGCATCACGCCCAGCGCGCGCGTTGAAATTACTTAGCAGAAATAGTCTTTCGCTCCTCAGCACAGACCTTAGCTCAGAGGGGAGCTGAGTGTAGCATTGATCATGCGTATCCTCAGGATAACACATGATCGGCCCGTAAGTACTTATAAAGGTGGCAAACTTACCTCTTCCGAGTCGTAGGCGAACAGTCATCAGTCGGGTGCTGATGCCTGTTGGTTCACCCACGAGCTGGCCATGGAGGAGATCGGCTATTGCAAATCCGACCCCATGATCACGTGGTGCTGAAGTGGCGTTGCCCACCCAGTTAAATGTGTAGCCAGCACTTGTTTCACGCAACTTACCTTGCTCAGTGAGCCGGTTTTCACTGAGCGCCGCAATATCAATTTAGTAGCGCGCCAGTTCCATTGCGACGAGTGCAGTACGTCGATCAGGGCGCTCACTGGAGTTCCGGTCCAGTAGTGTGCACGCGTTCCAGCATCCGATGCTGAGTGCTTTGCGTGCAGGCATACGATTGCATTGGTGGGCAATCGCACGCGAGGTGGTTATTGTACTCCGCAGGTTCGCTTGAGGAATTCCACCCGGAGCCTTTGGCTCAATAGCCTGACCCACAGAGCAGTGGGTGATTTGGAGGTTTGCTTGAACGGCTCCACCCGGAGCCTTTTGCTCAATTACGTTACCCACAAGGCAGTGGGTGTTTTGAACTTTTACTTGAGGGACTCCGCCCGGAGCCTTTGGCTCAATAGCTTGACCCACAAGGCAGTGGGGAGCAGATCCAGCTCGGGAATGTGACTGCACAGACAGATTGGGATCTGCTTGACGGCCGTCACACGCAGCCTTGGAGGTACTGGAACGAATCACATGGTTTTGCGACCGTAGTAGAATACGCACCTGCGACCACGGCCAGACGCAAGTGGGTTCTGGCGGGTTTGCATCAATTTGACCAGGGGCTGCCTGGTTTGAGGCGGTCAGTAGCAAACCATTGAACACGCGGAAGTGCCCTCCCACCGTCAGACAATGCGTGGCGCTCGTGCTCTACGCCACTCAAGCTATGAGCTTATAACCCGTAGACCTGTTGTCTCCCATGGGTAGGTTTTACGGGAAGAGGGACATCGAGCACTTCCTAACCTCCGAAGAGGATGGACTAGGATACTGGCAGGGCGCCCACACCTGACAGGAGAACGACACGGGTCCTCAGCCAAAACCTTCGATTAAATGTACACCCGAAAGGCAGCGGGTCTAGCACATAGTTAGTTCACTGACTCATGCAGATTGATGTGCTGGATCTTAGCAGGGAGAAGGGCGTAACCCAACTCCCACCCAGCGGTCGCCACGAGGAGGCGTCGAGGACATGAGCCAATGGCACAACAGTAGCAGCAGTTGGTAGACCATCTGTCAGGATCTAGCCACCACCATCCTTAGCGCACCGTAAGCTCTCCCGCCCAACCGTATATATATATATATATATATATATATATATATATATATATATATATATATATATATGTAAATGTGCAGCTTGCTGTGCATCACCGCCAGCTCTAACTGCGCACCACAAATCCAGTGTAAACCGGAAGGAAGAATACCGGGGAGCCGATTGATTGGAGCCACGTTTCATCAACCGAACCGGCCCACACTGCTTTACAGGCAATCACACGCGCGCTGTATTTGGGAATCAGTTGCACACAAGACCGTGGCTGGACCGTATTCTGCTCCACTTTAAGTGCGTGGAACCACTCTTCTGCCACAACGACCGTCCCCTCCATCAACGACCTACTGTCTCTTTCTGCTTTGTTCAGCTGTGTATGTTTGCGACATTGCTTACTCGTGCGGCTCCTTATCATAGGTGCTAGTACATTAGTACAAGTAGAAACCTTGTTGAAAAATTCCCCGGCAGGTTTGTTGTTTCAGAATGGTGGCTCCCAATTCATGGTGCAGATAACTTCCTTATGTGCATTCCAGTCAATTCAGTGAATGTTATGCGTGGGTTGCAAAGTGCACTTGGGGAGCTTAGTACGTTCATTTATCACGATACAAAACGCCGTGTTTCGGCTGCAGGTTGGCAGTGGACTGTCTATGAATGCATAAGCGGATGGGATCGTCATGGTGAATTCCAGACCCAGAATATTGGCATTTCTGGTCGGGCCCTCTGACATGTGTGATACAGCCAGTGAAGTGGATAGAGTGCACCAATTTGTCTAGTACCGTTTATATCGTTTGTCTGGGCAGTAATCTGTTAAATTGCGGCGCATTGAAATATTTGTACATAGGTTTGGACTTGTAGGTATTGCTAGAAACTGTGTAGATAGCATCCATTAGCTGCTAGCTTTCATGTTGGGTTGCTCGGGGATGTCGGTAGATACAAGCAACTACAACGTGCCACCAAATTGCAACAAACATCACAATCTAAATTGTGGAACTCGGTGAAACGGTTTACTGCTACGCGCGAGCAAAATAAATTAAAAATAGCCTCTCCTAGTTTTAAATACTATGGAAATAGCGTCTAGCGAAAGGAAGTCATCACCTCGCAGGCTAACCACTGTCAGTGACAGTGGAAAATAGGTGGTGCGATATCCCAGTTAGTTTGCAGATTATGTAGCCCAGCCAACGTCCCCAAGGCTCAGTGGCTTAAGCTGCTGGCTAGTTGGCATCTGCCTCTAGTGTTCATGGGTTCGATACTCCTTAGAGAACCGAGGAAATGTGCACCACTGATGAGCCCCAATATGGCGAAACGCGTCTGGTGCTTTTCCGGACTAGGCTCTGCTATGTAACTTGTGAACTACTGGGATGAAAGCCTTATCAGAACTACAGCTGAAATCCTGCTACTCGCGAGAAATTGTTTACCCATATCGAGATACATACTTACAACGAACTTTTCAGTCACCAGCAGTCATTGTTGTGTGATTAAGAAAATTCGCTTAGAAAGTCGCACCTGACCAGGCCTCTAGAAAACCTTATTATGCCCAGTTGATCAGATATTCGGGGAGTAAGAAACCTATCATCTCTTTTTTACCATTCGTCGTTGTTCCGAGTCTAATTTAAAGAAAGTCAACCAGTATGTTGGTCTCTTGCGAATGAGAGTCGACAGTGTAGGATCATCCATCTCCCGGGTGCTGAACGCGTACCTATGAATCAAGTCGAATACGCTATCCAGGCTTGGCAGCCCTGGCTGTTTACTGCCTCTTGTTGCGTTTTGACTTTCTGTCACCTTATCGGTCACCGCACTGCCATGGGTTCAGTTCACACTAGACCCTGCGCTTTGTTCGAATGCAAGTGGCGAATCACAAGTATCTCTTGCGCAGTGTTTTCATTAATATGCTGGGAATCAATTCCCATACTTTACGGATCGTCTCTGGCTGTCCGCGTTCATCATAAGTGAACTAAATAAAACAATGCGCGATCGGCCGCGTTCCGTTGTTCGTTGAACGATCACCCCAGGCTCACTGTGATCAAGCCCGCATATTTCAGTGTGCAAGCTAGGTCACAACGCGTTCTATTGCATAACCATCGGCTCGTCGAACACGAACAACAACCACCATTGGCGATCTGCGATCCGTTATAACCACACATCGTGCCTACTCGTGTCCACTGTCCTCTATCTCTCCCATCATTGTTTCACGGCACAGAAACGGCACTTGGTACACCATACTGTAGCGAGAACGACAAGACAGGGGGTAGACGTTTATTGCACATCGAAAATGGGCACATGAGGGTCTCGCGCGCGCCATCGAATATCGACTAGATTTCCGTCCCACAACGCAACACAGGTACAGATGTTAGAGACGAGCCAGTCCTTTCGCCTCGGGAGCTCTGACTTGGAAGATCCGCCTTCCTGTTTTCGCCTCGATCCCCACTTCTCTGTACCCGATTTGGATCGGCCAGGAGTCGTTCGAGAGCTCTCGACTTGCTTGTTCGGGGCTGTGTCAATCGGCTCGGCCTCGGTCCTGTGGGCTGCGCTAGCGGCGTATTTGTCTGATTTATTGCGCTGTCCACATATTCCCGCTCCGTAGTTCCGGGCCCAGGCTCGTCGCTAGCCGTCTTTCGCGATCCGCTCTCAGCTAGCTCCGAAGAGCTCCCCAGAGCCATTCTTGGAAGCGGCTCCTCTACACCCGCCCCTCCTCCAGGACCTTTCTTCCTCTCGTACCATGGTCGCAAGAGAGCAGCATTCACCCAACGTTCCATTCCTCCGCAGTCGATTAAGAAGTTGCCCGCTTTCTGGTCGATAATGGTGTAGGGGCCTTTCCAGCGTTCTCTGAACTTGCTTGCGCCCGGCCCGTCATGATCCGGCCGATCGTTGTTCCGTAACTTGACCCGTTCTCCAATCCTGAATGGCCTCCACTTGTGAGCCTCATGCCTGGCGTCGTAGTTTCGCTTATTCCGCGCTTGTCGAGCTTTGGTTTCGCTTCTAGCTTTCCATCACAGTCGCTCTTGATGCTCAGCTGGATGTTTCCACTCACCCTGGTTCGGTAGGCGAGTATCGAGCGCAATCCGTGGTTCTCTGCCGAACAGTAATTCGAATGGCGCGACCTTGGTGGTTGATTGCATGCTGGTCCGATACGCGATCAGAACTTGAGGCAAAGCATCTTCCCATGCCAACTTCGTGCAGCTCATCCACGTCTTCAATGTCCGGTTGAACCGCTCGGTCATGCCGTTGGTTTGTGGGTGGTACGGTGAGGTTCGCCGTCTCTGGATGCCCCACTTGTCCAACACTGACTTAAACGCTTTTGACTCGAAGCAGGGCCCTTGGTCCGTGATTATACACTGTGGGATCCCATACCTTGCAGGCACATTGAATTCGAATACTTGCGACACTGTCTCGCCTGTTTGGTCCTTGATTGGTATGGCTTCCACCCATCGAGTGAAGTGGTCAATCATCACTAGAATGTATCTGTTTCCTGTTCGACGCACTGGTAAGGGCCCAAAGACGTCCAGTCCCCAACACTGAAGTGGCTCACCAACCTCCATCGATCGCATCGGCGGTCTCGGGGACTCCATCTCCCGACTCGTTTGGCAGTTTGGGCACTCCCGAAGGTATGCCGCGACGTCCTTCCTCATAGTTGGCCAAAACACTCGCCTCCGCAGCAATTCAAAGACCCGCTCGAATCCCATATGGGCGCCATCATGAGTTATGCGCATCACACGTTCTCGCTGATTTGGTGGAACAAAAGGCACTTTCCGTCCGTCTATCGCCACCACCACGTTATCGTTTTCGACCTTTAACCTGTCCCAGATCTTGAGGAGTTCCTCCACCTCCTCCGATGTAGCCTCCGGTTTGGTGCCAGCCCGTAAGTGAGAGCACAACACATTCACGAATTCATCTGTCCTTTGATCTCTCAGCAGGTTCCTCTCCCCCATCGCGATCGCACGCACCGGTATGGCATTGTCTGGCATGATGTCGTCCAACCACGGGCGTGGCAACATATCTGGCAATACATTCTGCGTTCCATCCACGTGCTCAATGGTGAAGTTGAATTCCTGCAAGCGGTAGGCCCATCGCGCAAGCCGTCCCCGCGGGTCTTTCGCCATCATCAACCACGAGAGCGGTTTGTGGTCAGTGACGACCCGGAATTCATTCGCCAGTAAGTAATTTCTCCACTTCTCTAACGCCCACACGATGGCTAAGCATTCTTTCTCCGTTGTTGAATACTTCTGTTCCGCCCCCGTCAGCACTCTGCTCGCGTACTCCACCACCCCAGCCGGTTGCGACAAAACCGCACCGATGGCCACATTGCTTGCGTCGACAGCCACAGTGAACCTCTCACCAGGATTGGGTAGCCGTAGACATGTCGGGGCTTCTGCTATGCCTGCCTTTAGATGGTCAAAGGCCTGATCCGCTTCAGCTGTCCACACGAAGGGCACGTCCTTGCGAAGCAGCTTTAACAACGGGCTGACCATCTCTGCGAACTGGGGCAC
>OX104067.1:39764262-39788535 GCA_944474145.2 Dicrocoelium dendriticum | reverse complement strand
CCTTCCCCAGCACTTTTCCTGGGCATGCTGCATTGCTTCCATTATTCAGCGCATGTTGGAGTAAATTCTCAATAAACTTATATTGGAAGATATCTTTTGTGAAACACTACTGTATCTTCTGATCTGTAAATAGGCACAAGATGACTCCTGCACTGCCGAGACTGATTCATTGTGTTTGTGCGCGCCGGTCGTCGCGTTACTCAGTTTGGCGATGTGCAGTGTGTCACATGCGGCTTCCCTGTCACACCACAGGCAACCGGGACCCGGCCATTCTATGCGCAACGCAATTTTGTTCCCCTCACAGTAGTTGCCACAGGCGGGCGCCTAGAACTCTGCGATATCGTTGACTGAATATCTCCGAGTTGCTTTACCGACTATCGGCTGTGACATTGGTACAGCTTACATCCTAGCCAGCAGTTGGTGTCCTCGGACGACAACATTCTCACTCCGTCATTGCGCGGGTGACAACGTCCGGCTACACATGCCTACATTTTTCTCAACATCCACTTCATGTTCAATTGACTGAGCCCGGCCGAACAATGATGACACTATACGACGGTGCGCGCAATCCCGGCCGATGCCAGCGTGGCGAACTTGAGAGAGTAACAAACGGGTCAGTGATGGGATATGACGTGCTGGTCGAAAATTCTAGCGTTCTTGGGTTATCTGCTACCGTGTCTTCAATTTTCATCGTAATACAGCCTGCATACACTCATTTGATCAGGCTCGATGTGTTCTTTCCAGCGCGCAGCGTATATCGAATCCGCGCATTACAGACGCCTATCTCCCGTGGATTTTTACATTTTCCGTTTTCACTATGGAGGTATACGCGATGAATTTCTTTCGGTTTGCATTTTACTCCACAAATTGTTACCTTTTTGGTAGCCCAACATAGGGGATCTCTAACAACTACACGACTGCTTTTACCGGTAGCTGCGTAAGGCAGATACAGGCGGCAATATAAGGGATCTACAGCTAATCTTTCGATTGTGTCGCAGTCAAGAAGCTTGCCACCTGAAACCAGCACACCGGCCACACACCACTAGTGCCACACCAAATACATAGCCTGTGCTTCGTTCCGAGACCTGTCTGGATTCACCTGCAACCGCTTGTGACCTGTCACCAGGACAATCAGGAACGCCTGTGCTGAACGGCTGTTAACTGGTGTACCATTGGAGCGGTTAGACAACAACAACAGGTTTGGAATTGGTGGAGAGCTCGCGTTTCCAAAGTAACAGCGTGTGCAACTAAGAGGCGGAGATTCAAATAGTTCGTTGCGGTGCGTTCTTTTCGTTCCTAACTAAATCGCACAGTTTCCGGGAGTTACCATTTTTACCAGCATTATATTATGTGTGGATTTTCACTTAAAGATCAGAAGCTAGCACCCATTGTCTTGGCTCTTCTGGTTTTGCTTCAGTGTGTCTTACTTCGCTTTCATTATCATGTCTACAGTAAGGACAGGCTCGATGAGGATAAAAAGTATTGTAGGCCAGGATGCTTCCACTTTGGTTCAAAAGCTGAGACAACGAATTAAGGTGCTCTGCACAACGGCTGGAAGTAGTAGTAAAGAAAATAACCCAAAGCAGTGTAGGCGCTGCCCTGCTAGCACGCGACGAAGAAAAATCTCCGTCAGACTGAGCAAAAGCTTCGTTTTGCTTCGTCAATGGCGAAGTGCTGACGAACCTTTAGGAAGCTTTTTCTTCGTTTTACTTCGTCAATGATAAACCTTTACGAAGTTTGGTCTTCGTTTTGCTTAATCACTGACGAATCTTTACGAAGATTTCGCTTCGTTTTGCTTCGTCACTGACGAACATTTACGAAGGCTAGCCTTAGTTTAGCTTCGTCATTTACGAACCAATACAAAGGCAGTCCCTCAACTTCCTATGTACATATGTGATTGGTCCAAAAATAATGCAAATGAAGTTGTTTGTTCAACAATCAAAAGTTACGTATAATTGCCTAAAACGATTATAAAGAAAATTATATTGCGGAATTGTTTGCATTTAAGGTAAGCCTGCGTGTTTGTTTGCATACATGTTTGTACCGGAAATGGAAGTGCACGGTCATCTGATTGCTCCCCGGTTCCCGATTGGAGCATGTCGACTGTTAGTGCAAACAGCGTATGCTCCACATGTGGAGCATTCCCTTTGACTACATGCTAATCTGAGAAAGACTCCTGAAAAATGTCCATCCGTAACTGAAACTGCATACGCTGTTTGCACTAACAGTCGACATGCTCCAATCGATATTGCAACCTTTGTAGGGTTTAGCTGCCTTATTTGAATCGCCCACAAATATTGATAAAATGAACCGCCGTTTTGAGTGAAGTACATAATGGAGCACGCTGTTCACGCAATGCGGTAGTTTTTAATGTGTCAGACAGTTTACCATTAAAAACCGTTCAGAAAGTGCTTCTCACTGCATGCGGTATGCAATCTTGTTGGTCCAGCTGCATCAAATGACGCACAAATGTAATGCGTTACTCGTGTTTCATACTTTCACAGTTCCTAAATGAACTTATTGCTAAACAATTCATTCAAAAGCGAAATCTCATTGTACTTAATACGATTTTTAAACCTGCAAATTATGGAGGACAAAACCCCGTTATAACGAGAGATAAGGAGGCGAAATTCTGAGGTAAACCAAAATACCAAACAGATGATATTACTCCCCTTAGTGCCCACCACAAATTTAAGAATAATACTCCGCTTGCTATAACTAGGGGCGAAACGATGAATAATAAAGTAATTTTGAAATTAACAGGGAATCACATGAATATGCGAACCGCTCTATTGCATTAGATACTGTGTCCGGCAGAACACCTAATTCTCGCAGTTCGGAGTTAAGATCAACGTCAGATGCAAAATTGGTTACTGGAGGACTTTCACAAGGCCGCAGTTTCACGGCTAAGCATGATAAGCCGACCAAGTTCAAAACTAGTGATGTGGATGGGGCTTCCTCTTGGATAATCAGTTCTGGAAGTCATTTAGGGTTTCCTAATGTCGTTCTATGCATGCGAAGTGACAACAATGTGGATCAACGAATAACAACTGCATTACCTGCTAAATCCCAATTGCATTCGAAACCGCTACCTCAAGCCTCGAATTGTCATGTCCCGCCTAAAATCTGCTCTGGTCATTGTCCAAGCTCATCGAGAATATTGATGGATCCTGTCAAATTGATCGATAGTAAAAGGACGGTTGACCTAGCTTTATCACAAGCGTCATTAGGCGAATCCTTGTCGGCATTTTGTGTGGATAGACGTACATCCATTAGTCATAAAGTTATGGAAGAGGTGCCACCATTATTGCACCTTACACACGGTGTAACTGGGTACCACGACTTTCCGATTCCACCAACGACCCACACGGAGTATGCTGATGGTGGTGTATGGATTGACACCAGTGTGCCTCCACCGCGTTTGGTGAAGCCTTGTATGTCAAGCGCAAGTGAGCGAATTTTACCCATGGATGGAAATACCAGCTACCCACTGATTCCTATCCATGCGTTACGTAATCAACAGCCTATTAGTGACATGATGCAGAGGACACAATTCTCCAGCTCCCACAAGCTATTACAACGCTCATGGACTCTTACTTACGAGCCATTTGCTAGAGGGTCATACTCAGTCGCAACCCCCTTCGCTGTGGCCACCTCCAAATCATTTTCCACCGTTGGTAATACACGCACTTTTCAACAATTTATAGCCTGGGTCATGGCACACGGCCTCGAACCCAAATGTTTATAACACAGCCTAAACAAGCTTCTCATATCTCACACCTATTTCAGTATATTTTTAAAAATAAACATTCGATCTCTTCACGCTAAGATCCACACATTGAGCTCATTTATTCTGGTAAATAATGTAATATTTATAACTAAATCTTGGTGCAATGATGATATGACTGACAATCAGTTAATTATTTTCGGACATGACAATTTTATGAGAAATCAGCCTAGTTGTCGAGGTGGTAGCTGTGTAAATTATTCGAGAAAGCGCTCGCAGCAATAACGTTTGAAAAACCCAGTGCTGAACGATGTACAGCAATCACTCTAGCTTACGATATCTGTTAGTCAGCAGCAGCTGTTTATGGGATGTATACCATTTTCACTATAATTGGACATTTTGAAAACCACATTGGACAATTTGCAAACCAAACTGGACATTTTGGAAACCACATTGGACATTTTGCAAACCACATTGGACATTTTGCAAACCACATTGGACATTTTGCAAACCACATTGGACATTTTGCAAACCAAACTGGACATTTTGCAAAACAAATTGGACACGTTGCAATCTAAGTAGCAACTCGCCAATTTGTTGGTAAGAAACGAGCAGTAAGACTGCTGAATGATGTTCAGAATATACATTGTGATGACGCTAATACACTGGCATTGTGTAAGCAGCGGGCTACACTGTAAAACATTTCCTTGATCGTGAGCAGCGACCGAAGATCTGAACTACGCTCCCCTCTCCCCATTGACATTCGCCTAGTTGGTGTGCAGTTCCCATACGCATCAACCTGTGTAGGTGTGTGACAATTGGAAAATCGGACGTCCGAATCGTAATTGTGTATCAATCATTTTGTGAGTGGATTGCGATGCGCAATCTCAATGTGCACCGTTATTCTCATTAGAGGGAACCTTTTCCGATTCGGTCAATGGTACCATGTCGGATGAAGCAGGTAGGCGGTGTCCCAGCTTCGCCCGTCTCTCTATTAGCTTTCGCAACTGCCACGTTATTGTATCAGCGTAGGCTGTAATGACTCCCAGCAAAACCAGTCTAGATCTATAGCCTATTGTTGCAACATATCAACTACTGAGGAGTGGGCGGAATACACGATGTTCAGGCCACATTGTGATCACGATAATGTAACCGAACTGCGTACGTAGTGGGTGATTGTGTAAGCCCTTCTCTTGACATGAGTGCCGTTCGCCTCGGTCAAAATCGGTGACCTATTTTCCCCTACACCCCCCCATAGGAATTCGTGTGTTTTGTCTGGGTGTGTGGACTGACCTATGCAACGGTACCACTATTGGAGCCGAGCATACGATAATGGTTCCACTCAACACAACTTAGCTTTATTAGCTCCGTGCCGCACGAAAGGACCAAAATGAGGGACGAACAACAGGAGAGCTGGTGGCCGACGCGACGGCACTGCAGGCGAATATCATTTGCGCATAGAGAAATTCTCACAAAACTTGTGTTGTTCGTCGGCAAAACTACTCGGGAAGCCGCTGAAGTCGCCGGTGTTAACGCGAGTACGGCAAGGAAAATCATTAATGCCTACAAGCGAGAAGGCTCAAATACTGAGCGCACCTCCGGTGGAAACAATAGGGAGAAGCTGACACCCAATGTGTTGCAGCGTGTCGAAGAAGCGGTTGAACGGCACTTTGAGGACACGTTGGTGCAGCTGCAGATGCGCCTGAGAGAGAATGGGATAAACCTATCAGTATCCTCTGTCTTCAACGCCCTCAGAAGACTAAAGATAACTCTCAAAAAGTGTCATTACGAGCTCGACGGAGTCAACAGTGTCACGACAATCGCTAGCCGACAGGGGTACGATCTCGAATTCTCGGTGACCGTCATGCTCTTACACGCTAAGCCAACTGTTAATATTGAAAATGCACATTTTGAAATTGAAATGGTGTATTAACAAAAAATAAGGCAGTAATCATAGAAAAGATCAGTTGACGAAGGGTTGTCCGGCTGTCGCTTTCGTCAGGTTCATCATTGTATTGAGAACGCAGTTCATGCAGTCCTGCTGCGTTACCATCCAAACGCTGTCTTGAATGACCGTGCTCAGCGTCTGCTCAGGTGTGGGGTTAATAAGCAGGCGTCTCACTGACGCTTTCACCTTTGAAAAGACGTGTTCTACCGGGTTTAGCATGTACGAATAGGGCGGCAAGAACTGCAGGTGATAAGACGAACCAAGGATCCTCCTTAGCTCATCAGGCTTATGGATCCTCCCATTGTCCATGATCAGCGACGCGCCGTTCATCTCCACTATGCAGCTTATACGCACCACCAGTTCCTCGACGAATGCTGAGAACTTCGCATCATTGCAGGTGCCATCATTAATGATCTTTGAATGGATGACGCCTTGGTTATTCATTGCAACAATCAGGGTTACCATGCGACCTCTGACAGTGGGTAACACGACGTTCGCGCGCGTCACTCTTCTTGAGCGTGCCCGAGTTCGCCTCAGATGACGGTAGAAACCACTCTCATCTATGAAGATGCATTTCTCCTTGTTAAAAGGTGCATTTGCCGAGAACTTGAGTGCGTACGTCTGTCGGTTAGCGATTGTCGTGGCACTGTTGACTCCGTCGAGCTCGTAATGACACTTTTTGTGAGTTATCTTTAGTCTTCTGAGGGCGTTGAAGACAGAGGATACTGATAGGTTTATCCCATTCTCTCTCAGGCGCATCTGCAGCTGCACCAACGTGTCCTCAGAGTGCCGTTCAACCGCTTCTTCGACACGCTGCAACACATTGGGTGTCAGCTTCTCCCTATTGTTTCCACCGCAGGTGCGCTCAGTATTTGAGCCTTCTCGCTTGTAGGCATTAATGATTTTCCTTGCCGTACTCGCGTTAACACCGGCGACTTCAGCGGCTTCCCGAGTAGTTTTGCCGTCGAACAACACAAGTTTTGTGAGAATTTCTCTTTGCGCAAATGATATTCGCCTGCAGTGCCGTCGCGTCGGCCACCAGCTCTCCTGTTGTTCGTCCCTCATTTTGGTCCTTTCGTGCGGCACGGAGCTAATAATGCTAAGTTGTGTTGAGTGGAACCATTATCGTATGCTCGGCTCCAATAGTGGTACCGTTGCATAGGTCAGTCCACACACCCAGACAAAACACACGAATTCCTATGGGGGGGGGGTGTAGGGGAAAATAGGTCACCGATTTTGACCGAGGCGAACGGCACTCATGTCAAGAGAAGGGCTTACACCATCACCCACTACGTACGCAGTTCGGTTACATTATCGTGACCACAATGTGGCCTGAACATCGTGTAATCGGCCCACTCCTCAGTAGTTGATATGTTGCAACAATAGGCTATAGATCTAGACTGGTTTTGCTGCGGGTCATTACAGCCTACGCTGATACAATAACGTGGCAGTTGCGAAAGCTAATAGAGAGACGGGCGAAGCTGGGACACCGCCTACCTGCTTCATCCGACATGGTACCATTGACCGAATCGGAAAAGGTTCCCTCTAATGAGAATAACGGTGCACATTGAGATTGCGCATCGCAATCCACTCACAAAATGATTGATACACAATTACGATTCGGAAGTCCGATTTTCCAATTGTCACACACCTACACAGGTTGATGCGTATGGGAACTGCACACCAACTAGGCGAATGTCAATGGGGAGAGGGGAGCGTAGTTCAGATCTTCGGTCGCTGCTCACGATCAAGGAAATGTTTTACAGTGTAGCCCGCTGCTTACACAATGCCAGTGTATTAGCGTCATCACAATGTATATTCTGAACATCATTCAGCAGTCTTACTGCTCGTTTCTTACCAACAAATTGGCGAGTTGCTACTTAGATTGCAACGTGTCCAATTTGTTTTGTAAAATGTCCAGTTTGGTTTGCAAAATGTCCAATGTGGTTTGCAAAATGTCCAATGTGGTTTGCAAAATGTCCAATGTGGTTTGAAAATGTCCAATTTAAAGTGAAAATGGTATATATATAACGCACGGAACTGCAGCCAAGAAGAGTTCGAACTTTTGACGCTTGCATTTGAATGCACCATTTGCTTATCATTCATGCATAAGATTGGTGATTTTTAATCTATCTTCGATTTCATGGCTCATGGGAACCGCTCCTTTAAAATGCCAAAATCTGATCTCCTGTATCCAAATGAATGGCTGGCAGCAACACATTTCCCAACCTACCAGGTGTGAAAGTAGTCTGGATCTCATTTCTTCATTGGGCATACTTGCAATCAGTATTAAGGTTCTTGATGAGTTTCCGGGGAGCGATTAGCGCCTGATCAAATGCCGTCTACGACTACGAATGGCCGATGTACAGAACACAAAGCATTATCGTCTGTTCAGTTAGGTCAACTGGAACTCTTTCAAGGACCTGGTTCGTTCGATGAATTGGGATAACTTCCATTTCATCGCGACGAGACTGGACCTTAACGTAATGCGATGGTTTGTGTGCCTCAGTGATTCGTTGAGCTATGCTGGGTGGTACTTTTTGCACCTTCAGAGTCACTCATTCCAGACTGGTCAGTGGTTATAGGCCAGACAATCTCAGTTTCCTAGCCCTCCAGGTTGGGGGTTGGAGTGAGTGTGGCTCCTTACTTCATAAAACGGGCTCTCTGTAGTCTAGTGCCAAAACCCCGCTGTCTAACGGCAAGGATTTTGAACCAAAGATTTTGTTTGAGAACCCTAATCGTTTTCCTGTCTAGGCCTGGGCAACCTGACAGTATTTTGCCCAAGCAATACAGTGAACCTCTCTTCTAATGATTTCTTGATACTTTGGCCACCGCAGAGGACAATTAACGGCGCCATACCTGCTGCATACAGCAGGGTGGATAGGGGTATGGATGCTACTGCTCAGGCCTTCCCGACTCCTTACTCCCCCTCTTGCCCTTTCTCATCCTTAGCGTCCTGTTGCAACCGCACTTTATCCTTCTCTTGGCCCTTCCCCACCTTGCTTCAATAGTCCATTGTGTTCTATGTTCAACTTACACACGATCGCAGAGCGTCCCTCCAATCCAGTCGACAAGTCCATGTTTAACCAAGCGGACAACGTCAGTTCATACGTTTCCATTTGGAGGTCTCCCTTCTCGCTAAGAATGGCATGCCACAAAGTGCGCACTTTGGTACAGATTGGCCAACAAGCTGCACTTGCCCGCATACTAGAGACCACTTGATCGATATTTGCTGTTTAGTAGAAACCCACCTGAAAGATTCGAGCTCCCTGCTTACCCTGAGATCCCCCACATGCGACACTGGCGGCACATTATCATTGCGCCTGTCTGGCGATGATGCAACTTCGGATGTCAGTCAACCTGACGTCGGCATTGTTTTGAGTCCCCGGGCTGAAGCTGCCCTGATTGATTGGATCCCAGTCAACAGTTGGAAGTGCACCGTTGGAGTAGCTAGTTCGTTCCGTGCTACGAATTCCTGCGGGAAAAGCGGTGCCCGTTTGCCATTGCGGCGTACGCCTCTACAAACTGTAGTACTGATTCGGTCAAAGGTGGTTTCTATCAGTAACTACACGAACTCCTTCCTTAAAGAAGAAGCACGGATACTGTGGTGTTGGCTGGTGATCTAAACGCCCAAGTCAGAAACTTGTCCTCTGATGAGCTTCATCTGAGTGGCCAACATGGTGTAGGCCCCCGTAATAATAACGGCGAGCGCTTGCTACAGCTGTGTGCAGATGCTCGTCTCGTCCTCACGAACATAAACTTTCGGAACAGCACCCCCAGAAGCGTGATTTGGCGCTCACCAGCCTCGAACCAGCTATCGACGCAAATCGATCATATCGCGATCGGTTACCGCTGGAGAAGCTGTGTCCAAAACTGTTGCTCGATTTGGAGCACGAGTGTGGACTATGACCACGCACTTTTCTGCGCTGACCTCCGGGTGCCTTTCGAAGGACGTCCGCAATGTCGATGTGAACGGATTGACACCAGTCAGCTGACGAAGCCAGGTGCTCTGAATGTGTATCAAACTGCGCTGACATCCGGGCTGAGTAAGCGCCCACTGAACACCGTCGAAGATCACTGGTCGCATATTCGTCAAAAGTTACTATCAGCAGGCATGTCTTCCTGTGACAAATCAAATTGCCAACCTAGACATTGGGTTTTTACAAGTTTCTGGAACTTATGGATGCTCGCCGATGTATTCCGGCTGGAAGCGAATACAATGAGGCTCGCAAAAATCTCAGGGCAAATCTGCGTGCTAGCCTGAGGATAGACCACGAAGCCTGGTGGTCTCATCGGAAGTGGAAACAGCCGCTGCTTTTGGTAAGCATCATAAGTTATTCTATCAGATACGGGAAACAGGCAGCAGGAGACCTGGTGTTAGTGAGACCGTAGGCCACGAGAGTGGGAAGCCGATTCACAGCCTCTCAAAACGCTTGGAGCGTTGGACCGAACCTTTTGGAAGACAATTTAACCAACCTGAGTTATCGCTTTCTTTTTCGGGAATTGAGCGCTCTTCTCCCTGGGCCGTCTCCTTAGATCCGCTCTCACGCGCAGAAGCTGAACGTGAGAGCAGGCTATTGAAATTGCATAAGGCCGCAGGGGCAGATAGAATTCCCACAGCCCTCTTCAAATTCGGGGGATCTGCGCTAGTAGCTCACTAAAACGAATTGCTAGTGAAACTTTGGGAGCAGGAGACTGTCTCGAAAGACTGGAGCCGCTCCGTCATTGTCCAATTTTCAAGCGAGGCGCCCGTTCGGAATGCGGCAATCATAGAGGGGTCAGTCTGATCTCAACTGCCTATAACACTCTTGCTTCTGTCATTCTCCACAGAATGACTGGCACCCGTGAAAGCTAGATTCGTGAAGAGCAAACCGGGTTTCGTCGTGGTTGGGGCTGCATTGACCACCTCTTCACCTTGCGTCAATGGTTGGAGCACCGCCATATTTATTGGCGACCCACCGTTGTTGGGTTTGTTGACATAAAAGATACCTTCGATTCAGTCGACTGATGTGCCCTTTGGAACTGCTGAGGAAAGATGTGCCTGCTAAATATGTAAACATTATCAAAGCGTTGTACCCGCATAGTTCGGGCAGAGTGAGGGTTTATGACAAACTGTCACCGCCTTTAAATATCTCCGGCGGTGTGAGACAAGGTTGCCCGCCGTCACCTTTCCTAGTTAACTTCGCAGTTGACGAAGTCGTGGAATCAGCATTCGTTGGACATGACCTAGAAGGTGTGGAGCTACTTCCTGGTGAGCGACTTCTTGACTTGGAGTATGCGGACGATATTGCTCTAATCTGTGACAGCTCCCAAACATGCCAAGCAGCACTGAACCAATTAGCACTGGCTGTCAGTCGTTTTGGGCTATGCTTTGCTCCATCGAAATGCAAAGTACTTCTCCAAGATTGGCATGGACCCACCCATGCGCTAACACTTTGTGGTGATCAGCTAGAGGTCGTTCAGGAATTCAAGTACCTGGGCAGCCATATTAGCGTCTGTTGGATCGAAGCTCAGATTACAAACCGTAAAGCAGAAGCTGGAGGTGCTTTTGCCAATCTCCGCCACCTGTGGCGCAGACACGACATTACTCTCACCCTGAAGGGCAGAGTTTATAACGCAGCCGTCCGTTTAATGCTACTATATGGTTGTGAAACTTGGCCCATCAGGTCGACAGACACAAAGTGGCACGTCATATTCGATCATCGCTACCTTCGCAGTTAAGCTCATGTCTGGTGGGAGCACCGCGTGAGCAATGAGCGTGTTCGGCGTCGCGTATTTGGTGCAGGAAGAGCAAGTGAACCACTTAGCACCATTAGATCATGCACCAGGCTCCGATGGCTGGGCCACATGTTGCGCATGCCAGCACACCGACTTCCGCGACGTGCATTGTTTGCGCGTTGTGGGTGCGGTTGGAAGAGAAAGAGGGGAGACCGAGCGATAACTTAGTCGAGAGAAATGAAAACCTTCACTTGGCATCGGTTGGTACATTCTGACTTCCTGGCTGGGGTCCTAAGGACGATGAACATGTTAGCTTGGACATAGTTGCTGATATGGCTTGGAGCTGGCCCCAATCACGTTTGTGTTGTGAGTTCCTTTTCCACCCCCCTCCAATCAGGACCATACTCGTTAGGCATAATATAACTTGTTGCGGCACGATAGCCGCCTGTTAGCTCTCCGGAACGATGTCCATCCGTTACTGGGGACTCAAACGGCTTGCTATCTTTTCTAATTCTGCTTGTTTTTGTATTGCGGCACAATAGCTGTGTTTTTCACCTGCAGCTGACATGTATAATGATAATGCTAACTTCCTTCTCTCTTCCTGTCCTCAACAAGCGACGGACTTGTTTTATAGTATAATTGACTTCTGCATTGATTCAGCTTACCAAACTAAACATACATCTGATCGCAAGGCGTTAAATGCAGCACGAAGGCTTTATAAGAGTCGGCAGAAATACAGGTTAATTGCTGACTTTGCAGTATTATCAGAGCAGTCCAAGCCCGACGAAGAATAGATGCATAAAAATGACAAAACTCTCATTCAAGAAGAGTACAAAGCTCTGAACGGCTCTAGCAAAACAGCTGATCTAGCCAAACCATTCGTGTCCGGGATTTGCGTTGCAGCGGCAATTTCACTTTTGAAACAGTTAGTTCCCTTTAGTAATTTGAAAAGCGTAGTAAGAAGACGAAGACTGGCAAATGCACACATTTCGTATTGTCCCATCAGTGCCTTTAAAAATAACTCGCAACAATATTTCTTCAGCGAAGGGTGCGACCGAACATTCATACACACAGACAAATAGATCAACACGTGAAAAGTGAGACAGGGTTATCACCCCTATCCCCAGGGCAGTCTAATGCTGACCGATAATTGTTTCTGAACACAAAGCATCGGCTTACTCCGATTAATTGCAATCGCCTCTGCGAAACGGAGGAGGCGAGAATTGGTGTGTTGTAATAGGATTGTGAACGCCGAATTGACCTCGACTCGGTGACCTGTGGTCAATAGGTGACGGCCGATCGAAGAGGCTGGTGGCTTACGCAGACAAGCAGCTTGACTCTGGCCAGTTTCCTGCGCGGTCGAATGTAGAACTCACTTAGGTGTATGCACCTTCATTCGGGAACTCAATGTTCTATCGGTCCTGCCTATGTAACTGGCGCCGCGTTTACCAATTCATATGTGACTGCGGTGCCAGTTACATAGGCAGGACCGATAGAACATTGAGTTCCCGAATGAAGGAGCATACACTTAAGTGAGTTCTACATTCGACCGCGCAGGAAACTGGCCAGAGTCAAGCTGCTTGTCTGCGTAAGCCACCAGCCTCTTCGATCGGCCGTCACCTATTGACCACAGGTCACCGAGTCGAGGTCAATTCGGCGTTCACAATCCTATTACAACACACCAATTCTCGCCTCCTCCGTTTCGCAGAGGCGCTTGCAATTAATCGGAGTAAGCCGATGCTTTGTGTTCAGAAACAATTATCGGTCAGCATTAGACTGCCCTGGGGATAGGGGTGATAACCCTGTCTCACTTATCACGTGTTGGTCTATTTGTCTGTTTGTATGTTGGGCTAAACCAACTTACACTTAAACTAGGTCTCTTTAAGCTGCATAAATTTCGTTCCAGTTTATTTGGTTAGTTTTGTCTATCTGAATAGTCTTCTATTAGCTGGCCCCGTCGCTTACGATAATTGCGCTTATCTTCGGTAATTTTGTCGCATTTGTAGCATTTTTGAGTAACTTGTGGACATTTTTTCCTTATCGCGGATTCATTGCTAGCCAGCTTACTTCATATGCTAATTTAGCGAAGAGTTATGCCACCGTATCTGTATGCATTATTGGATTTATTTTATTTTATTTTGTCGTTTCAAGTGATTGGTTGTTGCGTGATATCCCCGGTGTGGCTGCGCTTGATGTGCATGTTGACAAGGTGCCTACCTGTCTATTACCCACTACCTCGTCCATACTGGCTCCAGGAGACAGTTGGTCGTTGCCGGAGGGGACGGGGTGCACGGTCGTTGTGGCCGTGCTGGGCTCGCAGAGTGGTTCCATGCACTGAGTGTGGAGCGGACTACGGTCCAGCCACCGCCTTGTGTGCGGTTGATTCCCCAAATACAGTGTGCTTGTGTTTGCCTGTGAAGGAGTGTGGGCCGGCTCCGTTGATGAAACGTGGCTCCCATCCACATGCCTCCTGGTTTTATTCCTTCGGGTTTACACTGGAAATGGGGTGTGTGGTTGGAGCTGTGGGTGGTGCAGCGCAAGCCACCCATGGTCCCTCTGTAGGCGCAGGCGTCCTGTGGCTGACCACAGTGACAGGCAAATCCGAAACCGGATGCCGCCAACCATATATATATATATATATATATATATATATATATATATATATATATATATATATATATATATATATATATATATATATATATATATATATATATATATATATATGTGCCCCATGCTGAGGCTGATGTTGCATTCTTGATGCTTCTTCACCGCAGTTGGGCTAAACCAACTTACACTTAAACCAGGAATTTTAATGTGGATAAAATTCATTCCATTTTATTTCGTTTGTCCTATGTACTTGATAATCTTCTCCTTGCTTGAACACGTCGCTCACGCAAGTTGTGGTAATCTTGCGTAATTTTATCGCGTGCTATTTTTTAAATAACTTTCGGATATTTTGTACTTATCACGGATTCACTTATAACCAATTTCTTCTATATGCTCATTTAGCGAGCATTTATGTTGTCATATGCGTTTACTTTATTCGATATCAGCATTTTGAGTGATTGGCTGTTGTTTGACATCACAGGTGTGGCTGCGCTTGATGTGCATGTTGACAAGGTGCCTACCTGTCTATTATCTACTACCTCGTCCATCTGGCTCCAGGAGACAGTTGGTCGTTGCTGGAGGGGACGGGGTGCACAATCCTTGTGACCGTGCTAGGCTCGAAGAGTGGTTCCATGCACTGAGTGTGGAGCGGACTACGGTCCAGCCACCGCCTTGTGTGTGTTCTTGATTCCCCAAATACAGTGTGCTTGTGTTTGTCTGTGAAGGAGTGTGGGCCGGCTCCATTGATGAAACGTGGCTCCCATCCGCATGCCTCCCGGTCTTATTCCTTCGGGTTTACACTGGATATGGGGTGAGTGGATGGAGCTGTGGGTGGTGCAGCGCAAGCCACCCATAGTCCGTCTGTAGGTGCAGGCGTCCTGCAGCTGGCCACAGTGACAGACAAATCCGAAACCGGATGCCGCCAACCATGTATGTTTGGTCGCACCCTTCACTGAATAAATATTATTGCGAGTTATTGTTAAAGGCACTGATGAGACAATACGAAATGCGTGCATTTGCCAGTCTTCGTCTTCTTACTGCGCTTTTCACATTTCAATTTTATCACCACGCCTGATGGAACACGCTAGGACGCACCAAGTGATATCTGCGAAGCTTTCAGTGCTTATTTTACCGAATCAATGGTCAATGAATCATCAGACACAACAGCACTTATCATGCCGTACAACAATGCAAGTCTATGCAGAGTGGAATTCACTATAGCGAAAATCACTGGTCAAGTCTCTCGCTTATGCTCCTCAACGTGCGCAGGCCCTGATGGGATCCTCCTTGTTTAATAAAAAGCAGTGGTAATGACTTCCTTCTGCTTTTACTCGACATCTTTACACTCTCTTTTAATAACGGAGTATACTCTACTTAATGAAAATCTTCTGTTATCCTGCGACACAAAAATGGCGCCGCCCACGAAGTTAAAACTTCGTCCCATCAATCACACCCATCGTGTCTAAGATAATGGAAAGGATAGTAAAAGATGAACTACTTGTATTCTTGAACAAAGCTAACATCATCAGCAATTCGCAACACGAGTTCATGCAAGGTCGATCCTACACAACATACCAGACAGACTTTTTAAATCACACAACGGCTGCCATTGACAACGGAAACAGTGTCGTAAGCTTGTTGTTAGATATGCAAAAAGCCTTTAATAGACTGTTTCACGGAAGGTTACTGAATAAACTGAAGGCCACAGGCATTGCCGAACCGATGTTATCTTGGTTGTCTTCATATCTAAGTGGTAGACAATTTCTCTAAACCGAAAGCAATCACTAGCGGAGTGATTCAAGGGAGTGTTCTTGATCCTCTTCTTTTTCTGATTTATATTAACGATATATTCCAGAGAATAAGAAATGGCGTTACATTTATCTTTGCTGATGACATAAAAAATTGTCTTCTCACAATCACATGCAAATACTCAAGAAGCCGCACGTCTTATTCAGGATGACCTATCTGCCATTGACTCTTGGTACCAAATGTGGCAGATGTCATTTGCCGTGGACAAGTGTAATATTTTGTCGTGCAAATGCCAAGTACCGCCAGACGGTTTATTAGTACAAAGCGCATATATATTGCAATGCACGTCAGTTGGCGACTTGGGCGTGCGATATTCACTCACTTTTAACTTTCTGAACATTGTAACTATCAAGTTTCAAAAGCTATGAGGACCATCGGTTATATTTGTCATCATTTTTACCTCACCGAATCTCGCATATCACTTTACAAAACATATGTGTTGTCGTGTATGGAATATTGTTCAGTGGTCCAGTCTAATCTGCGGAAATCTGATTAGCATGCTCCTGAGAGGCTCCAGAGACACTTCAAGAAAAAGCTATGTGGATATTCCTCAAACTTGACATAAAGAGGGCGATGTGATAGACTTGGATTTGACTCAGTTTGACTTCAGAGAATGAAACGGAACCTGTTTTCGTTAAAGAATCATAAACCAGCAAATTCGAAGTTTTGATAACGGTGTTCAAATATCTTTAAACAGCAGATATTCAATCCGTAACAAAGCGATAAAGGTCATGATTCAAAAATTTACTACGAGATCCAGAGAACGTTTCTTTCCAACCCACTACTCAAAGAGTTGGAACAAACTAACATGTGATATCAGAACATGCTATACACTTTGCAATTTTAAACTTGGGAGTACCAAGCAGTTAACCGTCCAAAGCGTGATTAAGATGTTCGGGATATCACAGTCCCTAGATAACGCATTCGAAAACGGTATCGATGGCGCCTGAATAAATTATCGAAACACACACATTTCGGACAACAGCCCCCTTTCATTTCGTTTCATTTTTTTCTTGTCCCAAAGCTTTGTTATGTGAGTTTGAATACTCCTGATACAATGACATGAAAAAAAGAAAAACGATTCTGATTACTTTGTGTTACCTGATTTGAAATGGCGCCCATGTTTACTACTGTAAAAGTATTAATATGATGTCATGGAAAGGTTATACCATTATTGGATCTGTTCCTTCTAGGGAACAGCTTCTCTCATCGTCGAGGAATGTAAAATTTATTTATTTATTCCGCTTTATATCAAACGAAGTTAATTGAACTATTCGCGAACATAGGTGGAATAGTATACTTAAGTTAGGTGACCTTTGGCAGCCATGGCTTTATCAGTGACATTGCACGCGTGTAGGGACAAGGTCCAACTAACCAAAGTTCACTCCAAAATGAATCGCTATTCACACAGACATTGTGTATCGCAATTCACTCCCACAAAGCATACTTTGAAATGGCCACTAGTGAGCGTTGGAAACTGCATTTCGGTGTGTCGTGTGAGTAGACTTATGTCTTTTCGTTTTAAATATGAAAGGATGCTAGTGAAGTGACCTGTCGGACAGGTTGTCGACGTGGGTAATAACTAGGATTGACGTTTAGGCACTCGCTTGTGGGGAACCGCTAATGCATGCACTGGGTTAGACAGTGTCCACTACCCTAACAAAAACAAGCTGCACCATGCTTCGTAATGTATATCAGTCATGGATGCCGATGCACCGCACAATTGTGGGGTTCGCTGCTACACTTAAACGCTTACCTTGTAAGATAGGGTCTGTCAGCAATTGCTGCTGATGAAAAGCCGAACTGACCAACAGCAGAAACTACAAGACAAGTGATACAACTCACGTCGGAAACGTCGTAGGGTCCTGAAATTGCGAATTAGTGTCCAAGAGAAGCGCCTGTGTATTACAGGCATGAGTAATCTTTAATGCTTTCGAGCTGTCGCGAAGAGACTAAACCTTAAATTGGTGCGAAATACTTGCGCGACTCCGTGTCTCATTGCGCTACCTTGGGTGGTAGTTTCCAAGTACTTTCAGAGCCTCTCATATCAGAGAGAACAATGTTAAAGTGGCTGACAAACTTAGTATCCTACCCGTTAGGCATCTTAGAGAGGTCGAAAGCTTCCTCCTTTAAAACTTAGTCGTGAAAAGTAACAGATTAGGGTCACTCGCTTCGAGCCATGTATTTTGTACGAGGAGCCCAACTTCTAGCCTTTGACTCATCAGTCTGACAAGGGAGAGGATCACCCTTGTTGGATATATATTGTTTTTATTTATTCACAAGTCTGAGAACGGACGAATTCGCCATCAGAACCATGGCTGTGATAAATCTAAAAAGGGAAAGGACAAGCATTTCTAAATTTTTTAAAATAGTGTTTCACACACGCGGTTTTTAAGCTTGCTGTTTTCCGTTTAAAACTGAAATTTGGATGAAAGAAACCCTAGAACAGGATTGATGTCAGATTTCGATTGTGAGCCATAGCCTCCAAAACTTCAACCATCTGGACTCCCCACCACGCAGTCCTCAACCTGGAAGACAGATAGACACCGCTGAGGTGGCGTTCTTAATGTTCCTTTTCCTTACCATAGGTCGTCCGCCTCGGCATTTTTCCAATTAGCATCCAGCAATTGCAAGTAATGCTAGATGAAGTCGATTGGCTGGCATGCGCAATGCGTGACAAAGTCAACGTAAACAGTGTCTGAGTATAAAAGCCTGGAGAGTGGGATTGTTCGCTCCGAGTACTCAAGTTCTAACTTCCGAGTTGCTTACAAGGTGTTGTTACCACACACTCTTGTTAGATGATTTGCAGCCGCCCACAGCAACCCAGGTAAAGCATGGTCGACGAGATGTGAAACAGCCAAGATTCACACGCGATTAGTCATGGTCGTAGTTGCATAATCTCCGCATCAACCAAATTGTCCTTGCAGTAATACCTTCTAGCTGGAGGTGCTATCCGCTACCCTTGAGACCAGATTACCGAGTCAATGGCTTCGAGTGGAGTCCCCCAGACAATCCAACGTTCGACCTGTCGCCTTGTAGGTAAACTGTTGAGCCAAAGGTTGAAAGTTGGGTGTCTAGAACAAAACCCAACATCCGGAGAGTCACAGATACCCACAAGACCCAAGTTATTAATCTCTCCCACTCCCCTTTTCGCAAATCCTCCTCTGGTGTATACCAGTAACTGACCACTATACTTTTTATCAGCCAAGGTAGCAAGGATGACAGGTAATCTTTCAAACCTAGGGTCACATTCCAAACCAGAGTCCGCACACGGGACTTGCTTGGCTGATAGGCGCCTTGCCATGACCTTGCGATTCCCCGGAGTTGATCTATAAGGTATCTCCGATAAACATGCATAGGAAAAGTACCCTAACTTGCCTGCGCTTATCAATTTCGGGTCTCGACCACGGGGTTTACATAACTAGCGTCTTTGGTGAAGTTGTCGTTGACTTGCGACACTTAGGGTGTTGCAGTCTCTCTCAGTGGACATGCAGAAACTGTTGCTCTAGATTGGGTCCTAGTGGACATCCGTTTATGTGCCATTCAACTTAGAAGCTTCAGTAAGATAAGTGGGTACCGGCTAAAAGCAAAGTGTATTGCTGTTTGGCTCTATGTTCCTTCCGACTGCTGCCTAGTGTTTGTCAAAACAGTTATATCAACGATTCTATTCCGTACTTCAAATGACCGAGGGTGTGGGTATAGCGACTATTGTGATAGACATGGGTAGTGAATTTAGTTGCTTATAAGTGTAGGAACATAGTCTAAATATGAAACACAGCTTTCCAGCAAAATAACTCACACGATCGATCGCATTACCGATAATTAAATGGCGCAATTAAGCGTAAATTGATCACCGAGCTAGAGCAGTTGTCTCGGTTATGACCATGACCTAGCGCGCCTAACACTCATTTTCCCTGCCTCGGTTGAATGCTCGTCAATTGTATTTGTAATCCGCGAAGCAGCTATGTCAGTCCGGATAACACCATCATGAACGAGATGAACGGACTGAATAGAGGTTAAAATCAAGTCCAAACGCGTAAGGTAAAAGGCATTCACAGTCGACTGTTCATATAAGGCCGAACCACACAGTGAGGTCCAAACTGCAATTTTTGGATGAGGAAACTGAACAATGAACAGTGCTTTATCACGGGCAAAAAGCATGCGCTTTACGTCCTGTAGGATGGTTGGGGTAAATTTAAAATTGAAAGGATCATCGAATAAGAAAATCGTTATTTTAAGCGTATACCGATTTAAGTGCATTAATACATAAAGATAGTCTGACGTATGAATGGATGCGCGCATATAATAGAGTATAGAGAGCTGTTGTATTTCAGCAAATGCATTCGAAATGCATTTGGAAACGACAATGCTCACTCGTGTGTTGCTTCATTTGACAGATATGGTAGGTCAATCCAGTTTACAACTTTTCCCGATCGATTGCATCTATAATGCAATTGAATTGCTCCATAAAGCTTTGATGTGCATCCAGAAGCCAAGTGAATATCGTCTTCAACGCATTTGCATTGCATCCGGTATCTTGCCGCCGCACTATGCGCGCGCAGTCTCCGTGGAATTGAGTTGGCCCAAAGCAGCCAATGAAGACAGATGTATGAGTTGGTGGTATATAATGGAGACGCGCAGGCGTTCTAGTTTCCATTCAGCAACAATGTCTAATTTGAAGCTACTTCCACGCAGCTTAGGGGCACAAGGTTATCCAAACACGTGGTGCGACTGGCTGAAGTGTTCAGCGAGCGTAAGTGGACTACTAGGTATGCCTTGCGAACGGCATCAGTAGGGGGAGGGTCGCAAACACGGTAATGCGACACCCTATCAGCCATCTTACGGCTAGTTTGGTACTGGTGCATCCCAGAAGATTTACTAACGCTCGGGCATTCGACGGCACTGTGTTCGGATAGCAGGTGCATGGCTGCGAATGATCGGGGACAGTGGTGTCAAAGCGTTATGACTGCCTTGCGAGTAAAACGACAAAAGGGGCCTGCACAATCGAAATACAGGTTGGAAGGTGGCCGTCTTGGGTTATAGAGCGACGGTCTGCTGAGAGTGATAATGCCGAAATACGACTGCGGCAAGTTTGGTACAAGGAGAGTAGGCACTGCTTTGTTACAGTAAGCGTCGCTTACCGTCATGGTGGATGCAGTACACCGACTTGATGGTCCCTTCCTACGGTAGTTGTACCTGCAAAGCTCATAATTCCGCGAGGTCGATAACACTCAATTCCCTATGTAACTGACTGCGAACACGTAGTCCACAATCACAGATGGCAGTACAATGGTATATAACGGGTCAAATAGATAACGCTTGACATGTCCCGTAGGATGGCCGTAATGAAGAGAGAAAAATTAACTAATAAACGTACCAATAAAATGGAGTGTTAAATGGTGATTTAGAAGAGCTATTTGCATGATAATGGGCATACGTCCATTTGGTTGCAACTAATCGCTCGCCATAACTTTACATCTTCGGCGTGAAGCGGGAAATTCGAGAACATAATTTTATACATGAAATCCCCTTTATAATTCCAACCAAGAACATCAGAAGACGAAGGTTGTGGGATGACACTGTTAGGACGACCTACCAGTGCTCGGGCCGGTTCAGTTGTCCGGATATCAAGACAGTCACAGGTGTATGACTGCGAATGATCCGGACCTGTGGGGCCCAAATGTTATGACGTGCTTGTGAGTAAAAGGTGACAAAATGGGCTTGCGTAACTTGCCACGGAGCTGTGGGTTGACAGGTGATCCCTTTGGGTAAAAGCGAGATGTTTTGAGCGTTGCTCCACTGAGAGCGCTAATATCGAAATACGACTGCAGCAATTTTGTTTCAAGTTGAGTATGCACTGCTTTGTTACAGCACTGTTACTGTTAGGCTATTATTGAGGTGACGTAAGTAGCAAGTGATAAGGCGACAAAATTGCTCCCTGAAGAACACTCAAGTTGCTACTTAGTGGGTAGCAGCATTTGCCACTGACTCGTGTAACCTGAGTCCGTCCAGTAAAATAATCACTCATCAATTGGATGACGAGGAATTTATATATTGAATGGCTAGATCTTTCGGCAGCATTTCGCGATGTGCACAGTAGAATGCTTTGTTATCCTCAACCAAACACGTATGAGTTGAGCTGTTTCTTTTGTAAAGTCCTGACCGTATAGAACGTACGAGGCTGGACACTGCATCTACAGTAGATCTCAAACTACGATAAGTGTTTATAGGGGGGGTCACTCGAGCTGGTTTGGGACAGCATCATTTAATGAATGATTTTTCTTGAAGCTCCTAGATAATAGAAGAGCAAGGGACAGCCCAACATTTGTTGGACCCTTTTCTTGATACCGGTGTGATGCTGCCGCTCCCAAGGATAGACTGGATGTACACTAGATGGAGACGACGTAACTCTCCTTAAGTTGACCCAGCCTCTTTTTTAGATGGGGGAGAAAAACATGTCCGCGCAGACGTTGTGAGTTTTGCAAGGACAGCAGATGTCAAAAGAGAAGTTAAACAGCTAGTCAAGTTGTCATAATACTTAGATACGTCAGGGTCAAGGAGAAACAAAATGAATTGCATGAAACCATTTCACGAAGTCGATCGATATTTTGTGAAGAGCACTGCCTCCACTTGAACCTAATTACATCAGCTCAATACTGGCCCCCGCCGAAGCTACACTAATAAGATACGCTGAGGACATCGTACTGGGTATCAATCATCGAAACCCCGATTGCACTCTGAAGTTGCAAAACCATCTGAATGCTTTCAATAGTTGATCCAAAGCTCGTTATTTGTCTCTTACTGCATCCGAGGATCATAATATGCTTCTTTCGAGACACATGGTAGACAGGTACGGGCAGGTCCTTACACAGTGCCCCAAGCAGCTTAGTGACAGTGATGGATTTCACTCTGTTACATCAGTAAAATGCCTAGATATGGTACTTGAAGTTCTGCCAGGTGACCGACTGACAAACCTTATGTGCGCGGACGACAGTCCTCTGGGTCTGACCCAGGGGCTATGTAAGCAAACTGATTCGACTGACATGTAACTGCACGCCTCGGCATGGTTTTGCACCTTCACAGTACAAAGTGTTGTGACAGCATTGGTCTGATCAGCCACCTGTGCTGGCTGTGCTTATAAAGGGAGAACTTCAGAGGCAATCCGAAAGGTATTAAACGGAGAAAAATAAAGATGATTTACCAGAAGGGTCAAATGGTCCATTCGACACGGGCGCATTTGAATGACTCACTCCCCGCAGATAGGAGGACACGGGGCATGAAATCGACTCGCATAATGTCGAAATCTTTAGGAAGGGTTTGCGATCCACACCCCAAAGGCTGACTGCTGAGGCGTCAGAAATTGCCAAAGCCAACAGCTGCGTAGGCAGTGGATGGAATGGAGTTATCGAGTGCGTGGCGGGCTGTCTTAACCTACCAGTCTGAGGGGCGTTGCGAACGCATCTGGGGCAGAGCGCGAACATCAAACCACTCCTACACCCATAGCAGGCAGAGACGTAAATGTGATGACGTGGTACAATGACCCAACTGGGATCTCTAATGCGCCACTGAAAATGACACTTTGACCTGTAAGGTGACTAACATCCTGCTGACATCTCGATAACCGCAATTATTGTCCCTTCTCTTAATAAAAGCAGTGCCAATCACCTTCCTGGTTCACTTGGTCTGACGAAGCTTTCATGTCGAACGCAAAACGTTGCCCTCTAACTACACCATGGACTAGTTTGTTTGGTTTGGTTTCCTTTTCAAAATATGTACCTTCCTGTATTTGCCCAATGTTGAGCGTTTTGAATGAAACATTTTTGCAGATGAGGGTGTTGAGAAACGTAGTCAAAGCTGCCAACGATCTACGATGGGCCATCTCGTCACAGTCAGTGACCATGTACAACTTACGATCGAACACACCAAACGGTGGTGATATTTACCATGACCCCATTAATGAGTTCGGCCTGCTTGTGTCATGAATGCGTATTGACACGGATGGTGATCGCACTTGCATAAGTGCTGCACAAGTCCACAGTTTACAAGCCGCTCAGTTAGCTAATTTCCCGTCCCATACGATATCGTACAGACCAGCAAATGAGAACCGATGCTACTCATTAGCCCGCTCCATATTGGGTGCAATGGCACACTGCACGTAGTATGACGTCCAGTTACACTGCACATGACACTTGTGGGCGATCCCGATGACGTCAGCTTTGGTCGCTTGACTGGTTCCTGTTCTCTTGAACACCGTACCACTTGCAATTAGCGGGCTACTCATGATACACCGCATACATTGGCACAACTTAGGCGCTGAGGTGAACGCAGTTGACCGCATAGCCTTCTGAAATAAGCGACAAAAATCCATTTCACATCCTGAGATGGATCAGTGAGTTGTCTTAGCGTATCTCACAGTGCCTGTCTGCACTCGGAGATATGTAACCTACGGCACTATGCGACT
>OX104067.1:39599126-39763762 GCA_944474145.2 Dicrocoelium dendriticum | reverse complement strand
GCTCTCACGCGCAGAAGCTGAACGTGAGAGCAGGCTATTGAAATTGCATAAGGCCGCAGGGGCAGATAAAATTCCCCAGCCCTCTTCAAATTCGGGGGAACTGCTCTAGTAGATGATTTACACGAGTTGCTAGTGAAACTTTGGGAGCAGGAGACTGTCCCGACAGACTGGAGCCGCTCCGTCATTGTCCCAATTTTCAAGGAGGCTCCCGTTCGGAATGCGGCAATCATAGAGGGATCAGTCTGATCTCAATTGCCTCTAAATTGCTTGCGTCTGTCATTCTCCACAGACTGACTGGCACCCGTGAAAGCCAGATTCGTGAAGAGCAAGCCGGGTTTCGTCGAGGTCGGGGCTGCATCGACCACATCTTCACCTTGCGTCAATTGTTGGAGCACCGCCATGTTTATTGGCGACCCACCGTTGTCGTGTTTCTTGACATAAAAGGTGCCTTCGACTCAGTCGATCGATGTGCCCTTTGGGACTGTCTGCTGAGGAAAGGTGTGCCTGATAAATATGTAAACATTATCAAAGCGCTGTACGCGCATAGTTCGGGCAGAGTGAGGGTTTATGGCAAACTGTCGCCACCCTTTAATATCACCAGCGGTGTGAGACAAGGTTGCCTGCTGTCACCTTTCCTATTTAACTTCGCAGTTGACGAAGTCATGGAATCAGCATTCGCTGGACACGACCTAGAAGGTGTGGAGCTACTTCCTGGTGAGCGACTTCTTGACTTGGAGTATGCGGACGATATTGCCCTAATCTGTGACAGCTCCCAAACATGCCAAGCAGCACTGGACCGATTAGCACTGGCTGTCAATCGTTTTGGGCTATGCTTTGCTCCATCGAAATGCAAAGTACTTCTCCAAGATTGGCAGGGACCCACCCCTGCGCTAACGCTTTGTGGTGATCAGCTAGAAGTCGTTCAGGAATTCAAGTACCTGGGCAGCTATATTAGCGTCCGTGGGATCGAAGCTGAGATTACGAACCGTATAGCAAAAGCTCGAGGTGCTTTTGCCAATCTCCGCCACCTGTGGCGCAGACGCGACATTACTCTCGCCCTGAAGGGCAGAGTTTATAACGCAGCCGTCCGTTCAACTCTCTATATGGTTGTGAAACCTGGCCCATCAGGTCGACAGACATAAAGAGGCTCGTCACATTCGATCATCGCTGCCTTCGCAGCTTAGCTCATGTCTGGTGGGAGCACCGCGTGAGCAATGAGCGTGTTCGGCGTCGCGTATTTGGTGCAGGAAGAGCGAGTGAACCGCTCAGCACCATTATATCATGCACCAGGCTCCGATGGCTTGCGCCACGTGTTGCCGCACTGATAGCACACCGACTCCCGCGACGTGCATTGTTTGTGCGCCGGGAGTACGGTTGGAAGAGCAGGCCAAGCGATGACTTGGTCAAAAGATATGAAAACCCTTACTTCGAAGTTAGCGACGGTTGGTGCATCCTGACTGCCTGACTGGGGTCCTAAGGACGATGAACATGTTTGCTTGGACATAGTTGCTGATATGGCTTGGAGCTGGCCCCAATCACGTTTGTGTTGTGAGTTCCTTTTCCACCCCCTCCAATCAGGACCATACTCGTTAGGCATAATATAACTTGTTGCGGCACGATAGCCGCCTGTTAGCTCTCCGGAACGATGTCCATCCGTTACTGGGGACTCAAACGGCTTGCTATCTTTTCTAATTCTGCTTGTTTTTGTATTGCGGCACAATAGCTGTGTTTTCCACCTGCAGCTGACGTGTATAATGATAATGCCAACTTCCTTCTCTCTTCCTGTCCTCAACAAGCGACGGACTTGTTTTATAGTATAATTGACTTCTGCATTGATTCAGCTTACCAAACTAAACATACATCTGATCGCAAGGCGTTAAATGCAGCACGAAGGCTTTATAAGAGTCGGCAGAAATACAGGTTAATTGCTGACTTTGCAGTATTATCAGAGCAGTCCAAGCCCGACGAAGAATAGATGCATAAAAATGACAAAACTCTCATTCAAGAAGAGTACAAAGCTCTGAACGGCCCTAGCAAAACAGCTGATCTAGCCAAACCATTCGTGTCCGGGATTTGCGTTGCAGCGGCAATTTCACTTTTGAAACAGTTAGTTCCCTTTAGTAATTTGAAAAGCGTAGTAAGAAGACGAAGACTGGCAAATGCACACATTTCGTATTGTCCCATCAGTGCCTTTAAAAATAACTCGCAACAATATTTCTTCAGCGAAGGGTGCGACCGAACATTCATACACACAGACAAATAGATCAACACGTGAAAAGTGAGACAGGGTTATCACCCCTATCCCCAGGGCAGTCTAATGCTGACCGATAATTGTTTCTGAACACAAAGCATCGGCTTACTCCGATTAATTGCAATCGCCTCTGCGAAACGGAGGAGGCGAGAATTGGTGTGTTGTAATAGGATTGTGAACGCCGAATTGACCTCGACTTGGTGATTTGTGGTCAATAGGTGACGGCCGATTGGAGATGCTGGTGGCTTACGCAGACAATCAGCTTGACTCTGGCCAGTTTCCTGCGCGGTCGAACGTTGAACCCACTTAGGTATATGCTCCTTCATTCGGGAACTCAATGTTCTATCGGTCCTGCCTATGTAACTGGCGCTGCGTTTACCAATTCATTTGTGACTGCGGCGCCAGTTACATAGGCAGGACCGATAGAACATTGAGTTCCCGAATGAAGGAGCCTACACTTAAGTGAGTTCTACATTCGACCGCGCAGGAAACTGGCCAGAGTAAAGCTGCTTGTCTGCGTAAGCCACCAGCCTCTTCGATCGGCGGACACCTATTGACCACAGGTCACCGAGTCGAGGTCAATTCGGCGTTCACAATCCTATTACAGCACACCAATTCTCTCCTCCACCGTTTCGCATAGGCGGTTGCAATCAATCGGAGTAAGCCGATGCAGTGTTCAGAAACAGTCACCTTAGACTGCCCTGGGGATAGGGGTGATAACCCTGTCTCACTTATCACGTGTTGGTCTATTTGTCTGTATGTATGTTGGGCTAAACCAACTTACACTTAAACTAGGTCTCTTTAAGCTGCATAAATTTCATTCCAGTTTATTTGGTTAGTTTTGCCTATCTGAATAGTCTTCTATTAGCTGGCCACGTCGCTTACGCTAATTGCGCTTATCTTCGGTAATTTTGTTGCGTTTGTAGCATTTTTGAGTAACTTGTGGACATTTTTTCCTTATCGCGGATTCATTGCTAGCCAACTTACTTCATATGCTAATTTAGCGAAGAGTTATGCCACCGTATCTGTATGCATTATTGGATTTATTTTATTTCATTTTGTCGTTTCAAGTGATTGGCTGTTGCGTGATATCCCCGGTGTGGCTGCGCTTGATGTGCATGTTGACAAGGTGCCTACCTGTCTATTACCCACTACCTCGTCCATACTGGCTCCAGGAGACAGTTGGTCGTTGCTGGAGGGGACGGGGTGCACGGTCGTTGTGGCCGTGCTAGGCTCGAAGAGTGGTTCCATGCACTCAGTGTGGAGCGGACTACGGTCCAGCCACCGCCTTGTGTGCGCTTGATTCCCCAAATACAGTGTGCTTGTGTTTGCCTGTGAAGGAGTGTGGGCCGGCTCCGTTGATGAAACGTGGCTCCCATCCACATGCCTCCCGGTCTTATTCCTTCGGGTTTACACTGGATATGGGGTGTGTGGTTGGAGCTGTGGGTGGTGCAGCGCAAGCCACCCATGGTCCCTCTGTAGGCGCAGGCGTCCTGTGGCTGGCCACAGTGACAGGCAAATCCGAAACCGGATGCCGCCAACCATATATATATATATATATATATATATATATATATATATATATATATATATATATATATATAGTGCCCCATGCTGAGGCTGATGTTGCATTCTTGATGCTTCTTCACCGCAGTTGGGCTAAACCAACTTACACTTAAACTAGGTCTTTTAATGTGGATAAAATTCATTACATTTTATTTGGTTTGTTCTGCGTACTTGATAATCTTCTCCCTACTTGCACACGTCGCTCACGCAAATTGTGGTAAACTTGCGTAATTTTATCGCGTGGTATTTTTAAATAACTTTCGGACATTTTGTACTTATCACGGATTCACTTATAACCAATTTCTTCTATATGCTCATTTAGCGAGTATTTATGTCGTCATATGCGTTTACTTTATTCGATATCAGCATTTTGAGTGATTGGCTGTTGTTTGACATCCCAGGTGTGGCTGCGCTTGATGTGCATGTTGACAAGGTGCCTACCTGTCTATTACCCACTACCTCGTCCATACTGGCTCCAGGAGACAGTTGGTCGTTGCTGGAGGGGACGGGGTGCACGGTCCTTGTGGCCGTGCTAGGCTCGAAGAGTGGTTCCATGCACTCAGTGTGGAGCGGACTACGGTCCAGCCACCGCCTTGTGTGCGCTTGATTCCCCAAATACAGTGTGCTTGTGTTTGCCTGTGAAGGAGTGTGGGCCGGCTCCGTTGATGAAACGTGGCTCCCATCCGCATGCCTCCCGGTCTTATTCCTTCGGGTTTACACTGGATATGGGGTGAGTGGATGGAGCTGTGGGTGGTGCAGCGCAAGCCATCCATGGTCCCTCTGTAGGCGCAGGCGTCCTGTGGCTGGCCACAGTGACAGGCAAATCCGAAACCGGATGCCGCCAACCATTGTTTGGTCGCACCCTTCACTGAATAAATATTATTGCGAGTTATTGTTAAAGGCACTGATGAGACAATACGAAATGCGTGCATTTGCCAGTCTTCGTCTTCTTACTGCGCTTTTCACATTTCAATTTTATCACCACGCCTGATGGAACATACTACGACGCACCAAGTGATATCTGCGAAGCTTTCAGTGCTTATTTTGCCGAATCAATGGTCAATGAATCATCAGACACACCAACACTTATCATGCCGCACAACAATGAAAGTCTATGCACAGTGGAATTCACTATAGCGAAAATCACTGGTCAAGTCTCTCGCTTATGCTCCTCAACGTGCGCAGGCCCTGATGGGATCCTCCCTTGTTTAATAAAAAGCAGTGGTAATGCCTTCCTTCCGCTTTTGCTCAACAGCTTTACACTCTCTTTTAATAACGGAGTATACTCTACTTAATGAAAATCTTCTGTTATCCTGCGACACAAAAATGGCGCCGCCCACGAAGTTAAAACTTCGTCCCATCAATCACACCCATCGTGTCTAAGATAATGGAAAGGATAGTAAAAGATGAACTACTTGTATTCTTGAACAAAGCTAACATCATCAGCAATTCGCAACACGAGTTCATGCAAGGTCGATCCTACACAACATACCAGACAGACTTTTTAAATCACACAACGGCTGCCATTGACAACGGAAACAGTGTCGTAAGCTTGTTGTTAGATATGCAAAAAGCCTTTAATAGACTGTTTCACGGAAGGTTACTGAATAAACTGAAGGCCACAGGCATTGCCGAACCGATGTTATCTTGGTTGTCTTCATATCTAAGTGGTAGACAATTTCTCTAAACCGAAAGCAATCACTAGCGGAGTGATTCAAGGGAGTGTTCTTGATCCTCTTCTTTTTCTGATTTATATTAACGATATATTCCAGAGAATAAGAAATGGCGTTACATTTATCTTTGCTGATGACATAAAAAATTGTCTTCTCACAATCACATGCAAATACTCAAGAAGCCGCACGTCTTATTCAGGATGACCTATCTGCCATTGACTCTTGGTACCAAATGTGGCAGATGTCATTTGCCGTGGACAAGTGTAATATTTTGTCGTGCAAATGCCAAGTACCGCCAGACGGTTTATTAGTACAAAGCGCATATATATTGCAATGCAGGGCAGTTGGCGACTTGGGCGTGCGATATTCACTCACTTTTAACTTTCTGAACATTGTAACTATCAAGTTTCAAAAGCTATGAGGACCATCGGTTATATTTGTCATCATTTTTACCTCACCGAATCTCGCATATCACTTTACAAAACATATGTGTTGTCGTGTATGGAATATTGTTCAGTGGTCCAGTCTAATCTGCGGAAATCTGATTAGCATGCTCCTGAGAGGCTCCAGAGACACTTCAAGAAAAAGCTATGTGGATATTCCTCAAACTTGACATAAAGAGGGCGATGTGATAGACTTGGATTTGACTCAGTTTGACTTCAGAGAATGAAACGGAACCTGTTTTCGTTAAAGAATCATAAACCAGCAAATTCGAAGTTTTGATAACGGTGTTCAAATATCTTTAAACAGCAGATATTCAATCCGTAACAAAGCGATAAAGGTCATGATTCAAAAATTTACTACGAGATCCAGAGAACGTTTCTTTCCAACCCACTACTCAAAGAGTTGGAACAAACTAACATGTGATATCAGAACATGCTATACACTTTGCAATTTTAAACTTGGGAGTACCAAGCAGTTAACCGTCCAAAGCGTGATTAAGATGTTCGGGATATCACAGTCCCTAGATAACGCATTCGAAAACGGTATCGATGGCGCCTGAATAAATTATCGAAACACACACATTTCGGACAACAGCCCCCTTTCATTTCGTTTCATTTTTTTCTTGTCCCAAAGCTTTGTTATGTGAGTTTGAATACTCCTGATACAATGACATGAAAAAAAGAAAAACGATTCTGATTACTTTGTGTTACCTGATTTGAAATGGCGCCCATGTTTACTACTGTAAAAGTATTAATATGATGTCATGGAAAGGTTATACCATTAATGGATCTGTTCCTTCTAGGGAACAGCTTCTCTCATCGTCGAGGAATGTAAAATTTATTTATTTATTCCGCTTTATATCAAACGAAGTTAATTGAACTATTCGCGAACATAGGTGGAATAGTATACTTAAGTTAGGTGACCTTTGGCAGCCATGGCTTTATCAGTGACATTGCACGCGTGTAGGGACAAAGTCCAACTAACCAAAGTTCACTCCAAAATGAATCGCTATTCACACAGACATTGTGTATCGCAATTCACTCCCACAAAGCATACTTTGAAATGGCCACTAGTGAGCGTTGGAAACTGCATTTCGGTGTGTCGTGTGAGTAGACTTATGTCTTTTCGTTTTAAATATGAAAGGATGCTAGTGAAGTGACCTGTCGGACAGGTTGTCGACGTGGGTAATAACTAGGATTGACGTTTAGGCACTCGCTTGTGGGGAACCGCTAATGCATGCACTGGGTTAGACAGTGTCCACTACCCTAACAAAAACAAGCTGCACCATGCTTCTTGGTGTATATCAGTCATGGATGCCGATGCACCGCACAATTGTGGGGTTCGCTGCTACACTTAAACGCTTACCTTGTAAGAAAGGGTCTGTCAGCAATTGCTGCTGATGAAAAGCCGAACAGACCAACAGCAGAAACTACAAGACAAGTGATACAACTCACGTCGGAAACGTCGTAGGGTCCTGAAATTGCGAATTAGTGTCCAAGAGAAGCGCCTGTGTATTACAGGCATGAGTAATGTTTAATGCTTTCGAGCTGTCGCGAAGAGACTAAACCTTAAATTGGTGCGAAATACTTGCGCGACTCTGCGTCTCATTGCGCTACCTTGGGTGGTAGTTTCCAAGTACTTTCAGAGCCTCTCATATCAGAGAGGACAATGTTAAAGTGGCTGACAAACTTAGTATTCTATCCGTTACGCATCGTAGAGAGGTCGAAAGCTCCCTCCTTTAAAACTTAGTCATGATAAGTAACAGATTAGGGTCACTCGCTTCGAGCTACGGATTTTGTACGAGGAGCCTAACTTCCAGCCTTTGACTCGTCAGTCTGAAAAGGGAGAGGATCACCCTTGTTGGAAATATATTGTTTTTATTTATTCACAGGTCTGAGAACGGACGAATTTGCCATCAGAACCATGGCTGTGATAGAATTTAAAAGGGAAAGGGCAAGCTTTTCCAAATTTTTTAAAATAGTGTTTCACGCACGCGGTTTTTAAGCTTGCTGTTTTCCTTTCAAAACTGAAATTTGGATGAAAAAAATCCTAGAACAGGATTGATGTCACGGATCTCGATTGTGAGCCATAGCCTCCTAAACTTCAACCATCTGGACTCCCCACCACACAGTCCTCAACCTGGAAGACAGATAGACACCGCTGAGGTGGCGTTCTTAATGTTCCTTTTCCACACCATAGGTCGTCCGCCTCGGCATTTTTCCAATTAGCATCCAGCAATTGCAAGTAATGATAGGTGAAGTCGATTGGCTGGCATGCGCAATGCGTGACAAGTCAACGTAAACAGTGTCCGAGTATAAAAGCCTGGAGACTGGGATTGTTGGCTCCGAGTACTCGAGTTCTAACTTCCGAGTTGCTCACAAGGTGTTGTTACCACACACTCTTGTTAGATGATTTGCAACCGCCCACAGCAACCCAGGTAAAGCATGATCGACGAGGTGTGAAACAGCCAAGATTCACACGCGATTAGTCATGGTCGTAGTTGCATAATCTCTGCATCAACCAAATTGTCCTTGCAGTAATACCTTCTAGCTGGAGGTGCTATCGCTACCCTTGAGACCAGATTACCGAGTCAATGGCTTCGATTGGAGTCCCCCAGACAATCCAACGTTCGACCTGTCGCCTTGTAGGTAAACTGTTGAGTCAAATATTGGAAGTTGGGTGTCTAGAGCAAAACCCAACATCCGGAGAGTCACAGATACCCACAAGACCCACGTTATTATTGTCTCCCACTCCCCTTTTCGCAAATCCTCCTCTGGTGTATACCAGTAACTGACCACTATACTTTTTATCAGACACGCTAGCAAGAATGACAGGTAATCTTTCAAACCTAGGGTGTCATTCCACACCAGAGTCCGCACACGGTACTTGCTTGGCTGATAGGCGCCTCGCCATGACCTTGCGATTCCCCGGAGTTGATCTATAATGTATCTCTGATAAACATGCATAGGGAAAGTACCCTAACTTAACTGCGCTTAACAATTTCGGGTCTCGACCACGGGGTTTACATAATTAGAGTCTTCGGTGAAGCTGTCGTTGACTTGCGACACTTAGGGTGTCGCAGTCGCTTTCAGTGGACATGCAGAAACTGTTGCTCTAGATTGGGTCCTAGTGGACATCCGTTTATATGCCATTCAACTTAGAAGCTTTAGTAAGATAAGTGGGTACCGGCTAAAAGCAAAGTGCATTGCTGTTTGGCTCTATGTTCCTTCCGACTGCTGCCCAGTGTTTGTCAAAACAGTTATATCAACGATTCTATTCCGTACTTCAAATGACCGAGGGTATGAGTATAGCGACTATTGTGATAGACATGGGTAGTGAATTTAGTTGCTTATAAGTGTAGGAACATAGTCTAAATATGAAACACAGCTTTCCAGCAAAATAACTCACACGATCGATCGCATTACCGATAATTAAATGGCGCAATTAAGCGTAAATCGATCACTGAGCTAGAGCAGTTGTCTCGGTTATGACCATGACCTAGCGCGCCTAACACTCATTTTCCCTGCCTCGGTTGAATGCTCGTCAATTGTATTTGTAATCCGCGAAGCAGCTATGTCAGTCCGGATAACACCATCATGAACGAGATGAACGGACTGAATAGAGGTTAAAATCAAGTCCAAACGCGTAAGGTAAAAGGCATTCACAGTCGACTGTTCATATAAGGCCGAACCACACAGTGAGGTCCAAACTGCAATTTTTGGATGAGGAAACTGAACAATGAACAGTGCTTTATCACGGGCAAAAAGCATGCGCTTTACGTCCTGTAGGATGGTTGGGGTAAATTTAAAATTGAAAGGATCATCGAATAAGAAAATCGTTATTTTAAGCGTATACCGATTTAAATGCATTAATACATAAAGATAGTTTGACGTATGAATGGATGCGCGCATATAATAGAGTATAGAGAGCTGTTGTAGTTCAGCAAATGCATTCGAAATGCATTTGGAAACGACAATGCTCACTCGTGTGTTGCTTCATTTGACAGATATGGTAGGTCAATCCAGTTTACAACTTTTCCCGATTGATTGCATCTATAATGCAATTGAATTGCTCCATAAAGCTTTGATTTGCATCCACAAGCCAAGTGAATATCGTCTTTAACGCATTTGAATTGCATCCGGTATCTTGCCGCCGCACTGTGCTCGCGCAGTGTCCTTGGAATTGAGTTAGCCCAAATCAGCCAATGACGGTAGATGTATGAGCTGGTGGTATATGATGGAGACGCGCAGGCGTTCTAGTTTCCATTCAGCAACAATGTCTAATTTGAAGCTACTTCCACGCAGCTTAGGGGCACAAGGTTATCCAAACACGTGGTGCGACTGGCTGAAGTGTTCAGCGAGCGTAAGTGGACTACTAGGTATGCCTTGCGAACGGCATCAGTAGGGGGAGGGTTGCAAACACGGTAATGCGACACCCTATCAGCCATCTTACGGCTAGTTTGGTACTGGTGCATCCCAGAAGATTTACTAACGCTCGGGCATTCGACGGCACTGTGTTCGGATAGCAGGTGCATGGCTGCGAATGATCGGGGACAGTGGTGTCAAAGCGTTATGACTGCCTTGCGAGTAAAACGACAAAAGGGGCCTGCACAATCGAAATACAGGTTGGAAGGTGGCCGTCTTGGGTTATAGAGCGACGGTCTGCTGAGAGTGATAATGCCGAAATACGACTGCGGCAATTTTGTTACAAGGAGAGTAGGCACTGCTTTGTTACAGTAAGCGTCGATTACCGTCATGGTGGATGCAGTACACCGACTTGATGGTCCCTTCCTACAGTAGTTGTACCTTCAAAGTCTATAATTCAGCGAGGTCGATAACACTCAACTCCCTATCTAACGGCCTGCGAACACGTAGTCCACTATCACAGATGGCAGTACAATGGTATATAACGGGTCAAATAGATAACGCTTGACATGTCCCGTAGGATGGCCGTAATGAAGAGAAAAATTAAATAATGAAAGTACCAATAAAATGGAGTGTTAAATAGTGATTTAGCAGATATTTGCATGATAAATGGTATATGTCCATTTAGGTGCAACTAATCGCAAGCCATAACTTTACAACTTCGGCGCGGAGCGGCAAATTCAAGAACATAATTTTTGCATGAAATCCCCTTTATAATTCCAACCAACAACATCAGAAGACGAAAGTTGTAGGATGACACTGTTAGGACGACGTACCAGTGCTCGGGCCGGTTCTTTTGTACGGATATCAAGACAGTCACAGGTGTATGACTGCGAACGATCCGGACCTGTGGGGCCCAAATGTTATGACATGCTTGTGAGCAAAATGTGACAAAATGGGCTTGCGTAACTTGCCACGGAGCTGTGGGTTGACAGGTGATCCCTTTGGGTAAAAGCGAGATGTTTTGAGCGTTGCTCCACTGAGAGCGCTAATATCGAAATACGACTGCAGCAATTTTGTTTCAAGTTGAGTATGCACTGCTTTGTTACAGCACTGTTACTGTTAGGCTATTATTGAGGTGACGTAAGTAGCAAGTGATAAGGCGACAAAATTGCTCCCTGAAGAACACTCAAGTTGCTACTTAGTGGGTAGCAGCATTTGCCACTGACTCGTGTAACCTGAGTCCGTCCAGTAAAATAATCACTCATCAATTGGATGACGAGGAATTTATATATTGAATGGCTAGATCTTTCGGCAGCATTTCGCGATGTGCACAGTAGAATGCTTTGTTATCCTCAACCAAACACGTATGAGTTGAGCTGTTTCTTTTGTAAAGTCCTGACCGTATAGAACGTACGAGGCTGGACACTGCATCTACAGTAGATCTCAAACTACGATAAGTGTTTATAAGGGGGTCATTCGAGCGGGCTTGGGACAGCATCATTTAATGAATGCTTTTTTGCTTGAAGTTCCTAAGCAACAGAAGAGCAAGCGACAGGTCAACATTTGTTGGACCCTTTTGTTGATGCCGGTGTGCTGCTGCCGTTCCTAAGAATAGACTGGATATACGCTAGGTGGAGACGGCTTAACTCTCCTTAAGTTGACCCAGCCTCTTTTTTAGATGGGGAGGAGAACCTGTCCGCGCAGACGTTGTGAGTTTTGCAAGGACAGCAGATGTCAAAACAGAAGTTAAATAGCTAGTCAAGTTGTCATAATACTTGGATACGTCAGGGTCAAGGAGAAACAAAATTAATTGCATGAAACCATTTCACGAGGTCGATCGATATTTTGTGAAGAGCACTGCCTCCACTTGAACCTACTTACATCAGCTCAATACTGGCCCCCGCCGAAGCTACACTAATAAGATACGCTGAGGACATCGTACTGGGTATCAATCATCGAAACCCCGATTGCACTCTGAAGTTGCAAAACCATCTGAATGCTTTCAATAGTTGATCCAAAGCTCGTTATTTGTCTCTTACTGCATCCGAGGATCATAATATGCTTCTTTCGAGACACATGGTAGACAGGTACGGGCAGGTCCTTACACAGTGCCCCAAGCAGCTTAGTGACAGTGATGGATTTCACTCTGTTACATCAGTAAAGTGCCTAGGTATGGTACTTGAAGTTCCGCAAGGTGACCGACTGACAAACCTTATGTGCGCGGACGACAGTCCTCTGGGTCTGACCCAGGGGCTATGTAAGCAAACTGATTCGACTGACATGTAACTGCACGCCCCGGCATGGTTTTGCACCTTCACAGTACAAAGTGCTGTGACAGCATTGGTCTGATCAGCCACCTGTGCTGGTTGTGCTTATAAAGGGGGAACTTCAGAGGCTATCCGAAGGGCATTAAATGGAGAAAAAACAAAAATGATTTAGCAGCAGAGTCAAATGGTCCATTCAACAGGGGTGCATTTGAATGACTCACTCCCCACAGATAGGAGGACAAGGAGCATGAAATCGACTCGCATAATGTGGAAATCTTTAGAAAGGGTTTGCGATCCACACCCCAAAGGCTGACTGCTGAGGTGTCGGAAATTGCCAAAGCCAACAGCTGCGTAGGCAGTGGATGGAGTGGTTATCGAGTGCGTGGCGGGCTGTCTTAACCTACCAGTCTGAGGGGCGTTGCGAACGCATCTGGGGCAGAGCGCGAACATCAAACCACTCCTACTCCCATAGCAGGCAGCGACGTAAGTGTGATGACCTCGTACAATAGGATCTCTAGTGCGCCACTTAAAATGACACTTTGACATCTAAGGTGACTAATATCCTGCTGACATCGCGATAACCGCAATTATTGTCCCTTCTCTTAATAAAAGCAGTGCCAATCACCTTTTGGTTCACTTGGTCTGACGAAACTTTCATGTCTAACGCAAAACGTTGCCCTCTAACAACAGCATAGACTAGATTGTTTGGTTTGGTTTCCTTTTCAAAATATGTACCTTCCTGTATTTGCCCAATGTTGAGCGTTTTGAATGAAACATTTTTGCAGATGAGGGTGTTGAGAAACGCAGTCAAAGCTGCCAACGATCTACGATGGGCCATCTCGTCGCAGTCAGTGACCATGTACAACTTACGATCGAACACACCAAACCGTGGTGATATTTACCCTGATCCCATTAATGAGTTCGGCCTGCTTGTGTCATGAATGCGTATCGACACGGATGGTGATCGCACTTGCATAAGTGCTGCACAAGTCCACAGTTTACAAGCCGCTCAGTTAGCTAATTTCCCGTCCCATACGATATCGTACAGACCAGCAAATGAGAACCGATGCTATTCATTAGCCCGCTCCATATTGGGTGCAGTGGCACACTGCACGTAGTATGACGTCCAGTTACACTGCACATGACACTTGTGGGCGATCCCGATGACGTCAGCTTTGGTCGCTTGACTGGTTCCTGTTCTCTTGAACACCGTACCACTTGCAATTAGCGGGCTACTCATGATACACCGCATACATTGGCACAACTTAGGCGCTGAGGTGAACGCAGTTGACCGCATAGCCTTCTGAAATAAGCGACAAAAATCCATTTCACATCCTGAGATGGATCAGTGAGTTGTCTTAGCGTATCTCACAGTGCCTGTCTGCACTCGGAGATATGTAACCTACGGCACTATGCGACTTTCAGGTTTCCGCAATAACGCTAACCTAACTATCAACAATCCCGACAAAATGAGGCGAAGCGAGTGGTGCTGGTTCATGGTGTACCAGAAGTCAAACATGACGATAACTGTGAATGACAAAAGCACAACACTAAAGAGTGGTGGTTGATCACGACACTCTATACCATACAAAATGTTGTCGCTTCTGACGTCACCCGTCCAGTTGCCTCCCCCAAGCTACCACGGCAGCGGGCCAATAAATTTGAAGGTTACCTTGGCTACGCCCCGAGATGATAACAATGGCAATCCAAGCGTGGCATGACGACAGGGGAATTGGGCCTACAGCGGTAGGCGTAAAATCATTCCTTTAAGCAGTACAAACCTCAGTTACAGCTGAACCAATCTCGATTGTTCCTACCTCCGACCAGTTAACCGTAAAAAAACGTGTCAAAAAAAGCCAGCAGACCGGCACTATTTGTGCCGGTCAATCACAACGAACCGAGCTCCCACTTCGTCAACACATACAATGCTGCTACGCCAACGCCTAGGGCATCCACTCTATAAATAAATAAATAAACGCTTTATTCCTGGCTGTGCAGGGCACGCCTGCGAAGGCATGATTATGATAATACAAACGGGTATGGTCGATAATTGTATAAAAATATAGCATGTTAACCAGTAACCTAATGGATTTGTGTCTGTATATGTGTAAGTTGCTTACTCCATCTACGTCATTTTCCTTGTGTCATCCATATTCTATATCCCACATGTAAATCGCGCTTGGGTACATTTTCATGCTACAATGATTAACTACTGACTTGGTGCAATGTGGTATCCTTATGGCACATGCCTAGAACGGATGAGCCACAGGCAACCTAACTATTTTAGGCTTATTTAACTCGGTTGTATTTCGTGATGACTTCACATGTTGCCCATTACGATATTGTACTCCTCATGACCCATGCTATGCTATTCTTGCTACCTTCTCAAACGAAGTCTAGTATGGTTACATACGGAAACAGTGAGCTACGGCATCTTCCTCTTCGTACTATTATTCAGCCGCGATTCAACACTATGTAAGCTTCATGATATTACTCACCATAACCGTAGCTTGACTAGCTGCTCAATGCTAACTAGCATGACGCTAAGAGAGCCGGTACATCGCAGAATAACGGTTCAGTCCATCCATGAGCTCATTCGTAATTGACGTGCGCGCGGTGTTTCCGAGCGATTTGTGTGTGTGTGTGTGTGTGTGTGTGGCAAATTATTGTGTATGTTTCCAGTTCGATGGATACGTTTGAATCAAAAGGTTATCATCGCTTGGCCGCTTACAGTACGCATAAAATGTCAAATTTGACATTTGGAACACAATGCTCAACGATTGTCCCTCGTGTGACCACATTGGATTATGCATTCGAAGAGAAATTTCTCTGGAAATTCTGTGTCAAGTGAACAATCCCGACAAGTAACCGACTAGCGATTATCACGATGTCGCCATTTCATGTTTCACTCCGCAGGTTAGTGATGAGAGTGAGTATAGTTATAGTTTCAGTTGTCCCTCAGTCATACTGAATTTACCGGGGCTTATGAAAACACACGTACTAACCGGATGGAAGGCAGACGTGCAGAGACGCCTACCAGAAGTTGAATTGTACATGGCCAATCTTTTGGATAGATTAAGTAAAAGGTTGAATCTAACGGGAATGGTACGTCAGTGTGTTAGTATATTACATCGGAAATGAATCGACGCATAGCGACAATGGATTTATGAGCACCGAATGCCTGTACCCGAAACGTACGATATAGATCGTTAGCAAATGGCTTATGGCCACAGTAGAGTACAGGTCGGTAGGTAAAAACGGTTGCGTACTTGGATATTTGCACAATAAATGCGAACACTGTTTGGAAAGTCGCATGTTTGACAGTGGGCAGCGAGGCTTAGTTGATGTCACCTGTCAATACCAAATGTTGCGCATCAATCGCTCTTTGAGTAGGTGCACATACCTCGGGCAGCACATCACCGAACCGGTCGGAGACACAGAGAGCCAGAAGTGGACACTGTATCGCATTCGTATGCTGTGTGATCTCCCACATCAGCTACTCAAACCAAACCAGACTGTACATGTAGAGGGCACCACCTAAGTGCGCACTATTTCACTGTAACAGTAGTCTAGTCATCATTCTACCTAGTAGTTGCTTCACAATTGCTACATCGGGTTCCTTCAAATATGAATACCCAAAATTTAAGGCTGTCACGTCTAAATGTTGAAGAAAGCCAACAGTTCGTATTGGGTAGTTATTCTCATTCCTGCGAAAGTGGTTGTTAACCTGAACTCCAAACGAAACGCATACACGTTTGTCGTACCATTGATGATGATGTCTAATGTGTCTCTCTCCAGTTTGTGACAGCTCACATTTAAGTTTGGATAAACGCATGTTGTAATCGAACTACTATTGGACACGGATGACGCCAATCTATGTACACATGTATACCGAATGAATTGGACGAGGATACTCATACCGCTTTTGTACGACTAACTTAGTGCAGGGAAACGGCACTCGAGCAAACCGGAAATAACATTACCAGAACATGAAGAAGGTGAGTTTATGACAAACTTATGTTGATTTCAGGTGTTCCGAACCCAAGACACTGATCATAAGGGCGGTTGCTCAGGTGCAGGAGAAGGTACTATTACACACGGAATAGAAGCATGGTACGTAAGCTCCCATTCGATTTACTAATCCAGACCAATAAGACGGCGTATGTGGTACGTTTGCTTGCGTGCTGAGCAATCTTGCATTTCAGAAGTAGATGTTGTTTGAGCTCCCCGGTGTGGATGCGCCTGATGTGAATGATGACAAGGTGCCTACCTGTCTATTACCCACTACCTCGTTCATACTGGCTCCAGGAGACAGTTGGTCGTCGCTGGAGGGCACCGTCCTCGTGACGGTGATAGGCTTAAAGAGTGGTTCCATGCAATCTGTGTGGAACGGGCTACGGTCCAGCCACCGCTTTGTGTACGTCTGGTGTGTATGATTTCCCAATTAGCCCGGAATGCTTCCGTTCTGCTTGTTGAAGGAGTGTGGGCCAGCTCCGTTGATGACACGTGGCTCCCATCCGCATGCCTCCCGGTCTTATTCCTTCGGGTTTACACCGGATATGGGGTGTGTGGGTGGAACTATGTGTGGTGCAGCGCAAGCCACCAGTGGTCCCCTTTGTAGGCGCAGGCGTCCTGTGACTGTCCTCATGGACGTCATAGTGACAGGCGAATCCGGATGCGGACGCCGCCAAATCATAGGTTAGTGGGCACAGTGAGTGAAGTTGCGAAGCGCGACTGCTTTCATGATTTGATTTGCTGTGTTCCCCATCGTACAAAGGGATCAACGGAAATATTCTAATTGTATGACGTCTGTGAAGTGGTGATCCTCAAAAAGGGGAAGAGGCAGTGACTTTAGTTAGTGGCCAGTTACATCGCGAGATGTGCATCATCGAAATGAAATATCAAATTGGGCCATCATAGCAGTGACTGCGACTTGGCTCTCGAAAGACAAACTAGATCCGGAGATTGCATTCAGTTGCATGTTGGTAATTCGAAATGATCGTGATGGCAGTGTTACCATTTACTCTCGAGACTACCTTAAATGTGAGAACTTTACCGAACATTCTCTTGTTATTCCTGATGCATTATTTTGCCTACTGCAGCTGGCAGATCGAGATGGTGGATCCCAAAAGAAGACTCATGATTATTGCCTCTTAGTTGTTCTCTACAGGTCACCGAACTCCTCCGCAGACAGCGATGACATTCTGTTAAACGTACTCCACTAGGCAGTCTCAAAAATACTCTCACTACCTTATAATTGGCGATTTCAACGTACTTTCAATAGTCTCAGTGTCCCCTAATGAGCCATCAGTTTGATCAAAACTCCTTGAACCTAACGATTTGATAGTATAGTATAACCACTGCATCAATCAACCAGACACCGCGGTTCAAACACGCCATCATTAGTGGCCCTAATCCTGACAAATGAAGAGTTGATTATTAATGAGTAGACGGATTTGGGTATGATTCGATTTGGTTCATTGCAATTAGATTCCAAGCCACGTAGGTAAGCTACTAATCCGGAAAAGCACCAGACGCGCGTTTCGCCCAGTTGGGGCTCGTCAGTGGTGCGCATCCATCGGTCTACTACTAGGGACTGAACCCCTGACCATTAGAGGCGCACACCAAATTGCCAGCAGTATATGCCACTAAGCCATGGGGGACGACAGCCGACCATTACGAATGGAAACTTAACTGCGATATAGCCCTACCCATCCTCCACTACTATCAGGTTATTGACGGTGCAGAGGACAGTGGTTGGCTGTCAAAGTCAGGTCATCCCCTGCCAGCGACGTGTATCCACACAGCACTTTTGAACACTGGTAGGGCTTCGCTTTTTCATTACTAATAAGTACACGGATTGGGGTATGATTCGTTTTGGTTCATCGCAATTAGATTCCAAATCGCATAGGTAAGCTACCAATCCGGAAAAGCACCAGACGCGCGTTTCACCATATTGGCGCTTGTCAATGGTGCGTATCCATCGGTCCCCTACTGGTTGATGGTTCAGTCAGTCCCACACGATCCTACTCTAAACAGTAGCGAACATTCAGTCCCAACATTTGCTTATGTGTATTATGCAAGTATGGTTGATAAAGAACGCAAAACGCAACGAACTATTATTGACTGTTCCAAGCTTCACAACTTAGCGACAGTCGTTGACTGGGACCTACCGACTCACGGCTCGGCGAATGACGCATGGAATGAATTAAAAGGTAAAAGTTAACTGGGCCACACAAGTTGTACCATTACGAGTATCACGCCATACTCACTATGTGGAAGCGTGGCATTATCACCCCAATTTTTAAAGGCGCTAGCCGTTCAGAGCCTGCAAACTATCGCCTAGTGACTCAACTCCCTGTGCTCGCAAAGGTGATGGAAGCGGTCATCGCTGAGGCTCTAATGGACTACCTGGAAAATGCAACATCTTGGCACCGGAGCAGCGTGGCTTCCGTCAACACTGGTCATGCACCACCAGACTACTGATTGCACGAGGTAGTTGGACGGAAGTGGCTGATGATGGGGTCGGAGTTGACATCATCTATCTGGACTTCTCCAAAGCTTTGGACCGCTGGGATCACCGCAGCATACTTCACCGGCTACAGAGCTACAGAATTGGAGATCCTGTGTTTGGTTGGATCGGCAACTTTCTTCACCAACGGAAGTTTCAAGTACGCGTTAGGGGATCACTTTCTAACCCGAGTGAGGTAGCATGTGGTGTTCCACGAGACTCAGTGCTGGGACCATGCTTATTCCTGATGTTTATCAACGACCTGGAAAGAGTTATCTCCTCAACTTTCCTGCTTTTCGCCGATGACGTCAAGATATGGCAAGCGATTAGTAACAATGAAGACCACGATATACTCCAACAAGACCTAGGTTGCATTTATGAATCGTCAAAGAGGAACCTGCTCCACTTAAACATAGCTAATTGCAAGGTGATCCATCTGCGTCACCAGCCGGTGAGCGCTAACAAGCTTGGAGAAGGCCTCTCAGGAGCGTGACCTGGGTGTATTGGTACAGGAAGATCTCGGGTGTTCAAAACAAGCAGAGAAGGCGACGAGAACCGGAAATCAACACCTCAGCCTGCTTCACAGAGCCTTCGGTCGATTTGAACCCTCAATCTTTCCCCAAATGTTTAACGCCTACGTGCGACTGCACGTAGAATATGTTATTCAGGCGTGGCAGAAACAGGATCTCGTTGTTCTCGAGACTCCTCAACGAAGGGCAACCAAGAACGTCAGGGGCCTCTTTCATCTGCCCTATCAGCTTAGACTGAAATCTCTAAGAATGTACAGCAGTCGATATCGGCTTTTGCGGGGGATCTCATGATGGTTTACCAGATTCTGAAGAACCCAAACCACATTTGCCGTCTGCTGCTGGAATTGAACCACAACACCAACCTAAGAGGCCATCCTCTGAAACTGCAAATACAATATAACCGGCTTGAATGCCGTAGAATTTTATTTTCCCTCCGCGTGTGGTAGCCTTGGAACGCTCTCCCTAATTATTTCGTCTCTGCTCCCAATCTGATGATAGTTAAGAAACGAGTTGACAATGCATTGTCTCATTTACATTGCATTTTATGACTTCTTAGCCAGGGGTTACAAAACGCAATCAAACGGTGTCTTACCAAACTCCTAACCAATGGATTTATACTTTTAATACGCGAATATCCCCGCTATTCTACATAAGTGTATGGTGAGTCCACCAAAACGCTTTTCACTTTATCATGCAATTTATTTTCGCAATAATTTCCATTCCACTGGACTTGTTAAGCATTGCCTTTTTACCCCTAATACACCATTGTTCCATTGGATCCGAAGCAGAACACGCGAATGGCTCAACAGATGCGATTTGGAAGCAACATACGCTAAGCCCATGTGTGATACCACATGGCAGAATTACAAAAAAAAATCAAAATCAAATCACTTATTATGGCAGACAAGTACGAATGGCAGGAGGACATGGTACCCAAGTTTGTGGGTAACAACAAACTGCTATACAGGTTTGCAAACGATAAAATAAAGGTTAAACCTGAAATGCAACCACTTAAGACGGTCAGGGGTTTAACGATCTAAGTGTCCTGCGCAACTTGCCACTGAAACGGGCAGACAATTAGTCACTTGGGTAAGAGAACATCATGGGCGGCACTCTGCTGAGAAGACCAATGAGGTGATATGACTGCTACATTTTTAATATTAGGCGTATATGTAGCGAAAGATCTGTGCAACGTAAGCCGAATTCGGTACCCTATACCATCCTGCCCAAAGTAAAGCACTGCAGTTGCCATAAAGTGCTTGCGTCGGAGGGGTGGTGAATGTGTAGGCGATCGCGATGACGTCTACTTTGGTCGCTTGACTTGTTCGTATTCTCTGAATGCTTCACCGCTAGCAATTAGCGGACGACACATGATGCATTGTGTACATTGGCAAAACTTAGGCGCTGAAGCGAACGCAGTCGACCGCATAGCCTTCTGAAATGCTTCACAATAAGCGACAAACATCTATTTCACATCCTGAGATGGATCAGTGGCTTACATCCGATGCGTTACTTTAGCGTATCTCACAGTGCCTGTACTTACTCGGCAATATGTAACTTACGGCACCATGCGACTTCGAGATTTCCGCAATAATGCTAAACCTAAGGTCAACAGAATTACTCTTCCTTTTCTGCGCACAGTGCTCCTCTTTCTGATACGAATTACGTACCATTCCCCTCTATGAAATAGCGGTACAACAGTACGTAACAACACACGACCTCACATTCGCAGCAAGCTAGTTCTGATTCCCAGGAATCATCCCTATACCCTCTGGTTGTCTCCTAACACGGGAACATGTGAGAACTCTCTGCGAAGGCACTTAGCCTGAACATTATCGTTTATATCTGAATGTCGAGACAATGCAAGCATAGTAGTGATAACACCAGTTCAACTTAGGTACATTTATGTCAATAAAATAGGAGCGATTTACAAATTTGTACAATGCATTGCGCCAGCGTAATTCTCCTCACATGTGCAGGCAGTGCCGAGACGTCACATAGGCTCGTGTCTCTGATACAATTCGCTCCAGAAAACGCACTGTCACTCGGTCTTTTAGAATACACCCTCAGAATCACCCTGAAGCATCTCGGAATATCTGCTCATAGCTTGCTTCACATATTCTTTCATGATGCTCCAAATGCCCTCCCTCATTTGGGTTCAGTGCTCGAGAATATGGAGCAAGGCGCAAGGGGCTGCCCGAATGGTATGACTTCTCTTGGAATACGCGTTCCAGATCGGTGATAACGCGCTGTGCCACACGTGCCTGCAGGATCTGAACGGCTAGCGCCTTTAAAAATTGGGGTGATAATGCCACGCTTCCACATAGTGAGTATGGCGTGATACTCGTTATGGTACAACTTTTGTGGTTGCTTGTGTGGCCAAGTTAACTTTTACCTTTTAATTCATTCCATGCGTCATTCGCCGAGCCGTGACTCGGTAGGTCCCAGTCAGCGACTGTCGCTAAGTTGTGAAGCTTGGAACAGTCAATAATAGTTCGTTGCGTTTTGCGTTCTTTATCAACCATACTTGCATAATACACATAAGCAAATGTTAGGACTGAATGTTCGCTACTGTTTAGAATAGGATCGTGTGGGACTGACTCAACCATCAACAAGTAGAGGGCCGATGGATACGCACCATTGACAAGCGCCAATATGGTGAAACGCACGTCTGGTGCTTTTCCGGATTGGTAACTTACCTATGCGATTTGGAATCTAATTGCGATGAACCAAATCGAATCATACCCAAATCCGTCTACTCATTAGTAATCAACTCTTCATTTGTCAGGATTAGGGCCACTAATGATGGCGTGTTTGAACCGCGGTGTCTGGTCGGTTGATGCAGTGGTTATACTATACTGGCAAATCGTTAGGTTCAAGGAGTTTTGATTAAACTGATGGCTCATTAGGGGACACTGAGACTGTTGAAGGTACGTTGAAATCGCCAATTATAAGGTAGTGAGAGTATTTTTGAGACTGCCTAGTGGAGTACGTTTAACAGAATGTCATCGCTGTCTGCGGAGGAGTTCGGTGACCTGTAGGGAACAACTAAGAGGCAATAATCGTGAGTTTTCTTTTGGGATCCACCATCTCGACCTGCCAGCTGAAGTAGGAAAATAATGCATCAGGAATAACAAGAGGGTGTTCGGTAAAGTTCCCACATTTAAGATAATCTCAAGAGTAAATGGTAACACTGCCACCATAAGATGCACGATCATTTCGATCCAAGAAAGCTGCATACGAGTAAGTTTTGAAATTTCCCATATTATTTTCTCACGTATTGCGTGTATAAACACCCACGTAATGTATTGTGTGCGCATTTCCAATTCTCACTTCAGACCATTGGTATAATACAATAGCGAGACAATATCTGTAGTGACTTAAACCGACGATTCCGCTGTGCTTCAATCTGTTTTCTCTCTAACCATCCGACGGGACTTGTCACGTACCTCGCTTTTTACATGTGAGAAAACACTGTTCATTGTCCATTAACCACCACATCATCCAGACTGGCACAAGCAGAAAGTTGCTCGTTGCTGGAGGGATTGGGGTACGCAGCTCACGTGACGGTGCTACGCTGAACAAGTGGTTCCATGTAACCAGTGTGGAGCGAGCTACGGCGCAGCTACCGCCATTTGTACATCTGGCACGCATTATTCCCAGATTAGACAGACAGGAATGTTGCCGCTGTGCAGGTAGAAGGAGTATGGGCCGGCACTGTTAATGAAAGGTGGCTCCCATCCGCACGTCTCCGGTCGGATTTCTTCGAGTTGACACTGAATATGGGGTGTGTGGATGGAGCTGCGCAATTTCACCCATGGCGCAGCTATCTTGTTGCTATATATATATATATATATATATATATATATATATATATATATAGCGATAGAGCCTATGGTACGCTAAGACCGATGGTCGCTAGATCCTGACAGACGGTCCACCCACTGCTGCTACTGTTGCGCCACTGTCTCATGTTCTGGACGCCTCCTCGTGGCGACCGCTGGGTGGGAGTTGGGTTACGCCCTTCTCCCTGCTAAGACCCAGCACACCAATCTGCATGAACCAGTGAACAGACCATGTGCTTGACCCGCTGCCTTTCGAGTCTAAATTTAATCGGAGGCTTTGGCTGAGGACCCGAGTCGTTCTCCTGTAAGGTGTGGGCGCCCTGCCAGTATTCTAGTCCATCCTCTTTGGAGGTTAGGAAGTGGTCGATGGCCCTCTTCCCGTAAAACCTAACCATGGGAGACAACAGGTCTACGGGTTATAAGCTGACAGCTCGACTGGCGTAGAGCACGAGCGCCACGCATTGTCTGACGGTGGGAGGGCAACTCCGGGTGTTCAATGGTTTGCTACTGACCGCCTCAAGCCAGGCAGCCCCCGGTCAAGTTGGTGCAAAACCGTCAAAATCCACCTGCGTCTGGCAGTGGTCGCATATGTATCCTACTATGGTCGCAAAACAGATACGATTCGTTCCAGTAACTCCAAGGCTGCTTGTGACGGCTGTCAAGCAGATCCCAATCTGTCTGTGCAATCACATTCCCGAGCTGGATCTGCTCTCGACTGCCTTGTGGGTCAGGTTGTTGAGCCAAAGGCTCCCGGCGGAGTCCCTCAAGCAAATCTCCAAACCACCCACTGCCTTGTGGGTCAGGACATTGAGCCAAAGGCTTCGGGCGGAGTCCCTCAACCAAACCTTCGAAGCACAACGACCACCTCGCGTGCGATGGCCCACCAATGCACTCGTATGCCTGCGCGCAAAGCAGTCAGCAACGGATGCTGGAGCGGTCCGACCATGTGTTATCCTGATGACACGCGTGATCAATTCGAAACTCAGCTCTCCTCCGTGATACGGTCTGTGCCGAGGGTCGACCGACTATTTCTGCTGGGCGATTTCAGCGCGCGCGTTGGGCGTGGTGCAACGGTGTGGACAGATGTTGTCGGTTCGCATGGCATTGGTTCAGCGAATGCGAACGGTGACAGGCTGCCCTCACTGTGTGCCACTCACGGCCTGACGATCATAAAAACTCGCTTTGCACTGAGTGCGAGTGATATAGCAACTTGGAGGCACCCACGGAGTGATCACGCTCGACCGCTCGACTAGATCATCGCACGCCAGCGTCATATGCGTGAAGTACGCATGACACATGTACTGCGCGGAGCTGAGTGTGGCACTGATCACAAATTGGTGTAGATCAAAATGTACATATATTTTCGTAAATCTATGTATTGCACTCCCGCCGTGCATCGGCGTAAATTTATCATTCTCTCTCTCGGTACTGGGGCGAAACCTACTGAGCTGGAGAAGGCGATGGCTGCACGCCTGTGTGATGTGGAACGCATAGCCACACTGGGCGACCAGTGGCACCACATTCGCGACCAGGTGACAGCTACTGCCGAGGAGACCATCGGGCGCGCAAACTGTAAGCGGCCTGATTGGTTTGATGACAACAATGCGACGACAGGCGCATTGGTTTCGGAGAAGAATGCAGCACTCGCTACACATGTGGCAGACCCCAGTGAGTTGGGGAAGAATAGTCAATTTCGCAAATTTCGATGGCGACTGACCCGAGAGCTCCGTCGCATTAAAAATGCATGGTGGACGGAGAAGGTGAAGCAGATGGAATGTTACGCCGAACACTAGCAACACAAGGAATTATTTGACTCGTTGAAGACGGTGTATGGACCGAGATAGGAGCCGCTGAGGTCACTGATCGATGGTAACTCAAGCGCTACCTGCACACAGACTGCAGATCTGCCGGAAACACTTTGACTGTCTCTTGAACAACCGTTCAGAGATCGACTGGCCTACATTGAACTGCCTGAAGCAGCACGACGTGAAGACAAGTCTGGCGGACACGCCGACACTGGATGAGACGTAGAGACCACTTGCTCAGCTGCGAATCGAGGAATGAGGAGAAGGTACCTGCTGAGCTGAAGGATGCCCTTGTGCTACCACTGTACAAGGGCAAAGGCAGCAAGCAATATTGCACGAATTATCGTGGCATCAACTTGCTGAATTGTGTAGACAAGGTGATCACCCGAATAAGGCTCAACCGCCTCGTCAATCAGCTTGTGGAACCTAACGCGACGGAAGAGCAGTGTGGATTCCGCTCGGGTCGCAGCACTATAGATATGGTGTTTGCGGCTCGTCAGTTGCAGAAGAAGTGGAGAGAACGACACCAGCCGTTGTACATGTTGTTTGTTGATTTCACCAAGACACGGTAAACCGCGAGGCATTGTGGCTGGTGTTGGGTAAGTTTAACTGAATGTATGCACAGTGGTAGGCATCGAGGGTGCAGCTGAGTGGAGACCTCGGATGATTTTGCAGTTGTCTCTGGTGTGAAGCAATGCTGTGTCTTAGCTCCTGCACTGTTTAATATATATCTTCACTCAATGATGTCTTGTGCTTTTGATGCCGCTTGTGCTTACGGTGTTCGTGTGGAGCACCGTATTGATGGTGGGTTGCTGAACATCCGTCGTTCCGGTGCGAGAACTTTAGTCTGCTAGACAACTATCCGTATATTGCTGTTTGCTGACGGCTGTGCGTTGTTTGCACACAGTGCGGATGAGTTGCAGCACATGACTAGTGCACTGCCTTCGACAACGGCAAAATTCGGGTTCACCATCAACACAAGCAAAACTGTCTGACTCTTTCAGCCTTCACCGGAGGTGCAATCTTTGATACTGCCACGAATCAGCATTGGTGCTGAGGTATTGGAAACCACCTCCCGCTTCTGCTACCTTAGGACTGTGATGTCGACTGACCGGCAGCTACACAGTGAACTTTGTATTCGTGTCTCTAAGGCAGCGGCGGCATTCGGGAAGCTAGAGTACCGAGTGTGGAACAACCATCAGCTTACCATTGGCACGAAGCTGATAGTGTACAAATACATGGTGTTGTCCGTTCTTCTTTACGGCAGTGAAACGTGGACGATGTACCGTCGGGATGCGCGATATCTCGAGCGTTCCATCAAGTGCTTGCGACTAATTTTGCGCATAGGCTGGGTCGACAGAGTTGCTGACACGCAGGTGTTGCGACAAAGTGGAATGTATGCAGTGGACGGCATACTCTTGCTGAGACACCTGAGGTGGTTCGGTCATGTGAGCTGTATAGACTCGACGCGGATACCGAAACAACTATTATATGGTCCGCTGAGTTTAGGAAGCTAGATGTGGGTAACCGAAGCTTCGTTACTTGGAAATGAGCGAAGTGAGCCTCTCACATTCTAATCTTGATTGCAGGTCATGGGAATAGAAAGCGGTTAATCGGCGTGCATGGCGAGATCTGATCACGAAGGTAGTTGCCGAGGTGAGAGAGAAAAACCTCATGTATGCAGAGAAGAAGCGGCAAGCACCGATGAGCTGTACTCCGTTGACATCGAGCGCATGGTGCTGTAGCACATTCGGTCGCGAGTGCCTGAGTCAGGCAGGCCTAGTGAGCCATGAGCGAGGCTATTCGGGACCACTACCGAAGCGACGACCGCGTGCGTGCATGCTAAGTCTATATATTCCAGGTGGTGGGTTTTCAATTTTGTCCTAGTGCTTTTGTTTTTCATATAAATGTCTACCACATTCTCTTCTATAAACTTGCACACATTGCTTAAGCCAATCGTAGTTAATTTCGATAACATTTTCGTGTTTGTGGCATTTCCGTAAAATATACTTTTCGACCTCGTGAACTTATGCCGGATTCGTTTACAGACAACTTATTTCATATGCTCATTAATTTAAGATTTATGTCACCGTTTCCTTATGCATTACTCTTTCTCTCAAGTGACTGGCTGTTGCTTGATATCCCCGGTGTGGCTGCGCTTGATGTGCATGTTGACATGGTGCCTACCTGTCTATTACCCACTACCTTGCCCATACTGGTTCTAGGAGACAGTTGGTCGTCGCTGGAGGGGGTGGGGTGCACGGTCTTTGTGGCCGTGTTAGGAGCGAAGAGTGATTCCATCCACTCAGTGTGGAGCGGACTACGGTCCAGCCACCGCCTTGTGTGCGGTTGATTCCCCAAATACAGCGTGCTTGTGTTTGCCTGTGAAGGAGTGTGGGCCGGCTCCGTTGATGAAACGTGGTTCCCATCCGCATGCCTCCCGGTCTTATTCCTTCGGGTCTACACTGGATATGGGGTTTGTGGTTGGAGCTGTGGGTGGTGCAGCGCAAGCCATCCATGGTCCCTCTGTAGGCGCAGGCGTCCTGTGGCTTGCCACAGTGACAGGCAAATCCGAGACCGGATGCCGCCAACCATGTATGTATGTGTGCCCCATGCTGAGGCTGATGTTGCATTCTTGATGCTTCTTCACCGCAGTTGGGCTAAACCAACTTACACTTAAACTAGGTCTTTTTCAGCTGGATAAATTTCATTCCGCTTTATTTGGTTTGTTCTGCCTCCCTGAATAATGTTCTATTAACTGGCCACGTTGCTTACACTAATTGCGCTTATCTTCGGTAATTTTGTTGCGTTTGTAGCATTTTAAGTAACTTGTGGACATTTCTTACTTATCACGGATTTGTTGCTGACCAACTTACTTCATATGGTAATTTAGCGAAGAGTTATGCCACCGTATCTGTATGCATTATTGGATTTATTTTATTTCAGCTTGTCGTTTAAATTGAATGGCTGTTGTTTGATATCCCTGGTATGGTTGCGCTTGATGTGTATGTTGACATATATATATATATACCGGTGTTTTGGCATTGCATTTGAGATGTCATCCAATCGCAAGCGATATAAAAGGGAGCTCACACAAAAGTATGAGCGAGGGTCCTAACCAGGAGCGTGGAAATTGCAAACCGAACGCATAAACCATTACACTGCTTACACAGCGGATGACTGTAAGTACACTGAACTAGATCAACTTATACCTAATTATCATGCCGACTTTCGTCGAAAATTGAAAACCGGGATTGGGCGGCAAAAATTAGCTCCCAAGTTTGTAAGTAATGATCGACGATCCTAACCAGTTAACTAGGCGTGACTACAAAACTGCGTAATACCGGGAGGGGCGTAGAAAAGAAACTGCAAAGTAATGAAGGATGAGAGCAAAAAAGATAAGTGATAAGAACTGTGGTGTAAAATTTACATTTTGATCTAAGATAATGAGATATGAACTCCTCTCAGAAGGACGGAAAAAGCGCGGAGTGAACAAGTAAAACTGCAGTGAAAGGCCGAATGAATCCCGTTGGACCACTGTGGGGCACACCCAATTCACGGGGGAGAGCGACTGAGTACATTTCTGAACAAGGCAACTAATCAGTTATGAAAAAATGACCATGGAAATAGGACAAAAAAATTAATCAACGCCCACAAAAGGATAGACAACTTGCGTTTCGTATCAAAATGGCAGGTCGATGACACAATGCGAACAAAAGAGTACAATGAAGAAAACTTGCCAACACGAAGGCAACGGTCCAGAACGAATACATGTGCTACTATGTACAGCCCAATGGTAGAGGAGCGCGGTTCATGGCAAAGTATATAAAAATGAGTAACAAAGGAATTAAATTCAGAACCGAGAGCAAAATGCAGTGACACACATATGTACAATCGACTGGGGGTTCATCAGCAGCAGGAAAGATAAACTGGACTAGCTCACAGCAATGCTTTGTACACACCAAACAGATCAACAAGACCCAAGATCAGCGGCATCCTTGCCCATGGAACTAGAGGAAAGTAAATGAAGACCGTCTGAACACTCATCAGCACCACAGAAAGTACGTGATAATAGGCAGGTGGCTATTTGCATGTTGATCTCGTCTCTATCAACGGAATTAGAAACGATAGATATACGTGGGTGGTCCGTCGAAGTGGAATGAGATCCAGTAACGGGTTCGGGACCTGGTGCTGGAGTGGGCCTGCAGACTTCCTTCTGCGGATGCACAGGCGATCCTCGTTTCGCAGAAATTTGTGACTCAGCAGGATCAGTATGGTTCTGCAGCCACCGAGAGTGGAAAATCCGCCACTTTTGAACCGAGGGTGCGAGATCTACACTGTTACACTGGAAGACGATAACAAGATTGAGTAAATGATCAATAATTGTGGGTTTGCGTATCACAAGAAGCAGACTGTAAACCGATGAAGTTTGGTCGAGTTGGTACGCTCAATAACATAGAAATGAGCGATGTTTTGGTGAACTGAACCAGAGCAAACAACAGACTTGCGTTCAGAGTAATTTGCACACAGTCACAAACCCACTGACTACTAGGTCGGCGTGGACTTAAGAACGGCATACATGTACCTGTGTACTTTGGTAGTTACTTTTCTGGGACAAGATTGTCAAATAAGTAAATAAACGGGAATGTTTACCGACGGGTAGGATAGGTTCCCAACTGAGAAGCGATTGTTTGTATACTGCTGCCTATCGCAAGTATGGGTTAGATAATATTCTCAGTTCGCTGAGGTCGAGCTCAGCATCACTTTCAGTATATCTAAAAGTATGAATAATGAAATTGCGCAGTATTTTATTAGGCACCAGCAGTAGGCCGGTACGCAGTACCGACGCTTCGCTGCCGCGCAACCATCAACAGTAGCGCGTGGGGTAATGATACAGCCAGGGTCTCCTCGTCGCTTACGCAAGCTCGAATCCGCGACCTTAGATTACAAGGCAGGATTGTGATCCTTAAGGCCACGGCTGGCCAGCATCTCATCAACGAACGTCCGACTTAAAATGGACCAGTAATGCACATGGTTTGTGGAACAGTTGATAAAGAACAGACTGGATAGCCAGTTGTGTCATATTGCTCAGGCTGGATTCCAGGAGCGCAATCGTGGATTGCTGAAGGGCGAAAAAATTTTGCATGGAAAGGAAAGCTTCTGGGTGAGATAAAGAGTTCTCGCATGTCCATAGGTGCCGCGGTAGCCTATTCCATGGATGGGTGAAACTTAATAAGGAGAAGTTCAAGTGAAACGACAGCCGTACTGGCTGAGAAGACTCGCAAATGTATAATAATGTAGAGAAGTGTTAGGTCACTCTTCAGTCGTCGAAGCCAGAGTGAGTCAAGTTGGAGGTAGCGACATCGTTTCTCGTCGTTAAGTGCTGATGACCACCCCAGGATTATTGCGGTTAATGGGAGCTAGGCGTGTTCCAAATCAATGCTATGGGTTTTGTGTAGGCATGAGATCACAAAATGAAATTGAGTGGTTTTATTCGGGGTTGGAGTATCGAAATTAACCTAGTGATGTAACTTAATAATAGCAGTTTCGTTTTCGCTACTCAATGCAAGATATTTTCGGAGAAGTACGGAATGCTTAAGTAAGAGTAACAGCACAAATTTTTTAGTCAGTCATGTCGCAAAAATTCGGTGGATCCAACAGATAAGAGCATAAACTGTTCGGTTAATCTGTTAGTATGCCTCTTACTGTGGCTCGATAAGGAAACATTCCAGATTGGGGGCTTGGGCATGAAACAAGCTTTTTTCAATCATTATGTCAAACTACCCGTGGTAACAAAGCTATCAAGAAGAATTTGGTTGCTCAGCCCAAGTAGCGAGGCAGTATCACGGAAGCCAAAAGTCTAAGCAGATCTCTAACTACTTTTAATGGTGCACCATTAGACATGAAAAATAAACGATAGTGTGGCATCCACTGCACGCAAAGAAGCGGACAGAGTTGACAAGATTGCACGAATTTTCCGGTATCGATATATTCCCACTGTTTCCCAAATTAAAATCACTATACGGCATTTTTATCTCATGTATCTCCAATCCACTGTATAGCCACCGCCAACAGATATTGCGCTACTACAGGCAAGGAACTCGTTTTGTCTACTTCGGAAAAATGCCAAACCGCAGGAAACAGTTGGTACGAAATAAGCTACGATCCAGTCCCAAGGCTGGTGTGCTCCAAATGCATGAACACAAGTGACCGTCAGGGCTCATTAACCAAGAGATTTGAGGAGCCACATAATAGCCGGCATCATCATCATCGCTACACAAGAACTGAAGCTAAGTAACACATCAGCTACTGTGCCGCAATACAAAAAGTGAGATTTATGAAAAAAGGGAGATAAAAGACATCACATAATACACAATAACAACGCATCGGCTGTGAGATTGTGGCTGAAGAGAGGGAAGATAAACGAGATCGGAGGGACAAGGAAAGTCACAACACAAACGTCACTGAGGCCGGTTCATCGCTACGTCAACAAGTGTATCCAAGCAAATGTGGTCATCGTCCTTCGAACCACAGCCCGACAGTCGGAAGGCCCTAACTGATGTCAAGTCATCGCTTGGCCTACCCTCCTCTTCTCCCATCCACATCCCGGTCGCGCAAGCCACGCACGCCGTGGGAGTCTGTGTACCGGCAAGCGCAACATATGGCCTAACCATCGGAGCCTGGTGCGTGAAATAATGTTGCTGAGCGATTACAACGGACAAACTTGTCTCACACTGCTGAAGATATGAAGGGTGACGACAGTTTCCATAAGCACACATTTCGCCAGAAGTATGCGCGTACAGCGCTCTTATGATATTTACACATTTATCGGGCACACGTCTCCTAAGCAGGCAGTCCCGAAGGGCACACCGATCCACTGAATTGAAAGCACCTTTGGTGTCAGTAAATATGGGTGTTCCGACAAATGACAATGTGAAGTTGTGATCAATACATCCGGCACGGTTTTCAGCAATCAAGTATCCAGGACAAAGGGTTCCTAGCCTCTCCGTGCAAGGCTTGTGGTGCTCTCGCTCCACGTCAGCCACTTTTCACAAAGGTGGAGGTGAGCATCCATTTGCAATCACCGGATACGTTGGTGCCAGATCGGGGACCGATGTTTAAGGAGCCAAACAAATAAATGTCAGGCGTCAAGGAAGATAGACAATAGGTGGAAAGAGGTGAATAAAGTTGCAGAGAATCCGTATAACTCATATAGAGCTGACAAGGTAACCAAGCAAACACAAATTAAGCACTTAGGAATACGAGAACTAAGATTGTTAATAAACAAAGAACTAGTGTCAAGGGACTGTAAACCAATAAAAAGTCCTAAAGGCTCAATGGAGGAAGGAGCATTTACTGAAACTGCGAAATGATTGAAGTAGAAAAACCACTGTCTAAATACAAGGGCGTTAATTTTCAAATTGTTCGACATGACCACAATAAATAATATCGAGAGACAGGGTCACGGAGATAAGCGTACCCGGTGTTTGCGTCGGATGAATATTCCATAGGAACCAACGGACCAATTGATTTTATGGGTCCGGGGATTAACTCTGGAAGTCAATCGATCGGTGGACTGCATGCAGTCGCTGGAATACGTGTCCCGGAAGAGCTTCAAAATGAAAAAAACAGTGAAGTTTGTCGATGAAGCAGCGAATAAAGGGCACGTAGACACGCAAAACGAAAGCATTACTGAGTGAGGTGGTTTGTTGGCCAACCACGACTGATGCATTAAAGTTAGCTGATTGGATGAACGTCTTCACGAAATAAGATATGCAAATAAAGAGGGAAATAAATAAAAAAACTAATCAAAAAAGTGACGAAAAGCAGTAAGGTCATCAGATGGAGGAAGAGGATAAGCAACAAGAAATCGGATGCAGGAGCCAAAATGACTTTACGACTGGGTCACGATGTACAGAGTCCTCAGCCATTAGGGTAATCGGTCCTGAGGCAAAAAACGACAATTCAAAGGTTCTATGCTCATTGCTGGTACTGCGGACGCTAAGATAGTTAGGCCGGTTAACCAGCCCTGTAGTCAAAGGGACAGCAAACCCATGGCCTGCGCGATTTCGCCGAAGACTGGTAGTTCTCTTTAGCAACGATCAAACAACACGGTGTCTTCCGCATATCCCAGATCAAACGATATACTACCCAGGAGCTACCTCGTGATATTGCGTAAGGGGGCATTCAATGACAAAGTACATGATGAAGTCGAACAGAAGCGCGAAATTGTGGAGAGCTGTGATAGCATTCCGATCCTCAAAATTGGAGGCCATAGCTGATCTTGTATTACCTGAATACGAAGCAGAATAGAATTTAGGGTCTAATTAAGTTGTCTCCTAAAGTGATCATTTCAACGAACTAGAAGGGCTCTCCTTAATGTGAATTTGGACGTCAGTGTTGTCACTGATTGCATACCGACGCTAAGACCATGGAACTAATAAAGATCAGTGGAAAGACTGGGAATATAGTATGTCTATCTTGTTCACACTGTTTCCTGAACCTCTTAAGTCTACCAAGTTTCCTTCACAACCAGTCGATTCCGTCTTAGCTCACAACTGACAATCCATCTGACCGCGTTGCTGTCAGCCGAAAATCAGTAGATTCATTAACCTTTCGGATACCCGGTGTTCGGTGCACTGATGACTAGCAGGGCTTCAAGAAGATGCTCATACATCATTCATGGCAGCTGGTATGCCACTTCAATAAAGCGCGATGTCATCAGAGGCAGCAAACGAGAGTTTAACACGCAATGCGTCTTGTCTATCGGTGAGCTAGATCCCACAGTTGCCAGTTGAGAAATGATTACTGTAATCCATGCTAAAGTTCAAAAGAAATCTGAGGAGAAGCAGGAAACATTGAGTAGAGCCACGGGTTAAGAAGTGAGTAATAACGAATGGAACAATTACACTCAAAAGTGAAGCGAGTTGATTTATTAGGGTGCAGAGAAGACCAGAGAAGGCTAAAATAAACGGCTGCATTCATTGCCAAGATGCAGTAGGCCTTAGAAACAGTTACGGTATGCGGCAGTTGCAGTAACTGTTCGTCACCGTTCGTGCGTTCAGAACTGCATCGGTAAATTCTGCCCAACCAACTTCTGGGAGAAGTTCGACGACTTACTCACGCATTTACAACTCCTGTGAGTAGAAATATATCTGAGTTAGCCGCAATGCGTAGTGACGTGTTAAGTTAGCAGCAGACGTCTTTTACGGAACAAGAACTACAGTCGGCTGGGATACATGCATCAAACACGGACGATCAGCGTCTGGTACTGTCCCGTTCGATAACCTTATTTGAGGTTGCCAAACAAGATACAGGTAGTAGGAGCCCGACAAGACAGCCAAGGAGTTGAGAACGATGTAGAACACAGTAAATTTGTGATTAATATACCAACGCCTTAAGATGCGGCGAACCGATAGGGAGAGGACAGGCAACGTCTAACCTTGTGGGAGCGATGGATTCTAAATTTGAAGATGCAGTAAGCCTTAGCCCTAGGAGGGAGCTGTCCGGTGTGTGTGTGTGTGCAGTGCATCCCGTTGACCGAATCGACCTAAGGCACCAACACTGAACGCTACAAAAAGGAGGTGATTTGATAAGTACTTGGCAGCGTGAAAACGTCAGGCACTGCGGTGGCAAAGGCAAGTAGTAAAACTCAGGCAGAACTACAGCTACAATTATTCCGCCGAAAAACATAAAAGGAAGGTTAAAAATGGTTGTAGGAATCGTAGCTGAATGGTGCCTGTTTTGGATGCAGTTAAGCTGACAAACTTAGATGATGGATTGGAAAGTTGTAAAGTACGTCCAGACTTCCACAGCATTTAGTGTCTGAAGAATGAGACAAGCAAGAAACATGAAATGGAACAACACGTCTTAAGACGGAGAAAAGAATAGGCTAATAGTCCCGAAAAACAACAGTGAGTCACTGAAGGCATCATAAATCACCCATCGCAAATGAATGTCATAAAGAGCAAGTGTGCCTAAACTGACGTCGATAAAATGGTTGTTTATTGACAGCAAATTAACACATCGGCTTTAACGGCGTCGGCTCCGAGGTGTGCAGGTATCATGATTTGCAGTTTAATAAGTTAAGCGGGCGGAAGGAATGAGTCGGTTTCCTGTTTGGATAGTGGAGGAACACTACAATGGGACAAATAAGTGAAGACTGAAGAGCGACATGGCCAAGGAGTAACCGAAGCCATTATACGGATGGTATTCGTCGTAATGAATCAACCATGGTCAGGTCACTCACCTCTTTGCGCGTTAAATCGCTGTGGAACACATGACGCATGAATTCCCACACACCGTGCTCGAAATTGACGGTGGATACGGGTTCATCCGAAGTTCGGGATTCACAAGAGGAGTCCATGTCACCAGTGTGCGTTTCCGACAGGCCCAACTTTGAGGCAGATTCATCTTGAAGATTGGTTCCAGAAGAGTCACAAGCTGTTAGTGCTTGGTACAGCAACTGAAACAAATGCAACGAGGTTCCATGAGTGGGAAATTAAATGTCATTGAAAGCGAGCAAAGACGACAGATGGTAGGGAAATACTAATAAGAGAAGTCAAATCGATGCTCAGATGAATGAGTCGTCAGCTATGGTCTGCGTATCAAATTGCAATGGGTCCAGTTGCCGTAAATAGTGTCACCATAACAATGAGAGAAGACGCTTCCAGTGTATGATGCAAAAAAGCAGAAAAAGAAGCAATAAGTAGAACGCCAAGAAGTTAAAACTACGTGAAATGACGGTACGGCTATTAGCATGATAGTGAGGAACAACGAGAATAAGTCAGTTTATTGCCGGCTATCCTCAGAACAGATAGGAGAAATAGGAGAATTTGATACATTGTTAACAACCGTCCGATCAACCCTCCTATACGACTGTGAAACCTAGCCCATCATGTCGGTAGACGTTCGATCATCGTTGCCTTCGCAATTTAGCTCACATCCAGTGGGAGCATCACGTGAGCAATGAGTGTGTTCGGCATCTTGTATTCGGTGCAGGAGTAGGGAGTGAACCGCTCAGCAGCATTATCTCATGCACTAGGCTCGGATGACTGGGTAAGTATTGCGCACGCCAGCCCACCGACTCAGGCATCGTGGGTTGTTAGCGCGTCCGGGATCTGGATGGAAGAAGTGAAGGGAAGGCCAAGCGATGACTTGGTCGAGAGGAATGAAAACCCTCACCTCGAAGTTTGCGTCGGTTGGTGCAACGCGAGTACCGAGCTGGGGTCCGAAGGGCGATGGGCACGTTTAGTTAGATACGCTTACTGATATTCCCATTTCATTGTTCCCAATCAAAACCAGAAATCGAGTTGTGGGTGAAGAATTCTTTTCGGGTAAAATCCTATTAGACCCTTATGTTTACATAATGGACTAGGTGCAGAAACGCCGTAAAGAGCTAAATATGGATCACACGCAGTTTGAACAATCGATTCCATAACTTTAAGTCCCTACAGGAGACGATAGTCTAAGGGCTATGAGCTGAGCCGAAGTGATGAAAAGTATGGAGCAGGTCGGTTGTGTGACGATAAGGAAGCACAAATACTCGAGACTTCTCTGCCGCTTCTCTTGAGCAAGACAACTTACGGTGGACAATGTGCAAGTTCCAAACAGCTCACTTAATTTGTTGTGGTTCGAGCACGGTTCGCATCTTCATGGTCACAAAATAAAACAACAATTGAGAGAATTGAACGTAGACAAATCTATCGGAAGACTTGAAAATAAAGATGTAACAGACAAACAAAAGACCGACCCCGGGACGAACATGATGTAGGAGCGACCCAACATGTGAATGTGCTACGTGCACCAGAGCAATTAATCAGTGGGGTGTTCTACCAAGAAAGTCGCATTCGTCTATTTATTGATGCAGCAATAACAGCCAGCGATTATCGCAGCAACATGCATTTGAAGAGATTGAACTAATTGGTGTAGGTGTTCTAAATTCTTCCAATAGCTAACAATGGCGCAACAGTAAGTAGCTAAATGCCAACTGAGTGACTCCACTGTAGCAGTGGGTAAGCATAACACGCCTTCTAATGTCCGCAGTGTCAAACAGTGGCACTGTCCACCGACTGATACGCTGATATTCATGAACGCGCACACATGATTGGAGCTTTGAAATATCGCACACAGCTCCTGCTAATAGGCGTAGAAACCTCTCAGATAAGGAAACACGTGATACAACTGCTGAATAAATGAACCAATCTATCAAGCTGAACCGTAGTAACTGATAAAAATGGTGGTATGCTCAACTTTGCGTGAAACACATGCCGCAGAATCGGGTGGATGTATTACAGCTAGATCCGGTGTCAGGTGAGACAGATCGTCTGCGTGGGCAACCTGAGAGAACCTCTACGCCAAAAGGAGGGTAGACAATTGGGGCCGTTACTCAAGGGCATTGCGAGTATTTTGAGAAATAAGAAGGGTGGCTCTACCAAATATCACTCAAAATGACTAACTTAGGAGACAGTTTCTCGTACAGTCATACACGTGTAGTACGGGGATGTTTAAACAGAAATTTCTCTGGCAAGCCCATTCGAGATAAGCATTACTGCGAACGGGTGCCAGTAATAGAGCTAAAAACGAACTTCGGGACAAAGCAATGAACCGTAACAAACTTTTTGCGAGAATGATAATGCTTGAACGACCGGAGGGGCGTAACAGTAAGGTTGATGTAACAAGCACAATGAATTAATCGACAAAAGTTTCACTAATTTAACTCCAATGAGCTGCCAAATTAGGATGTATATGACAAATCGAGAGGTAATGACTAGTTATGTTTCTCGTGATTTCCTTTAAACATACGACGTGACTCTAAGTGTTTAATTGCGCGGTTTTCGAGTTATCACACCTGAGATTTGGGTCAAAACAATCGCGCTCACATTCCTTGCTCAAAATGATAGTGTAAATAGGCAGCGACAACAAATACGGAGTGGAAGTCACTGATTGATATTTGGAGAGGGGACTTTAAGTAAGCGATGCAAGTAGTGGTAGAAGAGGCAGAAATCGGTTACAAAGACAGTGTCTCTTTAGTTACGAGAGGAAGGACACGTCGTAGTAGCCGCGCCCACGCAAGCGACCGCCTATATGCGATGCGAGATATAAACACTTACTTCTTCAGGCTGAGTGTCTCCTGTGTCAACGAGCTCCTGGCGCCGCCGGTGGTATGCGCTGCGTGTAAGGGATCGTATGCAGCGTCGCACGGTGCGATAGAGGAAAACAGGTCGGACGCGGGAAACAACATCACGAGGAATAAAACCGAGGGTCCAAACGAGGTGGGTGGCCAAATAATCCAACCATCGCTTAGCGGGAACGTCCAAAGTGAGAGATTGTTTACCCAACGAGGGTTGACCGGAGTTGAAGTCACGATGAGACGCATTGCAAATGTGTGGCATAGAATCCGAAAGAGAACCTTCAATGTTAATTGGTGAAATCAAGCGTATTAGTAGGGCAGAGGCCTCGGTGAGCATTACGATAGCGTAGCAGTTGGGAACATTTGTGGAGGAAGAGGGACAGCCGTTGCCTTGACCACTTGAAGAGATTGCGGTGCCGGATTGGGTTGAAGAACCAATACTGTTGCCATTGTTGGAAAACGAATTAACCACGGCTAGAGCTTGTGTCCTATAGGCAGCTTCACTTCGCAAACGACAGACGCGACTGCAGAGCGGGCCGCGAACAGAGCTATAGAAAAGAGATAATATGCGCGTTAACAATGCTAAACCGTTGAAATACCAATTAATAAAGACAGAATTGAAGTGAGTGAAGTCCGCTCAGTTGTTAGTGGAAGCAAAACCCCACATCCCGTTTGACAAATTAAGCCAAGTGGAGAGAAGACAAGCTGTCATGTCAACATTTCTATTGCTCTTTTCAGTCGCAAATGCGACGCCAAGAGAACATATGACTGGTGGCATCCAGTTCAGGATTTGCCTGTCACTGCGGTCTCCATAGAACAGTCACAGGATGCCTGCGTCTACAGAGGGACCATATGTGACTTGCGATGCGTCATCCACAGCTCCATCCATACACCCCATATCCAGTGCAAACCCGAAGAAATAAGACCGGGAGGCAAGTGGAGCATATATGTACCTACATACGTGGAACATCCGGTAGCTCAAAAGTGCCTAGGTTTGGTGTAAATTATGCATACAGGATAAAGTAAAGCAAGATCAGTCTTCCAACTGGTTCAGTTTATACAAGTGGAACCACCCCAACTAGTAACAGCATGGCGGATGTCAACCTTTCCGGATTCCCGTTAGGAAGCAGCACTCTAAATGTTTATGCCGGGTCCATCTATTGACGAGTAGCCCTAGGTTGTCTGGTCACATGTGATGACGAGCTTCACTTTGTTGTTACATCAACTGCCTTAATCACTCGGGAAGTGTTCAGCCACTCGACGATCAGTACTGCGCACATAAACGTCGCTGCAATCAGAAACGGACTGGTAGATAACCTGACAGGCCAGACTGCACGAAGACATCTGGAGCTTCGTGAGAACAAATTTCAGTGCATTGCGGATCGCCAATCAGACAAGCCAGTCGAAATCACAACGGAGAGGTAATCAGGAATAAAAAAGGACGAACGGGTAGTAGTAACTAATGGCTCAGCGCTAGTTCACGCATGCCCTGTAAGGTGGTGTGCAAGCATGAATGTATGACGGGGCCACTAAATCAGCCATCGCCTTCTCATTAAAACATCATTTTCCCTCCAACAGCCACGGATTAATCAGTTCGCACCAAGTAGTTATTGAGATTTTATTCGGTTAGATTATTAACAAGGGCACTAATGCCATTCTCGGTTGTTTCGAAAAAGATACCGCGAGTGCGACGCGGTCTGGCGAGTTCGGCCATTAAATCATGAACACATTCAAAAAAAACCATCAAAAAGCGTTTTTGTAACTTGGGAAAATTTCGAATTTTAAATGACAAACTGGACCTTGACATGGGTAATGTCAATAGGATTCAAATACCAATGATTCACAGCAATAACGCTACTTGCAGATTGGGGATCGCTTATTCGAGTGTCACTTGTGCATCTAATGCCAATTTGTTATTTATACAAAGCAATGGATAATAACTTGAAACTCCATACAGAGGTTCATGAAATCTACTCCAGGAAGCACAGTTTCGATTAGTAAATAAGACGAGCAACAGAAAAGGATGCTACGCCTTATATGTACCGGGAACTTGAAAGTAAGTAAGTTGAATCCCACGACCTAACAGGAAGAACGGACTCAGTACGATGATACACCAATGGCACATGTGGCAACTACCGATAGGGATAGTTCGAGCAACTCACATGTGATGACATCCCGATGAACGTAGTTAGATGAAAACTTGAACGAGCTATCTTTCCGTACAGCAACACCGTAGACAGCAAAGCGCAGCAGCAGGGTAACGTATATCAGTGTCAAGTCAAAGTAGGTCTAATGCGACCTGCTGAGCACATTTTCAGTGAAGAACGGACTAGCTACATATTGCCCATTGCTTCCTTACAAAACAAAGAACTGTAAGCAAATATGTCGCCGCGTGAGGATGCTAGCCAAAGAGAAAAAAGACAAACAACTTCGGGGATGAATGGGGTACATGCAACCGAAATTGGTTGCAGCATGGATACAAGATGAAAGGAATGGAAGTGAACGACCAAGTCAGAAAATGGGGCGCACCGGGTGAATTACCTTGCGTGAAATGGTGGGACGGCTGTGCTCTGAGTGGAGCGATGCGGAAACGGGCTATTGCACGTCGAATCGATGGTTGTGCCAAAAGCCCACGAACGATGAAGAGCAGTTAGCCGGTGACTAAGCTCATCACCACTGGCCAGTGCATGCAGCTGTCGCACAATGTTGATTACCAACCGATCCAAGGTGAACCAAGGATAGGCGTATATGCCAAACATGTTGCGCAATCGATCCTCATATCGAGTCACATCTTCACCGCCATCCAGCAAATCTTTGACCAAACTAAGTGCTGCAGTGTAGTATTCGGAGGGATCCGCTTCACCTGCGAATACAGTAACAGAAAAAGTGTAACAATTAAGTAAGGACAGCAAGACAAGGCAAAAAGCAAAGACCGATTGGTGGGGTAATGCAAGTACACTCAATGTTCGAGATTGCAAATAGGGAGCATAGTTGGGAAAACATAGATGAGATTTTAAAATCCACAAAGCTGAAGCAACTATACCTTTTATCCGCCAATTGCATCCATAAGGCTTTTAAATTCCTACTTAAGAAAATCATGTTTCTTCATAGGTCTCTCAAGATGGTCTTAACATCATCAAGTTGCAACCAACGGGCGCAAACGACCCTAAATGGAACTGTGCGTTGAGTAACCAATCTCAAATCAGCCGATGGCATAACAGTTGAGTGCACAAAGCTGGATGCTACTGGATGCTTTGGGATTAGTCACTCAATGAACAGGACCATTTAGGGTCATTTTCGCCCGTTAGAAGCAACTTGATAGAGTTAAGGACCATCTTGAGAGATGTATGGGGGAACATGACTTCCCTGCGGAGGCATTTGAAAGTGCTATGGATGCAACAGGCTGAGAAAAGATATAGACTCAGCTCCATGTACTGCAATTGTCACTTGTCGTCCCAAACATTAAGCGGTGGGATGTTGCCAGACTGCCTGATGCTGAACAGAAGTAACAAGGCAGCGTATGTTGAATTCAGATGATCGTCGGCTGATTTGTCGTTCAGATACTAAGCGACGAGGAGCTCCATTTTTCTCATATTCCTGTCACAAAGTGTTGCCCAGATTTTTGAAGTCAGAGTTCACTGGGAACGCTACGGAATCTAAATAGTGAGTAGACCAGCGGTTCTTAAGCTTTTTGTGTCTGTTACTCCCAAAGCGGGTTCATTATAAACAATTATCCCCCGAAGAGCCTAGGTTAAAAAGCTAACTAAATGGTAACTATTCCATTGTTTGCTTTTAATCACAGAAACCGAATATTATTTTTAATTATTTTCGATCATTCAAAGAAAGAAAATACCAACTTTTGAGTAATTCTCAAATAATCAAGTGGTGATGTGCGCTAATGAGACTGTTGACATTGTTTAGTTCTAACAATTTCTGATATATTTGGTGCACTTTCGGTTCATTCAGTTCCTTGCTTTGGTGTGTGTGATCCCTGATCAAACATGAACAGATGGCAGTGGCTTCTCATCTGTTTCGACCATTCCTACCAAGTCCGTTCCGAATGACAGCTTCGTAACACCACTGTAGCACTAGGTCCTGAACACTTATCTCCCTTTTTGTCCCTTCTATCTTGTAAACATTCGCTCGCTCCTGTGCCTAGTCGGTTGACCTATGCTCCCAACCTTAGTGTTCACTCAACTCTCGGCGATCGAGAAGATAGAGGCGCCATCTAGCTACGCTGCTTTGCAGGCTTTTGTTTATAGTTTAAGTTACAAAATTTATTACCGAAAATATTCTGATTCACTGATCACTCGCCAATGATTAGTCACTGATGGCTAAACAATAGTGATTACCTAGTTAGTTACATGCTTTGATACAGATGATTTAGCAATAATTTTGTTTGGCGAAAGGTTGATGGCCCAATCCTCGTAGGCTAATGTGGGTAATTACCCACAGCGTGAGAATCACTGGAGTACATGGATCTAAACTTCTGGACTGCAAGCAATTCAGATGTGGTGAAAATAATCGAAATACAATATTGAATGAAAACGGTTGTAACCGCGACGAATAGAAGCAATGAATAAAGTGCTTGTTAATGCACATTCGAAGAAAGTTAGAAAGTGTAGTAATCGCATAGTTAGACAGTAAAGCGACTGCATAGCATCGGAGAAATATGCTTATTACAATTATTCTTAAAGATCGACACGTCGTGTATAGATAGCTGCATCACCAATCAGCACAGAATAATCACAGCTCACCCGCGAAAGGAAAGCTGCATCGAGCCATGTGTTAAAATACGGCGACGAAACGCAATTGAGCAGCGCTCGTTTGCGCAACAACACCGCTTACTCAAAGGTAGGAGTTATCAATGCAGTTCGGGACACTGATACACAGCATGTATAAACAAAGATCCAGTTTGCTACATGGAAAGTTTGCTGTGGCAACAATGTTGTTTCACCAGAACTTGTGCCGTCATCTAAGGAAACCTGATATATTTGGCACTTTCCTTTGAGTCTCCAAGTCCAAAAAAGCCTCTGTCACGTGAAAATATGCCAAAACACAATGAATATGGTTGTTGACTGAAGAGACTTAGAATGGTATAATCAAACCCCGCTTGACACAATGCTAAGGCAGGGAGTTCTCTCTAACAACATCACTAACAGCATCACTTCTCGGCTGACCCAATTTACTTTACGAAGTGGTCAGCGAATTGTGTCAAGTGGGGTCAAATAAGGTCAGCCTTCATCGACAACACAGCCTTTACCAACTGACCCCATCATGTTAACTTGCTTCCGAATAAATTCAGTCTCTCCGACTTTCGTTTCAGCTTTAAATAGCTTATGCGTACCCAGTTATTCCAGTAAACGTATTTGCCTGATGTCAGTTACGGAAGAGAGTTCTTTGCAACCGTGTTATCTCTAAGATTAGCCTCAAGTGAGTAGAAGTAATCAATTGCTGCCGGATGTTAATGCGCACATGCGTCTGAGAAACTACTTAGGTAAAGTTTCGAGTAGGACAAAAGAGTTGCAAAGCGACCCATTAAAGATGAAAATGATTAGAACTGCAGAATAAGAAACTGAGACCGATGAGAGCAGCGCTAACGGGCACTGCAGTATCTTCGACAGTACACCGTTAACAAAAGCAGACATCTAGAACTACGCTTGCGCTTGGAAAATTATCCACTGAAGAACTGCATCTGGGCGGCCAACATGGTTTAGGCTCCCGTAATGATAACAGTGAGCGGTTACTTCATTTGCGTGAAGATACTCGCTTATTTCTTGCGGGCACTAATTTCCGACACAGTATCCGCCTGAGGGTGACTTGGCGCCCACCACCCTCGAACCAGCAATGTACGCAAATCCATCAATCACATTGCGATAAGCTACCGATCGAGAGGTTGGCTTCAGAACTGTCGCTCGATTTGAAGCCCATGTGTGGACACCGACCATGCACTTGTATGTGCTGGCCTGCGGATGCAATTCAGTTGACGCCCACGACGACGTCGTGAGCGCATTGACACCAGCCAACTGGCGAAGCCCGCTGTTCTCAATGCCTATCAAAGCACGCAGACATGCGAGTTAAGTAAGCGCTCAATGGATGTAATTGAAGCTCACTGGTCTTATGTTCATCAGACCTTACTATAAGAAGGAAAATCCTCATGTGGTAAGTCTAATCGCCAATTGGACATCTGGTCTCTTCGCAGTCTCTGGAAATTATCAATGCTCGTCGGCACATTTCAGCTGAAAGTGAACGCAATGACACACAAAACTTCGGGATAGCCTAAAAAGGATCGTGAATCATAGTGGTTTCACCGTGCATCACAGAAGGAAATGGCAGTTGCCCATAATAACCATCGCAATTTGATCACCATGATCAGTGTACCTGTCAGCTAGAGGTGGAAAACATCTCAGTAATACATAAAAAGGGGCAGAAATGCAACAGGTGCAAGCTAGTTGAGATACCGGAAACGGATGGACATCGTTCCGGTAAACTATCAGCTGGCTAATATGCAGCAAAACTTACTATGCAAAATTATATAAGGCCAGATAGTGAGGTCGTAAATGGAGGGGGGCTAAGAGGGATGGGGTGGGACAAAGAAACTCACAGCACGAATGCCACTGAGTTCGGCTCCGTGCCATCTCAGTAAGTGTATCCAGCCAAACGTGTTCATCGTCTTTCGGCCCCCAACCAAAGAGCCGACAACCTCTAACCGAGGCCAGCTTCGAAATGAGGGCCTTCATTCCTCTCGACCAAGTCATGGCTTGGCCACGCCTCCTCTTGTTCCATCCACCCCCCCCCCCCCGGTGAGCAAACAACGCACGTCGCAGAAATCGGTGGGCTGCCATGCGCAACACGTGGCCCAGCCATCGGAGCCTGGTGCGTGAAGTAACGGTACTGAGCGGTTCATTTCCTTTCCCTGTGCCGCAAACAAGGCACCAAACACGCACGTTGCTTATTCAGGTGTTCCCATCAGATGTGAGCTAAATTGCGAAGGCACCGGTGGTCGAACGTAACGAGCCTCTTTATGTCCGCTGAGGGCTAGCTTTCACAACCGTACAGTAAGGTAAAACGTACCGCTATATTCTACACTCTACCCTTCAGGGCGAGAGTAATGTCGCGCCAGTGCCATAAGTGGCGAAGGTTAGCAAAAGCACCTCGAGCTTTTTCCATACGGTTCGCGATCTCATCTCCAATCCCACGGACGCTGATACAACTTCCCAGGTAGTTGAATTTTTGATGAACTTCTAGCTGATCCCCACCAAGGGTCAGCGCAGGAGGCGATCCCTGCCAATCTTGGAGGAACGCTTTGCAGTTCGACGGTGCGAAGCAAAGCCCGAAGTGACGGACAGCCAGTGATAATCTGTCCAGTGACGCTTGACACCTTTGTGAGCTGTCGCAGATTAGGGCAATGTCGTCTGCTTACTCCAAGTCAAGAAGTCGTTCTCCTGGGAGTGGCTCCACACCTACGTCATGTCCTGTAAATGCAATCGCCATGACTTCGTCAATAGCGAAGTTGAAGAGGAAAGGTGACAGCGGACATTCTTGTCTCACACCGCTGGAGATACTGAAAGGTGGCGACAGCTTGCCGTAAGCCCTCACTCTGCTTCAGCTACGCGCGTATAATGCTCGGATAATATTGACATATTTCTCGGGCACGCCTTTCCTTAGCAGACAATTCCAAAGGGCACATCGATTAAACGGATCGAAGGCACCTTTGATGTCGAGGAACACGACAACGATGGGCCGCCAATATATATGACGGTGCTCCAACAATTGACGCAAAGTGAAGATGTGGTCAATGCAGCCACGACCTCGACGAAACTCGACTTGCTCTTCACAAATCTGGCTTCCACGAGTGCCAGTCAGTCTGTGAAAGAGTATAGAGCTAAGTAATTTGGAGGTGACGGAGAATAGACTGATTCCTCTATGGTTGCCGTATTCCGATCGAGAGCCTCCCTTGAAAATTGGGACTATGATGGAGCGGCTCCAGTCGGTTGGGAGTTTCCTGCTCCCACAGTTTTACTAGTAACTTGTGTAAACCATCCACAAGAGCAGAGCCTCCGAATTTGAGGAGGGCTGGAGGAAGATCATCTGGTCCCGCGGCTTTGTTTAACTTCAACAGTCCGATCCCACGTTCGACTTCTGAGCGAGAGAGTGGATCTAAAAGGACAGCCCACGGAACATGACGATCAGTGGCCTGCGAAGAATCGAACAATTCTGCTTTTCAAAATGCTCAGCCCAACGCTCCAAGCGTTTTGACAAGTTGTGGATAGGCTGTCCACTCTCGTCACGTATAGTTTCACTACACCAGGTTCCTGCTGCCTGTTTCCAGTATCAGACGGAATAAGGATAACTGCCGAGCGCAGTGGCCATTTCCATATCTAAAGCAGGATGAGGCCACCAGGGTTCGCGGTCTGTCTTCAGGCTAGCACGGAGTTTTGACCGAAGGTTTTTGCGAGTTTCATTGTGTTCGCTTCCAACCGGGATAGAACGGCGAGCATCCATAAGTTCCAGAGACTGCGAAGAGACCCAATGTCCATGTTGTCTATTAGACATACCACATGAGGATTTGCCTGCTGCTTGTAAGGTCTGGCGAACATGTGACCAGGGACCTTTAATTGTCTCCAGTGAGCGATTACTCAACTCGCATGTCAGCGTACTTCGATACGCATTCAGAACAGCTGGCTTGGTCAGTTGGCTGGTGTCAATGCACTCACAGCGTCATCGTGGGCGTCCGCCAAAACGCATTCGCATGTCAGCACATACAAGTGCATGATCGGTGTCCACACATGTGCTCCAAATCGAGCAACAGCTCTGGATGCAGCCTCTCCAGCGGTAACTGATAGCAATGTGGTCGATCTGCGTCCTAGGCTGGTGGGCGCCAAGTCACCCTCCGGCGGGTGCTGTGTCGGAAGTTAGTGCTCACAAGAAATAAGCGAGCATCTTCACACAAATGAAGTAACCGCTCACCGTTAACATTACGGGAGCCTACACCGTGCTGACTGCCCAGATGCATTTCATCAGTGGACAACTTTCCAACTTGTGCATTCATATCCCCCTCCAGCACAACAGTGTCTGTGCTTCTTCTGTGGCGAAGGAGCTGGGTCAGTTGGCGGGAAAAGTCGTTCATTACCGGATCATCACTACAGTATGTGGGTGGATAGGCAGTGATGGTAAATAGACATTTGTTAGTCCCGCGCGACTTCGAAGGTTTGAACGAGCCAACCAATCGGACCGCACACAATCGGCTACTGATTTGAATCCAATCAGAGCAGCTTCAGCCCGAGGACGCAGGGCAGTACAAACACCGGCTTGGCCGGTGCTCGAAGCTGCATCGTCACCGGATAGGCGCAATAAGAAAGTGCTGCTGGTGTCACCCGAAGGGGATCGCAAAGTGAACACTGAGCTCGAGTGTTGCAGGCGTACCTCCGATAAGTAGCAGATATCGATCGACAGGGTTTCTAATGTTCGGGCAAGTGCTGCCTGTTGACCGATGTGTAGTAATGTGCATACATTAAGGCATACCAATCAGAAGGATGGAATGCTTCAAATGGAAGCCGATGAACTAGACTCGGTCGCTTGCTTGGACATGGGCTTGTTGACAGGGCAGGAATGACGCTCCGCGTTCACATGTGAGTTGAAACTAAAATGTAATGTTACGGAGGGTCAGCGTTCAGGTCGAGAGCAGTGCCGCAACAGTGGATCGACCCACAATTAGAGATTGAACGCGAATATAGATCAAAATGCTAATCTATGAGGAATCAACGGCAAGTCGGACCACGAACTTAGACCGTTTGAGTTGTGTTTATTGATATTAATTAGCATCTCCAATTTTGTTGTTAGTGGTTTCCTACAATCTATTTATTGCACCATGCTCTCATACAATAGAATCAGAATTAGAATCGAGATCCCTCGGACCAGCTGGTCTTGGTGTTCTCATTTCGTGCGGGGTTGAACTGTTTGGGGGCGGCACAGCAGATTCAGGCAGGTTATCCGTAAAGGGAGCGGAAACCACAACACATTTCTGGCAACGGTCAGCTGCACGGTACCAGCAGGTTAGCCGTACATTCAGTGGCACCACAACAGGTAAAAGCCTATCAAAGCAAGGTAGGGGAGGGCCAAGAATTGGGGGGTTGACAACAGGAGAGATAAAAGTGCAGCTGGAACGGGACGGTAAGGATGAAAAATAGTAAGGGAATAAGAAGATGGGTAGGCTAGAGCAGTAGCATCCAAACCACTATCCACCGTGCTCGATGCAGCAGATAGCGCAACTTTGATTATCCTCTGCGGTGGCCAGTGTCAAGAAACTGTTTGACAAAAGAAAGTATTGCGTCGGAAGAATACTGTCAGGATGTCCAGGCCTAGACAGGAGAACGATTAAGGTTCTCAAACAAAGCCTTTGGTTCAAAAACCTGACTACAAGGCAGCGGGTTTACCGTTGGGCTACAATGAGCCCGTTTTAAGGAATAAGGAGCCACCCTCATTTCAAACCTCAACCTAGAGGACCAGGAGGCCGATTTTGCCGGGCCTCTAAGCATCGACCAATCTGGTAGGAGTGGCTCTTAAGGTGCATAGCTGAATGGACCGCTGAAGCACGCAAAGCATCAAACAACGGTAAGGTCCAGCCTAACTGCGATGGATCATCACAAGTTATTCTGGCTGATACGGTAAACAGGCAGCAGGACCCTAGTGTCAGTGAAACTATACGTGACGAGAGTGGACAGCCAATCCACAACTTGTCAAAACGCTTGGAGCGTTGGGCTGAGCATTTTGAAAAGCAGATTTGTTCGATTCTTCGCAGGCTAATGATCGCAATGTTCCGTGGGCTGTCCTTTTAGATCCACTCTCTCGCTCAGAAGTCGTGAAGAGCAAGCTGAATTTCGTCGAGGTCGTGGCTGCATTGACCACATCTTCACTTTGCGTCAATTGTTGGAGCACCGTCACACATATTGGCGGCCCATCGTTGTCGTGTTCCTCGACATCAAAGGTACATTCGATCCGGTTAATCGATGTGCACTTTGGAATTGTCTGCTAAGGAAAGGCGTGCCCGAGAAATATGTCAATATTATCCGAGCATTATACGCGCGTAGCTCAGGCAGAGTGAGGGCTTACGGCAAGCTGTCGCCACCCTTCAGTATCTCCAGCGGTGTGAGACAAGGATGTCCGCTGTCACCTTTCCTCTTCAACTTCGCTATTGACGAAGTCAGAAATCGCGTTCACAAGATACGACTTAGATGTTGTGGATCTGCTCCCAGGAGAACCACTTTTTGACTTGGAGTAAGCAGACGACATTGCCCTAATCTGTGACAGCTCACAAAGGTGTCAAGCGTCACTGGACAGATTATCACTGGCTGTCCGTCACTTCGGGCTTTGCTTCGCACCGTCGAACTGCAAAGCGTTCCTCCAAGATTGGCAGGGATCGCCTCCTGCGCTGACCCTTGGTGGGGATCAGCTAGAAGTTCATCAAAAATTCAACTACCTGGGAAGTTGTATCAGCGTCCGTGGGATTGGAGATGAGATCGCGAACCGTATGGAAAAAGCTCGAGGTGCTTTTGCTAACCTTCGCCACTTATGGCACCGGCGCGACATTACTCTCGCCCTGCAGGGTAGAGTGTAAAATGCAGCGGTACGTTCAGTCTTACTGTAAGGCTGCGAAAGCTGGCTCCTAAGATCGGCGGACTTAAAGAGGCTCGTTACGTTCGACCATCGGTACCTTCGCAGTTTGGCTCACATCTAGTGGGAATGCCGCGTGAGTAACCAGCGTATTCGACGCCTTGTTTGCGGCACAGGGAAAGGAAATGAACCGCTCAGTACCGTTACTTCACGCACCAGGCTCCGATGGCTGGGCCACGTGTTGCGCATGGCAGCCCACCGATTTCTGCGACGTGCGTTGTTTGCTCACCGGGGGGGGGGGTGGATGGAACAAGAGGAGGCGTGGCCAAGCCATGACTTGGTCGAGAGGAATGAAGGCCCTCATTTCGAAGCTGGCCTCGGTTAGAGGTTGTCGGCTCTTTGGTTGGGGGCCGAAAGACGATGAACACGTTTGGCTGGATACACTTACTGAGATGGCACGGAGCCGAACTCAGTGGCATTCGTGCTGTGAGTTTCTTTGTCCCACCCCATCCCTCTTAGCCCCCCTCCATTTACGACCTCACTATTTGGCCTTATATAATTTTGCATAGTAAGTTTTGCTGCATATTAGCCAGCTGATAGTTTACCGGAACGATGTCCATCCGTTTCCGGTAGCTCAGCTGGCTAGCATCTGGCTTATTTTTTCCATTATTTTCTTTGGTGTGTTGCGGCACAGTAGCTGAGGTGTTTCCCACCTTTAGCTAACGTGTATAATGATGATGACGCTTGCGCCCGTCCCAACTAGATTTAAAATAATGGTTGTAGCAGTGTTAGGCGAGGAAAGATTAAGCCAAACATCGAGAAGGGATGACCAGGATATTAGAGGAGCATAAATAAGGTATGAATTTGAGGGTGTCAGCTCGCGAATCGGCGGACAACACCCAGCATCCATAGGCTTCAGATGCGATTCCAGTGACCAAATCAACGAAAGTTCATCACAATGTGAGCCGCGGTCTACACGGAGATTGCATGTCGCGATCCAGTCTCACACGAGTACTCCCAAAAGATCATCTAATGTGGAACAATGCACTTCAACTTATATGAGATCAGTAGATGTGCCCAACCCAGTCGGCAAAAAGCCAAGAGAATTGAAGAATACGACTATCTAGTGAGGTAACGTACCACATAGAGGACTATTTTTAATGTATGACTTTTAAAACCGAATAATGCAAAAGGATTCGTGAGATTGGGAACAGTAAAAGTTTGTCAAGATTATATGTAAGGAGTGCCAGTGCAAACTGCAGCCCAAGTCCCCTGGGAAACCTAATCAACGGACCGGTAAAGCGAGGCGTTCCAAGGCCCACAGCTCCGTAAGTTCTGCGCAAAAGGCCCAGATACAAGCACCTTGCACGTCTACCATCAGCTCTGCTGGGCGAATTCCTAGATTACCGAGTGGCCTCTCTTTACCACTTGCTTCTCCCTCGACGGACACTGCAACTCGAGTGTGTGACAAGCCAGGTAGTGATGACCTCTGACAAACGCAAAAGCCAAAGAAACCGAAAACGACGTTCAGCGACTTGAGGCGCCGCAACTTGATGGTCTTCCACGTACCTGAATCGTCGGATTCGAACCCTCAGATACGCTATGAACACGACATCGAGTTTCTGCAGAATCTGGTTGATAGACTGCTCGACGTCGGTGAAGACGGGCTGAAAGTGAAGCAAACGGCCCGTCTGGGAAAGAAAACTGAGGGAAAAGTATGACCCATGAGGGTCACTTTTGCTGACGAAACAGGTCCGAGGTTGATATTATCGCGCCTCGGTAGACTTGAGGGTTTGAAGATCCATGTGCGCGCAGACATGGGTCCAGTAGGCCGAGAAAAACTTAAGTCTGCCGTGAGTGAACTAAAGCGGTGCACTGAAAACGGTGAAACAAATCTCCACACTGTAAATTTTCGAATAGTTACTCGGGTTCCTCCATGAATCCGGATTAACAGGTCGCTAATGCTTCATGCACGCCCGACGGTTCCTACCGCGGCCTGCGTGTATCCTTTAAGAATGTTTGTAGTCTAATGAACAAACGAGAAGACGTTTGCCATTTCATTGCCTCTCGGCAACCGGACGTATTGGGCCCAGATGAAACCTGGTTGATTTCGAGATAAGCGCACAAGAAATCGAAATCAGCGGATATTCTCCCTTCCGCTGTGATAAGCTATCAAATGACCGCGGTGGCGTGCCGCTATACATACGATCTTCCTTGTGCGGGAGACTCGTGAGCATCTACAGAAGCGGTGATGGCCTGTGTGAGCAGCTATGGTGTTCGATCCGCCTGAGACGCGGCGAGCTCCCCGTGGGCGTTGTGTATCGCAGTTCACCGAGCCGCAGCTGGGACTGGTTGCTTCATGTACGCAACCACATAAGTCGTCCGCAATTCCTGCTCATGGGCGATTTCAACCTTCCTCGAATACGGTGTCCCGAAGTCGAGTTTCTCCCCGGCCACTGCGAAGTCGTGACGAAGTTTGCGGAGATGTTTGAAACTGGGGGCACATAGCACATCAATCAGCCGACGCGCATTATTGCGCGCTGGACTCCATTGTTCACGGACTTGTTGCTGACCAACTGCGATCAACATGTGCGTGACGTTCAAGTACTAGAGCCCTTGGCAGCTGGTGATCACTCGATGGCCATTGCGAGCTTGAAGCTGACATTGCCATTTATTCCTCGGCTGGAGCCAGCCTTCAACTATTGGAAGGCGGAATTTAATGGTCTCAATCGAGTCGCAAGTCTAATGGACTGGTCGCTATCACAAGATGCATCAGTTGAAGTCTGTTGGTCTATCATAAAAGAGGGAGTAAAATCATTGTGCGCCCGATTTGTGTCCCTCAAATATCGGAAAGCTGAACCAGTCAAGCCACAATGGTTTGATAAGGAGTATAGCAAACTGGCTCGACGGCGACGCCGGCTTTGGAATAAATGCGTGCGATCTGGCTCTGCCGAAGCTTATGAGGAGTACAAGAGGTAAGGAAATACCAGCAACAAGGCGAAAACCAGCAAATGCCGAAATTTAGAAGAGTAGCTTGCAACCGCAGCAAAAACAGCTCCCAAGATGATCTTTGCATACATGAAGCAACGCATGAAGCTGACAAGTGATGTGCCTGTGTTGGAGGGCACGGAGGGGCAGCCCCTAGTTTCCAGCACTGAAAGTACTTCCGCACTGGCGGTGCACTTCGCTTCCGATGTTACAGATAACCAGGTGCCGTACCGAGTTTGACGCTAATCGCCCCTGCCGAGCTGCACAGCCTGGATTGCAAGCTTGATAAGCGCAAATTGCTCGCCAGGCTTGACGGTATCAAGCCTGCCGGGCTCCAAACGCTGATGCACAAATCTCTATCGGCCATCATCTCGCCTTCAGTAACTGAGCTATTCAACAGATGGCTGTCCGACGGTTCAGTGCCGAGTGACTGGAAATGCTCAGTGGTGAAACCGATTCCGAAAGACGGCGATCCGAGCGAGATGGACAATTACCGGCTGATATGCCTGACTTCTGTTTTGGCTAAGACACTCGAGAAGATTGTGAAGCGCGGTCTTCTGCAACATCTCGAGTCGAAAAGCATCTTGGCGCAAGCGCAGCACGGTTTCATGAAAGCTCGATCATGCATCACAAACCTGCTGCTCTCGAGACACGAATGGTTGCAATCGCTAAACCAAGGAAAGTCGGTTGACGTCATTTACATCGACTTCAGTAAAGCGTTTGACAAGGTGAACCATGAGATCCTCCTACGGAAGCTGAAGATGGTGTTGGTGGCCCACTGCACTAGTGGATCAGTGACTTCCTTATTGGTCGGACGTGGAGGGTGCATGTGGACAGCCACTTGACCGAGTGGTATCCCTTGACCAGTGGCGTCCCGCAAGGCACAGTCCTTGGGCATGTTTTGTTCCTGATCCACATCAACGATTTACCTCAGCTTCTCAGTTCACTTTGCGGGTTTTTTGCACATGACCTTAAGGTATGGAGAGTAATTGAGGCGCCCGACGACTGCGACCTGCTTCAGCGTGACCTTGACCGCCTCTCCATGTGGTCAACAAAGGTCAACCTTTCGATTAACCCAGTCAAGTCGGTATTCATGAGCCTGGGCAAGGGTTGTAATGTCTGAGTCTACAATCTGACCGGCAAACAGTTACACCCATCGCCATCCGTGAAAGATCTCGGCGCACTCACGCTGCGATTTGAAATCCGTTGAAAACACGAACAGGCTTTACCAAAACGGAATGTGCATGCTCTGGGCACTCAAACACAGCTTCTGCAATTGCGCCGAAGAGGTTGCCACTGGTCTCTTCTCTTCTATCATCAGACCAGAGTACACATCACCCGCCTACTGTCCGCTCAACCGGGACGAGGCGCAAAGGATTGAGCGGGTACAGTATATGGCCAAAAGGCTCATTCCCGGTTTATTATTTATTATTATCATTTATTATTCATCCCCGGTTTACGAGGTGTGCCATATGAAGACCGGTGCAAGAGACTAGGGCTGTACACCCTGTCTTATCGTCGAATGCGGGTGGAACTTGTCATGACGCACCGGATAGTACATCTGGACGAGTGCCCCATGTTGAGGCCGCTGCTGCATCTGCGCCCAACAAGCAGCACACGAGGACACCGGTACAAGCTTGTCGCATTGGATTTGAAGCGGGTGGCTCATCAACTCTGCTTTGAGTGGCTCACCAACTCTGTTTCGGGCGGAGGATGGTGAATATTTAGAACAACCTGCGTGCAGACATAGTCGAAGCAGTTGATGTCGGAGCTTAAGAAACTCCTGGACTCGCACTTTGCCGGCTTGAGATTTTGAGAATACTCACCATCATAATAGGTCAATTTGCTTAAGATATAGTAGGTGTACCTACAAGGAGGTAGCTCTACTCGCTACATTTTCGCAGTATTCAGATGGCCAAGTAATCGTGCACATTTCGACCGAGGTCTCAGGCAGCGTACGACCACAGTCGCTTTGTCAAATGAAATGATTGTCTCATGGTGAAGACAGCCAACTTAAGAGTTTGTGAGAACAACCTCGGTAGCAGTGTAATGTGAGGAACCTCAAACATTACGATGACATGATCAGCCTTATCAAGTCAGGTGTTGAGGTGATGACATCGGATAATGGTTGAGAGAAGTTCACCGATTCCCTATGTCAAGCACTTGGCGACAGAACCAACACAGCTAAACCTACGGCGGAAATTGGATCGAGGCTTGAAAACAGAATGCACCCTGTGCTTCAAAGTGGAAGCCATCCATTTTGCAGATAGGGGTAGCATTGACATTATGTACGTCTGTCGTTTATCCAAAAATGTGCCGCTTGAGTGTTAGTACTATTAGTTTCGTATTATGCTGCCACGGCACTGTAAATAGTGATATGGTCGACCATACGATTGCAGCGTATATGTCGAAGCCTGCTCAATTACAGTCCAATAAGGTGACCGTGCTCTATAATGAAGTGACATGCCGAAGCGATAAGTGATTTTAATTGCATGACCGGATGATCCATACTGGTAAATACCCTTAGAACATTGATCAAGTTAATCGATTTCAAGAACAACCAAGCACAAAGAACCGATGCATTGATGTATACTGTCAGGATAATAATAAGAATCGAAAACAGTTCACAGTCTGTCAATTCGCACTTATTTACATCAGCACAGAGGGCAAATGCCCGGTTATAGCAATGAGAGCAGTTGCATCAGTGGATGGAAGACCAGCTAAACGGCTGTTCAAGAAGGTAGCTAAAGCGAACACAACACTTGTTCAGTGGCAATAGTAGTGGTCAATGAACAAGCCATGACTGAGAACACTGCAGTATGACTACCGCGTAAACAGTAAGACGGCAATCGATAGGTACACTCGATGAAAGTCGGCAAAATGTGGACTTCACATGGCGCTTACCACATCGCTTCAGCCGGAGGACTTCGGCGGCCTGAACCGGACTACACCCATTCTCGGAAGCGGCTTTTTCCATCAACTCTTCTCCACGTGAACGCAGCAGATGGAGTCTACAGATCAACAGATGATGAAGTCGCAGAAAGGCATACCTAAACAAAGTTGAACAAGGAATAGCAAGACGAAAGTCACTGCAAGCAAAACAAACGGCTCGTAACTTCGTGAAATGATTAGGTCCATTTACATTCAAGTAAACAGTGATGATGATCCGAGTACCGAAATCCAGTGGCTCCAATTGCCGTGGCTCGCGTCGCCAGGGCAACAATAAGCAGCAAAAAAGTAGCTCGCAGACACGACTTCGAAGTCCGTCTGCCTGATATGACAGTCACGATCGCGACTGTCATATCCGATGGGGTGGGGTACAAAGGACGATGAACACGTTTGGCTGGATACACAAGTTGTTATGGCCAACAGCCGACCTTAATGGCATTCGTGTTGTTTCTTTGTTCCTCCCCTTCCCGCTGAGCTTCCCCTACAAGAACGATCTCGCACCGCATGGATACTTTTGAACTCATATCACCTGCTTTTATTAGTTGCTGTATTCTGTAATGTTTGGTATCTCGCTTTCTCATATATCTTTGTACTGCGACACAGTAAGCCGAAGTGTGTATAACACCTACAGCTAATGTGCAATGATGATGATGGGGTGTCAAACCAGTATTGTGACCGGCCCCGGAGATCAAGCCAGATAACAATCGTGCTTAGCCTGCCCGGATGCGTTTTCGCCAACTCATTCATTGGCCGCCTCCGGAGTTGGTCAGAATTGGTACTATATAGATAAACACACATTGAGGCAATCAATTGGCTGGCGTGTTGAACACGGTTGAATCACTGTAGATGATTGGAGTTCAGCAGGCACTCCCAAGAGTCTGGTTAACTCATTCGGTGCTACAACAGTACATGAGGGACAATGCGTAGGCACTGGTGGCTGAAAATGGCCAGTCTTCTAATCTCTTGCGCGCGTAGATATGTGATTCATACGGCCACACTGGACGCACCGACGCGTCGCAAACCATTCTCTTAATCAACAAGTCTATGTCCCGCCAACCTAAGTGAGAGATGCTCAGTAAAGCCAAACGATTTTAGACAAAGCGTGTGGTGATCTACTAAGTAATGGAACCGCCAGGGATGATGCACTAACTAAATAAGTAAACCCGTCCGCAATTTTGAGCGACTGTTCCATAATTATGAGCACTGCTGGTGTGCCTAGCTAAGCCTACAACAGAGCGTTAAGTGCTGAGGCACGCAGAGCTACGCATTAGACCAACAATCGTCTGTTGCATAATAGCTAGGTGTGATCTAAGATCTACCTAATCCTCCTAGTCTGTTTGACAGCCTATCACCTAATAGTACTTCTGTCCCAGGGGAGGTAGAATGTAACGGGAGTCATTCATGAGCACCCAGCTCACAAAGATAGTTCCCAAGTACACTACCTACAGTGGCGGGTTCAGGAGGGCATCCTCTTCACACATCCCCAGTAGTTGTGGCATAGAAAAAGGGAAACTTCTCAGACGCACCCTTTAGAGTTAGACGTCGCCACAAAGAGCAACGATTAGCGGAAGCAAATGAAGCATTTAGGTCAAGGAAGAGTACCGTGATGGGCATCTTGTATGACAATGCCGAAGCATTTAGCAAAGAGTCACAATGTCACCGATGCACTCTATGTCAAGAGAAAACAAGGTTGATTATTACTGGTTAGTCCACGGCAGCCACAGCGGCATGTTGCACGTGTGTGGTCGGTGGACAATCCAGATGAGACTGATACAGTGGTAATTTTCGTGCGAAGTCCATGGCCAATTGCAAAGACAGAGATGACGGTTGACAACCACCAGAAACGACTCTGGTTCCGAAATGCAACCGAACGCTAGACCAAAAGTGAACCATTGCGGAAAAATCGGCGCAGCATATGCAAACCGCCTATCATTGCGCATATCGACATAGAGAAGAAAAAATGAAACAGGTACCAGCGGTATAAAGGAAGATTGTGCCACAGGAAGACTTAGAGCACTAAACCAAGCTTGTGAGATTATGAACTGATGCTTGGCTCAAGTTGGGGACACTCGATGATCGTCAGCCGGTAGGAAGTGTGCTGGCCAGGTTATAACTGTATAATTCAAAGGAAAATCAAGTGGTGAAGATAAAGCAAAGATAGGGCAACAACACAGGTATATACCAGTGGTCATTTCCATACAGGACCGAATAGTGCTCCTCCGTTGGATAGCTGATGTCGCAGGGGAACCCGATCGACGAACAAGCGTCATAATGTGCTGGTGAGCGCCAATTATCCAAAGTAGATGAGGGGGCTGCATTTGACCCGAATTTATCCCCGGAGAGTTCAGGAGCGCTAATTCGTGATCTCGCTGCTTCTGAGTCAAGTCTAGGAGATTGCTGGTGATTGTCCATTTCTTCCGAAGTGGAGTTCTCTGTGCCATACTTTCGAGGCCGCTTGAGCCTAGTTTGGCGGCCACTTCGCGTTCGACTAGTTTCGTCTCCAGCACCGGATTCGTCAAGTTCATCTAAATCATCTTTGTGATCGAAATCATCTTCGTCATCGTCCTCCTCATCATCCGACATAGGAAACCGATCAGCCATGAATAGATCCTGTACAACGGTTCGCATCTGAAAAGGAGAGTAAGACAGATATCAAAAACCAGGTTGGATACGAGTTTAGGTATAAAATCGACGTAGTGGTGTTGTGTTTTGGGTAAGTTTAAAGAGAAAGGTTGATGGCATGAAGACACAATGGTCTAACTCCAAAGCAGGGTAAAGTTAATGAAACAAAAGATGTTAAAGAGTAAGGCGACTGCTGTGAAAGGGAAAATCAACTAGACAATGAACCGAAGAGTGATATGGCAAGTAAATTCCCGAGGCACCACTGGTAGAAAGGAAATTAATGGGCAGAAAAGTGTAACGGAAGGCGGAAACGTAAGTATTCATTTATGCGACCACTTGGTGAGCTATGGAGGAAGCAGGTATATCCAGAGCATAAGAGCTAATCGGTTTAAATGAATACGGAGTCAGTAATTCGTGTTTGAACGAGAACGCGGAGTTAAGAATGGGTTCCCCGAAAGCATCATGGCAATCCGAAACTATCAGAATCGTTAGAATACTAAAACACGCCAGATTGAGGAAGAGCTGACGTCATAACAGATGAAGTGAGCTCCGGGAGCCAGATTCACCAAACGACGCTATCAAATCAACATGTTCGCGAAAGTCTGGTAGCACGAGTGAGCCATCTAATTCCGGCAACATGGCGACTAGATGTCATGGTGCTAACAGCAGTTTGGTATGAATAACACTGAGACTCCCATAGTTACGAATACTCGCGATTGGTACTTCATCGTCTTGAATCGAGTTTGGATTCACCGACAAAATAGAGATTTCCACCGCAAGTCCTCGTGCGAATAGCTGCGCAACTCTAAGGTTCTTTGGCTCACAGGAAATAAGTTGTTAGAACGTGGTTTTGCATTCAAGCGCAAATAAACCCCAAGGTATAAAGGGACGCGTCCGGCGGAGTAAGAGCTAATGATCCACCAGTAGTCTTACCTATCAGATGGCTAGCGATCAATTGCACTCTCTATGAACAATATATTGGGAACAGTCTCTGAATAGACACAGAGCCATCAAAAACCATGGGACTCAAAAGAAGGTACAGAAATAGTAAAAGAAAACACAACAAAACACATCAAAGTCTATAGTTTCGTCAGAGGCCTGTTATTAGAAGGACTAATTCGATTGACCTTACTCCTCATGAAAAGAAAGAGAATCAATGTGTCGCGTCTATAAAGCCATGAGCATTGCTCCATAAACAAAATAACTCTAAATGTTTCTGGCATTAACACGACACTGATGTATCTAGGCACAGACAATCGAAAATAGCTGGCGTATATTGTTACGAAAGCATGCACAGAGTATAACACACAAGTGTAATCTAGGAAGTTACACATGCACGCGAAATAGGGGAGTTGTATTGAGACCGTTTCCGAATGCTATTCGTATTCAAAGAAGCGATGAGGACATAGCCGAGGGCTTAGGTCTAAAAGACCAGAAAGTCAGATCACACACAACAAAGCCATATTTCGTGGTGGCCAGTAAACCGCACGATCGATCCAAGTATCTCACGGCGCCACTAAGCGATGAAATGCTCTTCAGAACATGCATCCAGGCGGTAAATGGTTCGGGGAGCATGAAAGAATCGGTGAAAACTGAACTATGACTAAAACTGCATAGTAGATACGTTACTTGAATGAAGGCGCCGAGCATGATCGCGGATCAAGCCAAGAAGAAGTGGAGAAGATGCTGTGACATGACAGTTACTTGGATTCGAATCAAAGCTCAAAAGAGTAGTGGTCCAGACTCTAGATAAGATGCCGATCTACGTCATCCAATCAGTGGAAAAGAAATGCAACTGGCGCAAAAGGTGATTGCTTAAGATAGCAAAGTTCGCAGTTGCACATGCGGCTACTTCGTACTTCCTAAGCTCAAATGATAGAAACTGGTGATGTAACATCAGAACCACGAGGTGAGTGATGGGTGATGATGGACAATGCGAAGAATAACTGCGAAGGATAGTAGGCACGTGAAAACAATTGATTACAGAAAAGGAATGATGTTGCGAAATAGGATGCTGTAAACAACTTGGCCCTCGAGGCGAGGTCAATGTGAGGGGTATAAGGTTTCGGACCTCTGTAAACATCCCCATCATCATTCTACAACCTAGCAACTGGTAGGAAACACCTCAGCATTGCGCTGAAATGCAATATAAGTCCTCAGAAAGAAAAATACAAGAACTACCAAAACTAATACTGTCATGCTTTGCATTAGGAATGAGATGGTGGTCGGACAGGAAGGTATGAAGAAGCTCAATTGAGGTCGATTCTTGGCACACGAGTAAAGGCACAAAAAACATACAATTTGAGCAATCGGATTACCAACCAGCGATACAGTATGTGTAAGTTTTAAGTTGAGGACAGAAGTCATCTTACAAGGAGCCAGCGGTACAGTTTGTGAGGGCATAAGCAAGAATAACAAACAAGAGGCTACTATCCCCGAGTGACCCCGAAGCTTTAAACGAGCCAGCCAATCTGATGGCGCACACCAGGTTACGGACTGGAGTGCAGTCGCTCAGAGCAGAGTCAACACGAGTGCTAAAAGCAATACTAACGCCGGATTGACCGGCATTCAAAGCCGCATCAGAGAGTACGTGCTGATGGATAAGGAGTCAGCGTCACTCCAACCCCAAATTAGGGGGAAAGAAGACTGTTTGTTCGGCCTCTATCCATGGACCAAACTGGTACGTAAAAAGCATCACCAAGCACAGCCAAATGGATCGTTGAAGCACGCAAACCATCGCACCACGATAAGGTTCATACTCGTCGCCATGGGCCCGTCAGACAGTCACTGTCAGAAGGAACAATAATTATATTACACTCCCTAACCAGTAAAACAACGGTTTCGTAGGATATGATGATGCATAATGAAATGAAGTGTTAAAAGCAGTAAAAGAAGTTACATTGTCGATGACATCTCATCTGTCCATGAAGTGTGAGTGATTCCGCAACCGACGAGGTGCCAGTGCGTAGGGTTCAAGTCAGTTCGGTTGGTTTACCGTGATCCGTAAACCATTATCATTACATACGTTAGCTAGAGGTGAGAAACAGTTATTGTGCCGCAAAATATGACAAAGGTAAAGACGCTGAGCCACCAATAACGGATGGACACTGTGCCCTGAATCGAAAAGCGACGGATGTCAACTGCCATAAACCACCACACCAGAACCACGAAAAGGACAATTTAAGAGGAACGAACAAGAAACAAAATCACCGGGAAAAAGTATGACGGATCGGAAATAAAAGCGGTTGTGCAGTAACGAAAATGTGTCAGAATGCCGATGCGATCAAACCTATCCGAGACAATACACATCAACCAGACTACATTAAGCACAACTGCAGTGAGACTGAAATCACCAAAATGCGCACCGCTCTCTCAAACCGATTCGCCCAACCTTGGCTCTCTTAAAACTTACCTGTAGTCGTTGTTAAAAAGATGCGTACAGGACATCTAACGAGCCACCAATCCAATCCTATATATGGTTGGCGGCATCCGGAGTCGGATTTACCTGTCACTGTGGCCAGCCACAGGACGCCTGCGCCTACAGAGGGACCATGGATGGCTTGCGCTGCACCACCCACACACCCCGTATCCAGTGTAAACCCGAAGGAATAAGACCGGGAGGCATGTGAATGGGAGCCACGTTTCATCAACGGAGCCGGCCCACACTCCTTCACAAGCAAACACAAGCACGCTGTAGTTGGGGAATCAAGCGCACACAAGGCAGTGGCTGGACCGTAGTCCGCTCCACACTCAGTGCATGGAACCACTCTTCGAGCCTAGCACGGCCACAAGGACCGTACACCCTGTCCCATCCAGCAACGACCAACTGTCTCCTGGAGCCAGTATGGATGAGGTGGTGAGTAATAGACAGGTAGGCACCTTGTCAACATGAACATCAAGCGCAGCCACACCGGGCATATCAAGCAACAGCCAATCACCTGGAACGACAAGATGAAATAAAACAAATCCAATAATGCATACAGATACGGTGGCATAACTCTAAGCTAAATAAGCATATGAAGTAAGTTGGTTAGCAACGAATCTGCGATAAGGAAAAAATGTCCACAAGTTAGTTAAAAATGTTACAAAACGCAACAAAGTTACCGAAGATTAGCGCAATTAATGTAAGCAACGTGGCCAGTTAATAGAAGAGCATTCAGGTAGGCAGAATAAACCAAATAAAGTGGAATGAAATTTAGCCACCTTAAAAAGACCTAGTTTAAGTGTAAGTTGGTTTAGCCCAACTGCGATGAAGAAGCATCAAGAATGCAACACCAGCCTCAGCATGGGGCACAATCATATATATATATATATATATATATATATATATATATATATATATATATATATGTATATATATATATATATATATATATATATATATATATGCCACTCACGACCTGCCGATCACGAACACTCGGTTTGCAATGAGTGCGTGTGATATAGCAACTTCGACGCACCCACGGAGTGGTCACGCGCACCTGCTCGTACGTCAGCGTGATAAACGTGAAGTGCGCATGACACGTGTACTGCGTGGAGCTGAGTGTGGCACTGATCACAAATTGGTGCGGACCAAGCTGTATATATATTTTCGTAGATCTATGTATTGCACTCCGCCGTGAATCGGCGGTACTGGGGCGAAACGTATTGAGCTGGAGAAGGCGATGGCTACATGCCTGTGTGATGTGGACTGCATAGCCACAGTGGGCGACCTGTGGCACCACATTCGCGGCCAGGTGACAGCTGCTGCCGAGACCATCGGGCGCGCACACAGACTGCAGATCTGGCGAAATCACTTTGACTGTCTATTGAACAACCGCCCAGAGTTCGACTGGCCTACTTTGAACGGACTCAAGCAGCACGATGTGAAGACGAGTCTGGCGGACACACCCACACTGGATGAGACGCAGAGAGCACTTGCTCATCTGCGAAACGGAAAGTGTGCGCCTCTCACGAACACCTGGTTTGCACTGGGTGCGAGTGGTATAGGAACTTGGACGCACCCACGAAGTGGTCACGCTGACCTGCTCGAACATGTCATTGTACGCCATGGTGAGATGCGCGAAGTGCGCAGGACTCGTGTATTGGATAGAGCTGAGTGCGGAACTGATTACAAATTGGTGCGGAGCAAATTGTACATATATTTCGTAAATCTATGTATTGCTCACTTGCCGTGAACCGGCGTAGAGTTAACGTTCCTTCCCTAGGTACTGCTGAGGAGGGAGTTGAAGAAGACGATGGCTACCCGCCTTTGTCATGTCAAATCCATTGTCTAAGTGAGCGGCCTGTGGCACCATATCCGTCAACAGGTGACTGCTGCGGCCGAGGAAATTATCGGGCGCATACTGTAAGCGGCTCGATTGGTTTGATGACAACAATGCGAACAATGGCGGATTTGTGTCAGAGGAGAATGTAGCGTCCGCTGCACATGTGGATGACCATGTCGATGAGAGAACAAGTCACTTTCGCAAACGTCGACGGTGACGGACTCGAGGGCTCCGTCGCATCAAGGATGCATGGTGGACGGAGCAGGCGAAGCAGATGGAATGCTAAGCCAAACGCCGTCAACGAAATGATTCTTTGACTCCTTGAAGGCGGTGTATGGATCCACATTGCAGCCGCTGAGAACGCTGCTCAATGCTACTTCAGGCGCTGCCTGCACACAAACTGCAGATGTGGCGAACGCACTTTGAGTGTCCCTTGAACAACCGTTCAGAGATTGATTGGGCTATGTTGCATGGACTAAAATGACAAGAGATGAAGATGTCTTGCCGACACACCGACACTAGATGACACGCAGAGAGCACTTACTAAGTTGCGAAACGGCAAATGCGTTGGAGCTGACGGTATAGCGCCAAAGTGGAAACACGTCAGACCCGCTTTGATGTATGCGCTACACCACTTGGTGCAACGCGTGTGATTTGAACAGCGTGTGCCATCCGAGCTGAAAGATACACTTGTGCTACCACTGTACAGGGGCAAAGGGAGCAAGCAAGGTTGCACGAATTATCGTGCCATCAAGTTGCTGGGTTGTGAAAGTGATCTTCCGAATCCTGCGCAACGGTCTCGTTACTCAGGTCGTTGAACTGAACGTGGGTTCCTTCCGGGCCGCAACGTCATAGATATGGTGTTTGCGGATCGTTAATTGCAAGAGAAATGCCGCGAGTGACACCAGCTATTGTACTTGCATTTTGTTGACCTCACCAAGGTATTTGACACGATGAACCGCGAATCTTTGTGGCTGGTGTAGGGTAAGTTTGGTTGTCTGAGTGTTTGTAATTAGAAGTGAATGTCCGCACAGTAGTATGCGGGCGATGGTTCAGCTGAGTGGACGAACCTCCGATGACTTTGCTGTTGTCTCTGGTGTGAAGCAAGACTGTGGCTTAGCTCCTGCTCTACTTAATGTTTACTTGCATGCAATGATACCTTGTGCTTTTGATGCTGCTTGTGCTCACGATGTTCATGTGGAGCAACGTAGTAAGTGTGGGTTGCAGAACCTCCATCGTTTCGGGGCGGGAACCATAGTGTGTGAGACAATCATCCGCATGTTGCCGTTTACGGACGATGAGTTGAGGCACATGTCTGGCTCTCGCTTCGATAGCGGTCAAATTCGGACTCCCCATCAACGCAAGTAAGACTGTTTGCCTTTTCCAGCCTTCACCAGGATTGAAATAAGTGAGCCTACCGCAAATGGACATTGGCGACGATGTTTAGGAATCCACTTCGAGATTTTGCTAGCTAGGCAGCGTACTGTCTACCGACCAGCAGATGAGCGAACCGCGCGTGCGCGTATCGAAGACGGCTGTCGCATGTGGTACACTGGAAAAACGTGTGTGGAACAACCGTCAGCTCACTGTGGGTATGAGGCTTACGGTATACAAGTCTATGGTGCAGTCCGTTCTTATATACGGCAGAGAAATTTGGACGGGGTAATGAAAGAACGTCCGTCATTTGGAGCCCTCCCATGAACAGTGTCTGCATCGCATTCTGCGCATCGGCTGGAGTGACCGAGCTGCAGACACTGAGGTGCTCCGCCGCAGTAGCATGTATGCAACGGACTGCATAATTTTGCTGGGGCACCTGAGTTGGCTCGGACATGTTCTCCGCATGGATTCGACCCGGATACCGAAACAGCTGCATTATGGCCAACTGCGTGCAGAGAAGTGGCACGTGGGAAAGCCGAAGTTCCGTTGCCAGAACATGATCAAGATGAGTTTATCACGGAATAATGTTGATTCTGGGCGTCAGGAGGCGATGGCAGTGGATCGGCGCCGATGGCAAGAGGTTATTAAGTGGGCGGTTTGCCTAGGTTCATGAGAAATCACTACTGCATGTGGAAAAGAAACGTCGACTGAAGAAGCAACAGGCACAGATGGTGGACAGCACATTGACGTCGAATGCACAGTGCTGTAGCACATGCAGTCGCGAGTTCCTGAGCCAAGCTGGCTTAGCAAGCCACGTTGAGCCAACATCTAAGAAAAGGCGAGTAAGCTAAATGCGTATTTATCATCAACGCAACGCAGAGTAGGGTTGCTTCCGATTTAATTTACTAACCCAAGGCAATCAGGCGGCTGATGCGGTACGTGTATCTGCGTGTTGAGAATATAGCATTTCAGGGATTGGTTATTGGTTGATATCCCGGGTGTGGCTGCGTTTGATGTGCATGTTGACAAGGTGCCTACCAATGCATTACCAACCACCTCGCCTATACTGGCATCTGGAGACAGAAATTCGTTGCTGGAGAGGACGGGGTACATGGTCCTCATCGCCATGTTAGGCTCAAAGGGTGGTTCCAGGCATCCAGTGTGGAGCGGGCTACAGCTCAACCAACGCCTTGTGTACGTCTGGTGTGCATGATTCCCTAATCGGACAGACGGTAATGTTGCTGCTATGTAGGTTAAAGGAGTGTGGACCGGCCCGGTTGATGAAATGTGGCTCCCATCCACATGCCTCAGCATATGTTGTTCGTAATGCATGTTTCAGCATTATCCATTTCCACTAATGCTGTTCTCTCGGACATATTTTACCGTTTCCCATTCGCGTATGTCATTCAGTGTCTCCTGTGTTATTTGCTGGCTCCGAATCGTTTTAGTAGCTTTGCTTCTAACACTAATGTAATGTATAAAAGGAAGCGGTATCCCCCTGCATACGAGCCTGTCCTTGCTCGTGTTTCGTGTTCACATTGCGGTCGTGCGTAAGCACGAAAAGTGCATGAGAACGGCAGTGACAACATCCTGCTATATATAGATGAACTTTATCTAGCCAAGCACATATTACATGAAATATAGGCTGAACAATGATTTATCCCGGGATAAAAGCAAGTGCTTAACAGGTCCCGTAGGTTGATGGATGACGAGGCGCGGATCTCGGGAAAAGGGGGAGAATCAGGGAATTACGAAGTAAAAGCAAAGCCACATGGGAAGTTGGCTCAAAAAGATTGGCTAAGAGTGTGTACAGGAAGGTGGAGGGTAATGACTTAAATACGGCGTAATTGAAAACGCGATGAGCCATTAGTCATTAAATAAGCAGGCAGAGAAGTGTAGCGGCTCACCAAAAACTTCATTGTTCGTTTATCCTCTTTATTGGTATTCGACTGGCGCTTTACGTGGTGAATGATTAATGAGGCAGCGTCTTCGAGTAGGGCGTTACGAATTTGGGGTGGAGGATAGACCAAAGCGAGATGAGGAGCACCGTGTTCTTTGTAACCTTCATTAACGTTGATTAAAGCGGACCCGAACGTTCCAGGAGTCCTGAGGTCTGTTCTATTTGTGAGACACGGTTGTGTTAGTGAGGCAGAGATCATAGTTCCGATGGGATCTTGGAGAGGGCAGCACGACTGGGTAAGAGAAATAACGAAATGCTGTAATACAAATCACCATGTAAGACAGAAGTGCATATCAATAAGAGCATTAGGGATCTTCACTCCAAGCAACTTGATGAGAAAAGTGGGAACCAAAGGAAAACATGTTGCACTTTAATGGGGGATCATCAAAACGGTGGAAATGAACATGAATACTATCCGTGTACCTGAGGAGAGTGAAACCGGTAGACAAAGCCAATCAGATAGGCTTCACGGCAACAAATGATTAAGCCACGGAGTACGAGGTGTAAGACACACATAAATAATCACATAAGAAATATATATTTCGGCTTTTGTGTTCACCTTGTCGTCTCGAGCGATCGCTTCTATCTGGCTGACCATGGTCTTGCTCCGAATAAGGGGAGCGTCGCGTTGTTTGAATGATGCGCCTTGATGGTCGAGGGAACGAAGGTAATTCCGTGAGTCTTGCTCCTCCCAGGATCTTTGGTAAGTTCGGATGGCTTCACGCCACTCAGAGTCCTTCTGACGCATCCGTTGAATAACCAAGGGAATCACTGTGCTAGGACAATTCTTGAGGCCATAAATGACGTCACCAGCCTTATCGCCGTAGACCCTGGGAGATAAAAAAAATTCATAGTAACGTATATTTAGAGCACGAGAAAGCACTCGATATAAAAGTGTCATGAATCATCGGAGATTACACAAGACAACGCATTCAATGTTTTCCCATCAGTTGGCCGAAGGCTGTTGAGTTCAGTTCAATTCTTAGAGATGTGTCAGCGATAGGAATTCGGCTATGGTAGCATAGTTCGACTAAGTATACTTTGATGAGAATGATCACGGAAGAATCTGTCTTCGAGTAAAAGTAGATAGCCGTGTATGCAGACCGCTGCATATGCACATAACTCCTCGATGGCAAGATACACAGCGGTTCGTTAGTGGATCATATTCGAAAACCAAATGAACAGCATAAAAGCAAAATCATCAAAAGACGTAACAAATATGCAACGTTACAGTCAAGAGCGACGAGTTACGGCGCGATGTGGAGTGAACACCCAGAACATTCACGGGTCCAGGTCTAGTAATAACAATGGATAGGACCGAAAAGGATCGGATCATTTCACCAGCTAATCAACGGAAAAATAGGTCCTGCGCACTTAATGCACGTGACAGTTCATTTGATAAGCATTGAAGTTTTCAGTGAGAACGTAAGTGTGCTGAGGTAAAAAAATTGGAAGGCAATTTAAAACACCATTACGTTGCCTTGGTCCCAATGTGCAAAGTAAAAAGGATAGAAAGCAATTTGAGACAATGGCTGCAACACAATCAGCAGCAATCAAGAAAGTACAGTCAGAAGGCAGTTCCTGGGATTTATGGAAGATCAGAGGCGCGCTATTAATCCGGAAAGACTGTCAGCTGTAGATAAAAAAAATCGAATTCTGAGAACAATTTCACAAAACGAAGATCAGGTTCAGATAGCTTGCTTCACTGGGTAAAGTAGGAACTGGGGTCGGAGTGCAGTGGGGTTAGCTGCCTAAGCCCATATCGTCAGGAGGACAAAAACGCGAATGAGACAACTCTAGCGCAGATACAAGAGGCAAAGACAGCGAGACATAATTCGGAGTGGTAAACATCCGTGAGAGTATGATCAAATATCCAGAGGTAAAAGTGGTGACGACTAGAAAAATAGGCGAAATTCATTGTTTCAGAAATTTGGCCTGCTAACCGCATCACACGATCGTGACAAATGCGTTTGATCGACTAGGTCTGGCGTGCTATTGAAGGATACAGGTCAGCTTATTCAATGGAAATGGAATTCTCTGCGTTTTTCACTGAAATTCCGTCGCTAGCAGTCGTGGACAAAAAGAAACACGGCTTTTTACCAATTCCAGAAGAACAAGTCACGACCCCAGGTCAGTTTAACAAACCGCAGGACGTAAATCAAAGAGACCGCCAGATCCATGGACGGAGAACGCTCTGTCTACTGAAAACTGTGAGAAATCTCGGGAACACTTCTATGGTCAAGATGCTTGCGCCAAAGCTTTGAAATAGTTTTCTTAATGCATCGGAGGCGATTCTAATAGGCATCTGACAATGCAGGTGATGGGGATCATATTGATATCGCCGTCTCACGGGCTGCGAGTATAAGGGACGACGAGCCAGCAATATCAGAGCTGAGCAGTTCGCTGGAAGTGTCATGTGAGAGCGCATGATGTGGTCCATTCCGAGGTGCAAACCAAGTTGAGCAGTCAATTTTTCATGCCTTTCGGCTACGCAATCAACTGTTCAGTCCGTAGTGTGAACCAATTCAGGTGGTAAATAGGTCTAAGAAGGAGATGATTTGGACAACACAAGCGGATCAGGTTGAACAAGGATGAAGAGTCGCATCCCAAACATTTGTCGGTCAGCTTTCGTGATGCTCAATCGGCCTTGCTATCACATAGTACATGAGCGACAGCCAATTAATGTCTTCGGCACGCAGTTTCCATGCTTATGATCTGCACCTAAGCACCAGTCCTGTTGTAGCGTGATGACACCCATGGCTTAGTCTGATATCCAGCCAACTCTACAAGCAATCGAGACTGCAAAGTAACACCGATTTTGCTGATGTTCACAATGATGGGACGGGCAAATAGGATCCAACTAACTACACAATTGAAGCCGCCGAGTTAAGATTTGACAACGGACCCCGTGACTCCGTGTTACGGTTGAACGACTGTGCTGGCCAGGCAACACTTTTCAGTGCGTTTTTGGATAGTACGTTTGTTTGTGTGAAGTTCCCGAACGGCTAATCGATGACAGTAAGATGAAAAAGTAACCGACCGATAGACTGAGTGGAATTGGTGCTTATCATCTTCCAGAGTGTGGAAAAGTACGACTCCGAGGAAGGTCACTTGTTGTCGATGCGTCCAAATCCTGATGCAAACTGAGATAATTGAGTGGAATGTATGTAAAATTTTCGCACAACTGATGTTGACGCCTTGTCGGGTAACTGTGGTGAACAGGAAGGAGCAGTCGACTAAGTCAGCTGCACTTTTGAAATTGTGGAAGACCACAGTAATCAGCTTGCGGTACCATGTGGCGCTGCTCTAGCACCTGTCCGGCCGAAAAGCTGAACATTTTGCTTTCATCAAGGATTCCCGTTTCGGAGCAGAGCGGCGGATGAGTGGAGAATAACAACTATGCCAGCATCCAGTTGACATTCTTGAAATCGACATGAGCAGCGCGACTGCACTTCATGAATATGAACACCATGCCCGACTCAGCCCAATTGGCTGGAACAATCTTCCGCACTTGTTCGAGCAGTTCGGTTGATTATCGCCGCGGGCCCACCATTATCCTCAGAATGCGAGGGCGTGGTCCCATTTTCACTGAATGGTAACGTAACGCTTGAGGTGCAAATGGGCAATAGGCGAGTAATGGTGAGCGGGTGATAAATACTATCCAGAACGTGCCATCGACCAGATCGGAAAACCCTGCGCTATCATGTCCAGATATGAAATATGGGGGAATATTTGTCACAGCTGTGACGGAGAGTATAGAAAGGTAAAGAGGAAGGAGCGTAGAAAGCATACTGAGGGCGTGACGCAGCAGTGTTCCTAAGGTAGGTCAGTGTGTGGAAAAAACGGCTTATGGGTTACGTCTACCGATTACTGCGTGCAGGCCGAATCGAATCTGCAGGAAAACTGCGTATTTAGCCATGCCGACTGTCGCCATATGTAATAACAAGGAACTGTAAGTATTAATAGTGGATGAGTCGCGGGCGCGATTTTCATATAGGGGAGAATTTGAATTGTGGACAAATGTATGGAGGATCGTCTAGTGCCTTTCCGGGGGGAGCAGTGGCTGTCGCACAGAAGTTAGTCGTGATGAACTAGACATAAACAATTAATCCCCGTTATTCGCTCAAAAACAGACGACTATGGATAGCTAAAGTGGGTTGCCACAGATGGCGGAGTTTATTGAGCTCTAAGTAAATGAGCTGGCGAGTAAACCTGGTGAATTTACGCTGAGTTAGACGAAGGTAAAAGGCCTCGTTTATCACAAGCACGGAAGACACGAGAACGATCTAGTTCATGCAAAATAAATGATAATGAAGGCTTTCTTGCATGATACAAAAGTACATGTTGCAAATAACACGTCACTTAGCAAATGGTTCCAGTGAAACCATCATCGGCCAGCTCAGCTTCAAAAAGGAGACGGACAATTTATGTCAGAAGGAAACATCGAGACCTTCCGGAAATGCGGAGGGTAGAGGAAGATCACATTGCGATAAGCTACCGATGGAGGCTGCGTCCAGAACTGTCGCTCGATTTAGAGCCCATGTGTGGACACCGACCATGCACCTGTATGTGCTGACCTGCGGATGCAATTCAGTGGACGACCACGACGACGCTGTGAGTGCAATGACACCAGCCGACTGGCGAAACCCGCTGTTCTGAATGCCTATCAAAGTACGCTGTCATGCGAGTTGGATAAACGCTCACTGGATGCAATTGAAGCTCACTGATCTCATATTTGCCAGACCTTACTATCAGCAGGAAAATCCTCATGTGGTAAGTCTAATCGCCAAGTGGACATTTTGCCTCTTCGCAGTCTCTGGAAATTATCGATGCTCACCGGCATATTCCAGCTGGAAGCGAATACAATGAAGCGCGCAAAGAGATCCGAGCAAAACTTCGTGCTAGCCTGAAGAGAGACCGCGAATCATGGCGGTTTCATCCTGCTTCAGAGATGGAAATGGCCACTGCGCTCGGCAGTTATCGTAAGTTATTCCGTCTGATACGGGAAACAGGCAGCAGGAGACCTGGTGTTAGTGAAACTATACGTGACGAGAGTGGACAGCCTATCCACAACTTGTCAAAACGCTTAGACCGTTGGACTGAGCACTTTGAAAGGCAATTTACTCCGTAGGAATTGTCAGATTTCTCACCGGCCACTGATCGCCATGCTCCGTGGGTTGTCCATTTAGATCCACCCTCTCGCTCAGAAGTCAAACGTGAGATCGGACTGTTGAAGTTAAACAAAGCCGCGGGACCAGATGATCTTCCTCCAGCCCTCCTCAAATTCGGAGGCTCTGCTCTTGTGGATGATTTACATGAGTTACTAGTAAAACTGTGGGAACATGAAACCTTCCCAACCGACTGGAGCCGCTCCGTCACAGTCCCAATTTTCAAGGGAGACTCTCGATCGGAATACGGCAACCATAGAGGAATCAGTCTATTCTCCGTCACCTCCAAATTGCTTGGCTCTATACTCCTTCACAGACTGACTGGCACTCGTAAAAGCCAGATTCGTGAAGAGCAAGCTGAATTTCGTCGAGGTCATGGCTGCATTGACCACATCATCACTTTGCGTCAAATGTTGGAGCACCGTCACACATATTGGCGGCCCACCGTTGTCGTGTTCCTCGATATCAAAGGTACATTCGATTCGGTGGACAGACGTGCACTTTGGAACTGTCTACTCAGGTGTATCTGAGAAATATGTCAATATTATCCGAGCATTATACGCGCGTAGCTGAAGCAGAGTGAGGGCTTACGGCAATCTGTCGCCGCACTTTAATACCTCCAGCGGTGTAAGACAAGGATGTCCGCTGTCACCTTTCCTCTTCAACTTCGCTGTTGACGAAGTCATGGAAATCGCATTCACAAGACACGATATAGATGGTGTGGATCTGCTCCCAGGAGAACGACTTCTTGACTTGGAGTATTCTGACGATATTGCCCTAATCTGTGACAGCTCACAAAGGTGCCAAGCGGCACTGGACAGATTATCACTGGCTGTCCGTCACTTCGGGCTTTGCTTCGCACCCTCGAAGTGCAAAGCGTTCCTCCAAGATTGGTCTGGACCGCCTCCTTCGCTGACCCTTGGTGGGGATCAACTAGAAGTCCTTCAAAAATTCAACTACCTGGGAGGTTGTAACAGCGCCCGTGGGAATTGAAGATGAGATCACGAACCGGATAGCAAAAGCTCGAGGCGCTTTTGCTAGCCGGCGCCATAAGTGGCGCCGGCGCGAGATCACTTCCGCCCTGAAGGGCAGAGTACACAATGCAGCAGTAAGTTCGACCCTACTGTACGGTTATGAAACCTAGTACCTTTCATCAGCGGACATAAAGAGGCGAGTTACGTTCGACCATCGGTACCTTCGCAGTTTGGCTCACATCTGGTGGGAACACCGACTAAGCAACGAGCGTATTTGACGCCTTGTTTACGGCACAGGAAAAGGAAATGAACCGCTCAGTACCGTTATTTCACGCACCAGGCTCCGATGGCTGGGCCACGTGTTGCGCATGGCAGCCCACCGATTTCTGCGACGTGCGTTGTTTGCTCACCGGGGGTGTGGATGGAACAAGAGGAGGGGTGGCCAAGCCATGACTTGGTCGAGAGGAATGAAGGCCCTCATTTCGAAGCTGGCCTCGGTTGGAGCGTCGGCTACCTGGTTGGGGTCCGAAAGACGATGAACACGTTTGGCTGGATACACTTACTGAGATGGCACGGAGCCGAACTCAGTGGCATTCGTGCTGTGAGTTTCTTTGTCCCACCCCATCCCTCTTAGCCCCCCTCCATTTACGACCTCACTAGTTGGCCTTATATAATTTTGCATAGTAAGTTTTGCTGCATATTAGCCAGCTGATAGTTTACCGGAACGATATCCATCGGTTACCGGTATCTCAACTGGCTTGCACCTGTTGCATTTCTCCCCCTTTGTTTTACATGTATTGCGGCAAAGTAGCCGTGTTTTCCACCTTTAGCTAACGTGTATAATAAATGAATTTATGAGGGTAGAGGAAAGTGACCAGTAGCGCACGATAGGGTTGGTGGTGATTGGATAAAGCACAGAGTAAACTGCCATTTCCAGGAGCGCCAAGCGTGATCCATCAATTAATATAAAGACATACCTGTGAATAGCCTTGCGCATTAAAATTGCTGAGGTGCCGCTGAGACTCTCGTCCAAAGTAAATCGACTGAGTTCTTCACGATTCATGCGATCCATTCGTCGTTTAACGACGACCAGATTTTGCATAGCGGCCCGATTGAGTTCGATGACCATATCAACTTCATAGCGCTCGTCTTCCACACGATACATGTGCTCCTCGTACTGATTCTTTTTTGAGGAAACAAATTGGGAATCTTCGGAAGTGAGTGATGAGAAGCTGATGAACGAGTCATTGAGTACCTGTGGGAGAGCAACATCGAGATAATATTACCGTTGTGCACAAAGTAATGAAAGCGAAGTCGGAAATGACAGTTGTAAGTAGTGTCCACGTCATTTAGGCGATTCAAGTAGTGAGTACTCGAGATTTGAATCAGCGGATGCCTTGCCACAAGCCAAACGCCTCGACAATTCAACCGAGCAGACAATGAAAACGACAGTCTGATACTGCAAACACCATTAGAGCGTGACTGGGCTGTTGGGTGCAAATCATGTTTATAGTACTCGACAGTAGTCGAACCATTTCTACCGAAGCACGCATTTGGTGTTATTCTTGTGCACAAACGTGAAAACCGCCTTTGGTAACAATGTCAACACGGCCCACGAAAATGCTACTCAATCTAACAAGTAACATATCCATAACTGACCACCATTCCACTTTAAGCTACTATGCATGTATGAGCCTGAAAACGTGTTCCCAGTAACGAATCAGTTAGAATAGACGAAGGATAGACGTAGCTCAAAAGTACGAGTACAGAAGGCAGCAACTGCATTCAAACAAATGTGCTCATCGTCCACCGAACCCCGGTCAGGCAGTCGGGATGCACCAACCGACGACAAATTCGAAGAGAGTTTTCATTCCTCTCGACCAAGTCATCGCTTTTCCTCTCCTCCACTGCTTCCACCCACACCCCCGGCGCACAAACAACGCACGACATGGGAGTCGGTGTGAAGCCATACACAACACGTGACCCAGCCACCGGGGCCTGGCGCATGAGATAATGGTGTTGAGCGGTTCATTCGCACTTCCAACACCGAATACAAGATGCCGAAAATGCTCATTGCTCACGTGGTGCTCCCACCAGACATGAGACAAACTGCCAAGACATCGATAGTCGAACGCAACAAGCCTCCTTAGGTCTGTCGATCTGATAGGCCAGGTTCCACAGCAGTATAGGAGGGTTGAAAGCACGGCTGCGTTGTCAAGTTTGCCCATTAGGGCGACAGTGATGTCGCACCAGCGCCACAAGTGGCGGAGATTGCCAAAATCACATCGAGCTTTTGCTATACGGTTCGTAACCTCATCTTCTTTTCCACGGGCGCTAATAAAGCTGCCCAGATACCTGAACTTCTGGACGCCTTCTAGCTGATCACCGTAAACGGTCAGCGCAGGAGTGTCCCTATCAATCGTGGAGGACTTTGATCTTCAAGGGTGGAAAGCATAGTCCGAAAAGACCGTCAGCCAATATCCAGTGCTGTTTGGCATTTTTGGGAGCTGTCACGCATTACGTCAATGTCGTCGGCATACACGAAGTCAAAAAGTCGCTCATAAGGAAGCGGCTCCACACCGTTTGTCATGTCTAGTGAGTTCCATTCCCATGACTTCATCAATGGCGAACATAAATAGGAAAGGTGACGCCAGGCAACTTTGACTCACATCGCCGGAGATGTTAAAGGGAGGCGACAGTCTGCCACAAACCCTTCTTCTGCCCCAACAATCGCGTACAGCGCCCGGATAATTTTTATTTATCTAGCGGGCACACCTTTCCTGAGCAGACAGTCTCAAAGGGCGTATCGACCAACCGAATCGAAGGCACTTTGATTTCTAGGAACACGACTCGCTGGGTCGCCAATAAATATGGCGGTGGTCTAACAACTGACGCAAAGTAAAAATGTGGTCGACGCAGCTTCGATTTCGGCGAAATCAAGCTTGCCCCTCACGAATATGACATTACTGAGTGACAATCAAATTGTAGAGAACGACAGACGCACGGAAGATAGAGGCAATTGAGAGCAGACTGACTCCCCTATGATTGCCGCATTCTGTGCGTGAGCCTCCCTTGAAAAATGGGGCTATGCTGAAGCGGCTCCAGTCTGCTTGGGCAGCCTGCTCTCACAGCTTCACGAGTGAATTGTGCAATTAATCCACAATAGCATGTTCCCCGAATTTAAGAGGACTAGAGAAAGTCTATTTGCGCCTGAGGACTTGTTCAATTTTATCAGACTGATCTCACGTTCGCCTTCTGTGCATGATGGCTGACTCAAGACGGCCCAAGAGGAAGGGCAATCAATGCCCGAGAAAGAAAGTGATAACTCAGGCTAATTAAACTACTTTTCAAAGTATTCGACCCAACGCTCCAAGCGTTTTGACAAGCTGTGGATCGGCTGTCCACTCTCGTCGCGTATGGTTTAGCAAACATCACGTCGCCTGCTGCCCGTTTCTCGTATCATACGGAATAACTTAAAATGGTCTCCAACAGCAGCGGCAGTTTCCAGCTCCGATGCAAGATGAGACCACCAGGCTTTGCGGTTTCTCTTCAAACTGGCACGAAGTTTTGCCCTGGGGTTTCTGCGAGTCACACTGTATTCGCTTCCAGCCGGTGTGCATCGGCGGGCATCCACAAACAGTGTGGAGACCCAATGTCCAGGGTGGCAATTGGAGTTGCCACATGAAGACATGACTGCTAGTAGTGACGTTTGATGAATATGCAATCAGTGATCTTCGACGGTGTTCAGTGGGGGCTTACTCAGCCCGGATGCCAGCGTACTTTGGTACGCATTCAGAACACATGGCTTCGTCAGTTGGCTGGAGTTTATGTGCGCACACTGACGTTGCGGACTTCCGCCGAAATGCACCCGAAGGTCAGCACACACAAGAGCGTGAAAGGAGTCCACACTCGTGCTCCAAATTGAGCGACAGTTTTGGACTCAGCCTCCCCAGCGGTCCGAGGCTGGTGAGCGCTGTCACTCTCCGCGCGAGTGCTTTGTCGAAATGTAGTGCTCGCAAAAAAGTGACGAGCATCTTCACATAGGTGCGACAACCACTCACCGTTATCATTACAGGAGAGTGCATCATGTTGGCCGCGCAGACGACGGAGATGATATAGCATCAACAACGTAGAAATGACAAAAAAATCAAAATGAGCGGACACCATCGCGTGTTTCATTACTTGGTGAGTTGATGCGGTCCGTACATTTTACCTTGTCACAGTAAGTTCACAAGTTGGCACAATAGTCACAGTTACGGTAAGCGTAGGTGTCAGAAATACACCACAGCTTGGAACAAATGCTTAGCTGCCATGGGTGACAGAGCCCATGAAGGAACGAGAGATCGAATTCGTGGCGTAAGGACTGTAGGTTAACTGCAGAAGAGGAAGCACATAAAAATTATACAAGTATAAGGACAGCGAGGCCGAAAGTAGATCCATGAAGTGATTGCTCATCGGGTCGCCGACAGATTCGTTAGTCTCGGTATTGAATGGAATTCAGGACAGGAAAAAAGGGAACCAAAGCTTCAGACAAATTACTTTAGTCAGTCAACCAAAAATGGCTTGGGTTTCAAGGCTGCATGCAGCTGTGAAGTAGATCTGTATGGAACTTTCACACTGTAGTTGGGTCGATTAGAGCGCATCGGTAACGTGCACATCTCAGTTCAGCTGATCAGCTATGATCACATCAGAGAAATGCGGTGAATCCAGTAGTCAAATCTCACATCGTAAGAATAACAATAAATAACATCGGTAGGATTGTACGTTGAATGCAAACAGAGAGTAGAGAAGAGGAAAGCCAGAAGGAAATGTGTTAGACTACAAAGAATGGAACGAAAATTAACGGCCTGATGAAAGAAGCCGAAGGTAGCAACGCCACTGATTTCTTGACTGCGCCACATATGACAGGGTCTCCAACCATTGATTTGCACCGTCTCGAGGCCCCCATCCACGAAGACGACAAGCACCAGCTTGACCAAGTCTCTCAGTCAATTGCTTCAAGCTTCTATGCCATGTCATGGTTTGGTAACGTCGCGATTTCGCCCAACTTGGTGCAGCCACGCATATAATGCACACCGAGGAAGCCAATCAACGGGCATACGGAGGGCAAGACCTGGAAAACGCAAGCGACTAGGATAATCAAACACTCGAGTGAGTCACTAGAAGGCTTCTGGCCAAAAACCAACTGGCAGACCTCAGTATTACCCACTCGGTGTTACCACAAAACGGGAGCAATACTACGCAAGCACTGGTGGTCAAATACGGCCAAGTGTTTAATATCTTCATTGCGAACTGGGCATGTCTCTGATCCATACAGTAACACTGGCCTTATCGCAGCGTTATACACCATACCTCTCACTGACAAGCTGATATCCCACTGTCTCTATAGATGATTGAGTCTCTGGAAAGCCACACGGGCCATGCGGATACGCGAAGTAACCTCCTCAGTGATGAGACCACCAGAGATGACACACATACCAAGGTAAGTGAACCGATCCACCACTTCCAGTGGCTGTGTAGAAATTGCTAAAACCGAAGGTGTATCAGCCAAGTCCTGCAACAGCACTTTAAAGGTGCAAAGTATACAACGAACCGTACAGCGCTACCCACAAGTCTGTGCAGTAGTGTTTATCTAGCCAATGCATCAGACCCTAGGAGAGATGCGTAGTCCGTATACTCCAGGTTTGTCAGTCGGTCGCCTGGCAAAATTTCCACTCCAGAATAGTCTGGATGAACCAAGTCATTCATGAGCATTTCGATCACAAAGTTGAAGAGGAAAGGAGATATGAGACAACACTGGCGAACCCCACTTGTGGTAGGAAACTCAGGAGATAGTTTCCCGTAGACCGTTACACGGCCTCGCGAATCACAGTAGAGGGACTTCAGAATGAAAATGAGTTTAGCGGACATGCCCTTCATGGATAGACAGCGCCAAAAGCAGGCGCAGTCAACAGGGTAAAAGGAAATAAGCATGGTCGTCTGTAAGTATGTCTATGCTTTAAACCTTAGCGAAGAGTACATATATGGTCATTGCAACCACATCCAGAGCAGCCAGCCTGGCTTTCAATGATTCCGTCCTCACGGGGATCAGTAAATCGTCGAAGAATGATACCCGTTATGAGGCAATGGAAATAAGGCTAATGCCTCGGTGATTTTCGCACAGTGCGCCGAGACCTCTTGAAGACGGGCACCACAGATGATAGTCGCTAGTCTGAAAGCACTTCTTCAGTGTCAGAAATCGTGTTAAAAAGAGGAGCAAGTCCAGTCAACAGAGCGAACGCCATCTTTCAGCAAAGAAGGGGGAAAATCGTCGGGTCCCGGAGCGTTGTTTCGCTTTAACACGGCGAGCACATGTCGAATCTCTTCCAAAATGGGAGATGTGACATCTATTTCCCACGTCGGCTCAGGTGATTCGGCAAGCGACAGTGTCGCAGCAGGGCTGCTGAAATGCTCCTCAAAATGTTCCACCGAACGGGCTAATCGATGACGCTGAGAAGAGATCAACAGTCCATCTTTATCAGATAGTGTCTCCCTAACTGACAGCTTTCTCAGACCCGTGTTCCAGACGAGCTGGAATAGCACCCGGCTGTTTCCAACAGCACTGCCTTTCTCCATCTCATGGGCTTTTGCAATCCACCAACATTCGCGGTCAACCCGAAGATTCTTGTCATACGTCGTTTCAGTGAGTTCCGAATGCGCTGCTCATCGGAACCAGTTTACGTGCTTCGAGCAAGCTGGTCGATGCTGCAGAGATCCATTCGCAGTTACAACTCAAGTCGGGTGCACAGCAAGCATCAAATCCACACTTCATGGCACACCTGAGAAGATCTCAGTTAACGTTCGGATCACCAACCTCATTCATCACTGACAATTGGTGGGACAGTTCGTTATGATATTAATGAACCGCACAGAGCGAGTTCGAGTTACAGGTAAGAAAATTAGATAGGCGCTTCTTTGAAGTGAAAAGAGTGAACGCTAGGCGCGCGCAATAGAGCATGATCGGAATTCAGTCATGTCTTGGACTGATGTGAGCTACCTGTAGCTGATGGCAATATGGTCAATTTGGGTCCATGTCACTGAGGAATTCGGTGGGCGCCAGGTGACGCGGTGTGAACGTTTGTGCTGGAAAGCAGTGTTGCTACTATAAAGATTGTGGTCGGCGCACAGTTGCAAGAATCGATCATCACTGTATGTTTCGAGTGCATCGAGTACGAAGCGCCCTCCTAGGTGTTGTTCATAGTCTGAAAGACGACCCACTTGGGCATTTAGGTCACCAGTATTCTTCGCCATGCGGAGAAGAGATGAAAGATGGTAGTAGAAATCATCTTTGGTAGCCTCCAAACTGCAGTCAGTAGGAGCATAAACGGAGGCGATGAAAAGGCACATTGTCTTCATACGGTGCATATTAACTTCATTCGACGTTCGAAGTCGAACCGCTTACATGCGGCTATGCGCCGGTATCCAATCGAGTGGATTACCTTCAGCATGTCTGCTGAGGGCGATACCAACACCGGTAATACCTTGAGCCATTGACTCGGTATCACCAAAGACGCGAAGAGTGTAATCATTGTCGTCAGATTCAGAACCAGGGAGTCGAAGATTCCTCACAACGGTGTTATCTTGTATGCGTGTTTTGGAGATACAGCACACATCAATACCAAGAGAGTGAAGAGTGCAAGTCAGTGCCGTTTGTTGACCGATCTGACATAGAGTGCAGACGTTAAAAGAACCAATGTGAAAGGAGATTCGTGGTTTGATGGACAAGGTAGGAGTACCGATGACAGAAGCAGTGAGGTCAGTGGCAGATTCTTAGTCAATATATCGGGATGAAGGGAGTTGAGAAAGGAGAGAAAAATAAGTAGAGGGAAAATTTTCGACGTGGTCTAGAGGGCAGATGATACTCTCTGGCTGCCCATGTTGAGAGGCGTTTTGTTCGAGGTGCCCTACCCCTAATCTTCCACTCAACAGTCTGACCCACAAGGCAGTGGGGAACAAATCCAGCTCGGGAATGTGATTGCAGAGACAAGATGGGATCTGCTTGAGGCGTCACTCACAGTCTTTGAAGATTGGGAACAATCTTCATGTTTTACGACCGTATAAAGTTACGCACCTGAGACCACGGCCAGCAGCAAGTGGGAGTTGACGGATTTGCACCAAGCTGACTAGGGACTGCCCAGCTTGAGACAGGCGGTAGAAAACCACTGAGCACCAGAAGGTGCTCTTCCACCATCAGAGACAACGTGCGACGCACGTGTTCTACGCCAAACAAACTGTGAGCTTATAGCCCGTAGACCTGTTGTCTTCCATGGCTGTTTTAAAGGAAGACAGCCATCGACCTCCCTTTAACCTCCAAAGAGGATTGGATTGTGAAACTGAGTTAGTCTGACCCATAACCATTGACCTGTCTGGTATGAGTGGCTCTGAAAGCACTTGGAAAGTGCCACGCAGCATAGCTCAATGGGCCACGGGGGTACGCGAACCATAGCATCACACTAAGGTCCAGTGTCGTTTTTTGGTAAGGAGTGTCTTGATCATGAGTGGTATTATTGTCTGATGGACTGCGAGTGAAAGCGCCTAGCATGAAGCCTCAAGGGTGCGTAATTTGTTAGGGCAAGCGCACACGATACAATGGTCGGAATTGAGGTAGTCATGGATTGATAAGCATCGTCTGCAACTGTCGAAATTCGGCAAAGCTGAGTCCAGGGAAAACCAACGTTCAGTGAGTGTAAAGTAACTCCAAGCAAAAACTTAGGCTTGGGAGCCAATGCATGGATACATCTAACAGGTTTGCGTAGTGCGAAGACCCTCCCCAAGATTGGCAGAGAACAACCCATGCACCGACCCTTTACGGTGATCAGCTAGAAGGCGTCCGGAAGTTCAAGTATCTGGGCAGCTTTATTAGCGCCTGTGGAACAGAAGATGAGGTTACGAACCGTATAGCAAAAGCTCGCTGTGGTTTTGCCAATCTCCGCCACTTGTGGCGCCGGTGCGACATCACTGTCACCCTAAATGGCAAACTTTCAACGCAGCCGTGCTTTCAACCCTCCTATACTGCTGTGAAACCTGGCCTATCAGATCGACAGACCTAAAGAGGCTTGTCGCGTTCGACTATCGATGTCTTCGCAGTTTGTCTCTCATGTCTGGTGGGAGCACCACGTGAGCAATGAGCATTTTCGGCATCTTGTATTCGGTGTTGGAAGTGTGAATGAACCGCCCAACACCATTATCTCATGCGCCAGGCTCCGGTGGCTGGGTCACGTGTTGTGTATGGCTTCACACCGACTCCCATGTCGTGCGTTGTTTGTACGCCGGGGGTGTGGGTGGAAGCAGTGGAGGAGAGGAAAAGCGATGACTTGATCGACAGCAATGACAAGCTTCACCTCGAAAATGGCGTCGTTAGTTATGTCCCGACTGTCGGGCTGGGGTTCGGCGGACGATGAGCACATTTGGTTGGATACACTTGCTGATATGGCGAAGTGCCGATCACAATGGCGTTTGTGTTGTGAGACTGTTTGTCCATACCCTCCCTTATACCTTCCCGCTCCAACAACGTGCTCAAACACAGTGCATCATATATTTCGTATTATGTTGCTTTTTAGGTTCTGTAGTCTAATATTTAATCTCTGATCGTTTTTGTATTGCGGCACATTAGTTGAGATGTGTATCCTACTCTCAGCTGACGTACACTGATAGTGATTACGATGATTGCGTTTGCATTAAGGAAACTCCAAGCGTTATGGGGGGACGCTACTCAGCGAAAGGGCACAAGACGATAACTCTTTTTGAGCTTAGGAGAAAACCCAGACAATAGTTATGAGATAAGCGGAGTATGTGACAATTGCTGAGACGGATACTCAAAATGTGTGATAGACTATCCCGAAATAAACGAAATATGGGCAACAGAAGCGGTAAATCACTGGAAAAGTGGAATAACTGCTATGACAACTCGCAGCGCAGAAATGCGAGATGCGTCACTAGAAACTAGTGAGGTGATTAGATAATAACACCAATGTGCCCTAGTTTTGAAACATGAGTAACCGTGCGGCAGGATGCATATGTGAAAATGTACTAATAAATATTCTATCTGAAAGTACACTACCGAATGGAGGGTGAAAGGAACGTTGATCAGACATGGGAAGACGAATGACCCACTTCTCTAGCAATAGGGCACTTGAGGCGCCCAGAGCACTTGGCTTGGGGAAAGTTAGCGGGTAAAGCGCGGTAGCTGGTTCCACAAGTTCGCAGTTTAGCGAAATCCAAATCAAGCCTTCTTTGACCGGGGTCAGTGAGGGCACCTGGGACGGGACATGTGGAATCTGATGACGCGTTCAAAGTGGACCCCGGATGTTGCTCGAAGGCATTGCCGGTAGAAAACCATCGTTCCCTGTCACATTTTTCTACATCTTTGTGCTCGCTGAAGGAGGCAGGGTCAATTGTTCCTTCAGGCCCGCACGAAATTTCAGCGTATGTGTTTGGAGAGGCAGCCTGTAAAGGACAGTAGAGTTTTTACAGTGAAACACAGACGGAGATGTATGCATGTATGTAATCTCAACTGTCTAGCAACTACACAAAGCCAATAAAAACCATGGAGATCAGCGGATAAGTGGAAGTCATCGCGTCATAATCATCGTGACATAGTAGTTGAAGGTGAGCAACACACTTCAGCTACTATGCCGCAGGAAGAAAGGACCATTTTGACAAAAAGTAGAACAAAACATGTTTAGTTTGTTTTTCACATCTGATTTTTCTCTTTTTCCGTCATTTTTAATGTTTGAAGTATTAAACATGTGAATCACTACAATTGCGTACATAATTTTTCCAATGATTCCGGTTGCGGGCCATGTCTTCAAGAGTGTTACAGACGGGGAGAGTGTAAACATCATCTGAGTCAGTTTGGACATATAGAAAGCAGAATGCGAAGAGTGGAAAGATAAGGAAAACTGTTAAGAGCTAAGGCTAGAATAAAGATACAGGCGATGGAAAAGCTTTGAAGGATAAAAACAAGTCAAAATAAGTTATCCGGCTAACAGGGAATAACCGACAAGTTAACAGAATCAATCAATGAAGAGTCAATAAGACAAGTAAGTTTCCAGACTATGGAAAGGATATCAACATGCTTGCGAAGAGCCGTTCCTCCTAACAGTGTAAGCACGGTGCATGTTAAAGAACACACTACGAAGCAGCAAGGCTCAGTTTAGTTTAGTTGAACAACTATGGCAGGGGTGCCGAAGTGCGGTGTATACAGTTGCCACGATTCACGTCACGGCAAGAATATGAAGTTGAGTTCAAATAGAATTTAAAGAAAATTGGATAAATAAAGCGCGTTAACCCAATCGGGATGGAAGGAAAATTAACAGTCAGATGTAAGAAAACGAATGTAGGTACGCCACTGACGGTGTGACCCTGCCATGTCTAATATGATCTCTAACCACTGAGGTGGATCATTCAGGGGCCCCGCACCAGTCTGACTAAGTCTCTTGATCAATTTCATGCTCTAATGCCATGTCATCGAGTGGCCACCTCGCGGTTTCACCCAACGTGGTGCAATCATGGCGTCTAATGCACGCCGATGACGCAGGTATTAGCCGTACGCCGGTACGCAGTACCGACAATTCGCTGGCGCGCAACCACCAGCAGTCTCGCGTAGACTAAGGATATTGCGAGGGTCGTTCGGTCCCTACGCAGGCTCGAACTCACACCCTAATTACAAGGCAGGCTTGTGGTCAGTAAGGGTACGAGCCGGCCGCCGATGAAGTCAGTCAACGGGCATAGGGAGGACATGACCTAGCCAAAGAAAGCGGTTGAGTTTGGCAAATACTCGCGTGAAGCACCGGAAGGAGAAGTGTCAAAAACCAAATAGTAGATCTCAGCACAACTCAGACGACATTCACACCAAATGTGACCAATGCTCGGTACGCATCAGTGATCAAGTCGGACCGTGGCCAAAAGGATTGCATTCCTGGCTTGCAATCCTCAGGTCACCAGTTCGAATCTGCGTAGGGGCGGGCGCCCTCGTGGTATACCCAGCCTGCGTAAGACCGGTGGTGGTCGCGTGGAAACGAAGCGTAGTTACAGTGTGGTGGCGTAATGCCGATGACTTTTTTGACGGATCAAACACAGCCAAGCGTTTAATGCTTTCACGTCGGACTGGCCAGGTCGTTGATCCACTCAGTAACACCGACTTTACTGCAGCGTTATACACCTTGCCTTTCACACACACACGTTCATACCGCGCCTCTGGAAAGCCAAACGAGTCTTGCTGAAAAGCGAACTCTCACAGTGATGTGATCAACAGAGATGATATAGCTACCAGGGGAAGAGGACCAATTCATTACTTCTAATGACTGATAGGGGATAGCTAGAAACGGTGGCGTATCGGTTCGGTCCTGCAACAGAACTTTGCACTTTGAAGGCGCAAAGCGCATTCCGAAGCGCGCAGCGCTACGCGTATGATCAGTCATCATCATCGGAATTACACACACTTCAGCTGTGCCGCAACACAGAAAGATATATGAAGAAAGGGTCACGAAAAATTATAGAGTAGAAAACTAAAAAGCAAGCAACATAGTGCTACAGTCATATTATCTATACATAGTGAGATGCTGTTGAAGGGGGAAAAGCAGAAAGCGGAAAGGCGAAGAAACACACAACACACGCAAGTGAGGTCAACTCTTCGCCACAACAGCAAGTGCAACCAACCAAATGTGCTCATCGTCCACCGAACCCCGGTCAGGCAGTCGGGATGCACCAACCGACGACAAATTCGAAGAGAGTTTTCATTCCTCTCGACCAAGTCATCGCTTTTCCTCTCCTCCACTGCTTCCACCCACACCCCCGGCGCACAAACAACGCACGACATGGGAGTCGGTGTGAAGCCATACACAACACGTGACCCAGCCACCGGGGCCTGGCGCATGAGATAATGGTGTTGAGCGGTTCATTCGCACTTCCAACACCGAATACAAGATGCCGAAAATGCTCATTGCTCACGTGGTGCTCCCACCAGACATGAGACAAACTGCCAAGACATCGATAGTCGAACGCAACAAGCCTCCTTAGGTCTGTCGATCTGATAGGCCAGGTTCCACAGCAGTATAGGAGGGTTGAAAGCACGGCTGCGTTGTCAAGTTTGCCCATTAGGGCGACAGTGATGTCGCACCAGCGCCACAAGTGGCGGAGATTGCCAAAATCACATCGAGCTTTTGCTATACGGTTCGTAACCTCATCTTCTATTCCACGGGCGCTAATAAAGCTGCCCAGATACCTGAACTTCTGGACGCCTTCTAGCTGATCACCGTAAACGGTCAGCGCAGGAGTGTCCCTATCAATCGTGGAGGACTTTGATCTTCAAGGGTGGAAAGCATAGTCCGAAAAGACCGTCAGCCAATATCCAGTGCTGTTTGGCATTTTTGGGAGCTGTCACGCATTACGTCAATGTCGTCGGCATACACGAAGTCAAAAAGTCGCTCATAAGGAAGCGGCTCCACACCGTTTGTCATGTCTAGTGAGTTCCATTCCCATGACTTCATCAATGGCGAACATAAATAGGAAAGGTGACGCTAGGCAACTTTGACTCACATCGCCGGAGATGTTAAAGGGAGGCGACAGTCTGCCATAAACCCTCACTCTGCCCGATATTTGAGCGTAAAGTGCTTTTATGACATCCATATTTGTTAGGTACACCTTTCGCTAGCAGACAGTCCCAAAGAGCACATCTATCCACCGAATGTTAGGCGCCTTTGATGTCTAGGAACACGACTAGGGTTGGTCGCCAATATGGCGGTGCACCCACAATTGGCGTAGGGTGAAAAGGTAGTCAATACGGTCTCGATTTCAGCGAAATCCGGTTCGCACCTCGCAAGCCTGACGTTCACGAGTGCCAGACAGTCTATGGAGCACGACAGAAGCAAGCAACTTAGAGGCAATTGTGATCAGACTGATCCCTGTGACTGCCGAATTTTGAACGTGAGCCACCCTTGGAGAACAGGAAAATAGGAGTCGCTCCAGTCGGTTGGGAGTCTTCTGCTCTCCCAGTTTCGCTAATAACTCATGCAAAACATACACAATAGCAGGTCCCCCGAATTTGATGACGGCTGGGTGAAGATCAGAATTGTCGCGACCTTATTGAACGACAGTAGTCCGCCGTAAGGTTGATCTTCCGAGCTAGGTCGGATCCAAAGGAACAGACCAAGGAGCAAGAAGAATAATGAATAGCGAGAAATCCGATAATTCCGGTCTATTAAATTGACTTTCAACGTGCGAATCCCAACGTTCTAAATGTCCTGATAAGTCTCGCAGTTCAAATAACACGTCCATCGCAATGGTTTGCGTGCCTCAGAGATTCATTGAACTATGATAGGCGGTGCATTTCTTTACACCTTCAGAGCCACTCATACCAGATTGGTCAATGGTTAGAGGGCAGACAAACTCAGCACCCTGGTCCTCCAGGTTGGGGGTTGGAATAAGGGTGGCTTCCTTGTTGCTCTCTGTAGTCCAGTGCCAAAACCCGCTGTCTTGCGGTCAGGTTTTTGAACCAAAGGCTTTGGTTGAGAACCCTAATCGTTTTCCTGTCTAGGCCTGGGCAACCTGACAATATTCTGCCTAAGCAATACAATACAATGAACCCTTCATCAAACAATCTATTGATACCCTGGCCACCGCAGAGGATAATTAACAGCGCCATATCTGCTGTATAGAGCAGGGTGAATAGGGGTATGGATGCTACTGCTCAGGCCTTCCCCTATTCTTATCCCCTTCTTGCGCTTCTTCATACTTATCGTCCCGCTCCAACTTTACTTTTATCCCCCCCCATTTTCAATCCCCCAATTCTTGGACCTCCCCCAGCTTACTTCAATAGTCGCTTGTCCCCTAGTTTCAAATCACACAGTCGCAGGGCGTCGCTCCAATACAGTCGACAAGTCCACGTTCAACCAAGCGCACAACGTCAGTTCATCCGTTTCCCTTTGGAGTCCTCGCGTCTCGCTAAGACTGGTGTGTCACAACGTGCGCACTTTGCTACAGACTGACCAACAAGCAGCACTTGCCCGCACACTAGAGACCCTATCGATCGACATTTGCTGTTTAGCAGTAACCCGCCTGCAAGATTCGAGCTCTGTACTTACCCTGCGATCCCCCACATGCGACACTGGTGGCACATTCTCACTGCGCCTGTCTGGCGATGGTGCAGCTTCAAATGCCGGTCAAGCTGGCGTGGGCATTGTTTTGAGTTTCCGGGCTGAAGCTGCCCTGATTGATTGGATCCCAGTAAACAGTAGGATGTGCGCCGTTAGATTATCTGGTTCGTTCCGTGCTACGAAGTCGCGCGGGGACAAACGGTGCCTGTTTCTCAATGAGGGCCTACGCCCCTACAAACTGTAGCACTGATTCGGTAAATGATGATTTCTATCAGCAACTTCACGAGCTCCTTCGTTACAGAAGAATCACGGATATTGTGGTGCTGGCTGGCGATCTAAACGCCCAAGTCAGAAAATTGTCCTCTAATGAGCTTCATCTGGGCGGCCAACATGGTGTAGGCTCCCGTAATGATAATGGTGAGCGATTGCTACAGCTGTGTGAAGATGCTCGCCTCTTTCTCGCGAGCACTAACTCTCGACACAGCACCCGCAGACGCGTGACTTGGCGGCCACCAGCCTCGGGCCAGCCATGGACGCAAACCGATCAGTTACCGCTGGAGAGGCTGTGTCCAAAACTGTCGCTCGATTCGGAGCACGAGCGTGGACTCTGACCAAGCACTTGTCTGCCCCGAACTCCGGGTGTGTTTCGGTGGACGTCCGCAACGTCGATGTGAACGGATTGACACCAGCCAGCTGACGAAGCCAGGTGTTCTGAATGTGTACCAAAGTGCGCTGACATCCGGGCTGAGTAAGCGCCCATTGAACACCGTCGAAGATCACTGGTCGCATATTCGTCAAACGTTACTGTTAGCAGGCATGTCTTCATGCAGCAAAGCAAATTGCCAAACCGGACATTGGGTCTCTACACAGTCTCTGGAACTTCTGCATGCTCGCTGACGTATTCCGGCTGGAAGCGAATAAAATGACGCTCGCAAAAATCTCAGGGCAAAACTACGTGCTAGCCTGAAGAAGGACCGCGAAACCTGGTGGTTTCATCGTGCATCGGAAATGGAAACAGCCGCTGCCGTTGGTAATCATCGTTATTCCGTCTGATACGGGAAACAGGCAGCAGAAGGTCTGGTGTTAGCGAGACAATACGCGACGAGAGTGGGCAGCCGATCCACAGCCTGTAAAAACGCTTGGAGCGTTGAACCGAACACTTTGCAAGACAATTTAATCAACCTGTTATCGGTTTCTTTTTCGGGCATTAAGCGCCCTTCTCCCTAGGCCATCTCCTTGGATCCGCCCTCACGCGCAGAAGTCGAACGTGAGAGCAGGGTGTTGCAACTGCATAATGCAGCAGGGGCAGATAGAATTCCCCCAGCCCTCTTCAAATTCGGGGGACCTGCTCTAATAGATGATTTACACGAGTTTCTAGTGATACTTTTGGAACAAGAGACTGTCCCGACAGACTGGAACCGCTGCGTCATTGTCCCAATTTTCAAGGGAGGCTCCCGTTTGGAATGCGGCAATCATAGAGGGATCGGTTTGATCTCAACTGCCTCTAAATTGATTGCCTCTGTCATTCTCCACAGACTGACTGGCACCCGTGAAAGCCAGATTCGTGAAGAGAAAACCGGGTTCCGTCGTGGTTGGGGCTGCATCGACCACATCTTCACCTTGCGTCAATTGTTGGAGCACCGCCATTTTTATTGGTGACCCACCGTTGTTGTGTTTCTTGACATAAAAGATGCCTTCGACTCAGTCGATCGACGTGTCTACTGGGACTGTCTGCTGAGAAAAGGTGTGCCTGATAAATATGTAAACATTATCAAAGCGCTGTACGCGCATAGTTCGGGCTGGATGAGAGTTTATGGCAAACTGTCGCCACCCTTCAGTATCACCAGCGGTGTGAGACAAGGTTGCCCGCTGTCACCTTTCCTCTATAACTTCGCTATTGTTTAAGTCATGGAAACAGGGTCCGCTGGACACGAACTAGAAGGTGTGGAGCTACTTCCTGGTGAGCGACTTCCTGACTTAGGCTATGCGGACGATATTGCTCTAATCTGTGACAGCTCCCAAACATGCCAAGAAGCACTGAACAGATTAGCACTGGCTGTCAATCGCTTTGGGTTATGCTTTGCTCCATCAAAATGCAAAGTACTTCTCCAAGATTGGCAGGGACCCACCCATACGTTAACGCTTTGTGGTGATCTGCTAGAAGTCGTTCAGGAATTCAAGTACCTGGGCAGCTATAGTAGCACCCGTGGGATTGAAGATGAGGTTACGAACCGCATAGCAAAAGCTCGAGGTGCTTTTGCCAATCTCCGCCACCTGTGGCGCAAGCGCGACATTACTCTCACTCTGAATGGCAGAGTTTATAACGCAGCCGTCCGTTCAACTCTTATATGGTTGTGAAACCTGGCCCATCAAGTCGACAGACATAAAGAGGCTCGTCACATTCGATCATCGTTGCCTTCGCAACTTAGCTCATGTCTGGTGGGAGCACCGCGTGAGCAATGAGCGTGTTCGGCGTCGTGTATTTGGTGCAGGAAGAGCGAGTGAACCGCTCAGCACCATTATATCACGCACCAGGCTCCGATGGTTGGGCCACATGTTGCGCATGCCAGCACACCGACTTCCGCGACGTGCATTGTTTGCGCGTTGTGGGTGCGGTTGGAAGAGGCGGAGGGGAGGCCAAGTGATGACTTGGTCGAGAGAGATGAAAACCTTCACTTCGAAGTTGGTGTCGGTTGGTGCATCCCGACTGCCTGGCTGGGGTCCTAAGGATGGTGAACACGTTTGGTTGGACACACTTGCTGATATGGCTTGAAGCCGGCCCCAATGGCGTTTGTGTTGTGAGTTCCTTTGTCCATCCCCCTACTGCTTAGCATGCCCCTCCAATCACGATCTCACTCGTTAAGCATAATATAACTCACTTTTTACGGCACGATAGCCAGCTGTTAGCTCTCCGGAACGATGTTCATCCGTTACTGGGGACTCAGCCGGCGTGCCACTGTTTGTTTTCCTTTTCTTGTCTTTTGTATTACGGCACAATAGCTGAGGTGTTTTCCACCTGCAGCTAACGTGTATAATGAATGAATGAATGAAATAACACGTCTCCTGCTGAGCATTTCTCGTATCAAACGGAATAACCCCCAATGGTTACCAACAGTAACGGTGACTTCCATCTCCAGCGCACGACAAGATCGCCTGAATTCGCGGTCTCTCTTCAGGTTACCAGGAAGATTTGCCATGAGGCCTTTGTAAGTCTCGTTGTGTTCCGTCCTACCCGGAAAGTGCCGGCGAGCATCCATAAGTTCCAGAGACTGCGTAGAGACCCACTGTTCAGGTTGGCTACTTGATTTACCACATGAGGAGTTGCCAGTTTCCAAGTCTGGTGAGCATGCGTCCAGTGAACACCTGTGTTAAGTGGGTCCTTATCCAACACGAATACCAGCGTACTTCCATACGAATTCAGAACCCATGGCTTCACCAGTTGTTCGGTGTTTGTGCTCACAACGTCGTAGCGGACATTCGCCGAATTGCAAACACAGGTCAGCACATATACTTGCGTTGGCCGGAGTCCACGCTTGTGCTCCAAATCGAGCGAGTTTTGGACACTGCCTCTCCAGCAGTAACTGATTGTGATGTGATTGATTTGCGCCCATGGCTGATGAGCGCTGTCACCCTCCGACGCGTGCTAAGGAGAAATAGACGAGCATTTTCACACAAATGAAGCAATCGCCCATTGTTACCATTAAGGGAGACTACACTGTGTCGGCCACTCGTATGCAGCCCATTAGTGGGCAATTTTCCAATTTGGGCGTTCAGATCCTCAGCTAGCAATACAGTATCCGTGCTACTTCTGTGACGAAGGAGCTCGTTCGGTTGGCGATAGAAGTGTCTTGTGCAGAGTCAGCGCTACAGTTGGTGGGCGCGTATGCATCGGTGACAAACAGGCACCCATTAGCCCCGCGCGACCTTGAAGTTTTGGACAACTCAGTCCGTCGGACAGCACACAATCGGCTAATGATAAGGGTTCAATCAATCAGAGAAGCTTCAGTCCGTTGACTCAAGGTAATACCCACATAAGCTGGGTAGGCAATCGAAGCTGCATCATCTCCGGACAGACGCAGTGAGAAAGTATTGTTAGTGTCACCTGATGGCGATCGTAGAGTGAGCGCAGAGCTCGAGTCTGGTAGACCGGTTTCCGATAAGCAGCATATGTCGACCGAGTCTCTAATGCTTCGTTAAGTGCTGTCTGTTGACCGATCTGTAACTGTGCGCGTACGTTGAGGTATGCTAATCTGAGGAAGGACCGAGGGCTCCAAATAGAAGCCGATGAATTGGTCTCGTCTGCATGGTCGGATATGGGCTTGTCGACAGGGCAGTAGTGACGCTCTGCGTTTGTGTGTGAGATGAAAGTAGAAGATAAACGTCTGCCAAAACAAGATGAAAGGAATCCCAAAATTGGAAGTTGAAAACGCGAGGGGGCTATAAGAGTGAAGTTAGAAGGGGATAATAGGGAGGAAAAATGTAAGAGGAGAAATAAGAAGACGGAAAAACTTGAGCATCCAAGCCACTATTCACACCGCGCGCTGCAGCATATAAGGTGCCAATGATTATCATCCGCAACGGCCAGAGCATCAAGAAATTGTAGATGAGTTCATTGCGTCAGATCCAAGGAGAGCTGTCGTTCGCATACTCAAGGTTTGTCAGTCGGTTATCTGGCAAAGTCCCACTCCGGAAAAGTCTGAAAGAACCAAATCATATATGATCATCTTGACCACAAAGTTGAAGAGGAAGGGGGACAGGGTAACCTTGGTAAATCCAACTTGCCACGAGGGACTCAGGAGAGAGCCTTCAGTAGACCCATAGCCGGTTTCAGGAGTCACGGTAAAGACCTCCGAATTGAAGTTTAGCTGGTAAGTGCCCTACGCATAGACAGTACCACAAATTAGCACGATCAACAGAGTTGAAGGCAGATTTCAAGTCAAGGAAGACAACCATAGTCGGTGATCGCGCGACACTTGCTTACGAAACCGTCTACCAGTGACGTCATGAACAGTCACGCGACATCCGCACCTACTAGGGGATCATGGTTGTCCATTGGCGGCACACACACAACTGGTTTGACATACCGAGCACACTGAGGAATAAGGTTAGGACACACAACATGGAGCCATTGGCTGGGTCGGAATAGTCTCACACGCGTAGACCATTCAGAGAAAAGAGAGGCCGCGGTGGAGTCTTAAGGTCATGAAAACTCCCAAGGACTACAGGTTCAACACGAAGAAGGGGTGTACAGGTATATATTAGTGGCATTCAATTCGAATGGTGTCGGGAGAGCCTATGGTGCGCTGAGGCTAGTGGTGGCTAGATTCTGACAGATGGTCTACCCACAGCTGCTACTGTTGCGCCATTGGCTCATGTTCTGGACGCATCCTGGTGGCTACCGCTGGGTGGGAGTTGGGGTTCGCCCTTCGCCCTGCTCACATCCAGCACATCGATCCGCATGAGTCAGTGTTTGCGACAGATGCTGCGCATCAGTTGGGGCGACAGAGTTGCAGACACGGAAGTGTTGCGACAAATTGGGATGCATGCAGTGGACTGCATACTTTTACTGAGACACCTGAGATGGCTCGGTCATTTGGGGCGTATGGATTCAACGCGGATACCGAAACAACTCTTATACAGTCAGCTGAGTATTTGGAAGCGGCATGTGGGGAAGTCAAAGTTACGTTACCAGGACATGATCAAAGTGAGCCTCTCACGTTCTAATCTTGATGGTAGGTCATGGGAATCAAAAGCGGTTGATCGGCGTGCATGGCGCGATCTGATCATGAAGGCAGTTGCCGAAGTGCGGAAAAAACCTCATACATGCAGAGAAAAAGCGGCAATTGCGGAAGCCGAAAGCACCGATGGGTTGTACTCCATCGACATCGAGCGCATGGTGCTGTAGCATATGCGGTCGCGAGTGCCTGAGTCGGGCAGGCCTAGTGAGTCATGAGCGAGGCCACTCGGGACCACTACCGAAGCGAAGACGGGTTCTGCAGAGAACGTAGGCAGAACCGGCACAGTGCTTGTAGGTATGCTGCATTTGATTTACTGACAGCGTGTTTGCATGCTAAGTCTATTTATTACAGATTGTGGGTTTTCAATTTTGCCCTAATGCTTTTCTTTCCCATATAAATGCCTACTTATAATTGCTTCTATACACTTGCACACGTCGTTTAAGCCATTTGTAGTTATTTCGATAACATTTTAGTGTTGGTAGCGTTTCCGTAAAATAAACTTCCTGACCTCATGAACTTACCTCGTATTCGCTTGCAGACAACTTATTTCATATGCTCACTAACTTAAGAGGTATGTCACCGTTTCTTAATGCATTACTCGATTTATTTTCTTGGTTATCTTTCTCTCAAGTGATTGGCTGTTGTTTGATATCCCCAGTGTGGCTGCGCTTGATGTGCATGTTGATAAGGTGCCTACCTCTCTATTACCCACTACTTCGTCCATACTGGCTCCAGAGACAGTTGGTCGTTGCTGGAGGGGACGGGGTGCACGATCCTTGTGGCCGTGTTAGGCTCGAAGAGTGGTTCCATGCACTCAGTGTGGAGCGGACTACGGTCCAGCCACTGCCTTGTGTGCGCTTGATTCCCCAACTACAGCGTGCTTGTGTTTGCCTGTGAAGGAGTGTGGGCCGGCTCCATTGATGAAACGTGGCTCCCATTCACATGCCTCCCGGTCTCATTCCTTCGGGTTTACACCAGATATGGGGTGCAACGCCAGCCGCCCATGGTCCCTCTGTAGGCGCAGGCGTCCTGTGGCTAGCCACAGTGACAGGCAAATTCGAAACCGGATGCGCCGACCAATTCGAATGGTATCGGTGATCGCTAGCCACCCGCTAGTGCAAAGTTGGAAACAGGCAACTATCGTAACGCAAGGGGCGACTAAGAAGTAATCTAAGTGTTGATGAATCCGCTCTTTATTCAAGTTAACCATAAACTGTGTGCTTCATCACCAATCAATAAGGACAAGCGATGTTCTGGAACCGGTTGGAGATGGCGACATCGAATGGAGACACCAACATTTGAACATGGTGCAGAGGATAAGTCAAGCCAGGGAGAATTTACGTGTAATCATTCTGGTAGAAACAAACAGGAGCCAGCAAGATATGCAAGACTCCAGGTGCAGTACTAGCGCCTGTCATTATCAGGTAGCTGTAACGAGTACAAAATAGCATGAAAAATTAACCAGTGGTTAGCTGTGCGATCAGTGGATAGCAACCGCATCAAAACGGAAAGTACTTCAAGTGATACAGGAGAATTTAGGATAAAGACGAAAGTAATGTAAACCAGACCGCTCACATTCCAACGCTTGGGTGAGTACAAAACTGGTGGCGAAGCAGAACCACTTAATACAGAGCGAACTGGAGAGTCAGGAAGGCTGGAAGAGAACATCAAGTTAGAGTTTCATGCAAGTGATGCGCAATCTATGGGAAGTTACCAGTAGGCGATACTTGTCACAGAACGACCTACTGATCCAAAGGATAACACGTCCTGAGTTGTAAGACAATGCCAACCGCGGATAATAAACCATGGTTGTGACCATTAAACGACCACACAGTTTACTTCAGTTCAACGAGCAACAAAGTGCGGTGAATCCGGCTGCCACGACTTGCATCACCAGGCACCATCAGCGCGCCGGTACGGAGTAACGACGCTTCGCTGCCGCGCAATCACCACTAGTCGCACATAGGTTGGGGATACTGCGAGGGTCGCCCGGTCCCTACGATGGTTAGCACCCGCCCCCTGGGATTACAAGGCAGGCTGGTGATCCTTAGGGCTACGGGCCGGCCGTTTCATCCCCAGGAAAACAATGAAAAACAATGATGAGGAATCATAAGGCGAATAGAATGCAAATAAAAAGGAGCTAGGAGTAATGGAACATTAACAGCTCGGTATCTAAGACAGGCTGTAGTAAATCATTGAAGAGGGCTTTTGCTTGCCCACAATCTGAGACAGCTCATGGTACGTGTAACCTACGTTGACTGACCTGGACTTATAAGCCCTAAGATGTTGCCGCACATAGTAAAGCTTTGAATGAAGAGGGTCACTAACCTCTCCTCAAATTATGAGTAAAAGGAAGACAAGACAGTGTATGAAATCAGACCATTGACTTGCGTGGCGTAAGTGGCTCCGAAAGCAAGCGGAACATGCGGTTTAGTGCAAATCAATAGAACACTGAGGTATCTAAACCATCGCACCAACTTCATGAGAACACATGAACAAATGCGAAGTCAGTGTCGATGAATCAAACACGAGGAGAACCTAGATATAAGTGTTGCAGTAAGCCCGTTAGTGATGCAGCTCGGCTCCTGGAAACTGACAGCCATGGGATTTACACACACCATTCCTCGGTGAAGAAAGATCAATTGAAATCAAGAATCCATAATAAGTTCTGTTATACTAATGATCAAGTGCAAAACTACCGCGGTGCACATAAAAACCCGTATTCCGAATATATCGAGAGCCCCAAACTTTGCCTGAGGGATCGAAAAGAAAAAAAGAGCTATAAAGCCGGGGTGAGTAATAGTTTGTATCGCGTAAAATACTCATTCGAGAAAGTATTCGACGAGCGATAAGATGCGCTACAGATAAGTGCGACAATCAATCACAGGTGCTGGAGATATGATCGGACCAGTTTAGATGGCCTGTGCTTTACGTAGCTGAGAATATACCAATTTCAATATCACGTAACAGTGGATAAGCAAAAGCGCTGTGTGAACATGCCATCACCCAATCAAGTAATGATGGATGAAGAGCGTGGTGGTAGATAAGCGATCAGGACGAGCAGATAGTGGGCAACCCCTGGTCGAATGAGCTCTTCGCGGATGAGTATTGATTAACGAATGTCACAATGCCTTGCTGAGACAAGCAAGTAAAGAAAACCCAAATGTGAGAAGTACCACAGGAAAATCACATCGCAATGCACACTATGAATAACGTCCCGTACTGGAAGGATGTGAAAAAAGCGTGGTGCATCGACATATGAAGATGAAGATGAACGACAAAAAAGACAAAATCCAGCAGAAAAAACAAGAAGGAAACCAATGATCGTCAGACGAAAGCGTGAATAAAAGGTAGAACCATATACAAATATGCCGCAGATTATGACTAAGCCACGTTATGAGATACCTAAATGTCGATGAAGCCATTTTTACGATATGCACCAGCTTAGTTATTTACTAGGCAATTTCCGGGTGTTCATCGATTAGCAATCTAATAATGGAATCCGATGGAAAAAAGGAATAATGAACGAAGAAACATCCGGGAACTGGCACCTGAAGAACGCAACAACAACCGACTGCAGAATCCAAGCCGGCGACCCCCAAAATTATCAACTCGGTGCTCAGAGCTGATGAAAACGATGCTACAAAAACAAGGAACGTCGGAAATAGCCCTTGTACTACCCTCACCGAGCGTTTATTAGAGTAAGCACGACTTATGTTGCTGCGTCGCTGCTCAACTCAAGCAAACTAACAGGGTTCCCAGCCAGGCACTGGTCCGAGGGCTTAACTAAAACACAGGGGGTCGGTAACGGTCAACACGGGTGTCATACCGGTACAAAATCTTATGAGAGGTTTGGGAGAAAGTGAGTGGTTCCCGACAAACAACCGTCCAGTTGAAGCTAGCTATTTGGGAGGTGCGAAAATCACCTTAATATGTACAGATCTCGTTTCAATGGATTGGGACAGGTAGTGTTACGTTGATTTGATTAAATGCATCCGAGACCATCTATTCGAAGGAAATGACAAAGTGGCGTAAGCGTGTGGCTCTCTACCGGTGTATGAGGATAACATGATCAATACGTTCACTGATTTGGCAGATGTGTTAGAGCAGGGAAAAGTAGCATAGCTAACACAATAGTCTCCCAAAATTCTGCAAATGTCATACAATCATCGTTGGATGAGCCACTTTCAAGCACAGGTTGTGTAGATGGGTTGCGACGCGATGGCAATCGGGAACATAATGCACAGTGAAGTGAAGATCAGTCAGTGTGATCATTGGGATCGTGTTTGAAGCATGTTGCGTAGGTCCGAAAACATACCTAGTCAGTGAATAAATTTGCAACACAAATGAATCAGTAAGCTGAAGTTCGAACTAACGCGGCTCTTGTATTAAGCGCTAGGGAGGTAAAAGGATGACGTCAGCGGGATGACATACTAGAGGTAGCGAGGGGGCCTGTAGCGGAACAACAAGACCAAAAGGGGTTAACTATATAAAAGAACAATCAGGCTATGACGTAAGAATGTTAGACCTGACATTCGATAAAGTACGATTCTCAGTGAGCCGTTAATTCGTCGAACAATCAGGTTCGGAAGATGATACTTTAGTCAGTACGATAGTTCGACGCGGTAGATACGATAATCGGCAACTGAGGCAAGCAGACCGACGATCGGCAGCAAAACATGCACAGGCAAAACCAGAAAGCGAATCCAAATTCGAAGTGTTTATCGGTTTTCGGTCAGTTAAAGTAGACCGTTCGATAAATAGTGGAAAGGAGAATAGGAAGGTACAATTTAGAAGAATTGTACAATCGCTACAGAACTCACCCTGGAGCAGTAGTCCCTGGGACGAATGCTCGACACTTGTCTCATTCATCGTAGATCACTAGCCTGGAAGGTATAACAACTGTACCTCTGAAGCGTGTTCGGTGGTGCGAGTTCGATTTCGCGTCCTGAGTTGCTTCGGGTAAGGAAGAGGGAACAGAAGTGTCACACGGGCTGAGTAGGAAGCGTACTTGGGCAAGTAAGCTGACGGGTGAGAGCAATGTCTATGGGTTTCGGCAATGGTCGTCTCTCGATGTAGGCCAGCTTCAAACGGTCAATACTTACAGTATCCTGATAACCATTTCTATCCATTTCTATCCAACTTAGACAATGACATTAAAGCGGCTCTTGAAAGGTGGTGTCGGAGGTTTACGGACGGAGTCGATATGCAGGAGAACGAAGGAGCAAGTGCGCAAATCCGGGTGTACTTGTTGATTCTAGCGCTGATTCGAGGTAGCGTTGGACGTATTGAGCTGAGGTGTCGCCTCAAGCGCAAGACGTACGAGGTCGGATCAACTGCTCCAGTCACCCTCGAGCCGAGTACCATTTTTCCGCGAAGTCTGAGAGTAGTGCCAAAGACCAAATCAGCAGGACAGCAGCCAAGGTCTCCTTTAATGATGTTACGAATACTAAGCAAGATGATCGGAAGATGTTCAGATCATTGTGCGTTCGACTGCGAAGCAGTAATTGCGGCTTTGAGTATGCGATGGAAAAGTTTAACGACGTCATTGGCAACTGGGTGAAAGACAGTTGTCCTTAAGTGGGAACAACAGAACAAGCGGTTCAAGTCGTGAAATAAGGCTAAATTGAATTGGGGCTCTTTATCGGTAGCAATAGTGGCGGGGGTAGCAAAGACGGAAATCCGGATTTCAATGAATGTTTGCGTCACAGTTTTCGCAGATACATCTCATAAAGGCACAAAGAGTGGCCAAAGCGTATAACGACCAACACATGTCAATAAGCAGACAAAACCGTTAGATGGAGGTAAGGGTCCAACGATGTCAAGAGGAACATGCTTGAAACGGGCGTCGGGAAGTGCAAATGTGCCAGGGACAGTAATCATGTGACGATGTATCTTGCTGGTTTGGCAAGTGATATAGTGTTTTGCCTAGATCTCAGAGCGCATGTTGTACCAAATGAAGCGATCCGTAATCAGTTTGATATGGCTCGGATGCTCAGGTGTGAGATTTCATGCAATCAGTCAAAGACCATCCGGCGGTACTGCTGAGGAACAGAAGGCCGGGGCTTGCCGGTAAACACGTCACAGTAAATTTTGGAATCGAGTTGAGAATTTGCAGCTGTGATAATTTGATCGATGGCTTTGACCGCAGTTGCTAAAAGCTCAGGATCTCCTTCCTGATAAGCGTTATGTCTTCTAAGTTGCTCGTCTGCCGTGAACCATTGTGGAGACAGACACGCGACATGGCATTAGCGAAAAAGGTTTTCGGCGGCATCAACGTGATAACTGTCGGTTGAAAACTGCGAGGTATAATCCAAATGACGAATTTCTCTGGTGGTTTGTAATCGGTAGCAATGGTAAGTGTGCGACCTTCAAACAGGTGCCGAAAATGTTTGATAACGAGGTAGATAACTAAAAGTTCTCGACCAAAAGTATTGTATCGCGTCTATGCGGACTGAAGTTTGCGAGAGAAAAAGGATGGGGACTCTGGTTGACCACTGATTACCTGCTGGAGTACAGCCTCAACGGTGGTCTGGGATGCATCAGTCTTGAGGAGAGTGGTGTCAACATCAGTTCTCAAATGACTAAGCGCGGTAGCATTGGACAACGAGTGCTTAATCTTGTCGAATGCATCAATTCCCTCCTGATTGGGCTCCAATCTGCGTGGTCTGCATTTAAGTAAATCAGTCAATGGCCGAAGTAGCCCAGAGCAATTTGGTATGAAACCGATGTAGCAAGTTACCATGCGGGGAAAAGGACGGGGGTTTTGTAGGATTGCGACATTGGGTAATCTGCAACCGCCTGTGTTTTCTTGGGGAGTAGGCTAATATCGTTACAATCAATTCTGTGGCCAAAAAAATGAACAGGACTTTGGTCAAAAACACAATTGTCGACACTGATCGCAACGTCGTATTCAGCGAAGTGTTTGAAAATCGATCGAAGGTGTGATAGATGCCTATCATGATTGGAATCCGTTACAAGAAGATTTACAAAGTAGGCGAAGACGAAGTGCAATCCTCTAGGGACCTGATCGGCGAAACTTTGGAGAGTCTTCGTGGCATTTCGTAGACCGAACAACATGTGGACGAATTCACGAAGACCAAACGGTGTGGTTTCATTGACTGGATTGTAGAGAGCAGAAGGGAGACCCTTTGTCAGCTCCATCACTTCCCGATCATTGTGCGGACGCCTCCATTCATTGAGAAACTGGGTTGCACAGGGGCGTTGTAGCTGCATTGAGTTATAGTGGTCTTCAAAATATCGTCGGAGACAACCGAAATTTGTTAGTAGGCACGCAGCACTAAGTCGACCTTGGAAAAAGTAATTCTCTCATGTAAACCAGTTGAAAAATCGTCGATGTAGGGAATCGGATATCTGTCGAGGACAGTGACAGTGTTTAATATTCGGTAATCTCAACATGGTCTCTAGTCGCCACTGTACTTTTTAGAAACCATATGAAGCGGGGATGACCAGGTGCTCTTGGAAGGACGAACGATATTGAGAGAAAGCAGCTGTTCGAACTCTGTTTTGGCAGTGGCGTGCTTGCTTGGAGGTAGTCATTAAGGTCGGGCAACTACTGGCGGTCCATACGCTAGGATGTGATGCGTAATTTCGCGCTCAGAAAAGTCGTTAAACGATTGAGAAAGAGCAGAAAACTGCAGAAGTAGTTCGGTGAACACGTTATCAGCGAAGATCGATTGCATTGATCGAAATGGTCAAGGACGTTAAGCTATCGCACAGTTTTTGATTACGCAGAACCACGAGGAGGCCGAATTTGGTGAGAAAAGCAACACCAATGAGGCGTTGGACATCAGCGATGAGAAAAAGGAAGAGAAAACATCGACAGAAACCAAGGTTGGGAGTGAGTATTCCTTGCCGTACGTAAGAATCCTTGTATTGTTAGCCGCCTGTAATGTCAGCTCGGTTGGATGAATTCCGCGCTTTTCCGAAGCACGAGGAATAACGCTGACCTAAGCACCGGTGTGAACAAAAAAGTGACCATAGGAGTGCCCAGACGCAATCGTCGCCATTACTGGCTGGCGATTTGCCGAATGACTTCAAATGCTTACAATCAGGTCAATTTCTAGCTCGTCGCCAGAACGGTGATGGTACCAACAGTACTAGCGTGTCGAATTTCTGGCGGGACTATGTCTACTTCTGGAAATACGTCCAGGGCTTCTACCACGATAGCGATTCATACTCGAGATGGCGAGCTCCAGTTTCGACAACCTCTCGTAAATCGATTCGACCGGACCATCCGTATGATTGAAGTTAGCAATCTGTTCCACGGAGTGACATGCTGCGTTGTTAGAGAAGTACTCATGAACCTTATCGGCTGACTCGGCCAGCTTGTCCAGAGAGAGATCATCTGCGAATACAGCAAGAAGAGCTGAGATGTTCGTTGGGAGACATTTCGTCCACAGCTGTCGCAACATAGTATCGTCGATCTTAGTGGAACCGACCAAAGTACGCATATACCTGAGTTGCGGCGGTGCGTGGTCGCCTAGCTCAACACCAGAAAGAAGCTATCGAAGCCTAGCTTCGTCGGACGCAGTGGTGCGCTTTAAAACAGCGGCTTTCACCTTATCATAAGACGAATCGACCGGAATTTTGTAGGTAAGGTCACTGTATTGCGGCACATTAGCTCGGGTGTGTTCCTCACCCTCGGCTAAAGTGTATTGAGGATGAGGATGCATCCACCGGAATCGGATCGAGCAGATTCATGAGGTCAGTAGCGACGTGGATAGGAGGGTGGACAGTAAAATGTTCAAACGCCAATGACTGAGAAATAATGCAACGGATACGAAAGATTCCAATTGTAAAACCCCATGAAGATCGTATGAATCGAAGACAGACAACGAAAGATCAAAATTTTCTGAAATGTCAGTGCGGGAAACGTGGTCAAACATGGCAAATGCACAAAAATGGAGTTAGAGCTTACAAAAAAAGAAAAGAGGGTCACCAAATATGTAGTTCAAAAGACAAACCAAAAGGGGTTAACTACAGACCCGCCGTTATACTAAGTAAAAGGCGGTCACGGCGCCAGTGGCGATGCTTGAGATGGCACTTTTCATCGAGTGTTGATCACACAGATAACCTGCCTCTTAGAATTCTTAACCCGCTCGAAATTTACAAACCTAATAGAAAAGCGGAAAAAGTTGATGAATTTATCAGACTACTGCGGCCAACTGGTGTTTGCGATGGTATTCATAGGCGACGTAGATCAAAAGACTGTCAACAAGACATATGTTTACAAGGTAACAATGTGGCACCATATGGGAACCCTAACATTAGCTACTTGTAGTAGCAGAAGTGGGTCGATGCGCCGTACCGCATCAACGCAGATTCGAGATGGTGACCTTTGGAGTACTAGGTAGATGCTTAATCTTTTCGGCCAGCAGCTCACAAGGTCACCTGTGGAGTAAATGTATGACAGGAAAGTTGGGTCTAAAAGAACAAAACGCGAGCAATCGCAGATCGACGAACATCGAATGCTCACAGAGTAAACAGAGCTCCGGTAGACAGAAATGATCATTCGCGAATGACTAACGATTAACGAATAGAGGTTACAAGGCTATTCCGGATGGGATTCGGCTGAAAGCCAACAAGCAAGAAGTGAGAGTAGCAACAGGTGCTCTCAATTCAATTAGTTGACAACCGTGGATCGCAAAAGTGGAAAATGGTATTTTTTCGGGTTTCGAGAACTCCGGGTTCTCTATTTCTTCGGTCACCATTGTTAGATACCGATGGTGGATTCCAACACACAAGCGATAACGATAGCCGGCAGACCCACACCCACCAGATTTCAGCAATGGTTCGCAAGCAAGGTGTGGCTATTATGCCACAAAACGGACTTCCCATAGCCTCTACCATCATCAGTATACGTTAGCTGAGGGTGAGAAACACATCTCAGGTAATTTGTTGCAAAACAAAAAGACACGAAACTAAACAATACAGACTACAAAAAAGAAAGACACAATAATGTATAGAGCATAAAATCGTGGCTGGAGGGAGCCAAAAGGAGAGGAAGGGGACAACACAAAGGCCCCTGAGGTCAGATCTTCACCATGCCAACAATTGTATCCAACCAGACACGTTCATTACCCTTAAGACCAAAACCCGTCAACGAAAGACACTAACCGACGCCAACTTCGAAGGGAGTTTTCATCCTCTTGACTAAACCATCGCTTGACCTCTTTTCTTTCTACACCCCGGTAGTTTAAACGCACGACGCGAGAGCCGGTGTGCAGGCATGCACAACACGTGATCCAGTCATCGGAGTCTGGTGTGCGACATAATGGTGCAGCGGATCCAGCGGCCAAAGCTCACGTCGTAAGAATAACAATAAAAAATATCGGTAGGATTGTGGGGTTGGGTGCAAGTAGAATATAGAGGAAACGAAGCAAGGAAGTAATCAGAAAAGAATGAAAATTAACGGCCTGATGAAAGAAGCCGAATGCAGCAACACCACTGACTCCTTAACTGCGCCACGTATGACAGGGTCTCCAACCATTGGTTTGCACCGTCTCGAGGCCCCCATCCACGAAGACGACACGCACCAGCTTGACCAAGTCTCTCAGTCAATTGCTTCAAGCTTCTATGCCATGTCATGGTTTGGTAACCTCGCGATTTCGCCCAACTTGGTGCAGCCACGCATATAATGCACGCCGAGGAAGCCGATCAACGGGCATACGGAGTGCATGGCCTAGCAAACGCAAGCGACTAGAATTATCAAACACTCGAGTGAGTCACTAGAAGGCTTCTCACCAAAAACCAACTGGCAGACCTCAGCATTGCCCACTCGGTGTTACCACAAAACGGGAGCAATACTACGCAAGCACTGGTGGTCAAATACGGCTAAGCGTTTAATGTCCTCATTGCAAACTGGGCATGTCTCTGATCCATACAGTAACACTGGCCTTATCGCAGCGTTATACACCATACCTTTCACTGACAAGCTGATATCCCACTGTCTCTATAGATGGTTAAGTCTCTGGAAAGCCACACGGGCCATGCGGATACGCGAAGTAACCTCCTCAGTGATAAGACCACCAGAGGTGACACACTACCAAGGTAAGTGAACCGATCCACCACTTCCAGTGGCTGTGCAGAAATTGCTAAAACCGAAGGTGTATCAGCCCAGTCCTGCAACAGCACTTTAAAGGTGCAAAGTACACGACAAACCGTGCAGCGCTACGCACAAGTCTGTGCAGTAGTGTTTAGCTAGCCAATGCATCAGACCCTAGGAGAGATGCGTAGTCCGCATACTCCAGGTTTGTCAGTCGGTCGCCTGGCAAAACTTCCACTCCAGAATAGTCTGGAAGAACCGAGTCATTCATGAGCATTTCGATCACAAAGTTGAAGAGGAAAGGAGATATGGGACAACACTGGCGAACCCCACTTGTGGTGGGAAACTCAGGAGATAGTTTCCCGTAGACCGTTACACGGCATCGCGAATCACAGTAGAGGGACTTCAGAATGAACATGAGTTTAGCGGACATGCCCTTCATGGATAGACAGTGTCACAAGCAGGTGCGGTCAACAGAGTCAAAGGCGGTTTACAAGTCAAGGAAAACCATAAAAGTAGGTCGCTCGCTAACTACCGAACTTCCGCTGCCTTGAAACTTGTTTTTGAACAAGACTTTGGTTGAGCAACCTCATGGCCAAGCAATACCATGAACATCTCTTCAATCAAGTGCTGGATGTTCTGGCTGTCGCAGAAGATAATCAACGGCGCGCTATCCGCTGCATCGAACGAATGAAGATGCGAATGCTAAGACTCCGTATTCTTAGTTCCCTCCTTACGCTTTTCATCTTTATCGTTCCATTTTAAATTTGATTTACTCCTCTGTTTTCAACTCCAATGCTTAACGCTTCCTCACCTTGCACTGATAGGCGTTTGCCCTATATTTTCGACTCGCACACAATCGCGGATCGTCAGTACTATGCTGCTGACAAGTTCGTGTCCAATCAAGCGAACAAACTTAATTCGTCCGCTTTTATCTCGAACACTAGATCCTAGCGAAAACTGGCATGCCTCAAAATGTGCATTTTGTTACAGGTCTGTCAAGAAACAGCAATTGCCCGAAGAGTAGAGATCATAAGGTGTATCTCGAATGCTGGACAGGGGCTCAAAGGATGATGAATACGTCTGGTTGGGTACACTTTGTGACACTGCGTTTGTGTTGTGAACTTCTTTGATCATCTCTATCACCTTTAGCTTTGCTCTCGAACAACGATATCATATCCAATGCATAATATGATTCCTAACATCAGATCGATTACTTTTTCTCGTATTATGCAATGTTTAGAATCTTATCTTTTGTATTTCGGAACATTAGCTGAGGTGTGTTTCTCACCCTCAGCTAACATGTATTGATAATGATGGGCATCTGCTGCACATCATAAACACGGCTGCAAGACTTTAGCTCTGTCCCTATCTGCACAGATGGACGGCCAGGCGTCCCGTTTGGGCGTGCTTTTACTCAATCGCATGGGCAAACATGAAAACAAATAGCGCAATATGTCCAGATAGGTTGCTGAATACTATTATGCGTCTTTAAGGCCGCTTTTCTTTGCCTAAAAGTATTTAATAAACTCGTAAATACAGACAGTGCGAGTGATCCTTCCTTATGCTCCTGGCGGTTGGACACATTTGGGACGAATTTCGGTTTAGCCTTACGACTCAAGTATTATGTAATAGCAAATTGAGAATCGATTTCCGCCTACTGTTGACGGTATTTGAAACCAGAAAATAACGCATTTATGGTAAATGCTAGGGCGCGCCAGAAACTTTTCCGAGTGATCGTAATTTATCTTGTGTCCAACTAGAACGACCAGGAGCATAGAAAACGGTCACTCTAATGGTCACTCTGGCGAGCATTTTTCGGTCACTCGTGTTATGCAGAGTGTTCGTTCTACGATTTTCCGCACGCGACGCTAACAGCACCCACGAATTGCTGTGGTCGATTAGATTCCAACTAGTAATAAGGGGTAGCCTGACTGGCTGGTTATTCTGAGCTTCGTAGTCGCACGGGGGCTATGGGGGCCAGTTTGTCACTACTGTTTATGCTTATAAAAAGTGGGCATGACTCAGTGCAGGATAACTTTCATCGGCAATTGAACAAGCTCCGTTGTCACAGCAGGATTATGGATACCATGGTGCTGGCTGACGATCTAAAAGCGAAAGTTAAGAAGTAGTCCACTGACACGGCAAATGCTCCAATAACGATAACCTGTGTGAAGATGCTCGTCTATTTCTCGCGAGCACTAATTTCTGACACTGCACTCATAGGTGACATGGCGCCTACTAGTTTCGGATCAACTATGGACGCAAATCGGCCATATCTTCACCAGTTAACGTTGGAGAGACGGTGTCTAGAACTGCCGAGCAAACCGGAGCACAAGCGTGGATTCCAGCCATGCACTAGTATGCGCCGATCTCTAAGTGCAATTTGGCCGACACTCGTACCGGAGTTAGCAGCGCATAGACACCCTCCAACTGGTGATGCCAGTTCTCAGCGCGTATCAAAGTACGTGACACTCGGATTGAGTAAGCGCTTATTGAATATGGTCACTAGTCGCATGTTCTATAAACCTTATGGGCAGCAGGTGAGTCTTCATGTAGAAAAGCAAATTGGTAGCCTACACAGTGGATCGCCACGCAGTTTGGAACTTATGGATGTTCGCCAACAGATTCCGGTTGGGAGCGAACACGAGACGCAAAGACCTTATGGTAAAACGCTGTGCTAGCCTGAAGAGAGACCAGGAAGCTTGGTGGTCTAACTGTGGATCGGGGAAAGGAATGACTGCTGCCCTTGGTAACCATCGGAAGTTATTACATCTGATACGAAAAACGGGAAGAGACCAGGTTAGTGAAAATGTATGCGATGAGAGGAAACAGCCTATTCACATCCTAACAAAAAACAGTGGGAGTAGTAGGCCGAACAACAAGCAATGGAATCGATCGGAACTACCAGATTCGTTGTCGACCAGTGAGCGCTCTACCCCTGGGGCTGTCTGCCTCTGGAGCCACTATCTCGCGCAGAAATCGAAGGTGATTGGATTGCTGAGGTTGAATAAGGTCGCGGGAGCAGATGAATGCTCCTCAGCCACCACTTGTGGAAGTTACAGGATCTATTGGAGAAACTTGAAAATTGTCCCAACCGACTGCAGCTGCTCGGTTATTATCCCGATATTCAAGGGAGTGTCATGTTCGGAATGCGACAAGTATGTGTGTCTGATCTCCATCGCATGTTACTTGCCTCTATCGTCCTTCACAGATTAGTGAAGAGGATAAAAAGTATCGTCGAAAGCGGTGCTGTATTGGTCAGACCTTTACGTCAATTATTGGAGTATCGCCACAAAGTTCTGCGACGCACCGCACTCCTATTCCTTGACACCAAGGGGGACTTCGACGCGATGGATTGACGTGTCCTTTGAGACAGGGATGATGCACAAGAAATTTTATAGGAGCGCGATACGCGCGTAGTTTAGGCAAGGTGAAGGTTTACGGTAAGCTACCGCCCCCTTGAATATCTCCAGCGGTGTAAGACAAGTTTGTCCGCTGTCAACTCTCATTTTGGACATCGTCGTTTACTGGCGCATAGCTGCATCCAAATGGTGGACTTTATGACTTGGAGTATGCTGACGATATGACCACAAGTTGTGCTGTCCTGTGCTAATTAGCACAGGACAAATAAGCGCTGACTGTCAACCGTTTCGGCGTGCGTTTGGCATCCCTCAAATGCAAAGCCTTCCTCCAAGATTGGCATGGACCGCCCTCTGTGCTGACCCACTGTGGAAGTTAAAAAATTTTTAGGATACAACTAGTTGGACAGTTGTTTGCGCTCTTAAGAGCAGCCTATAATACAACCATCCGTTCAACTCTCCTGTAGGGTTGTGAATCCTAGGCCGTCAAATGGAGACGTAAAGAGGCACGTTACATGCAACTAGCCGCAATTTAGCTCACGTCTAGTGTGAACATCACATGAGCAAACAGCGTGTCCGGTACCGTGTAACGACATGGAAAGAGAAAATGAACAACTCAGCACTCTTGTCTCATGGTCAACATGTTTGATGTGCTACACTCGTCGACAAGGCGAGAAATCGGCCACAGTGGCGTCCGTGTTTTTTTATCCTGCACCATCGCACTTAACCTGCCCTCCAACTACGATATGGTTAATGCAAAACATAAAGCACAACATTCTTGGTTTTGATCCATTATTGTTGAAATGCTTTCTTGTCTACTGCTACTTGAGTGCAATGTATTGCAACACAATAGCTAGGGTGATTCTCACCTGTAGCTGTGTATAATGCATGGGTTATTTAAAACACTAGACTCCCAATGACTGGATCGTGTTACGCATGTCAGCACGTCGACTCCCGTGATGTGTGGTTTTCGCGGCCGGGGTCTGATAGGACGATTAAGCGATGATTTGGACAAGGGGAACGAAAACGCTCACTTCGTATTTGGCCTCGGTTGGTGCCTGCCAACTACCAAAAACGATAAGCACCTTTGGTTGAACACACCTGATAGAAAAACCGATCACAAGACGCACGTGTTGTGAGCTTTGCTATTCCCCATCCCGTTCAGCATGCTTCTCAAACCACGATCTTGGCGTTAACGTACAATGTAGAACAAAGCTTAATAATAGTTGTTTTTCTATCGCCGTTTTTGTTTTGTTTTTACTTTCATCTAATTAATTTGCATTGTGGCACAACAGTTGGGGTGTCTGTCACCACTAGCTGATGTGTAGAATTATGTGAATGATATGCTATATATGATGAAAGCGCAAAGAGGGTAATGGTGATTTAGACTATACAGGCGAAGGATGAGTAAAAGCAGACGACTAATGCGCAAACAAGAACGGCAGTGTCAACTGGAAAGGTTTAAGCTTACTGCTATTATATCGCAAAATCGTCTCCAAACGTCAACGTGACGGGGAAAAAGAGGTCGGACGGATTCCACAAGCTGCTCAGCAGAGATGATACCGCGGTTATAGAAACTTAACACCTGTAAAAAGGTCTGATAGGACCGCCCACCGTCAGCGTCCAGCGCCAGTCGAATCTGTGGTGGCAAAATGGAGACTTGACTGAGGGACTCACCTTGTGTAGCAAAGAAACATCGAGTCCTGATGCAAGCTGATTAATTTCTGTAATGCTGACATCGCGTACTGCGGAACGCGATTTTTTGGTGGCGTTCGCTGAGCCATATATGGAGGAAGCAGCGGAGACAGGAGCAAGACGTTTCAACCTTTTGCCATCCATACTTGGTAATTGCGTATGCGAGTCGATCTTCTGCCTACAGGAAAGTGCAAGACTTATTCCCTCAGAAACACGATCGATAATTTGAGGAGCAGGGACATGCACTTCTGGAGAAGGGATGCTGGGGCTGCTTTGCATCTGTCCTGAAGCTCGTCGACCAACAAAATTTTCAGTCTTAAAATAATATTGTTATCGTAACAAAGGGACCTACCACAGCGTTAGTCACATTAGTCGACTCAGGCAGGAACTGGCTAAACTCCTGTAATAAGTCCTCTTGGCCATCAAACAACTTAGCGACATCTTGATAAACTTGTTTCTCAGCCAGCTTACGCCGAACCGCGTCGGAATGCCGCTGTTCTTTCTGGTACCATTGCAGGATATCCAGAAACCGCTTGTAAGCATCAGGGATCCCCTGGAATCGATTCTGACAGGAAACCAGCAGTTAAGCATCTCACAGACGAGCAAAATTAGGGTTACTGTCAGTGGGACTTACTTTTATCTTGTTTACGTAATGCAGAGCATGGTGGAAGGACTGTGCTTGTTGCTGCTGTTGGCAAATATTGGTACCCGTCACGGAGTGAGGAGCCACACTTGATGATGCAGAAAAGGATCCGCGAAAAACCGAACCTGGTATATTCTCCTGAAAACCGGACCCAAAAAGGGTATGCGCATTCGGTGCAAAATGCGACGTTTCGAGGGGCCCGCAGTTACTATTAGTCCGAAACGACTGGGAGTCCGTTAGTGGTGCAGTAACGCAAACCGAAGGCGGATTGACGGTAGCTCTGTTAACGCAGTCATGATGGCTAAAAGCAGGAGAAAGTGTGATTGTGGACGCCCCAAATTCTGTAATCGTAGACTGCTGCTTTGGAGGAGACACGCTTTCTATGATCGGAGCCGCCACTGTTGTCCGGCTGCAACCGAGGATGGAATTCATTCGGGAGGGCGGTGCGTCAACCCTATACCCCTGAGGGATGAAGTTATTAAATCCAACAATTAAATCCGGATGGCCTTCAAACAGCTCCCGAACACGTCGGATTACGACTTCTGTGCCGATGCTAAAATAGTGAGACGAAAGGACAGACACTCACGTTTGCATTTTAAACTCCCTCATAACGTCCAAAAAATCAGTGTAAATTGCGCCTTGACCTGCAAAACGTTCCTTGACTTCATCCAAATATGATAATGCGTCTTCTACTCTGAGACACTTCATCATTGTGAAAAGTTACGACCTGAATTGGGCAAAAGTTAGATCAGCTGAGCAAGGCCATATTGTTTGTTTTCAAAGACAGGTAGAATAAAAGCGAAGACAACAATAAAACCACCATAAAATAAAACATGTGGTACGTAGAAACATAGTACTGAATCGCAAGGTAACAAATCAGTCATATCAAATTCATGAAATAGAAGACAAAGTGATGCCGTACATTTCCACAAAAATCGCGAGAAACGCAATGGCGGACAAGGCCATTTAAAACAAGGCCAATAGTGCAGTGCATGCCCATAAAGCACCCCGTACGTACGAACCATTTCTAAATGCTTGCTTTTACTTTTTTAACGTAAGTAAGTGTTATGTTAGTGCTCTAGTCTGACTTAGTCAAGTAACTTCAAGTTCATTGTAGGTTTATCGGTTTCCTGGGTAGTAGAGTGCAGGAGGGAGATCCCTTGTTAGCTCCATCGTTTCCCAATCATTGCTGGGATGCTTGCGTCACCGCGCAACGGAAACTCCGGAGAGGACGTTGCACTCGTAGCTGAAGCAACACGATCCCGGCATAGGTAACTGGTGTGCATCAAGTAGTCGTTTGAGGCAATCCTCCGTCTGTGCAGCAACAATGGGCGGCGGTAACCGGTTCCAATTATTCTCAACTCCAGTGGATAGAGCAAGCATTTACCGTACTTTGACCCTCGGTTGTTTGATTATTTTCCATCGGTGGCCTCTAGTCGAACTCCCAGTGTTGAGGTGGAAGAATTCCTGTAACTCTCTCCCTAGCTCTCCCCTGAGGTTACGACGGGTAAAAAGCAAGTCCCCACGCCGGCGACGGTAATGCATAGAAAACTTATTCAAGTGTTGTAGCCGAAGAGGATACGGCAGGTCACGTAACTAGGAGACAAACTTCAATCCACGCCGTTGGATCTTTACGATCATGTCGCGCCCAAATTCGGAAAGCTGGTAGGCGGCAGGGATGCCGTATTCCAGAATCGGGCGCACACGCGAGGTGAACAGAAGTCTAAAAAATGCCTGTGGCAAGCGGCAGAAATCTCTTCGGATGGCGTGAAGCATCCTGTAGACAACGGCAACCCTCTTCCTGGTTTCCTGAGTGGATCCTAAGTCACGGGAACAATCAAGCCCAGATCGCTCTCTGAAGTGACATTTTGCGCAAGAAACCACCTGTGTGGTAAGCGCCGAGTGGTTCAGGAGCGCCGATAGGCAGAACGAAACATTTGTTTTGGTTAATGAGTAAGCGCTACTGAATCGACCAATTGTGCAGGAGATAGAGCGTCACTCGTAGTCGATTAGTATCCTCTAGATAGGATATCTCCTTCCATTTCTCTACATCATCCGCATAAATCAAGCAATCCGGCTGAAGTTCAGACGGTAGATCGTTGCTGAAGAGATGCTGAAGCTTTCGGGTCCGAGGACGGAGCCCTGTGGGACACCGCTGATCATACGTACAGGATCGGAATACGTTTCGCCCACTCTCACCAGCATGCAACGACTGTGCATTCAATCGGAAATCCACGACAGAAAGTTTCCAGTGACACCAATTCATCGGAGTTTGTAGAGAAATTGTTCATGCTGGACCTTATCAAAAGCTTTATTGAAATCCACGAACACAACAGCAAGGCGTTTGCCAACCTCCGATGAATTCGCCCATTTTCCTCTTACCATAAGCAAGTTGGTAAAGCAGGAGCGAGCTTTGCGAAAACCATGTTGGGCACCGGATATCATATACAACCGCTCGAGAGGAAGCTTAAGCGCCCTTTTCAGGACCCGTTTCATGATTTTGCACACTGTCCATGTAAGGCAAATGGGCCGGTAGCTAGCTGGGTCTTGTCGGTTCCCTCCATTGTATATAGGCTTGATGATGCCTATCTTCCAAGCGGTCGGGAGAAGTCCGTACTGAAACGATCGACGGAATACCTGCGTGATGGGTGGAGCAATGTGCTGTGTTACAGCCTTGAGGAGCAAGAGGTTCAAGTTGTCATGACCAGGCGATCACAGAGAAGTCTCAACACGACTTCGGTGTTTATATCGACGTGCTCTAACAGAGAAAGAGGTGCACCTTGGTCTGTCAGAGAACGACGCTGATATAACGTAGACTGAGGAGTGTGGCCGCACCAGGAGGCTGGCTTTGTCATTGTCGTCGTGAACTGGATCCCCATGCTCGGACGAACACCGGGCAGGGATACCACTGCCCACTCTAGTGCTCCGATTGAGGTAGGAGAAAAGCGTCTTAGGAGTCCTTTTAGAAAGTGTGGCTAGGGAGAGTTCATATTGTTGACGTTTCTCACGTTTTTTCAGGGTGCAGGTATTCCTACCCGTTTCGTAACCGATGTAGTCATGCTTTGGTCGTTGATCCTAAAGCGGTCCCACAACTTACGTCTTCTGTTCATTAGGGGTCTCAATTCACCATCGATCCACCGTGGACCTCTAGATAGCGGTGGCTTTTTGGAGATGGGGACAACTTGTTCACTGAGTGGTGTCAACTTGGATTACAAAGTTTTCTGACACCGTCCACATTGAGATGTTCGCGAATACACCAATCCATAATACCTGCTGCTGTTTTAAGACGAAAGACATCAGCACGCGAGAAATTTTGGCGGACGCCACATGGGTTATGAATGGTAAAACGACGAGTCCATTGGAATAAAATAGTACAATGATCGCTTTTACCAATGGGTTGAAAGACTGTTAGGTCCATGACGTCTGACTCCGTGGGGGAGAGCGCAAGAGCCAGGATATGAGGCGACTGGCCAGCGAGAATACGAGTCGTCATGGAGACAGGTTGATACAGACTGCAGTCGAGAACGGTATAAAGGAAGGCGGCATCAGAGGGATCAGGTGGACGATTGCAAAGAACAAGGTCCCAGTCGATATTAAGAGCATTGAAAGCTCCCAGAATAAAACAATCCTTTCCAGCACCGTGCTTCTTGATCAGTTCCAACAGGCGAGCTCCAGCACCCAGTGGCGTTCTGTAGACGACACCAATTAAGAAAGCTCTGCACGTGCCCTGAATGCGGCACCAAAGGCCATCGAAATCGCTGTAATTGTCACATAAGACCTCAACTAGATGGGACTTCAGATCCGCCCTGCAGTAGAGCATTACGCCGCCTCCCGGCTTTCTCCCATGACGATCGGCCCGAGAAAAGTGATATCCAGGGATGGACACTTCAGAGTCAATGATATTTGGGAACAACCATATTCCAGTGAAGGCCGTTAAATCAGGACAAACATCTGCGACAAGCGTCTGGATCTCATTAAGTTTATTTCGGAGACTACGGACATTAGCGAACAGCACACGCAGTCCGTTCTTTTGTGTTACTGTCCTGAGGTGACAAAACTCGGCCCCCAACGGGTTCTCGGAGGTTTCTGATCTACGCGCAAATCCACGATATGAAGGTCCGTTTCACCACTCGCCCGACGAGTCCTCAGCTCACCAACAGCCATTTACACTTTGATCTGATCTTCCGGGGAGAGATCTTCCAACACATGAAGGGACTTGTCTTTGAGACTTGAGGTCCGCAGGAGAAAGTGTCGACCTTCTTCCTCGTCTTGGAACACAACCCTAAGGGGGCGAGTCTTCAGGGAATCTTCTAGTTTCCTACCTAAGCGGAGAGTCGAGATAATGTTGATTCCCTGTTCGCCTTCGTCGAATAACGCAGAGATCAGTCGTTCTAGGAACACTTTGTCGTCTAACATCCTTCCGGCTGGGGCATCTTTGGCCGATTCAGGCGCATTCATAATGTTGAGACATCGGTCACGGGAGGGTCTGCGGTTGGGAAGGATTTGCGCTGTTTTTGATCAGCGATTCCAAATGTCTAATCATGTCTAGGACAGATTTGAACTAGGGCCGAGGGGAGGAAGGCTTGGGTTTAGACTTGGGCTTTGTCGGCTTTATACATAGCTGGGATGTGTACAACAGAGAGCGGTGGTACTTTTATTTGCAACCGAAGTGTATGTCTTTGTCTCGTGCCCACTTTGCTGAATGTATGCCAATGGCTCGGAGAAAGAATCAGAGTACCCGCGAATACGTTTACCTATGGTTGATGTTGGTGCGGAGGAAGAAGGGGAGATTAAGGAGTACGCAGGGTACTGGGTGTCGGGTGCTTTGCGTTTCGTTGGAACGCGGTGAGGGCTGACCGAGGAGAGCCCATTCAAAATACGTCAGTTGTTTAACGAAGTACGGCAGACATCACAAACGAAAACAATAGCTGGAGAATTCATCAACTGTAGCGCTTCATACTGATCAGGACTGATGCCACAGCAAGCGATATGCATCCAGCCGTCACATCCAGAGCACTGTCTGGCTTTTGAACGAGAATAAACACCATTAGCGTAAGACACGCATTTGGATGGCATAGAAGATGTAGTCCAAATATGCATCGAGTGATCCTTCAAAAAGCAATCTCGATTGGATTTTCCTCAGTAAAAGATTTCAGTGGACCGGAATACCCAGTGTAACGTCGCTATTCGCTAATTTCCCACCAAACCAGCCTTTTATTAATCTTGCCTTTTTCATACCTCTGGTGCTTCAATAACCCGTTTTGTATGAAGGAGAATGGCAGGCAATCCCATACTATAATACCGCTTTCACACGTTGCGTTCCATTGCTCTGCCAGTGTGACCACTCTCTGAAAGACACTGATGCACCGGTAGAAGCAATTTTCAGGCAAATTTTAGCTCCACATTTGGACCCCACCAAGTTTCAAATGACAAGGGTGCTGAATAACTGTACCTAAACTTGACATTTTTCATCATTCAAAACCGTCGCCGTGTGACAGCACCTCCTCTGGTTTAAGTAACCTAGGCGAGCATTAGAATTTCTAGCCTGTGGTCCGCACAGCGATGCAGAAGCGCTTTAATTAAACTCATATGAAACTTTATTGAAAGTACCTGGATGACGGTTTACTGCAATAAGTTCGCTTCAACATACGGAGAGCACGCTACTTTTGTTTTAACGGATGATTGCTACGGTTATAGATATAGTTTTTATTACTGTATCCCGCCGAAATTTCTTACTTTAAGCTTTGGAAATGCAGCATATATGCTAGTTAAATTATGCGAGATCCAAGCACGTAAATCTTCCACGTTGACAGCAATTCAGTCCTCGGAAAATTTAGGGTTGTCTATTTCTTAATCATTGCAGCAAGCAGGTAAGCATTTCATGCTACAGTTCAAAGGTGACTGAAGCGAGCATACATTAGTGTTGTTTCTTTAGCGGTCTGTTAACGAGGAGCTGAAAAATGGTTTTGAACCGTGGATGGTCCTAAAACAAAACTACCCCAGACCCCAACTAACGAATAAGTGCCCACTTATCCAGCCCTAGCAATTGCTGATGAAACGGTTACGTAAGAAGCAAGTGACATTTGAATCACAACTTACAAAAAGAAGGAGTGTTCCAGGAGGTGGTTGCTTTTCGCCTGACAAGCATTCTTCCTGTAAAAAACCCCAAATAACTGCTTATAAACACGGCGACGTGGTGGACGTGACCCGCCACCAAATAAAGTCGGATCTTTTCATCACACTTCAAGACGCTGTACACCACACACCACCAGTTCTGATGCGTACGCACTCACACATGTTTACATACTGGAGTGCCCAAAAAGATAACTCTTATCTTTCATGTACAATTTACTTGTTGACCGATTGTACATTATTCCTTCTTGTTTTAATCGTCCTTACGACCGGCTCGACACTCGATAGCCTTGTAAGTTCCCGCGCTCACGTGTTCGCTCTTTTCTCGCTTCATCCGTCCGCTTCTTATTGTAGCCCATCGAATACAGTCCGCTGTGTCCGACTCCGATTACATCTGATATCCGCGCTTAATTTCCCGCACCGTCTCGGACTAGTATTAACTAGTCATACAAATTAGAGAAGAGAGCGAACACATGAGCGCGGAACTTACAAGGCTGTCGAGTGTCGAGCTAGTTGTAAGGACGAGTAAAACAAGAAGGAATAATGTACAATCGGTCAACAAGTAAATTGTACATGAAAGACAAGAGTTATCTTTCTGGGCGCTACAATACTCTCGCTAAACACATTTGAACTCTCACTGTCAACACAGTACCATGTTTCAACTCGCCGACACACTACGCATTTTTAGGTTGTTGCAAAAAGGCTATCCTAAACTTTGTTAAACATCTTTTCATGTAGAAAGCTGAGAATGTCTGATTAACGTGCCCCGAAACCTGCGACAATAAGTTTTTTTCTTTTTTATTTATTATAATAGTTATTAAAAACTATGGGAGGAATTAATAAGTTTAACTTCAAGTGAGACCGGAACGGTAGGAAAATCCCGTGAATGTTCCACTTTCATAAACGTCCTTGGTTGAATAGAGAAACCGGTGCAATGAGGTGTCCCAGGGGAGCCAAAGCAACACACACAAGTCACATGGTCAACAAACCGATGCACATGTGCCCTGCACTATTAGTCGCCACAGTGCTGGAAACGTGAAGAATAAAAGAAATCAGTATTGTCAGTAAAGAAATGGAAACCAAGATACAAACTTCTCGAAATTCGTAGGTAACGTTAAGCTGTACGTTAAAATGAATTGAAGAAGCGTAGACGAGTAAAATCTTAATGCACGAAGGGGATGTCTTTAAACCTCATACTGAGCGAGTCAAGTCGATGCTCGAACTCTTTCACTGGCGATGCCATTACGACGTCTGAAGGCAGTGCGTTCCATTAAGATATGAGCCTACGCGATGACGGAAAAGTTGCCCAAAGCCGGTCAGACAAAGGTGTGGGCAACTTTGATGGGTGGCCAAGGTTTGGCGCTGAAGTTAGGAAAAACAGTCCAGTCAAATAAAAACCAATCTGACCCAGCAGTATATGATACGTGAGGACTAAGTCACCCCGAAGACGCCTGTGATACATAGGAGAACATAGCCAAATTAAGTAGCCTCACTGGGTACGTCGACTTCTTTAACTCATGCACAATATTCCTCCTGGATGGCCGGACTCGTTCAACCGCCAGCTTAAAACGGATAAGTCATGAAGGACAAGCCTGACAGCGGTATTTCAAGTGCGGCCTTACAAAAGAGAAAACGTCTAATGAACCTTTCGCTGGTCATGATCTAAATGACTAGAAATCATCCACAACCTTTGAAACCTTTGCCAGTAGCCGTCGTCCAGTGTTCCCTGGACTTCAATTCTGATGACCCAAAAACTCCAAAGTCTGCTTGGCGCTGAACTCGCGGTACCTCGTTGTCGCCAAACAAATAACGCGTCGGCGGGTCGTTCGGACAAAGGCGTAAAACTGAACTTTTCGCTAAGTTAAGAGGCAACTGCCACAAAAGCGACCAGTCCAAATGCCGTGCATAGCTCACTGGTTCGTCCATGGACCAATCGGATCGTTTACCGTGAACCTGTTTCAAGTCATCCACAAACAGTAGGGAGGGTACGCCCATTTCATCGGGTAGGTCATTAACGTACAAAGTGAATAGGAGGGAGCCAGGGACTGTACTTTGCATAACTCCACTGAGACCACATTGGCAGAAGTACAGGCTGGAACCTACCAACACACACATTTCCCCTCCAATTAAGAAGGCTGATATTCATCTTAAGGCTGGTCCAGACATACCGTAGGAGTTCAGCTTGTACAAAAAAGGCGCGAATGTGGAACGGTGTCCAAAGCCTTGGAAAAGTCACTGAACAGCACGTCTGAGGCCATCCCGCAATCAACGGCTTCGACCCAGTGTTCGCGAATGGTTAACAAGTTAGTAAGGCAGGAATAGCAGTGCTGAGAGGGATTAAGCCACTCAAGCGCTCTCAAGTGTCCTTCTAGTGCGCCCCTCACAAGCTTTTCCAACAACTTGAAAAGCACGCTCGGCAAACTGACCGGTCTCTGGTTATCAGGGAAGCGCTTATCGTCTTTCTTAAATATGGACAAGCACTAGCGTCCTTCCAGTCTGTGGGTAGAGAGCAGCTGCGTAGCGACTTCAGAAAAGCTGTGTAATCGGTGTTCAAAGTTCTTTAGCTAACTCGTACAACAGTTTGGGAAGAATGACATCCCCACCGGCAGCTTTATTGGGATTCATTTCCCACAGAAGCCGGGGCACTTGCGTCTCGGTTATGGAAACCTCCAAGATTGAGCCCTCAGGAACTTTTGTCTGCAGGCTGATATGCGGCAGCCACGACTCCTGAACATAATACCCAGCATACTGTCCTCCGAGCAGACAAGCTATTTTGTGATGTGTGACAGCAACCCTGCCGTCAGGGTCAGGCTACGCGGGGATGCACGAGCTCGTTGCTTGGTATTTTGACTTGCGCAACGAAGTGTTTCGGGTTGGATTAGGCGAAACGAGCATGCTCTATTTATGCTGTAGTCAAGCCCCTCGAAGGTGTGTGTTGAAGGCGCTTCGAGCCTCTCGGTAGCGCTTGAGGGTGCATGATGAAGGAGAAGCTGCGTAGGTACGCAGACGTCTGCAACGTCGGTTAGGTTGTTTGCGTACAGCATAATCAAACCAGGGTGGCTTTGCCCTAGTTTTATTCCTACCAGGCAGTGGTAGGTGGGGAGCGAGGGCCCACTCAAGTATGATGTGAACCTGCCTCAGACCGTTTGAATGCCGTCGCTTTCCACCATGACGGAAGGCGCATATTATGCCTTGGATTTCATTGTCGGCAAGTAAGCGCGCCATATGTTTGGAATTCGGTCGGGACGATCATTAGTCTGAAGAGTAAGGGCGCACTTAAATGAGAGATGTGCGTGGTCGCTAGCACCAAAGGGTGTGTTATATACAAAATCCGTGACAAAATCTATGGATTAAGCGGAAATCAAGTCCGAGAGGGACGGGTTTTGGCCCATCATTAACCTAGTGGGTCGATACACAGACTAGTGCAGTGGAGCATGCAAGGCCAGCTCCAGAAGCGCAGTGGACAACATCCTTGTAGCAGCGTCGCAGAAAAGAATCTTCGGGTTAACGTCGGGTAGATTAATGTCCCACATCACTAATCACCTATTTGCCCAACGTTCACGCATGAAATCATCGACGCCCTTAACAGCGCTGTTGGGGCTTCTATAGATTAGCACAACTTTAAGTTGTGCGGGGGCAGTACACAGGTTAACTGCAAGTGCCTCAACGGCACCGTCTGGTGATCAGAAAATGTGTGGTAGGAAGACAGTAAGTGCGGTTACTGTACAAGGCAACGCCACCTCCGCGTCGATCAGATGTGCAGTCACAGCTCAGCAGTGTGTAGCCTGGCTAGCACACTTCACTGTCCGTGACGTCGGTAGGCAACTAAGTTTCAGTGAATGCGAGAAGATCTGGACGGCAGTCGTTGATAAGGGAGCCGACTTCGCACAGCTTGCTTTGCATGCTACGCATGTTGGTTAAGAGCACATGAAGGGAGTTAGCATTGTAAGTCAGGAATCGTGCGCCACCAGAACCGGCGCTAGTAGGGCGGAAGTGGACCGCCTGCTCACCGCACGAAAGTACACCCATCGGAGACACTTATCTCTTTAGGCACGCCGGGCTTTAAGGTCTCTCATAGCTTCCCGCAATTTCAGTATACCCGCCAAAGAGAAGTCTGGGTGCACAATGACACCAGTGCCATTGTACTTAAATGGGAAACGCAGAAGTGCTTTACGCTCCTCCGGAGTGGACAGAACAACTCGTAACAAGCGACGGCGAGACGTGTTGGCTGTCAGGTTACCGAGTCTGGTTGGCTGGAGCACAGTCACGCCGGGGAAGCCTGGCGGCAGAAATTCGGTAAAGCATATTCGAAACCATTGAAGGTCCTCTAGCATGCGGTCTTTTGGGAGAACGGCCGATGCCTCAGTGGCGTTTCTGAAACTAACACTGCAGTCGATACCCGAGTCTCCGCGAGGCGGAGTATTTATCGAACGCTCCGTGGACGTCGGTGGTTTCAGTTTAGCATCCAATTTTATATACTCCATTGTCGTAGATGATTCCAGCTGTAACGATTCAGTAGCAGTAGAATTTGCGGGGAGTGGCGATAAGGCAACTGACGGACTGCTCACGTCTGCTTTTGGTTTGGCCACTTTATTTAGGCCTCCTTCGCTTTCTTTCGACAAGGTCAGAAGCCTGCTGCTATCTCATGCTAACAGCCTAATCAAACACGCTATCATAGTGCTCGTTACTAATAAGTCGTTGCTAACAGGTATACTGACATTTGACGGTGATTAAACAGCTTCAGGGTCCGACAACTTGCCGGTGTCTTCTACTCTCTCTATAGAGAGAAGATCTAAGGTTGCTATTCCCTTCACAAGCAAATTGAGTTTTTTTGTCTAGCGAGGCAAACAAAGACAACAAGCTTTCCAGAGAAACAGAACTGCTCTTGACAGGAGTGAAACGCTCAGTCCCATTCGCAAACTACAGCCACTACAACGGTAGGGTAAACTCTTGCTATTGGACAGAAGAGCATACTGTCTACGATCCAAGCGTTTTCCTTCCCGACGCTAGTTTCCCCTCCGCGCTGTCTGTGTGCATTCCTTCCTCAACTGGCTGGATATATCTTCGAATCCGGCCCTAATTCAGCCTCGGCTGACCAGTTTCCTGCTTTCTGCCTGCTTCCAGGGATCCGACATGTAATCGTTCTAGGATCTGCAGACCCAATAATCTGTTCTACTCATCCTGAGCATTGTGCTCTGCACGCATATTAACTTTTTCGTTTTTCTGAACGGTCCCTAGTATCCGTTGGCGATTAAAAACTTGAAAGCTCTGATGGCTCTTGACTAGCACTTCACAGTACCAACCCTACATCTTACTGGAGTACCTGTTTAATAAGCTGCCCCTCTATTACGACGCCCTCCGCATTACGACCAGATGAACGCTTCTCACATAACTGCCCATCTTCTAAATCTTTTATTACTTTACCCCTTCTATTACCTTTACTTGCACTGTAGCCAAAAGCGATAACACTGTCCGCTGTTGCTGTTAATGCGCCTCTCCAAACCACGCGACTATCCTCCTCACGTTTCATCAACGACTGGCATCTTCCGATTTATGTTTCAGCTTGATATCTTACTACCTGTTCAGCTAGCATACCTATACGACTGGACGCCTGAGTCCATTAGATATGCCTGTCTTCTATTGCCGTCCTTCTGAAATCTTTCTGTGAGCTGTGGCTTTCATTGTAACGAAAGCAGCCTTGAGCTCTTTGACACCATAGACTAATACCTTTATGTAGTTCACCTAATCTTTTGAAGCGCTGACGCGCTACCCTATTTTACAAGTATTGGTTAATAGCATCGCTTTTTCTACAACCCAAGCCTTGTTCCTTCTACGGCCTGTCTTCCATTACTGTAATTCTCGTCCACTTACCTGACTGCTCGACAATGCACGCTCCATTAATCTCTCACTAATGAGCAGCCTCTGGTAGTAGTTAATCAGGCACTTACCCCTCCTGTTGTTTGCGTCCATCTGGCTTGCTTTTTCACCGTAGCATTTCACCCGCGAGTGGTTAAACTAATCTGTTGCAGTGACGACCCGCCACCCTAATATACCATTATTGGTTCATGGTATTGCTTGTATTACAACCCATCTTCTTTGGACACCGGCTGCTTTCCTTTACTTTAACCCTCCTCGACTTAACTGCCTGCTTGACAGCCCACCTTCCCTTATCTCTCAATAAACAGCGGCTTCCGCATTGTAATAATTCCGGCTCTTATCCTCGGCGCACTCATAGTCAACTTACTTTGCCTTTGCTACCGTAGAATCCCACTTTCGGGTGGTTCACCTAATCTATTGAAGCGCCGACGCGCTACCCTAAGTTACAATTATTGGTTCATAGCATTGCTTTTTCTATATTCTAATCCTCACTCCAGCTACGGCCTGTCGCTCTTCATTATAAGTCCCCTCCAACTAAATGACCGCTGGGCAGTCCATGTTTCCTAAAATTCTCCATAAAGAGCGGCTTCTGCTATGCAGTCAATCCGGATGTTGTCCTCATCGCCCCTGAATCCATCTTGCTTCTTTTGACATCGTAGCCTTCCACATGCGAGTAGTTTACCTAAGGTATCTATGTGCAGGTGCGCCATCCTATTCAACAGCTGTTGCTCCAAAGTATTGCTTGTCCTGCAACCCAAGCCTTGCTTCTGCTACGGCCTGTCTTCCATGAATATGACGCACTTACACTTACCTGACTGCTGGGCAGTTCATGCTCCTTTAATCTCTCACCAACGAGCGGCTTCTGCTAGTTAGTTTATCCGGCTCTACCTCCACTGTTCTTTGCATCTATCTGGAGTGCTTTTCACACCGTAGCGTTCCACCCTCGAGCAGTTCACATATGCTATTAAAGTGCTGACACGCCACCCTAATTTACAAGTATTGGTTCATAGTATTGCATGTTTCACAACCCAACTTCTCTTCTGCTACCGCCTGTCTTCCTTCACCTTAACCCTCCTCCAATTAACTGGCTGCTTGACAGTTCATCTTCCCTCAATCTCTTAATACAGAGCGACTTCTGCTATGTAAACTATCTGGCTCTTATCCACATCGCTCTCTTGGTCCACTTGGTTTCTTTGCACCGTAAAATCCTACCTTCGTGTGGTTCACAGAATCATTAAGGGCACCGTTGTGCCATCCTATTCCACAACAGCTGGTTTGATAGTATTGCTTCGTCCACAATCTAATGTTCGCTCCAACCACGGCCTTCGTTATGCACTACAACCATCCTTTACTTAACTGGCTATCCAGCAGTCCAACTTTTCTTAAGCTCTCAAGCACGAGCGGCTTCTGCTGGGTACTTAAGCTGGCTCTTATCTTCATCGCACTCTACTTCCATCTGAATTCCTCTTGAGACCGTAGTAGCAAAAGTTCGTTTGTTTCATCCAACGGATTGAGGTGCCGCCTTTCAATAAAGTGCCGCGTATGCTATGCAATTAATCCGGCTCTTATCCTTTTCGCCCTCTTCGTCCATTTGGCTTGCTTTATTGACCTAGAATTCCACCTTTGTGTTTTTCGCCTAATCTTCTGAAGCTCTGAATCACCGTCCCAATTTACAGTTGTGGTTTCCTAGTATTGCTTTGCTGCAAAATAATCTACTGATACGACCTGTCTTCGGTCACTTTAAATCTCCACCTTACTGACTGTTCGGTAGTCCATGTTTACTTAGTCACTCTACAACAAACAGCTCACGCTACGTAGTTAATTCGGCTCTTATCCTTAATCTACTCTGCGTCCATATGGCTTTCCTTTGAAAACGCAGAATCCCACCTTCGTGTGGTTCACCCAGTCTATTGGTGGGCCGAAGTGTCCTCCTAATTTACAACTGCTGATTTGAAAATATTGCAATACTTCCATCCAATCCGTGCTACAACTACGGTCTTCCTTTCCTTACCATAACCTTCATCAACCTAACTGACTACACGGCAGTCCATGTGCCCTTAATCTCCCAACAACAACCAGTTTCTTCTACGTAGTCAATCCGGCTGTTTCCCAAATGGTTAAATGCTTTCACCTTCATTACTTTTGACACCGTAGTATCCCACCTTCGAAAGGATCACCTAAGTTATTGAAGGGTCGATGTGTCAAATCGTTCTACAAGTTCTAATCCATAGTTTGACTAAAAACAGTTAATTCGGAATTTCATTCCCAGATGTCTTTGAACCGCCTTATAATATTTATTACGTAGTACAAACCCCTTCAACTAATCCTTCGACTGGTTATGGGAATCAGGTTCTGTAGCTTCTAGCACATAACAGCAATTGACCCAATGAGCAATGCTATTTGTTGCATAAGCAAGAAGCATTTTCAGCGTAATATCTTTTGCACATTGTACTTCTTAGTCTCAAGGCAAATGTCTTAAGGTAGGATTTTCACACTGTTCCATGATTGCACAGGTCGGCCTTCTCTTAACCTGTACCTCTCTCTTCTCCTCCATCGAGGTCGGGAACTTTGTCAAGATCCGGGATTAGACTGAGAAACTGCCTCGGTCTGAAATGGGACGAACTAACCAACAAAGACGCACCTGAACCATGGTCTTATACCAAAACCAACCCATTGCCCCCAAGGCAACGGCTGGTGTCTCGTAAAGATGGCTGGACACGAATTCTTCATACCCTAGTAAGTATACAAAAACAGAGAAGGTGAGACCTCAGATACTCTGGAGATGTGGCTTACCTGCGCAATTATTCATCTTGCTCGATTGACCTCAAGCTCTATGGCGGACCGTGACTGAGATATCTGATCAGCTAACAGAGGAATCATTTGACTGCGAATAGCAGTAAACCAATGGTTAATAAGGGGCGTTGCCAGAGGTGCATGACCTATCAACTCAACTCGAGGCCACCGGTGGAAACTTTTCAAACCGTGGCGGCTCCGTGAGCGGTCCGATCGGGACCTATCCATCCGGGTAGTGAATGACTGAGACAGCTTGCCGGGTACTGTCATCGATGCGGATACAGAAGAAAGTTTCAAACGACTGTTGGATTTCCATGCTCTGATGGAGCAGGGATTCTCCTGCCCACGATACAAACATAGCGCTTTTCTGCGGAACCTTGTTCTGCAATGATCCCAGCAATCCGCAACGTCCGGGAAGTGACGGAGCTGACGAAGGGACATCCTGCTGCTCTCTACCAACCAAGCAAATCAAAGTATCTTCATTCCTTGACGACTTTATTCCTCATAATTAATCCTACAATTTCCGCAGCCTGTAGAGCTTTTGGTTTCCTGCCGATTACATACATAGCAACGTGTCTGTTGCAAAACGTAATTGCGTGTAAGTTTTGATCATGCCTACTTTGGCGTGCCTCAATAAATTGGAGAATAAACTTTTTATTTATTTGTTCAATTGACGACGGTATTCCAGGACGTGGTGGGTTTTCGTTTGGCAAGCGTTTTCCCAATACAAAGCCACAAAAGTTCCTTTATCAACACGGTGACGTGGCGGATGTGACTCGCCACTGGGTAATGTCACCGCACACCATTACATTCCGGCATATTGACTAGAAATATTTGCACTATAGTATGGGGACCTACGAAAAAGAGACTCTTAGTCTTCGAATACTGTCAGCACATTACTCTGCGCTGGCTAACCGCGCAACCTCCTCGAAGTGCCAGCTGGGTAGTTTGGATTGAATCAGTTCCAGCAAATAAATCGGTGGCAGTGTTCCAGGACGTGGTGGGTTTTCGCCTGGCAAGCGTTCTCCCTACAAAAAGCCACAAAGGTCTGTTCAGCAACACTGTGACGTGGCGGTTGCGACTCGCCACCAAATAAGAGCACTCCACTGCATACCCAGAAAACTGCTTTAAGTCCACGGACATCAAGCAACCAGTTTACACCGCGACAAGTTCAAACACAATCGAACGTGCATGAACACCTCTACAAATACTTTAAACAGTTACACACGCCCATATGCACATATACATACATTAGTATACCTACATATGTGACAAACCTATTGTTCCACTGACATTAACTGATCATATTTTGTACTTTTAACGGAATCATGCCTGCACAGGCGAGTTTCGCTTAGTAGAGGATAAGCCCTTTATTTATTTATTTACCTGAATCTAGTTCATCGCCACCCCTTTGACGTTGCTTCTCCTCATGAATACCTCTTCCGATCCTGCAACTTGTACGAAAGTTGCTACAGCCAAGCGCGGACAGTGTAACGCATATGTTGCGCAACATAGTTGCGTTTTTAAATTTGTTCATGCCTGCATTCGCATGCCTTGACTAATTCGAGTAAACTATTTTCTCGACGGTGAAAGTCAAGAGAAAGAGTTGAATATAACAACTAAGTAGCAAACAGGTGAACCGGTTTACAGTGACAAGCTATGCAGTCGATAAGAGCACCAGTCGGAAGGACGAAGTGTGACACAAGTGAATCGAATTGGACTCGCCACGTCACGAAGCTGAGGTGGACGCCGAGAATATAACAACAGGCTCCTTGCGGGAGGGCAGACAACGATACAAGGATAGCTGAAGATCCGCTGATTAGTTCAGCCACAGGTAACGGATCCCATGAATCGATACAAGTCAAGCAGCCTTCGACGGAAGGAAAACCGCGCACAAGAGGCGAGGGATAGCTGGCTAGCGTCCAGTGGTCAAAAGATAATTAATGATCAAAGGCCTCGGTGACAACGAGGGATAAAAGAACAGGTTTATTCGCAGGAAATTTCTCCAAAAGCGTTTCTGGCGATATTTTTGACGCGAGTCCCAGCGACAGGACAGATTCCGCTAAACTGAGCACTCCTTAGACATTTTCGATAACCTGGAGATGGACTGATCAAGTATCCTCCACAGTGTTGCCAAATATAAGGTTTCGATACAAGGCGCTTACAGGAACTCCGCCTTTGCCAATGAGAAACGGCACGCAAGAGACAAGCGGTAGCTGGATAGCGTCTCGGACTGCGAAAGGACCAGGTCGAGGAGGGACCGTCCGCCAAAGGAATCTGGCTTGATGGCAACGAACAAATAATTGATGGAACAGCGTAAAGCTTTCCCACTCAGTCCCCTTAGAATACGCTTCCAAGCCAAATTTGATGACAAATTTTAAAGAGGTACTTTTGAAATCTCATACCAAGCGACAGCGGCAAACGCGCACAAACTAATAGCTTAGGCACTGTTTCCCTTACTGCGTGGCCTTGCGGCCACTGCCAGCGCATTAAAGCGTAGCGCAACAAAATATTTTCTGCCCTAATCTGACCGGAGCGCGCAGTGTACTCCTTCAGTGGATGACTGCGGGGTCTAGTTAACCTAGTGGGGCTAAGTAAACAGGACAAGTCTGGGGTGATCTTAACCACAAAATACGGTTAGAAAGGATCAATGACTTCTTGACCTGCCGGTAACACATCGAGTAAATCCTCAACTGTAGGAAGCTATCGGGATCCCCTTGTTACTTTAACCCCGGGTTTAACCATATACCCTCCCGTGAATAATTCTCCATGCCTATTCCGTCTCGGATAAGGCTTGGTGGTCAAACCTGGATACATTTAAGTCACCCGAAGGCCTACCCTGAGTCCTCGAACACCTCGGCATTTAACACGTTAGCATGTCGAACAAACTCTATAATAACAATTGTGCTGTGTGCGCTAGCTCCATTCTCCTATCAAGTTAGAAGACCTTAAATACCCAACAAAGCGCATCCTCCTAGCTTCCTATCTACTGACATCCTAATGGCTGTATCATCAACAAATACATGCTCACCTTGCTACACTAGAACCGCAAGGCCTGCCACTTGTCTTAACGCAGTTCCTCTGAATAGCTTCTTTCTCCGGACGAGGCCAGGACAACTGAACCGCCTAGCGCGCCGCAATACACTTGCCTCGTTTGTATTCCTGGCTACTTCTGCTCTTCTTCATAAATTGGTCCATTGCTTTTCTATGAAGGGTTGTGGAGCTCCAGCTCAGTAGTTCTTTCACTAAGCGCGCTTTAGATCTCATCAGAAAGCATGCTGGGATCACTTACGCTAGGTACATTGACTGTTCCTTTTCGGTCTTCTCTCGGCTTGTTCCTCTCTCCCTTTTCTCTGAGGTCGTGAACATCGGAGGGCTTCGGGATTGAACTGAGGAACTGCCTCCGTCTGGGATGGGACGAAATAACCAACAAGTACTTACCTGGACCATGGCCTCACTTCCACTCTAACTATTTGCACCCAACCACCGATGTCCAATGAGGGTAGCTGGACACGAATTCTTCGCCCCCCGGCAAATATACATAATCAGAGATGACTTCATGTGGTTCTGCGAAGGATCAACACATCATATTCAATAAGAATGTTTAGTACCCGACCTACCAACGGACAGGGCACAGGAACGCAATAGGCAACCAGTTATTGCATCAACCAGCGGAAAAAATGGGACGCAACCTGACTGCGAATAACCGAGCAAACAGACTCTTAACAAGAAACATAGCCAGTTACAATTTGCCATTCAATGGATTGGTGGCAGTGTTCCAGGACGTGGTCGGTTTTCGCCTGGCAAGCGTTCTCCCTACAAAAAGCCACAAATGTCCGTTTAACAACACTGCAACGTGGAGTATGTGACTCGCCACCGAATAAAGTCACAGCCCATAACTTTACACTGGCAGGTCAACTAGCGTCACAATTCTACATAGGATCGTTACACTGGGACTTCTACATCTGTATATACTGTTGTCGTTTTACATCCTACCATACGTTGCCCTTTTCCTTCCTTGTGTGCGGGCCCTTCCATTACCTTTCAGTGGATCACTCAGGTTTATCAATCTCTTATTAGCTGAGGTCCCGTATCTCATGACAGCCAACTTATTGTTTCGCATTTTCAACATTGTACAGTTCCAATCATGGATATATGAACAATTTTCTGTGTTACTATTACAATTGCATTATAATGTTTGTACCGTTGTACATATCTGATCACGCCTCCATGAGTGTGCCTCGCATAGTCGAGAATAAAATATTTATTTATTTATTTATTTATTTATTCTCCCAGTGAAACGTTGCACCTCAGCTTCGTAACTTCTGGTGCCTACCTGAATTTGTCACAACCATTTGCCTATATGCTTCGCTATACTTGGACATCAAGTCTCCCATTAGTTTTACATTGCTCCGTCGAAATTGGCTCCTCTCTTGAGCAACCAGGAAAACTAAAGCATAGTGAGCGACGCAGCGTATTTGTCTCGTGTACCTTCGTGCCCATGTGCCATCTATTTCATGATTCGCCTTTATGCTTTTCTGTAAGCGGACATGGGGCTTTACCTCTAACTATCGATTGCTCAGCGTGCACTAGCTCCCTAACCCTAGCAATGTGGGACCAATTATTTACCCAAAGCGACGCATCGCTTTGCCTCCTATATCCTGGTATCCATGTACTTGATGCTTATTCCGCCATTTTCGATAATCCACACCCACTAGTGTGTATGTATATCCTCCAAACCGTCAAAGTACCCAATAGTTTCTCGTTGCACCTACTCGGCAAGTACCTGGCCGCCTTCTGATCTTCTGTTTGCTATACCACACATTTGGAGCATGCCCAACACATATTGGATCTAAGCTCAAAAACTAAAAGACGTTACGGAAAAGTGTTCTCTGTCAATGCCATGATTGTAACCATCATGAACACACTGCACATTTGTAATACATTTACGTCATGTTAGTTAGGTTCCTTGGAAGAATTGTCCTGCCCTCCTTCTTCTCTTTCCACTCAGCTAACGTATGGAAGGATAAACAGAGAAGGATATATACCGTGAATATTTCTGTAAGCCACGTGGCCCGTGGGTCATCTGACTAGACATGAACACGCGAACCGAACAAACACACAATTACTTCCAAGTTCCCACCAACCTGCGCAATACTCCAGCTCCACTTCCATGACTGCACTACATCCTCGACTGGAACTACTAGCCTCAAACAGCAACAGTGGTTCTTGACTAAGCTGCTCTGTCCGCTATCGGTAGGTATTAGGTGTAGTGCGACCGCGATTGACTGCGTGCTAAAGCGGTCAATGGCACTGCTCAAGTTACGGTTGAAGGCGTTGTGCGAGAACGTTGTGGGCATGCGCATGGCAACCGTTTTCCCTGTAAACTGCCACACATGTCTGATTAAAAACACTATGACGTGGCGGATGTGACACGTAACTAAATAAAAGCAAAATGCTTTGCATCCTTCTGGAAACTTTCCCTGCACCACACACCAAGAATACCGCTGCGCACGCTCTCACACATTTTACATACCATCCTTAAGTTATTTGATCCCTCATTAGCAAGACAGTACTATGTTGCTTCTCGCCAATACGCTATACGTTTTACGTTTTAATATGTAATGGGTCCGGAAACGGGCGAAACATCGTTGCATGTACAACTTAAGGATGGTATGTAAAATGTGTGAGAGCGTGCGCAGCGGTATTCTTGGTGTGTGGTGCAGGGAAAGTTTCCAGAAGGATGCAAAGCATTTTGCTTTTATTTAGTTACGTGTCACATCCGCCACGTCATAGTGTTTTTAATCAGACATGTGTGGCAGTTTACAGGGAAAACGGTTGCCATGCGCATGCCCACAACGTTCTCGCACAACGCCTTCAACCGTAACTTGAGCAGTGCCATTGACCGCTTTAGCACGCAGTCAACCGCGGTCGCTCCGCACCTAATACCTGCCGATAGCGGACAGAGCAGCTTAGTCAGGATCCACTGTTGCTAGTTGAGTCTAGTAGTTCCAGTCGAAGATGTAGTGCAGTCTTGGAAGTGGAGCTGGAGTATTGCGCAGGTTGGTGGGAACTTGGAAGTAATTGTGTGTTTGTTCGGTTCGCGTGTTCATGTCTAGTCAGATGACCCACGGGCCACGTGGCTTACAGAAATATTCACGGTATATATCCTTCTCGGTTAATCCTTCCATACGTTAGCTGAGTGGAAAGAGAAGAAGGAGGGCAGCACAATTCTTCCAAGGAACCTAACTAACATGACGTAAATGTATTACAAATGTGCAGTGTGTTCGTGATGGCTACAATCATGGTATTGACAGAGAAAACATTTCCGTAACGTTTTTTATTTTTTGAGCTTAGATCCAATACGTGTTGGGCATGATCCAAATGTGTGGTATAGCAAACAGAATATCAGAAGGCGGCCAGGTACTTGCCGAGTAGGTGCAACGAGAAACTATTGGGTACTTTGACGGTTTGGAGGATATATATACACTCCAGTGGGTGTGGATTATCGAAGATGGCAGAATAAGCATCAAGTACATGCATACCAGGAAATGGGAGGCAAAAGCGATGCGTCGCGTTGAGTAAATACTTGATCCCACATTGCTAGGGTTAGGGAGCTAGTGCACGCTGAGCAATCGATAGTTAGAGGTAAAGCCCCATGTCCGCTTACAGAAAAGCATAAAGGCGAATCATGAAATAGATGGCACATGGGCACGAAGGTACACGAGACAAATACGCTGCGTCGCTCACTATGCTTTAGTTTTCCTGGTTGCTCAAGAGAGGAGCCAATTTAGACGGAGCAATGGAAAACTAATGGGGAGACTTGATGTCCGAGTATAGCGAAGCATATAGGCAAATGGTTGTGACCAATTCAGGTAGGCACCAGAAGATACGAAGCTGAGGTGCAGCGTTTCACTGGGTGAATAAGTGGTCCCAGCATGCTTTCTGATGAGATCTAAAGCGCGCTTAGTGAAAGAACTACTGAGCTGGAGCTCCACAACCCTTCACAGAAAAGCAATGGACCAATTTATGAAGAAGAGCAGAAGTAGCCAGGAATACAAACGAGGCAAGTGCATTGCGGCGCGCTAGGCGGTTCAGTTGTCCTGGCCTCGTCCGGAGAAAGAAGCTATTCAGAGGAACTGCGTTAAGACAAGTGGCAGGCCTTGCGGTTCTAGTGTAGCAAGGTGAGCATGTATTTGTTGATGATACAGCCATTAGGATGTCAGTAGATAGGAAGCTAGGAGGATGCGTTTTGTTGGGTATTTAAGGTCTTCTAACTTGATAGGAGAATGGAGCTAGCGCACACAGCACAATTGTTATTATAGAGTTTGTTCGACATGCTAACGTGTTAAATGCCGAGGTGTTCGAGGACTCAGGTAGGCCTTCGGGTGACTTAAATGTATCCAGGTTTGACCACCAAGCCTTATCCGAGACGGAATAGGCATGGAGAATTATTCACGAGAGGGTTTATGTTTAAACCCGGGGTTAAAGTAACAAGGGGATCCCGATAGCTTCCTACAGTTGAGGATTTACTCGATGTGTTACCGGCAGGTCAAGAAGTCATTGATCCTTTCTAACCGTATTTTGTGGTTAAGATCACCCCAGACTTGTCCTGTTTACTTAGCCCCACTAGGTTAACTAGACCCCGCAGTCATCCACTGAAGGAGTACACTGCGCGCTCCGGTCAGATTAGGGCAGAAAATATTTTGTTGCGCTACGCTTTAATGCGCTGGCAGTGGCCGCAAGGCCACGCAGTAGGGGAAACAGTGCCTAAGCTATTAGTTTGTGCGCGTTTGCTGCTGTCGCTTGGTTTGAAATTTCAAAAGTACCTCTTTAAACTTTTGTCATCAAATTTGGCTTGGAAGCGTATTCTAAGGGGACTGAGTGGGAAAACTTTACGCTGCTCCATCAATTATTTGTTCGCTGCCATCAAGCCAGATTCCTTTGGCGGACGGTCCCTCCTCGACCTGGTCCTATGGCAGTCCGAGACACTATCCAGCTACCGCTCGTCTCTTGCGTGCCGTTTCTCATTGGCAAAGGCTGAGTTACTGTAAGCGCCTTGTATCGAAACCTTATATTTGACAACACTGGGGAGGATACTTGATCAGTCCATCTCCAGGTTATCGCAAATGTCTAAGGAGTGCTCAGTTTAGCGGAATCTGTCCTGTCGCTGGGACTCGCGCCAAAAATATCGCCAGAAACTTGCTTTTGGAGAAATTTCCTGCGAATAAACCTGTTCTTATATCCCTTGTTGTCACCGAGGCCTTTGATCATTAATTATCTTTTGACCACTGGACGCTAGCAGCTATCCCTCGCCTCTTGTGCGCGGTTTTCCTTTCGTCGAAGGCTGCTTGACTTGTATCGATTCATGGGATCCGTTACCTGTGGCTGAACTGATCAGTGCATCTTCAGCTATCCTTGTATCGATGTCTGCCCTCTCGCAAGGAGCCTGTTGTTTTATTCTCGGCGTCCACTTCAGCTTCGTGACGTGGCGAGTCCAATTCGATTCACTTGTGTCACACTTCGTCCTTCCGACTGGTGCTCTTATCGACTGCATAGCTTGTCACCGTAAACCGATTCAAATGTTTGCTGCTTAGTTGTTACATTCAACTCTTTCTCTGAACTTTCACCGTCGTGAAAATAGTTTACTCTCGAATTAGTCAAGGCACGCGAATGCAGGCATGAACAAATTTAAAACCGCAACTATGTTGCCCAACATATGCGTTACATTGTCCGCGCTTGGCTGTAGCAACTTTCGTACAAGTTGCAGGATCGGAAGAGGTATTCATGAGGAGAAGAAACGTCAGGGGGCGGCGATGAACTAGATTCATGTAAATAAATAAATAAAGGGCTTATCCTCTACTAAGCGAGACTCGCCTGTGCAGGCATGATCACGTTAAAAGTACAAAATATGATCAGTTAATGTCAGTGGAACAATAGGTTTGTCACATATGTAGGTATACTAATGTATGTATATGTGCATATGGGCGTGTGTAACTGTTTAAAGTATTTGTAGAGGTGTTCATGCACGTTCGATTGTGTTTGAACTTGTCGCGGTGTAAACTGGTTGCTTGATGTCCGTGGACTTAAAGCAGTTTTCTGGGTATGCAGTGGAGTGCTCTTATTTGGTGGCGAGTCGCAACCGCCACGTCACAGTGTTGCTGAACAGACCTTTGTGGCTTTTTGTAGGGAGAACGCTTGCCAGGCGAAAACCCACCACGTCCTGGAACACTGCCGCCGAACTATTTGCTGGAACGGGTTCAACCCAAACTACCCAGCTGGCACTTCGAGGAGGTTGCGCGGTTAGCCAGCGTAGAATAAAGTGCTGACAGTATTCGAAGACTAAGAGTCTCTTTTTCGTAGGTCTCCATAATATAGTGCAAATTTTTCTACTCAATATGCCGGAATGTAATTGTGTGCGGTGACATTACCTAGTGGCGAGTCACATCCGCCACGTCACGGTGTTGATAAAGGAACTTTTGTGGCTTTGTATCGAGAAAACGCTTGCCAAACGAAAACCCACCACGTCCTGGAATACCGTCGTCAAATAAAAAAATAAATAAATAGTTTATTCTCCAATTTATTGAGGCATGCCAAAGTAGGCATGATCAAAACTTACACGCAAATACGTTTTGCAACAGACACGTTGCTATGTATGTAATCGGCAGGAAACCGAAAGCTCTACAGGCTGCGGAAATTGTAGAATTAATTATGAGGAATAAAGTCGTCAAGGAATGAAGATACTTTGCTTTATTTGGTTGGCAGAGAGCAGCAGGAGATCCCTTCGTCAGCTCCGTCACTTCCCGGACGTTGCGGATTGCTGGGATCATTGCAGAACAACATTCCGCAGAAAGGCGCTATGTTTGTATCGTGGGCAGGAGAATCCCTGCGCCATCAGAGCATGGGAATCCAACAGCCGTTTGAAACTTTCTTCTGTATCAGCATCGATGACAGTACCCGGCAAGCTGTCTCAGTCATTCACTACCCGGATGGATAGGTCCCGATCGGACCGCTCACGGAGCCGCCACGGTTTGAAAAGTTTCCACCGGTGGCCTAGAGTTGAGTTGATAGGTCATGCACCTCTGGCAACGCCCCTTATTAACCATTGGTTTACTGCTATTCGCAGTCAAATGATTCCTCTGTTAGCTGATCAGATATCTCAGTCACGGTCCGCCATAGAGCTTGAGGTCAATCGAGCAAGATGAATAATTGCGCAGGTAAGCCACATCTCCAGAGTATCTGAGGTCTCACCTTCTCTGTTTTTGTATACTTACTAGGGTATGAAGAATTCGTGTCCAGCCATCTTTACGAGACACCAGCCGTTGCCTTGGGGGCAATGGGTTGGTTTTGGTATAAGACCATGGTGCAGGTGCGTCTTTGTTGGTTAGTTCGTCCCATTTCAGACCGAGGCAGTTTCTCAGTCTAATCCCGGATCTTGACAAAGTTCCCGACCTCGATGGAGGAGAAGAGAGAGGTACAGGTTAAGAGAAGGCCGACCTGTGCAATCATGGAACAGTGTGAAAATCCTATCTTAAGACATTTGCCTTGAGACTAAGAAGTACAATGTGCGAAAGATATTACGTTGAAAATGCTTCTTGATTATGCAACAAATAGCTGTATCATGGGTAACACTCAAGGTCCGAGACGTTCTTTTTTGGCTCAATTTTAGCTCCTGAAACGGGCGACCGAGTACCAGCGGCTTACGCGTCTGGCATGAGAACGAACCGTCACTTCCAGAGGCCACCGTGTATGTGGAGAAAGGTGATATGACGTCACCTGGGTACTCGACAGCAGCTGTTGAGAACAACGCCTAAAGCTAGGGGACAGTGTAGCGGCGTCGCACTCACTTTAACCGCAGTCTATTCATTCTCACTTTTTATTATTTTACGGATACATCTTGTGCGACCTCCAGCTCTAACAAAACCACGAACGGATAGTCGTGAACCATAAGCTGTTTATCTCTTTTATCTCTTCGATTTTATCTTCTATGTTGAGCCAGTTTTACTGTGTTGTACGACTTCACTTCCGTTTTGCGAATACATGCTGTTCATTGCCCACTATGTTCTTCCGTACGGGGTTCCGCCCACGGTGTTTACCTGTGGATTGCTTGATTAAGCGCGTTGTTGTGTTTGTTGTCTTCCAGCTAGCGGATATACCTGGCCTTTCCCGACTATTGCACAATACAGTGACGCGCAAAATGAACTTGCTGGTCGCGGAACTTGGGTACATCATTGTCAAAGATATGCGAAGGTAAACAACTGCTATGCCAGCATGTGAGCAATCTATGAAAAACAATGCTTTGTTAAAACTATTTAGTGTTTTGAATGGCCCAATCTTTGGTTTTAATGAGTGGTTATGTAAGAGCAAACATTGAGCGTAAATAAGAAAGATGTATGCTGTAATCGACAGTAGTTTAGCAGGCAGTAATAGCAGACTCAATGGCCAGGATATTTACAAGTAATTTTTATCCATTAAAAGATGCTGGCCTATTGCAGTAGCCTGATGCGATGTCAAAGAGACCTGAGTAGGCAAGGAAAAGGCGGAATTTATAGAAACGGTGTGTTTCTTGTTTGGCCTTGTTATATATTTTTGAGTAAATAGCGGAGTTTACTTGGAGCCTTTTTAATAAGGTGAATTAGCTTTTAACATTAACTAGGCAGAAAAATAAGCAGTAGACTGTGAATAGGTTTACATGTTAGCAGAGGCTTATCGTCGGACGACAAAAAGATGACGAGGCGTTTATGTGTTTCGGTATATGTATTACATAAAACGACATGCTGAAATACGCTGACGGTCAGTAATTAAATATGTTGCCGGCTCCATTTATTGTCTTACAGCAATGCTGCAAGGTGCAATAGAGCTATCTGACTACTAAAATAAGCTGGCTGCTGTTAAGCATTAGAGGTTGCTGGCCTCACAGAAGAGGTCACAGCAACGCAACCATATGCCATAGAGCTGACTGACTACTCAACTAAGTTGGTGGCGGGTAAGTATTAGATGTTACCGACTCTACTTCATTTGTCAAAGGGATGCTACCATACGCAACAGAGCTAAATGATCACGCATATGAGCTGGCGGTTGTTAAGTATCAGCTGTTCCCGCCTCCACTTAAGATGTCACAGCAATGCAACCATATGCAAAAAAGCTAACTGACTACTAACATAAGCTGGCCGCTGTTAAGCATTAGAAGTTGTTGACGCCACGGATGAGGTCACAGCCTTGCAGCAGAGGGTGGCCCTAAAAAGGGCCGGTTTATCGTTCTCATGAGCATGCATGAAGGGAAATTGGGTTAGAAAAGGTGAACTCACATGCAAAAGATGCACGTATAGTGCTCCTCGTCTCTGCCGTACGCCGCGCATACATGGTGAAGCCCTTGGTTGCATTTGCAGCACATAACCCAGTGAATGAGTTCTCCGCTGGTTCTTGGTCCATCCGGAGTGTCGCAAATGCTGCAAGCGTTTTCGTTCTTTTGTGCGGGTTGCACATTCCCTGCTCTGGCGCGTTTCTTCGCAGTTTTGTACACTGCAGAAGTGACAGTCGGGATGTGTTGGAAGTACAGCGGGTGCTTTTCGGTCGACAGCTGCGGGGGTTCCATCACCCTAGGCGGCAACGACTGCTTCCTTTTTGTTGCCTTGCGGCGGTGACGTTGTAGTATGGCGTCCGCCTGGTCGTGGTTGCCAGGAAGGCAAGTTCTAACTGACACCAAGCTCTGCCTCCGAAGCGACGTATTCGGGCTGCTTCGGAAGCACTCCTCCGCCTCAATGAAAGCCATCGTACCCAGACTGGTAATGGCAACGGCTAAATCGTCGAACAGCCAGTTGGCACGGGACGACTTCTCCTCACGCGTTAACACGACCTGCGGGGAGGCAGATGTAGATGGCATCGGTGGAAGTGCCGCAACGAAGATTTCGTAATCAGGGCTGGAAACCTGACGGTCACGCCATGGCCAACAGCTTCTGTGCATAAGTGGGTTATGTCGGCGGTTAACATACCAACAACTCCCACAATGTGGCACGTGGCATACCGCACCGACTAACGAACCAGCAATAGCACATCATTTCAATGCCCATAACAACGGTGTGCCTTCGGTCGTCCTTGCCTAATACTTCATACTCATTGCCGTTAGGTCGTATTGATGTGATCGTCTCCGAAGAAATGTGTCGCATAAATATGCCAGCAGCGTACGAAGACAGAGAAAAACCAACTCCTTCACCTGCCCAGTGCCCGGAATGGTGTTTGATTTCGATATCCGAACCTTGGCTAATAAGGTGGTCCAACGCGATTCTGCATCGCGTGCTCTCCTTACAATTGCATCAAAAGGTTGCAAACGCGATGTCCTTTCACTTAATCCCTACTTGAGATGTTTATTGTCGTTCTCCACTCAGTTTGTTGTGAACATATTCAACGTGTGCACTTTGCGCAACCTGTGGTACGCCAAGCTTCCTGCGAGGGGTAACCATGTCCGACGGAGGTACGTGAAAGCCACATTGCTTCTAACCCTTATAGCTCCAAGCATCATCTTAAACGTAATTCGGTCTTTGTGTAGATTAATCTGTGCATCCCTTGCTTCAGCAAAACGCTCTCCGCCTTTTTCACTTTTGATAGAGACTGACATTTGCGTGAAACGTCCCGCAGGAAATGGAACCGGCAATATACTACCATGGTCCGTGGATTTACCGAATTAAATGCCTTCATTTGCTCCAGGCACCTATCCATGACTGTAGTCTTCGGTGATAGAGTGGTGGGCAAAATATCGTACATCTCCCGGCAATCTCCAGGTAACTGCCTGCCATCTGGTTTGGCATCAAAGCGTAAACCAAGCTGCGACCCACGCCGAAACCTTCGATTACCATGCAGTGTCAAAGAAGTTAACCACCACAGTTCACTTTATGCGTGGTGTAGGGCTAGCCCCATACGGTGAGAGAAATGAGGCGCGGATATCAGCAGGCAATTGGAGTCGGACACAGCGGATTGTATTCGATGGGCTACAAGAAGACGCGGACGGATGAAGCGAGACCAGAGCGAACACGTGAGCGTTGGTACTTACAAGGCGGTCGAGTCTCGAGCCGGTTGTAAGGAAGATTAAAACAAGAAGCAATAATGTACAATCGGTCAACAATTAAATTGTACATGAAAGATAGCGGCTACCTTTTTAGGTGCTACAGTGGCATCTGCAAGAAGCGCGTCCCCATATTTCGCCATTACGGAACTCATCGATGCAGGAACGAAAAATAGGAATCGCACCTGCCAACCATCAATTTCTGCACGCACAGAGCCATTCTTACTCAACAATTCCGCAACCGCGATTGCACCGTTTCCCTTAGATATCACACTTAAGCGATGACAGATAACAAGAGGTCCTGTCGATTCCGTCGTTTGTTATACCTTCCTAACACATGGTCTCGCAGTTCTCCGGTATTACGGAACGACTGCATTAAATCAAACACCTGCCGCTGCGCCTCGGGAGTCAGGCGCCAGTTACTCAAGTACAAACTTGGATTCCCTAAGTAAAAATTATGATTATGCACCAAACAATGCGGGCCTACCTCATGGTAAATGCCCTTCGCACTGATGGCTATGCTCGCTTTACAACCGCGGCTGAGATACCTATGCAACCTGAAGTGCACATGACACAACGTTCGCCAACTTCTCCTTTCCCGTTGCAATGGACATAACGATATTGTACCCATTTGTACTACCTCCCGTCGGGCAGCTCTTGACCTGAACTTGAACTTATACGACACAGCAGTCAATACCTCATATGTACAAAAACTTGTCGCCGCCTGAACCTGAAACCTCCTCAGATGTTCCTCGAATTCAGCACATACTTTAAAATATTGGCGAAAAGTAGCGCGGAACGCAGCAGTATCATCCACGGTCATTGCAGCGAAAACGAAACAACCTGCGCACTAAAACAAACACCGTTCCAGACATGGTAAAATAATGCACCACCGTTTTCTGTTCCCCTATTTCAATATACATTTAAGAAACACTTATCAATCCCTAACAACCTATTTCATAACATTCCTCCTTAGCAGCCAGTACAGTAAAAGCACCGCCCCTAACTTACGATCAGCTGTTTTCGATTAATCCGGCGCTCTCGTCTTCTCGCTTCGGCTCGATACGCGCGTGCCCTGTAGTGGCACATGTTGGACTGCGAGAAATGTGGGCAATAACAAACAAGTTGCAACAATTTTACAACATAATATACGATTGTGTCAAGTTTTTCCAAAAAACCACTGATATTTCCGCAAATGAGGTTCGTTGCTACTTTAAGTGAGGTCTAATGAAGTAAATCGCCTTTTGCTGTTATTTCGAATTGCAACCATGGAGGCTGACTTCAGAAGCATCTTTCTTGGACATTCGTTTCATAGAGTTGATGGATTCTCTTCGCTGTTTACTTCATATATGCATCGCGACAACGTCAATTTTGTTTGCTGTAGTTGCAAAAGAAGCAAGTTGCAGAGCGTGAGGTATGATGGTATCGTTTATATTTGCGTGCGCTGTAAGCTTCGCAAAACAAAGCGAAAAGGAATACGGCGAGTCCAATATGTGGAATATAATGTTGTTGAACGTGTAGAGCCGTTCTCGAGACAACGATCGCAGTGCTGGTGTCAATGTTGCTCGGGATGGCCGTAAGCTAAAGATGCTAACGTTCCATCTCTCCCACAACCATCCATGCAACCGTTTGCTTTTCGAAAGGCACCCTCTAAACCGATGACTTACAGAGGAGGAATGCAATCAGTCTGCTTAGCTCGATACAGCACCCCTACGTGCGTCAAAAAGCAATACAACGAGAATGCCTTCGGGAAACACGTCATTAGCCACGACGTCCGTGATGTACGCCGCAGGGTGCGCACGCCCGAGTCAGGTAGGTGAAATGTCATGTTATTATTGCTGAACAATTTGCGGCAGGCCCTTCACAGCATGGAACAGGATGGTTTCGTGCAAAACATTTCTGAAAAAGGCGTACTTACGCATGTGTGCTTTGCTCGTAATCAGCAAGTTCAAATGTTTCGGCTAGTTTTACGCGTTGTGTGCGTGAATGCAAAGCATGGTACAAACCGCCTTAGGTACGTATGACATTCGTCGTTAAATTTCGCTACAGTATCAAGTTGTACCAGTTCTTGGTAACAGGCGGCATGGGTTACGGCCGACCAGTTTTTTATGGGGTTGTGCGCAAGTAAACGTTCAAATCGTTGGTGAAATTAGTTGGTTTATTTGGTGATGCCATGGGCCATGATTTCTTCGTACGAAATTTCGTTATAGATGAAATGGCCGCTCAAATGCGCGCAGCACAAGCAGTATTCCATTGTGAGATTCTGCTGCGCTACTTTTATATTTGCGAGGCCGCTCGAAAGCACGTGGGTTTAGAGCATTGTTTTATTCCGTTCTGTAGACTAATACCTTTCGTACACGGTATAAATTTCACCGGATGGTTAAAATTGATACAGAGACCGGGTATGCTACTTTTCCGACATTCACACTGTTCTAGGTTCCAGCAGGATCTTACCCTACTTCAGAAAGCAGATCCTAAGTTTGTACGGTATCTAACATCCCACTGGATGTCCATCAAGCGGTCGTGGGCGCGCTACGCTCAAGCGAGATTGGTGTATTTTGGGAACACCACCAACAACTGTGATGAGAATGCCAATCATAGATTGAAGAAAAGAAGGTATTCTTCCGACCGCATTGCTGCGGCTGTGAGTAAAGTGTGGAAGCTGTCTGAGGTTCTGATGAAAGAATTTCTGATGCAGTGTACATACTTCAGCGACATACACCACGTGTCTGAAGCTGAAGGTAACGCCTACGTGCAGGTGCTGATAGGCTGTCTAACAACGTACGCCGGCACCCCGGTTGTGCGTCATCTGGCAACACCGAAGTCCGGTGCCGTGTACTCAAACATTAGAGAGGGATTAGCATGCCGTCTTGTATGTTTCTACTTCCATAGTTTGTTGCTCAAGATAAACATCATCAATATGACATCGACTACGCAAATGGCACGTGCACTTGTGCATTTTATGGGCACATGTGGCTATCGTGCGTCCATTTACGGATGTTATATAAGGAAAAACAACATCCGGCGAGAAAAACGTTGAATGTTTTCATTCATTTTTTCAGAAAACTCACCTATCCGTAGTCGATGGTTAGCGAAGTACGACATGCCGGAAGATTCTATGTGGCTTCGAACTTTAAAGGTAGCGACTTTCATAGCAGCCCAATTCCAACGTAGCAAACCGCTTGCTCGGCTTAAGTGTCTGAAATAAGTGAACCCTAGTGCGGTATCGGGGTTCAGCGATAGCCTCATTAAACAAACAGATGAGCTTATAGACAGCACCAGGAGCGGCCGTTGTAAGTGATAAGCCACACTGCCAACCATGGCGTAAGCAACCGTGGTGGCACAAAGCCAGTACGTTGACTACATTTTGTTTCGCTTGCGGTAATTCTGTTGCAGGTACGGGTGCTCATTGCGTGCACAACCGGCTACTATACCACCACAACTGCTTGGTGGAGAACAAAATCGACGGTTGCGAAGTTTTCTCCAGTGACATTGCAGCAGTTAAACTAACCAAGAAGCCGCCACATAGCAGCAACATCCGTGAGTTGGAATCAAGTAATTTAGTTTCAGCTTCGCGCCGTACACCATCTGAATATAACGATAGCATCCACCCCATCTACTTCCCCGGCGTACGAAGGCAAGCGCTTTTAAATAGCTGTTCACCTCCGCTCAGACACTTCGGATGTTTGTGACGCCGTCCCCTGTTACAGCTATGCAAATGTGTCACAAAGTACAGACCACCCACCCGGTATGCCTATGCGCTTACAAAATGAAACGAACACCTCGGCGGAGCTGCAGCCTATCTGCAAACTTGCTTTTGAGTATGTCATAATATATTGTTACCTGCATCCTCCTCAGTGTAGAGCTGAATTCCACTGCACATGAACCGTTTGCTGGAAAGACGAACGTTTTGAGGAGGACTTTGATGATTTGCTTGCCAGGAAGTAAGTCATGTGCCACTGTCATTAAACCACTGCTGCCGATGCGTACGACTTTACCTAACTGCTTAAAAACCAGCCAGTGAGAACGCAAACTTGGCCCTTCTTAGGGCCACTTGCTGTTTCGTTTCCGTGTGATTCCTCTTGCCCACCCGATGCAACTGCTCAGTTGACGGCATTGATTAGAACATTCGCCAAATTAATCGAACGGTGCTCTGTAATCCTCGCAGGAATGGCCCAATTGCTGTTCAACTGAGACTCAAAGCCCATGTATTCCTTGTTCATAATGCTTTCCTTCAGGTACATTACTTTTACATCACTCCTTAGTGATCCGCTTTGTTGACTTGACGCACATGACGTATCCGGTACATTTACGTGAGCACTTTGAATGGGTCTGAAGGACAACGTTCCCGGAAATGTTATCTGTGCGCATACGTTTCTTGACAGTTTGTTATTATATGTAATAAATGGTTTATTCTCGTCACTGCGAGGCACACCATCAAGGGCGTGATCATGGTATTACAAACATGTATGATCAGCAATTGCACAAATTAGTACATTTTGACCAATAGCATGGAAATTTGTGTGTGTTGAGATGTAAAACTATGTTTAACTGTGTAGTTGGAAGGGGACATGTTGTATGAGTAGGTAGATGTGACTGTGTGTGCTTTTGTTCGTTGTGTCCGCCATCAAAGGGGAATCAATGGAACGCTTTGAATCAGATGACGTCCGTGATGTGTGAATGTTCCTCCGGAAAAGGGAAGAGGCAGTGACTTTATTTAGTGGCGAGTCACATCCGCCACGTCACAGTGTTGTTAAACGGATACTTGTGGCTTTTTATAGGGAGAACGCTTGCCAGGCGAAATCCCACCACATCCTGGAACACTGCCGTCGAACCATTTGCTGGAACGGGACTTACCCGAACCACCCAGCTGGCACCACGAGGAGGTTGTCCCTGTGCTGTTAAACATCTAGCTATGGATGCCTCCTGACGGCCTTTTTGGTGCTCTTTCCATGCAACAATGCAGTGCAACAGGTCTGTGCTGTCACTTATAGAGGTTCCGTGACCTACATCATCGCTGCTAGTGTTAAGAGACCTATGAAAGTTACTATGTCACCAGTGCACCAGGTCTGCGCTGATATGTATAGAGGCTCCGAGATCTATTTTCTTATTGATAGTGCTGAGAGACCTATGAACCTTGTGAAGCCACTGTGCTCTCAAGCTTCCAAATTTCCGTTTCCATCCTGGGCTTTGGCTCAGCTCCGCGTTAGCCCAAGTGCCAACCACTAGGCTTGTGGTGTCCCATAGCCCATATCCATCGAACTTGCCAACAAGTTCATTCCCTCATCACAAGCTTCAGGTGACTGTGGACTTGCATTGTTATCATTACAATAAACATGTGCGCGTAGGTCAGGCATGCAAAACTAGTGAGGCCCTGCGAACTGCTATGTGCACTTCCTCTACTCACCATATAGTTGTAGTGGCATATCAAAGTCCTGGAAGTATCTCCCGGGAGGGCATTGAGTACATTCTTACTGAGACTGCCAATAGGTGTCTATTTAATACCTAGTGACTTTAATCTACCTGAAGTCTGCTTGGCTGATCACATTAATATACGGAGGACACGGGCGCAGCCCCTTGGATAAATCGTACGCGTAAATACCTGCTCAGCAAGCGCTCTAAGTGCTGCCGAAATAACCAAACCTCTCTCAACATAAGAAAAGAACTTCTTCTGATTTTCCGAAGCTCCATCAGCCAATTCCTTTTCGTACAACAGCCGAGATTTCCCCAAGTGTTGCTTACACCCCTTTCTAGTCTCGCGGTATCTATCATGGGTGCCAGTTGATGGAGGCGCACGGTAGGTCATACAGCACCTAAATAAATACATAAATAAATATTTATTCTCGACTATGCGAGGCACGCCAAATGAGGCATGATCACGTATGTACAGCTGTACAGACATTTTATGGGAACTGTAGTGACAGTAGAAAATTGTTCATATGTCCATGCTTCGAACTGTGCAATGGTGAACATGCGAAAGAACGATTTGGTTGTAGTGGGATCGGGATCCATTTGTTTGGACATAATCGCTCTGCCATATATCGTAGTCATACCTCGAGTAATAATAGATAAAGAATCCTGAGTGATCCATTGGAAGATAATTGAAGAGCAAGCTATCCAGTATGATGATTCTAATTGATATGCCAGTGTGAAGTTTGGGCTGTGACTTTATTCGGTGGCGAGTCACATTCGCCACGTTGCAGTGTTGTTAAACGGACATTTGTGGCTTTTTATAGGGAGAACGCTTGCCAGGCGAAAACACACCACGTCCTGAAACACTGCCGCCAATCCATTGAATGGCAAGTTGTAACTGGCTATGTTTCTTGTTGAACGTTTTTTTGCTCCGTTATTCGCAGTCAAGTTGCGTCCTATTTTTCTGCTGACTGATGCGCTATGCGAGTGGCCATTGCGTGCCTGGGTCCTCTCCTGTGCCAGATCGGTAGGCCAGGAACTAAGCATTCTTTCTGGATATGATGTGTTGATCATCTGCAGAACCACGTGAAGCCTCGAAGAATATACGTTGAAATATGTTAAAGTCTTGGAGGACAGGATAGGTTCCGAAGAAAGGATCGCAGATCCCCCGGGGTATGTATTGAAATTGATTAGAGATAGGGGAAACCACGGCCATTTGAGCGGTCAAAGCGGATTGAAGAGCTTAGAATGACCAATTGTTAAAGCTTTTATTGGCAGGAGAATGTGCCTTCCGTAGTCGAAAGTCCTCCAGTCAAGAGATATGTGGAAAAGGTATTGTTAGGTAAATTGAACTCAGTAGTTCATGCCGCGGAAGAATTGTATCAGTGCAAGATATTAAATGATTTGTCCGCTTAGTAAGTTGTATAAATGTTGATAATTTTCCGCTCATGTCCAGGTAGAGGAACTGTGTGCCTTGTATTGTTGTCGAAACGGAGGACAATTCCTTGGGTGCGTGTCGCCGTACATGTGACAGGCTCGGGAGAAGAAGGAAACGAACAGAGACAGCCACACAGACAGAAGAAAGGAATGCATCTGGAATGCAGTCAATCAATTGCTGCGATGCCTGAACTATTGTACCACTATGCATGTAATTGTTATTTAAATATCGCATATACACGTGTATCATAAGTGGCGAAATACGAAGAGAATCGAGCGGAACACGGATCAGTAAAGAATGAAAGATTGAAGATGAAGCAGGAGTGTTTGGGGAGGGGTCAGAAAGCAAAAGAGCGTTTAGATGAGACTGGATAAGTCAGCAAGATGTAGCTAGGCAGTCAGCTTAAGGTGAGGATAACAGTAGTGCATGTCGCGAGAAAGTAAATTTGCGGGACTACAGAGGCTATATAAAAAGCCCGTTAGCATATCAAACGAAGCTCTCAGGCTGAGGGACAGGGTGTGTTGTGACTGCACAGCCTAGAACACGTGCGTCTCTGATTTCTGGAAACAGTCAGAAAATAGGAGACTGGTCAGACCAGGCTAGAGTGGAGCCAGGCCCGAAGTGTTATCCGTCCAATGGATAAAGGAAGGCAGTCAGAGTGCGAAAATGAAAGAATGTAATCGTGAAGGAGACACTAAAGGGGAAGTGGAATCGCCTACAAAGATCTCGAGGTGTTGCGAACGGACCTTTGGACCAGTCGCTGGTTCAAAAGTATGGGCTCAGTATTCGGAAAGCAGGAGAGCATGGAGATGAGATGTGGATATCGGCTCATGGAGAGAAAGCCATATCAAAAATGTCAGAAAGTTAACAGAGCGTCAACAGGATAGAAGTGTTAAAGATAAAAGCGGATATACTAGTGATGAATCATGAGCGGCTTTTGGAGCAGGTACTTGCCAGTGGCATCTATCTACGGCGATTGCGCTGGTGCCTCCTTTCTCCTCGCAAGCGGGATGTAGACAGTAGAAACTTCCGTGAGATAAGACTTAAATTTATCCCAGGCCGCCTGAACTGTATCAACCACGGATTGCTTGATAGTTAGCACGCCGTATGTTTAGAGATAGATTAGCGATGCTCTGGTGACGCCTGGTCAGGATACACCTGAACGATAAAAAACATGATTACTAGCACCTAAGGGAGAGCTATAAGTGATATCACCTACGTAGTCTAGTGACTTGGCAAACCCTAGATGCAAAATAGACGGTATTTGGGCATCCGTATAACTGGTGGGGGGGTCCACGAACAGATGCAACGGTACTTGAAGCGTAACCTCAAGTATATTTCACCGAAAGTACCTTCCGCCGAGTTGCCAGCAAGATCTGCCCAGCAAACTTCTGGTAGATTGAAAACCCCCAGTATCAAGCACCTGTTTGCGGATTGGGGGCGAATACAGTCTAGCACTTCTTCGGACGCACTCCCAGGGCTTGTATACACAAGTACAACTGTAAGTTGAGCTGGGAAAGTGCTAATCACTAACGACAGAGCTTCAATCTACACAATCTGGAGGTTTCGGCATCGCCCAGTGAGCAGTTCAAAGCAGACTTGCAGGAACTGATCGCTAATATCCCTTTGTACAATCATGTCACCACGCCCACTAGATTCAGGACAGCAAATAAACCGTCCATATTGGACCTTGTGCTCACAAATGAAGAGCTCATGATTGAGAAGTTATTGATGGATAGTCCATTAGGTCTCAGTGACCACGTAGTAATAACTTTTGACTATGTGTGTTATGCAGAGTATCCATATGAACACTCGGAACTAACTCATACAATCACACGCTACCACGTATTGAAAGCACTCGTTGACGAAGCTGCTTGGGAATTCTCAAACAAAACTCCCCTTGACAACGTTTGGGCAGAGTTCGTTAATAAGCTCAGCGACATCGTCAACAAAGCATCAGAGACCAAACTCCTTCGTCCCGCGCAAATGCCTTCAATTATAAGGAGTAGGACTCGCAAATGCCTGGCGATAAGGGATGCAGCATGGCGTGTCTACAAGATTAACCCAGACTCAGAGACTTGGGGAAATTTCCTAACCCATCGCAACCATCGCACCGCACTTGTCCGTGAGGACAAAATAAAGTATCAACAGTGCCTAGCCAAAACGTTCATGGCAAACAACAAACTGCTGTATAAGCATGTCAATAAGCTTCGTAAAGTGAAGCATGGAATCCCCCCACTATTCACGACAGGCGGTAGAGTACAAAGCGCCGAAGAAGCAGCTAATGCACTGCAGATGCAATACGCCCCAATTTTTGAACTCGCAACATCTACCTGTCCCATAATATCAAGCTCATTACCGACACCTTTGTTTACAAATGTTATTTTCAACCCATCAATTGTGCTAAGGAAGTTACATTCACTACGCGGGCTGGCTGGCCGAACAACCTCCTCGTGGTGCCAGCTGGGTGGATTGGGTTTACCTCTTCCAGCAAATAGTTCGGCGGCAGTGTTCCAGGACGTGGTGGGTTTTCGCCTGGCAAGCGTTCTCCCTATAAAAAGCCACAAATGTCCGCTTAACAACACTGTGACGTGGCGGTTGTGACTCGCCACCAACTAAAGTCACCCACTGCTTATCCGGACGACCGCTTCAAGTCCACAGCCATCAAGCACCCATTTAACACTGGCCACACGTTCAAGCACGATCAAAAAGACTGGAATACATTTACGAATTCCATAAACACGGCTAAACACGCCCACATACACACTTACATACATTTATATATCAACCTATGCGACAATCCCATTGATCCATTGTACATTGACTGATCACAAGTTGTACTCTTAAAATGATCATGTCTGTGCAGACGTGCCTCGCTTAGTCGAGAATAAACATTTTATTTATTTATTTATTTATTTATTTATAGTTCTCCGGGAGCAGACAACTTCCGCCCGAAGGCACTGAAGGCTGTGGCTAATAAGCTAGCTGAACCACTGTCACAGTTCTTTCAAAGGTGCTTTGATGAAAAACGAGTCCCCACTATGTGGAAGTGTGGCATTATAACCCCTATTTTTAAAGGCGGTAGCCGTTCCGATCCTGCAAACTATCGTACAGTGACTCTCCTCCCTGTGCTCGCGAAGGTGATGGAAGCAGTCGTCGCTGAGGCTTTGATGGACTATCTGGAAAAATGCAACATCTTGGTAGTGGAACAGCATGGCTTTCCGTCAACACCGGTCATGCACCACCAACCTACTTATTGCACTAGGTAGTTGGACGGAAGTGGCCGATGATGGGGTCGGAGTCGACGTCATCCATCTGGACTTTTCCAAAGCTTTCGACCGCCTCGATCACCGTATCCTACTTCAACGGCTTCAGAGTTACGGAATCGGAGATCCTGTACTTGGTTGGATTGGCAACTTCCCTTACCAACGAAAGCTTCAAGTACGTGTTAGGGGATCACTTTCTAACCCAATTGAGGTGGAATGTGGTGTGCCGCAAGGCTCAGTGCTGGGACCGCGCTTATTCCTGGTGTTTATCAACGACCTGGCAAGAGTCATCTCCTCAAATTCCTGCTTTTCGCCGATGACGTCAAGATATGGCGGGCGATTAGTAACAAGGCAGATCAGGATCTGCTCCAACATGACCTAGATTGCATTTACGAATGGTCAAAGAGTAACAAGCTTCAATTGAACATGGCTAAGTGCAAAGTGATGCACCTGCGTCACCAGCTGGTGAGCGCCTACAAGATTGGAGACCACACCTTGGCAAAGGTTTCTCATGAGCGGGACCTGGGTGTATTGGTACAGGAAGATCTCGGGTGTTCAAAACAAGCAGAGAAGGCGACGAGAACCGGAAATCAACACTTCGGTCTTCTTCGCAGAGCCTTCGGTCGGTTTGAACCATCAATATTTCCCCAAATGCTTAATGCCTACGTGCGCCCGCATGTGGAATATGCTATTCAGGCGTGGCAGCCGTGGCAGAAACAGGATCTCATTGCTCTCGAGACTCCTCAACGACGGGCAACCAAGAACGTCAGGGGCCTCTTTCATCGGTCCTATCAGCTTAGACTGAAATCTCTAAGAATGTACAGCAGTCGATATCGGCGTTTGTGGGGGGATCTCATAACGTTTTACTCGATTCTGCAGAACCAAACCACATTTGCCGTCCGCTGCTAGAATTTAACCCCAACATTAAACTAAGAGGTCACCCTCTGAAACTGACAATTCATTATAGCCGGCTTGAATGCCGTAGAAATTTCTTTTCTCTCCGCGTGTGTGAGCCTTGGAATGCCCTCCCTAATTATGTCGTCTCTGCTCCCAATCTGATGATATTTAAAAAACGTGTTGACGATGCATTGTCTCACTTACATTTCCTTTTATGACTTGTTAGCCAGGGGCTACAAAACGCAATCAAACGATTTCTTGCCAAACGCTCAACCATTGGATTTATGGATTTTTATGTTTAATACGCGAACATCTCCGCTATTTCACATAAGTCTATGGTGAGTCCACCACAACGCTTTTCACTTTATTATGCAATTTATTTTCGCAATAACTTCCATCCCACGGGACTTGTTAAGCGATGCTTTTTTACCCGTAATAAACCATTGTCCATTGTCCATTGTTCATCTGCAGACTGAAACTTGTAGGTACGGAAGACGTCAAATTCACATCTAAAGTAAAGTGAAACACACCCGCCTTGTCGATGCCGTGTTGCATCCATTAGCATCGGTTAATGAAAGTTCTTTATTAAACTAATTCTCCCACAGTGTGTATGTGTTTCACTATCAGCCACCACTATCAGAGTATTAACTGCCGACATATTTGTGAAGCTGTCCTCAGCTTTCGTTCGGCCCCATCTTAAATACTGCGTCCAGGCTTGCTCGCCCTAATGATTTGCGTTTGGCTGGGGTAGAAAGGACCGCGCAAAGCAGTCTGGGTCGCAGATTCGGCGTAGCATTAGGGACGTTCCCCATCTCGTCAGCTTTCTGACAGTGACAACAGGGAAGCCAGGTGGAAGCAGCTTGCTTACACACAGTTTCTGCCACTTGATGTCATCCAAGATGCGTTCCCTTTGGAGAGCAGCCGCAGGTTCAGTAACGTTACAGAATATAACGCTACTATCCACGAAAGAGTCGACACGACGGGGAGTGTTTACTCCACGTGCCTTCTATTCGACAACTTTACCAGATGTTCTCACCAATGGCGGTGGGACTGTCCCTGTCTTCACAAACGACGTCGAAGCAACGGTAGCGTAGGTTTTCTGCTCTAATGCCGGCGTCTTGCTAGGTCCTGGGTCCTCAAGCCCCTTTGAAGTTTTACGAGCCGATCTAGTCCGCTTCTTCTTTTGGTTCACTGAAGCAGGGGTCGTTGACCTTGTATCGCATTGCGTAGTTACCGCCACTTTGTTTGAACGGGCTGATTCAATGGCGGCCGAGGCGGTCAGCATCTTTGGAAGGTTCCCATGTGCACAATCGTCAGACGACTGCACGACTGTCAAAGACGGCACCTGTTTCGATGCCGTGGCAACTAGTTCTCTGGGTTTAGCAGGAGGCTTTTGGTATTTCCGCACCCTACTCTTCTTCAGTTTGATCGGCGCATGAGGATAGCCAGCAATGCTACCTGGATTGACCAGTAGGAGTTGCGACTTCATGGCCGAGTGACAGACCCCAGTGGATGGCGTCAGCAACGTTGCCGTCTATTGCAGCGTCTTCAATCGAAATAGCTAGGGATTTTAAACTCAAATCCATTTTCGTATAGAGCGACGCAATAGAGGCGAGTTTGGCTATCATCTTCTCAACATCTGCCAATCTTGAATTGAGCGCTGAAAGTTTAGCACCGTTAATAGCCGGGCGCATCGATCTTTGAGCGCAGCATTCAGCACAGCTGAAAAGCAAGCAAACGCTGGATGATAGCATTTTAGACTGGTCAGTTTGTAGGCCGGTACAGTTTCGTGATACCAGCAGCAGCAGACGTCACACTGCATGTTGCCAGATAAACCTGTTACTGGCTCTGAACAGTTAACCTGTCCACAAGCTGCAGTAGATTCATCCAACGTGGACCCCATAGGTCCATCAGCCTCGGTGTTTAGCGAGACAACCATGTTCATGTGGAACGCAAAGTAGAATTACAACACGTGTACAATAGTAAACGGCCGCAACAAAAAGGCAAAAAAGGGTGCAAAACGGGATTAAAACTGGGAAAAACAAACAATTCCAGTAAGCGCCAAAGACGCTTTGGCCAGTACCACTTTAATCGATCCAAGATACCTTTGATCAGAGAATATTTGACAATAGCCAAATTACATTTCAAGTGTTTATTCAAACACGGTTTTCCACATTATTTCAGCTAAAAAGCTAGAGCTGTATGGCACGCCAAAAAATCGAGTTACCGCGTAGTACTCACAGGACCAAGACGGTTAAGGGTTTTGAGAGTCAGTTAGACGCCCTTAGTTGGCAACACGAAATCTTTCCCTTCTCCTGACCATTTCGTTTCCTTTTTCTCCCGAGTCTGTCACAGGTACGGCGACACGCACCCAAGGAATTGTCCTCCGTTTCGACAACAATACAAGGCACACAGTTCCTCTACCTGGACATGAGCGGAAAATTATCAAATTTTACAATTTACTAACGGAACAAATCAATCGCTATCTTGCACTGATACAATTCTTCCGCGGCATGAACTACTGAGTTCAATTTACCTAACAATACCTTTTCCACATATCTCTTGACTGGAGGACTTTCGACTACGGAAGGCACATTCTCCTGCCAATACAAAGCTTTAACAATTGGTCATTCTAAGCTCTTCAATCCGCTTTGACCGCTCAAATGGCCGTGGTTTCCCCTATCTCTAATCAATTTCAATACATACCCCGGGGGATCTGCGATCCTTTCTTCGGAACCTATCCTGTCCTCCAAGGCTTCTACATATTTCAACGTTTATTCTTTAAGACTGCACGTGGTTCTGCAGATGATCAACACATCATATCCAGAAAGTATGCTTAGTTCCTGGCCTACCGATCTGGCACAGGAGAGGACCCAGGCACGCAATGGCCACTCGCATAGCGCATCAGTCAGCAGAAAAATAGGACGCAACTTGACTGCGAATAACGGAGCAAAAAAGCGTTCAACCAGAAACATAGCCAGTTACAACTTGCCATTCAATGGATTGGCGGCAGTGTTTCAGGACGTGGTGTGTTTTCGCCTGGCAAGCGTTCTCCCTATAAAAAGCCACAAATGTCCGTTTAACAACACTGCAACGTGGCGAATGTGACTCGCCACCGAATAAAGTCACAGCCCATAACTTCACACTGGCATATCAATTAGAATCATCATACTGGATAGCTTGCTCTTCAATTATCTTCCAATGGATCACTCAGGATTCTCTATCTATTATTTGTCGAGGTATGACTACGATATATGGCAGAGCGATTATGTCCAAACAAATGGATCCCGATCCCACTACAACCAAATCGTTCTTTCGCATGTTCACCATTGCACAGTTCCAAGCATGGACATATGAACAATTTTCTACTGTCACTACAGTTCCCATAAAATGTCTGTACAGCTGTACATACCTGATCATGCCTCATTTGGCGTGCCTCGCATAGTCGAGAATAAATATTTATTTATGTATTTATTTATTTCCATCTTTTAACGTCTGGTTCTTATTCTGTCATTCTCTTCACTCTAGTGTTATCCTTCATTTAAATGACTTTCATCCCCTTTATCTTCCATTTTCTTTCTACTTCTTTCTTACTCCACTTGACCTACACAGCGGGGACTGCTAGTGCATGGAACATGGGCAGCATATGGTTGACCGGGGTGTGTTACGGGTTCTTCGTTTTAGATCTATCGAGACGTCCTAGCACTTTATAATTCTTTGGCTCAACGATCCTCTCAAGAAGGGAAACTCAAGGTATTTTGTATCGTTCCCGTCCTGCTGAAGCTGAGGCCGAATCCTACCTCCAGTACAGCATCCATTATCTTTACATTTCCTGATAGCTCCATGTATTCGGCTAAGGACGACGGTTAATTTTCCAACTGTTAGTGCAATTAATCCTTGAATGCACCGAGTAGTAGAGAGCAGAAGGGAGGCCACGTGAACCGGTAAATCTATCTGTGTCTAAAAAGCTGGTATACTACTTTCATTACTTGACATTTCACCGTTACCTGTCACCCTCCATTACCATTCTATGTATCATAACACGGCCACAGCAATTTCCGGAATATCGATCAGAATCTTCTTCTCCATGCGAAAAGGATCCTACCGGTATGCTTCAATGAATCGAAAATCATTTTGACGGTTAATAAGCTACTCCCAGCTAACAGAGAAATACCAGCTTATTGCATCGTTTTCCAATGCAGGAAAAATGAAATTACGTAAATTTTACCCACCAGATAGTAACTCATCGTCCTTCTCATTTATTAACGTCGCTCATTTTTGTGCCAACGGTTACCAATAATAACCATCGTATTGGTGCATTCAAACACCAATTTTCAGGTTAAGCGGACTAAAAAGTACACATCTCCACGCAATTCCAATCACGTCCATGCAGCCAATCGGATAGCTTCGCCATCTTGAATTCACACTGTTTGCTGTGCCACTAGTGGCCAGCCGATACGCGTGCATTCAGCGTGATTGTTCTGCATGGTTGCTCGGTGTCTGGTGAGGGGACCGTCGAGTCCTCCAATCGCGGGATTTTGAATACGGGCAGTTGCTCATCGGGACAACTGCTTTGTGATTTCTCTAAACGTATGGGTTTTAATGGGGTAAGTTGTTGCGTAGGGTGTTTATAATGAGGTCAGGAAATCCAAAAAGCTGAAACCTGTACTGTCCCTTGCTTAATTGCATGTGTACAAAAGTGGAAAAGTTATTATATAACGGTACGCAAGGGGTCAAAAACGAAACAGAATGTAAAATATCGCTTAGTGTTGGTCGCGCTATGTCTCCGTAAAATGAACGAATTGGCAGTATGTATGGTAAATTTTCCAATATGCGAGTGTCGGTGTATAGCATATGGTTTGTAAGTAGGGACTGGTTTGAAATGGAGGTTACCTGTAGAAGTCGTAACCGTGCAATCGAACTGGTGACTAGAATCATTATTAATTGTTAGATAACTGACTGCGTTTGAGTAAACTGGTCCCCTGCTCTGAAATGAAAGGTAATATATATATATATATATATATATATATATATATATATATATATAATTTTTTAAACGATTTTAAATGTGTAATATACCTCTGTTACCCCAAAATCCTCTTAAGCTCCGAAATGATTAATCATAGGATTTGATGCTGACATACCATTACTTCAAGCAAAATCATTTTGCGTGCACCAAAGTCCTTCCATTTAGCACAACTAGCAGAAAATGGTTGATGCTCACAATAAGAAACAGCTGCAGTCCCCACCCCTAAATGTAACATTCTTCTGAGTCCACAGTTGTATACCACAAAACCATTTGTAGTTAAACACAAATTTTCTTTCAGGAAACTACGTTGCCGAAAACTCTTCAATCTCCCATTTTACATGTATTGTGCAAAACATGCACGAGTAGATAGACTTAAACACAAAAAATAATACACGTACAACTTTCTTTCTTATGAACATACCAGTATTCCTTATTACCTTCATTAACCCATATATGCATACATATATAGGCATGTACGTAATCTCTCTCTCTCTCTCTATATATATATATAGTACGAATGTGTTGTTATATTGCCTGAAAGAAAACTTGGGTTTAATTACAACTGGTTTTGTGGTATACAATTAGGGACTCAGAGGAAGGTTACATTTAATAGTTGGGACTGCAGCTGTTTGTTAATTTGAGCATCGTACATTTTCTGCTAGGTGTGCTAAGTGGAATGCTTTTGATGCACGCAACACGCTTTTGCATGAAGTAATGGTATGTAAGCATCGAAGTCCATGATTGCTCAGTTCGAAGCTTAAGAAGTTGTTGGGGGAACAGGTGCTCTTTAAACATTTAAAATCGTTTTGAGGGATATTTCCTCGGGAAGTGTGCCGGAGTTAAGCTGTTATATGCGGTGAAGTAGGGAAGATGAAAATCGGTAAAGGTAGCCGTAATAGATAAAAAAAGACATAGTGTGCTGTGTTCATTGATCTTAACTGAAGATGCAGCCGGTTTTACGTTACTTATTATTGTCGCAATTTAAGTAAAATTAACTTGCTACTGGGTAGACTAACAAGACGTACTGAGTGGGAAGTGAATGCTTGGAGCCACGGATTGCCAGTAGAATGAGAACCGATGCACATGACGACGTTGTACTGATATACGTCTTGCGTTGGTAGGGTGGTGTATGATTGTATCAGGTGGGCAGAAGGACGCTCAAACCATATGCAAATATTCTCGTCTTTGTGGGGAGCGTTGAGAACGCTCGTCACCCAGCAAGCGAGAATACTGAAAATGCTTCATCAAGTATTAGTACAGGACGAATTGTGGGTACTAAGAGGTAAACATTCCAAAGGCACAGCGAAATAAGGAAACAAGGTTTAAGAAAAATGTAGGGCTACAGCGGCATGTTATTCATTGAAAATAACTGCATACGGTGAACTTACTCTGTTCTTAATAGATGAGCTTGTTGTTCGCATTGGTTGCAGTGTTTCGTCACACGTCAAGATACAGGAATTGGCCCATAGTTGTCTGAAGCTTACGGGACCACCCACTGAACGTTGTGAGCTTGTAATCCGCCGCAAGGAATATGCACACTTTCCATGTTGCATAGGCGATGTGGGACGACAATGCACAGTGACAGAGGGCGGCCCTGAAAAGTACCGTTGCTCCGTTCTCTAAGGAATGTAAAAGGTAAAGTGGAAGACGAAGGAAGACCAGATCCCGTGCCATGAGAGGGGACGACTAATTCACGTACGTCACAGGGTGATCAAGGGCGGTAATGAGGACGGCGGATTGCGGCTCATGCGTACTGTGTCTCTGAAATGGAGGTCATCATTGAACTTTGATGTTACCTTAGGCTGGCATTCACCAACACCTGATATAGAGGTACCAGTCGGCGGGAGGAGGGCCAGGGGCAACGAAAACCTTGACGTTGTGGGCAGCGCATATTACTTCGACTATGAAAGGGATGTCATCATTGGATTGCAAACTTACCTTCGTACATTTATCGCTGATGAACGCTCAAGTGGGGAGAATACGTGGGAAAATAGACAGTGGCATGGTTCACTGTGAAGTCGGCGCATGTTATTTTGCCTGTGGGAGGGCTGGCATTGATGAAATGACAAGAGACCTGTAACCAGGTTTCAAAGATGCGTCTTATTACGGAGGCTGTAGTTTGAGGAGACGCAGTGGCAGCGATAAGTAGGATGACGAAGGGCGGCGCATAACACTGTGCCTCCGAAAAAGAAGTGACTATGGGAATCCAATAGTACCTGTGTCTAAGAATGCATTATGCATCACATGCGAATGACAGTACGCGGGAGTAGGCGAAGTGGCTGAGATAAGTATTAAGGCAAACGGAGGTGCATATCACTTGAGCGCTGAAAGAGAAGTGATCATGGAAATCCAATGGTACCTGTGGCGATGAATCAATGATGCAGCACTTGCCGGTGGCAGTATGTGGGAAGAGGCGCAGTGCCGCTGATACATGATAAAGTGTTAGCGGATAAGCAGCGGTGGATGGAACTGGTCCAGGACGTTGGGAAACTGGATGCAAAAAAATGACGGAAGTTTGAACAATTCAGAAATATTCACCACTAGTTGGGTGAGCGTGTATACGGCTCGGAATCCACCAAGGGTGAACACTGAGAAATGGTTTCGCCAGCCTTATAAGAGACCACCGTGACAGTTCAAAATCAAGGTAAACCGGACATGGGAAAATGAAGTCCTTAGGCAGTACAAAATGTAATATTGTTGAAAAGACGTGTTACCTACGAACATCTGGTGTGTAAAATACGCGGTGGTATTTAGACGCATGGCGTTCCGTATCAGTCTGCAAGCGACGTGACGGTCAGAGTAATAATGCATTCGAAAGGAATATGCACGCGTTATAAAGTCAAATGTGCACGTATAATACAAAAACCGGAGGTGCGACTAAGTAGATATGCTGTGTCACATATTACGTGCAGGCGGACAAGTAGTGGCCGACCACTGAAGTACGCACCACAAAGAGACAGGGGTTCTGAAAGAAAGGTTTCGTGTAGGCTGAGCCATAGTGTCATACCACCCAAATAGGTGGCACGCATACACAGCAGTTCTGAACGCTACAGGTGTACAGCCGATACACTTATCGGAGATGCAACGGAGTATATATGCGGCAGCAAAGGTTTCGTGGAGGCTGAGCAGTAGTCGCGGATAACCCATATAGGCATCACGAATAGATAACAGCTTTAAAAGTCAGTTGTTAAGAGCCGATTCACTTACCGGGGGCGCAACGGGGTATATTGGCTGGGGCAAAGTTGCATGGAGGCCGAGCAATAGTGTCGTATCACCCAAATAGTTGGCACGCATACACAGCAGTTCTAAAAGCCACATGTGAACAGCCGATACACTTACCGGAGGTGCAACGGAGTAGATAGGGACGACGAAGGTAACGTGGAGTCTGAAATAAAGAACAAGAAGACGGAGAAAAGGGGGACTTATCCGAAAACCTTACTTCCCTAAGTAAACTTTCACGGTCAAGGCGTCTACACCTTGTGTAGACAACATACCGGCACAAACAGCCGGCTGTCGTGCCAAAGTAAGTCGGCAGCGGCAAGATAGCCCCTTGTGACTTTCACTGCCCCGCGCCATAATCGGGCATTGCCCTGCAGATAACTCAGCACTAAACACACTTTAAACAGGCAATCCGATTAGGAGACGGCAGCAGACCCACCACTGGTGTCTACTGCAAGCAATGTCCTGTAACGTCTCTAGCCAAGCACAAGGAGAGTCCCGTGGACTCAAGCCAGGAAGGCGAGACGGACAAACGGCACCCAGTTTGGTCGTCAGTGACATCGTTTCCTGGTGCCAAGTGAACTTCTGTCCAGCCTTTCGCCAACGTACACCTGGCAGACTAAACCAAGCCGTCCTAGGTAAGCGGTGCCCAGACATGCGTAGCACGTGCCCGAGCCAACGCAACTTATTCAGTGCCATCTGTTGTTCTAGGGAGCTAGCATGTATATCCCTACCCAGTACTAGCCTATGCACATCATCGTTGCGGACACGCTGGTGCCATCCGACACCAGCAATGTTTCGCAGACAACGATGCTCAACGATTTGAAGGCGTCTTAGATCTTCCGACCGAAGGGGCTAAGTCTCACTACCATAGAGCAGGACGGCCTTCACCGTGGCCTTGTATGCCAGGCCTTTCAGACGGAGGAAAACTCCCTTCTGTCACCAAAGATGCCGCAGGTTCAAGAAGGTAGCTCTGGCTTTTGCAATGCGTGAGCTGACGTCAGTTTCTATGCGCCCGTTGTTTCTAATGCAGCTGCCAAGATAAGTGAAATGATCAACCACCTCGAGTTCTTCGTTAGCAAGCGTCAAGGGGTCAACAAGTGGCTGGTGGTCCTGCAGTAACACTTTGCACTATGAAGGTGCGAAGTGCGTACCAAATAATGGGACCACTCCGGACAGGCTATTCAGACTTGATTGTGCGAATCCAACCTCGCCGAAAAGCAAGACGATATCGGCTGCGTAATCTAGATCAACTAACCATTCGCTAGCATACATCGTGAGATTCCACAAGGGAACACTCCACGATAGAATCCACGAGGAAATTGAACAAAAATGGGGAAATCGGGCAACCCTGACGAACGCCACTGGTGGTCGGAAAGCTATCCGACAGGACACCGTAGACCCTGACACGGCTTGTGGTGTTCGAGTACAGAGCACGTAGGATTTTTACATATTTCGTGGGAACACCTTTCTGCGATAGATTTTTAACAGAATCGATCGATCGACTGAACCGAACGCACTCTTGAAATCGAAGAACATAGCTATTGTCGGTCTGCGGTTTGCGTGGCGCTGCTCTAGAGCCAGCCGCAAAGTGACTTGATGGACGTCCTGGACGGAAACCGGCCTGCCCTTCCCTACTTCAAGATTCCAGTTCCGCAGTGAGGCGACGAACTATTACCGAGGCCAATAAGTTTGTCACGACAAATGTTGACGTCCCGGAAGGGACTCGAACCCTCAATCTTTGGCTCCGGAAGCCCCTACGGTTTTCTTCGCAGCAGTTGCCACCTAGTGGCGAAGGTGTTCCGCACAAGTAGGCCACTATTGCTCTACATTCCACAGCAGAGAGTCGTGTGATTGGCCGAGCAGCGGTTTCACGTAACTAATCTTGCATAGACAACCGCGGCATTAAATGCAATCACACGGGATGCATCGCTAGTCAACGGGATGGCCTACACATGACAGCAGAAATCGTAGTAAGTCCACTGGTACTTCAACTTGCGTACGTTGCCCTGCATGAATACGGACACCTCAATCACAACCTGCATGCATCTCGCGCTGCCGCCTATGGCAATAGGTTTGTTGATCAAAGCAGCGGAGGACGCATTGCCACAGGTATTCAGTGGTTACCACAACACCCTTTCAAAGAACGTTAAGCAAGTATAACACTGTGAAACCGGCAAGCGGTTACCTGAAGCAAGCGGCATAGACAGATTGTGCCAGGTCCCACTAACCTACAGCATAAGAGCCCTTATTGGGGCCTTTTATACACGGACTTTCACATGGCCCAGCAGCCACTTCTGTGGGCAAAGAATCCACAGGTTCAAGGAGGCAGTTATGACATGTGCCATGCGTCAGTTGGCGTCAGCATCTAAGCGCGTATTGTCATTCTGGGTATGCACGGCGCTGATAGCACGTAAAGCGCACAGCGCTTTAAGTAAAAAACACAGGAACCTGTGAAAAGTTAGGATTGCAGAATGACAATGCATACAAACTTATAAAGCAATGTAGCTGTTCTGTGCAGCAGATGTGTAAACTTCACACTTTCCGATTGTAAGGGAAATCCCGGGGTAAAACTTTACGAGGCAACACGCAATTTACCGTCATTTGAACCTCTAAAGAAACGCAAAGTTATGTGCCTCAGATTTAACTTACGTGCAGCAGTGCATACATGTGTATGCCGGCTCACCATGGTATCCCGCACAACTTTGATGAAACCATCGCCCGCATACGTCGCAACTTATCCAATCCACTTGCTCGCAGCTCACCGAATCATCATCCTCTTGCTGACCCACAGCGCAATTTGCGCTGTCCGCATCTTCACCAGCCGTCGCCCTCCTTGTACGCCATGTGTTTGTGCGGTGACGAGCGGAAGTTCTTGTTTTCAGGGTACGGAATTTCAATTGCCGTGATATCATGCTGGGACCCGCAACCTCCACCACACGGGGTCTCAAAGGTGACTTCTGTTTGTGACGCCTACAACCACTGTCAATAACCCTAAAAACACCAGGACTGGAACGATAGGAAAATCCCTTGAGTGTTCCTTCTTGAGCGGATCGTTGAGCCAGGAAATGATAAGGTGCTAGGACGTCTTGATAGATCTAAAACGGAACACCTGTAACACACCCGGTCAACCATTTACGGCCCATGTTCCATGCACTAGCAGTCCCCGCTGTGTAGGTTACGTGAAGTAAGAAAGAAGTAGAAAGTAAATGGAAGATAAAGGGGAATGAAAGTCATTTAAATGCAGGATAACACCAAAGAGTAAGAGAATGATAGAATACGAACTAAAAGCTGGAAGATGGATATGTTCAGGATAAGGGAAAGGTTTTGTTTTGCCACCCAAGAGCGTCTAATTGACGCTCGAAACACTTAACCGTAGGCTAACTGGCTAATCTCTCTGGAAGAGAGTTCCAGCGCTCGATAACTGTACGCGATAACCGAGTTTCCGCTCTGATCCTGTCAGAAAGCGGCTTGCGTAGCTTCATGGGATTACCGCAAAGACAAGTCAACCTAGCCGGGCTAAATAGCTAGCTCAGGTGCTGTGCAACCTTCCGTATTAAAATGCGGTAAGTAAGGATTAGATCTCCTCAAAGTCGTCTGTAGCGCACTGAATACATACCCAAGCTAAGTAGACGCTCGGGTATGTCCGTCTCCGTAACCCGAATTTGGTACCTGCTCATAAAACCCTCCCGAGCTCCATTTTGTCCCGAACAAGGCAGGGCGAGCAAGCCTGGATACAGTATTCCAGCTGGGGTCGAACGAACGCTGAGAATAGCTTCACAAATATGGCTGCAGTTAAGACGCCAAAAGAACGGCGTATTAACCGCAACATTCTGAAATCCCTACTTGCGGCCTTCTTCCAGTTGTTACCGGAATGCAAAGACGAGGAATGGCCGAAGCGTAGGTCTACCTGGTTGGAGACAAGGGGGAGTTCGACCTCACCGAGTACGTAGCTCGAAGGGGGGAAGTTGCTTCTATACGCAGGACGGAACACAGCCTGATTAATGGGCTGTAGCAACAAAGTAATTTAGTCCCAGAGTCTGTCCAGGGCATGCTGTATGGCCTCAGAACCCCCAGGAACATTTACAAACTTCCATAGCTTAAAGTATTCAGCAAACAATAGGGGTGCTACTCTAAGCTCTCCAGGGAGCTTGCTTACGTAGGTGGAAAACAGCATTGTCCCAAGGACCCAACCCTGTGGGACACGGCTAAGGACCGCTTACCTAAAGCATAAGCTGCGATCCACGCGTACACACTGCGCTCTTCCCTGCAAAACCGCAGATACCCAGTGAAGAGCGCGGTCAGATACCCCGTAGGAGCTCAGCTTTTGTGATAGTCTCAAGGGGGTACCTTATCAAAAGTTTTCGAGAGGTATACGGAAAGCATATCCACTACGTGGCCATTGTGCACTGCCTCGGCCCAAGCTTCAAGAGCAACCAACCAATTCGTACGACACGAAAACTCATTCCGGAATCCGTGTTGTGCACTAATGAGTAGATTAAATCTATTCAGCTGACCTTCCAACGAATCTGTCATCAGCTTTCCAAGCAGTTTCACAGCGGGGCGTCAGACTGACTTGCCTATAATGGACCGACAGCCTCGTTTCAGTGAATACAAGTATATCGGGATGATACCCATCTACCAGCAGACCTATCTCACCCATCTTATTCCATAGGCTGCGCACATTGCTTAGCACTATCTGAAGGTATTCATAATGTCCAGCCCTGGGTCGCGCGCTGCCAGTACTGGCACTGGTAGGGCGGAAACAGGCCGCCGGCTGACCAACCGAAAACCCATTAACCGGAGACCTTGTTCGGCGGCCGCTCGCCTGGTTATGAAGCATCTAATGGCCTCTTTAGCTTCAGCCTATCCGCTAATGCAAGGTCTGGCTGAACGCTAACATTAGCGCCCTCCAATGCGAAGGCAAACCGCAACAGCGCGTTGCGTTCCTCCGGGGTGGATAGGCATACAGGAAGTAAGCGCGGTTGAGGGTTTGGGGCGTTAAATGGAAAGTTACCCAACCTAGTCCGTTTCCTGACCATTTCTTCGCAACGGCTGCGTAACCTCCTCCACTTCCGTAACACAAGCGTTACGACAACGCCGCCGTATGTCATATAAATCACGCCTTGTTAAAAGAGGGTTATCTTGAGGACGCACAAATGCACACATCTCCCGCCTCCGACGAAACGTCTTCATTAGGTTCAGCGCCAGGCTTTCCTGGTTCGCTGTTAGCCGCCCCCTTTTGTCATACAGACAAGGCTTCTCCCTGTGAAAACTTTGCGAATGCCAAAGACAGTCGTTTCCACTCTCTAACATTCTTCCTTAAAAGCCGCTGAGAACCGCGCAGGGCAACTGTAACACCGGTACCTGTTAAATATATTCATCAGGCGGATACCCAGCAACATTCAATCGCTTACTATGCACGCACACACACCGCATATATTGGTACTGGCATCTTTTCGGTAAGTTCAAGTTCAAGCGGGACTGGAACGATAGGATAATCCCGTAAGTGTTCCATCTTCGGCGGGTGGTTGAATCAGGAGTTGGCGGACTTTGTAACACTGA
>OX104067.1:39352735-39598628 GCA_944474145.2 Dicrocoelium dendriticum | reverse complement strand
AATGTGGCTAAGGCAGTTGCTGTTTAACCAAGGTCGAGCGGACCAAAGAATGAACCGGAACCCTGCCTCGTCTATCACCAAACACCTCATGACCACTCGTCACCAGGTGAACCCAATCGATTCATTCAAGGTGTTATTGCGCAACAGGAACCCGAGGTTGTTGGCAATTGGCGAGGCGCTACTGATAAGGTTGAATTGTCCCGTGCTCTGTGCCCAGAAACAATTGAGGCAATCTAATTGATTGCCTTGGACCTGATTACGTCATTCTTATCATTCTTATCTTTCTTATCATCTTTGTTACTAAGTGTGGACCCTATATATTGCGTGTTTTGTCTTGCCTGTATTGCGTCGCGACTGACGAGAGCAATCGAAATGTTAACATATCGCAACCTCTGTCTTCTTACTGCATTAATGAAGTGGCTGAAGGGGACTCAGTGTTTCAAGTTCCTCCCAGGTAGTCGAGTTGTTGATTTGGATTATGCTAATGATATCGTCTTGCTGGGTGACGATCCACACGTCGTCCAACTTGCATTAAACCGCTTGGCGATTGAAGCATCAAAGTACGGTATGTACTTTTCTCCGTCCAAATGCAAGGCTCTCTTCCAAGACTGGCAGGTGCCTCTGCCTGCACTCACTCTCGCTGGTGAGACTCTAGAGGTTGTGGAGAGCTTTGTCTACTTGGGAAGTTGCATCACTGCTGGCGGGGCTGTTGGAGACGAGATTTCGATGCGCACCTCGAGAGCAGGCCTGGTTTTTTTAGGCTGAAGCATTTGTGGCGTCGCTACGACATTCGTCTCTCCATCAAAGGGCGGGTCTATTGTGCAACTGTTCGTGCTGTACTGTTGTACGGATGCGAGACCTGGTTCATTCGTAAGATGACTTGCGCAGGCTATCCGTTTTCGAGCAACGCTGTCTGCGGTCCATTGCCCGTGTGTGGTGGCAGCACCACCTAAGCAATGTGGAAGTTAGACAGCGTGTCTTGGGACGTGGAAGCCACTCGCTCGAGGAGCTCGCCTCACTGCATCAGCTGCAGTGGTTGGGACACGTATTGCGCATGTCTGTCCAGCGTTACCCCCGTCATGCGTTGTTTGCGGTTGCTGGACAGGGTTGGAAGAGACGGTCTGGTGGACAGTCTACAACATGGAGAAGCCGCTTGAAAAAGCTGACCAAACAGTTGGCCTCGGCAGGTGGTTGTCGACTACCTGGTTGGGGTCCGAGAGATGAGGATACTTGCTAGCTGAAGACCTTGGAAGCAATGGCTCAAGATCGATGTCAATGGCGGACGTGTGCATCAGTGTGTTGCGGTGTCCCTTCTTCCTCCCCCTAAAAAAGAACAAACTGAAAAAATTTCAAAAACTGTGAGTGGTAAAATAGACAAAAAGCATTTGTTGTTGCTCTTTTCTTATTATTCATATTGTTTTCCTATTCAGTTATGATTCCGAGGGCACAATATCTGTAACACAGCTTGTGTATTATATATATATATATATATATATATATATATATAAGCATTACCATGTTAGGTTTTCTAAAAATTTCGTCTTGTAAACTTTAAGAAATTTGCGCGTTGCTGCTTCAATACAGTTTACTGACCTGGTGATCGCTGATGGTACCTAGGTAGCACGTCGTGCATGCCCAAATTCCATCATAGATAACTGATTGTGTATGATACTGGGTCATAGTGTTTTCAAGACTACCTAATTTATTGGTTACGGTTTTCTAGACTGCATTTCGCCATACATTTTGAATGTGGACTCACATTCGACCGAGTTTTCATGGTCGCGCTTGCAAATCAACTGATTCATGTTTACTACTACGTTGTCGCTTTATCATTGAGTGGTGGAAGGACGCAGCTGCTGTTCATTTTACAACTTTATGGTACAATCTGACATTTTTCCTCCGCAGCTCTGAACGCCACGCGCAAGGTGACTCCTTTTCTTCATTTATTGTTGCTACACAAAATCTCGAATTCTACTCCATACCTCGCGTTCGAATGATCCCGCTCGTTCTTGGACGCTGTCTTGCATAGCGTTTCGCCTGATTTCCAATGACTGCTAACGGAATATCGGACCTTAGCGGTCTGCGCCGCGTGCTCACCAAGGCAGGATTTGATGTTAACAGATGTAAGTGCACAAGGCGTACGATACATTTTGTGGAACTTATTTTCAACCTTTATTTAGTTGTATAAATAAGTCTTTTGGCTCCATTTATATTTTCTGGCTGTTTGTTCAGCCGTTTAAACGGGGAAAACTATGTGCTTAATTTTCCTCGCATAGTTTGACTTGGGTAACGAAAATGGATTATCGTATCCTTTCAAAATCAACTCTTCTTCATTTGTATGCACCTTGACAGTTATGGGAGGACGTCGCTTACTTTCACCCTACATTTTGTCCTCCACTATGTACATTCCTTGTGTTGTTGAGACATTCTCGTTTATCTCGGCACAGATTGTTGTCGATTGCAAGGTACTTCATCGTTTCACTTTAGTAACCTGATTAGCCTACCTCAATTCGGTTTCTGTACTCTACTTTTGTTCTGCGATATTATTTAATTATCTGAGACTTTCTGGGCCATTATATCTTATTACTCCCTTCGAATTCCGCATTAACTGCTGTTCAAAGGCGCCTGAATTTTTGTTTCTTGCTTTTTCATAAGTGGATTCCATTACTTTGACCTGGCCACTATTTTTTGCACACAAAGGTCATTACCTAGTGTTTGGTGTTGCTTATGTGAACAGTGCTACGAAAGATGGGAACATGTACGTCAGCGCCTGCCCGTACCCTAAAGGTGGCGTGCTTGTCTTGTAATCTGACGGCGCTGGTTCGAGCCTGCGCAGTATCCTTAGCCCACGTGCGACTGGTGGTGGTTGCGCGGCATCGAAACGTTGGTACTGCGTACCGGCGTATTGCTGATACCATGTACGTCAGCCCAGATTAGTTCATCTGGCCATCGGAAATGCGGTTGCATGTATTCACGCTTCGAAGTTATCACTGTCGTGAACAATCTCTTCTGCATACATCATTACGCTAGCGCGGGTTCGATAGGCAACCTACGTATGACGTTGATCATTGAATACTGGGTATACAGTTAAGTGGAAAGCAGTTTCAAAATTGGATTTGTAATTCAGTTTATTTACATGCCCAGTGAGGTCACCGCCTCGAGTGCCTCGTACACATCCCGACTGGTTCAAGCTGAAAGCTGACATTGTCCAGTCGGTCAAATTCGCTTTACGACTAGCTGCATCTCAAGTGAACAATTGAAAGCAAGCCATGGGAAATTTTATAGTAGGTATCATTCACCATAGGACAGTAGGGTTGGTGGTACTCGATACGCCTTGACCCCATTGTCTTTATTGTTTTGCCTTTGCTTGATACCTTCTCTACTATATTAGTGTGTTTTACTCGATTTCTGGTGTCACTAGCAGGCACTACCTGTGCATTCCGACCCGTGAAGCTGTACCCGTGGTCTGGCCAATGACAATGATTCAAACTTATGACTCGTACTCCACGAGTCACTGCTCCGAACCTGCATAAATACGCGCGATGTCGCAGAAACCCAGCCTGTATGAAGCTACTGACAGATGCGTGACAGCGACATCGGTGCAAAGAGTTGGTGTACTGCTAATACCTACATACTATATTTATGTGTATATTTAACACATGACCAAAAGAAGTGCAATTAGTAGAGTACCATAACATCGATATATACATTGTGACGAAAAGAGAGATGATTTACAAATTTGTTATTATGGGAGTAAAGTCTCACAACATGTCCGCCATTGAGTGCGAGTTCTTGCTGTGTCCGAGAGGGTTTCCACGCAGGTCGTGTGCCTTGCCCATCTCCTCCCCCTACTCGGGAGTCCAGAGCGCCAGACCACGACCAACTTTGAGGCTAGCAATCCGTTGGCCACATTATTTTCGCTTCCAGCCAATCTCTGCTCTGGCAATGGGGGCACGGCGAGGTAAACGCTGAGTTGGCATGTGTAACACGTAACCATGCCACCGAAGGCGGTGTAGTGAAATTATGCCGTTCAGCGGCCGGCAGAGTCTGTCTGATCTGAGATTCCATTGATGAAATCATTATTAATGTGATGTTGCCACCAGCTGCGCTCCGAAGACAGCGGCGCTAAAAACAGACATCCTTTGAACATCTTTTGTACGACTACGCCTAATCTTGCAACCATAGAACAGGACCGCTCTCACTGTGGCATTGTATATTCGGCTCTTCAAAGAGTAGCTGTGGTCACGTCCACAACAGAGATGGCAAAGGTTAGCAAAAGTAAAAGACATCAGCAGTACGCCGGTACGCAGCAACGACGCTTTACAGCCGTGCCTGAACTACCAGTCGCACGTGGGCTAAGAATACTGCAAGGGTCGCCCGGTCCCTACACAGGCTCGAACCCGCGCTCTCGGATTACAAGATAGACTTACGACCCTTAAGACTAAGGGCCGGTTAGGAAAAGTAACCAGAGCCTTAAAGACGCTCAAAGATGCATCCGTGAAATTATATATTTATATAAACATATGGCTGGCGGCATCCGGTTTCGGATTTGCCTGTCACTGTGGCCAGCCATAGGACGCCTGCGCCTACAGAGGGACCATGGGTGGCTTGCGCTGCACCACCCACAGCTCCAACCACACCCCATATCCAGTGTAAACCCGAAGGAATAAGACTGGGAGGCATGTGGATGGGAGCCACGTTTCGTCAACGGAGCCGGCCCACACTCCTTCACAGGCAAACACAAGCACGCTGTATTCAGGAATCAAGCGCACACAAGACAGTGGCTGGATCGTAGTCCCGCTCCACACTGAGTGCATGGAAGCGCTCTTTGAGCCTAGCACGGCCACAAAGACCGTGCACCCTGTCCCCTCCAGCAGCGACCAACTGTCTCCTGGAGCCAGTATGGACGAAGTAGTGGGTAATAGACAGGTAGGCACCTTGTCAACAAGCACATCAAGCGCAACCACACCGGGGATATCAAGCAGCAGCTAATCACTTGTAACGAATAATGAATACAGATACGATGGCATAACTCTTCGCTAAATTAGCATATGAAATAAGTTGGTTAGCAACGAATCCGCGATAAGTAAAAAATGTCCACAAGTTACTTTAAAATGTTAAAATGCAACAAGTTTCCCGAAGATAAGCGCAATTAGTGTAAGCAACGTGGTCAGTTAGAAGATTATTCAGGTATGCAGAACAAAGCAAATAAAGTGAAAAGAAATTTATCCAACTTAAAAAGACTTGTATATATAATACACCCAATAGTGCAATTGGCATAGTGCCACAACGCTTGGGAAATACAATAAACAAACGAAGAGAGAGGGACAGAATATGAACCAGTGTTTATGGGAGTAGAGGGTCACAGCAGGTCGCCATTGTGCACAGTTTCTTGTCATATCCGAAAGCGTTTCCAGCCATGCGTGTTCCTGATCCTTCACACCTCAGTCCTGGCCCAAGTCATACTTTGGCCACTTTGCTTTCGCTTCCAGCCGACTTCTGCGCACGCGGAGGGCATGGCAAGGTAAACAATGAGTAGACATGCGAAGGACATACTTAAGCCACTGAAGTCTGCGCAGAGAAATTATGCTGCTCAGTGGCCAGCAAAGTCTATCTGATATGAAAGTCCTCCGTTGAACTTCATCATTACTAGTGTGATGTTGCCTTCTTTCATCAGCAATGCTTCGAAGGCAGCGGTGATAAAAAAACAGAGGGCCTTTCAAGATGCTTTGCGCAGACAAGCCAAGTGTTTCAGTCATAGAGCAGAACTGCTCTCATTGGGGCATTGTAAACTCGGCCTTTCAGTGATAGACTCAGACTGCCTCGAGGCCAGAGATGCGGAGATTAGCAAAATCATCCCGGATCTTGGACACGCGAAAAGAGACCTCATCCGTTAAAACATTAGCGTTGAGTCAGCTTCCAACGTAAACGAACTTGTCTACTGCTTTCAACGAATGACCTGAAAGGGTTAGGATAGGAGCAGCACTTAGCCAGTCCTGCAGGAAGACCTTACACTTCGATGGTACGGTCATTCCAAACTGGGAGACAGATACCTGGGCCAAGAGCTTTGCAACGCTTTTTAGGCGAGGCTCAGCAGCCTGTTGCCTAGTACCCCAGAGCCGCAGCGTGCTACTTAGTTAAGTAGATTTCCTTTAGACTAATTATCACAGAAAGTGCGCCCACCATGGGTGAACGGCCGAAGTTCACTTCACATTCAGGTCCTGACCTAACCAATATACTCAATTACTACTAACCCTCTTTTTATTGTTATATATAAATTGTTAGCGTTGAGGCAGCTTCCTAGGTAGACGAACTTGTCCACTACTTCCAAAGGATAACCTGAAAGTGTTAGAGCAGGTGCAGCTCCTAGGTAGTCCTGTAGAAAAGCCTTATGCTTCGGTCAGGAGAAGCTCGTTCCGAACTGAGAGATAAGCACCTAAAACTTGTACTGTGCATTTTGAGCGATCTGCAACAGATTGCAAATTAAGTGGATGTCGTCTGCATACTCCGAATCGCGAAGTCGATCCCCGGACGCAGCTCGATGCCGTTGGGTTCGCAGTTTCCCAGAACATTCAAAAATGTCCCAAGCAGCACTGTCTCGCGCTGCTGCTGATACTGAAAGCGAGAGACGAAAGTCCACCGTGCACCCTCACTCGACCAGAGCTACAAAATTAATGGCTTGAAGGATATTCACATACTTCTCGAGAGCTCTTTTTTAACAGTAACATCAGAGAGTAATTCGGTCTACTGAGTTGAACGTGGCTCTTACATCTAAGAAGTCAGAGATTGTTGACCGGCCGACCGTTTGATAACGCTCCAGTATTTGGCGATGCAGTGATCAATGCAACTCCGACATGACCGAGACTCAGCTCGCTCTTCGCGTATCTTTTGTCCGCGTAACAAGATGAACTTTTTTACAAGCAGAGCAAGAAGCATTTTGGACGCAATGTAAGTGAGACTACACCCGTGAGAGTTATCGCAATTTGTTCGGGTACCCTTTTTGGAGACGGGCGCGATGTCGGCTTGGCTTCAATCGAGCGGAAGTACTAAGTGATCCAAGCCTTTTGGAGGATGTAATTTGACTGTCGTGCAAGTGATGGGCCTCCATCTTTGAGACAGTCAGAAGAAGTTTGTCTAAGCCAGGAGCCTTGCGGCCCTTTAGGCGAAGCCCATAGCAACCTGTTACGTAGTACCTCAGAGCCGCAGCGTGCTACCCAGTTAAGTACGGCAATAAAGTTCCTTTGGACGAATTACCACAGAAAATGCGCCAAAGTTCACCTCAAATTCAGGTCCTGACCCAACCAACACATGTCAGTTACTACAAACCTTCTTTCTATATAGTAAACCTCATGTCATCTTGTGGATCGTTAGGTTTGTAGAATTTACCACAACACCCTGAGAGATGCTTCTCTTTACATGGATTCAAACAGGTAGTTGAAAACCTAATTGGATCCCAAATTCTCCAGTGTGAACACATTTTTTCACACTGATCGTACCCAGTCACAAAGTACTTATTGAGTCCTACGCCTTATTCTTCGCCACTGATAGCTAGTTAACATATGACAGTCCCAGACACTTTGGCTCACCTATCAGCGGGATAGAGGTTCGCATAAATAATACAATGTATAGACGTGTGGACTATCCCCTCAAACTGGTGCTTATCAATGCTCGTTCCTTAGTCCATCAAGTGCACTTGTTCCGTTGCCCTTCATAAGCCTTACATCCCACGGAATCTTCATCGATCCACCTTATCATCACTTTGTTTCACTGTTTCACGGGTTAGCTCAGTTGTGTTTCCATCACACTCCGGATTGTGTCAACCGAATTTTCGTTTCTGTTTTGCACAAACATCCATTTCAGTCTATAGTAATCTTTACGACTTTAACCCCTTCAGCATTGTTAATTACAGATGGCTTTTTCTAGCTAACGAGTTATATGGTACGCCGCGATCGACTTCCTTATCTCGTTGCACGGAATAACAATGATGGTCTAAGTTCATAAATTATCTTGAGCCCCATTTCTTCCTTTTTCTCCCATAGTTTTTCCACTGTTATTTGTCACTGTGATCTCTGCTCTCATTACGTTGCAGTTGTTAAAAATACCGCCCGAGATGGTAACCAAGCAACAGAGGACATGTTGGAAAAACTGTCCGTCATGTCGGATGATGCATCGTCTAAGATGAAACAAGCCGTCTTTGAAAACTACAAGCTATTCATCAAAGCCGGCAAGGCTGCCACCGAATTAGAGGCCACGGTTCATCAAATTCACAGCGATTTTACCGAAAAGGAACAGGTTATGAATGCACTTGTTGATATTTGTCTGTTTACGGGTACGCTGTCATCTCATCATTATCAATGGTTGGATTTTTTTCTTTGGTTAAGTCTACGTAGGTTGCGATTGCTGTCACATTGTACACTCCTCTTAGTTGAATTCATTCGGCCTTCGATTGATTTTGTATTGAAGTCGGTCAGCTGCAGCTGATTTGAATGTCAAGGTTAAATCGAGCAATTTCTAATGGGTTTAATCAGCTTCTCCTTAAAAAGAACGACAAGAGCAAACTGCTTTAGCGAAATTTACACGTTTGCATCCGCGTGACTTCATTTTGTCATCGCCAACCCGCAGTGAAAAATCCCGATTGCAACACCTAACCACTATCTGGATATGTCAAAGAACGTTTCCCTGCAATTTAAGCTAACCCCATCGCTGTCACCCTCTTCTGTAAAAGATGTATGTAAACTGTGTTTCATTATAGCGCACCTTATCATGTAGACGGCATTTCTAATTATTTCGGCATCCGCTCGGGGCGATGGTGCACACACATGTGCCTCTCGGCACTTCACTTGGTTTTCGGCATCGCTATTTTACCGGAATCCATATTGACTAATGGTGATTTTGGTTTGAATGCGTCAACTTCTCTTCCAAAGAGATAGATAGATAGTGCACACTTCTGCAAATCGGAACCGTATGTCTGTGCATACTCCTGACGTTTTATACGCTTCCCGAAGCGTCTAATCTTTAACACATATAGGTCTCGCGAAACACAATCGCCTCCTAACCAATCCCTGATGCCATCCCTCATCTGGGCGCGTTAGTGGTGCACTAGGAACCGCCCGTACGCACGCTGTACGCGCGAGCATCTTGTGACTGTTCGCAGGCAACTCTGGAACTGCACACATGCAGCTCTTGGGGCTACGTTGCGCATATACTATCTGATCGCTACAGTCGGAGTACATTCTGCATGTTGATCGGATCTCCTCACATGATATGCAATGATCATCCGGACACATGTCAAGCTTAACTGCACACACCGTAAGTGCTGACCGTATGCTTATCCATCTACTTCTATCGGATCTGAAGCCGCGATCCTCTGGGATCGTGGCAACACAAGTACTCAGGACATCCTTCCTAGCAGAGCGTAGAAACATGTACCGTCGCTTTGCAATGGGTCTGCGTGATTTGCGATTGAGTAACTGTCATTGCAGTTTAACATTTGCTAATCTTTCTAGGTTCATTTGTGTGCACATTTCTGTCATCATATGACATGCGATCTTCTCTAAGAAGCGCCATTAGTATCGTCGAAGTTTTATGCAACCCTTCAACTAAGGTAGCCACAGTGGTCACCTTTCACTGTTTTTGACAATTTCTTGAGCAACAACTCTCTTGTTAACTGGAATGTATTCTGGAATCTCGTCTTCAATTGCTTATTTCAGATACAGCACCCAGATTATCGGATGGTTCAACTAAGGTTGGTGACTCGAGCAAATTGACCGACGACGCATCATCGAAGCGCCTAAGTGAACACGCCGGAGCTTACTTGCGGTCCCTAGCCCACATACTTGAATTTCCACCGGTAAGCGTCCCATGCTTGTGGAATGCGGATGTTACATGAAGCACCCGATCTGCGTTCTTGTTGTCTCTGGCACCTGCTTTGGTTACTAATTTTGGTCTCCTTTGCACTGTAGTCGATACAAGTCCCACTACTGCCTAGCTTTCTCTCTCCGGTTCAGCTGTGTGGCATATTTATGCTACAAATGTTAAACCCGCCTATTTATGATTATTGCTACTCCGCGTGGTATTTGTCGTATATCACTTGGTAGCCAATTAATATACGCGTGTTGTGATTGGCTGTTTTTGTTGAGGGTCTTGGTGTATCATCTGTGCCGCCGTCAAAGATATCTTTACGCTTGTTTGCTGTCGATGCTTCCTTGCAAGCATAATCGACGTGCATCTGATTTGCCGAACTGGACTGTACAGTCCACTCACGTTTACGTGCGTTTGCCTCATGCTTCTATTTCACTCGAAAACCAGATTATCCAAGATTCTATCAACCGATCGTTACTTTTAATAACTCCAATCCCCTATTTATACCACATTTATCTTCGTCACTCTGTTTCCAGGCTCTGCTTGATGATTCAAACCGCCGCATCATACTGGACGGGGAGCTTAGTGAGCTGAGTGTCGATACCTACTCCGTTATATGTGTTGCTCGCCTTTTTCTGTTGGACGATATGCTTCTGATAGCATACAACCAATCTACGCGGTGAGTTGTCCAAGAACTTTTCGGTTGTGGAACTGTAGTTCCGAAATGTTTGTATCCATGTGCATACTCGCATAGCACTAGAAGCTTGCTCGATCGACTTGACTCCTGTACACTACCCCTGGGTCACCATAGAATCAGCCAGTAAGACGAAGCCCCTCTTCGTCATTATCACACCAGCAACCTCCTACTGTCAACAAATCGTAGTCCTGTATTCATCGAACTACTTTTACTATGGCAAGGTCTCTGGCATACATGGTACTTAACTTGTGTGACACGACACCCTCTAACGTCGTATCGTGTTAGTGCTCTTAGCTGACCAACCTGGAGCTCTCTTTGTGGGGATCACTCACTTGTGCCAATTGCATTTCTAGTCGTTTACCAACACCGCCGTCACTTCACCGATGTTTGCTCGAACAATAAGTCAAGACGAGCGAGTGATCCATCAGACGTTTTCACAAAATGCTTCGTCCATGGTTTCATTTTTCTCTAAGACCCTTAGTTGTGTCACAGACGTTTCATTACCAATGGATATGACTTGTGGATCATTTAAATTTGTTGTGAAGTATCGGGTTTCCAAAAGTTCCACCACATTCTTTAATTTTCCACATATTAGACTCATTACTTTCTCAAGTTTAAAACATACCGATCGCATCTGTTGTGTCGGACATTGCTAGAGTAGAGCATAGGCCAATCCCCAGCAATGAAGAACGAGCAGGGCGAGTACGCGAAAACCGGAGTTTATTCTGAGAACAGAACGTGAACAGACGCGGATGAAGTATTCACACCGTACAACATGCACTAGCCAACTACACGTTCGACCGTGAGTCATGATTCAAATCAACACTAGTCTGTTGATCGATATCTTTCCGGTGCGTTAGGCATCAACCGACTAGACCTTGGGCTCAGCTCATTCGGGATTTTGGGGCAGCTGATTGAGTGAAATCAATTCACGTGCTCCGCTGGTTTACGCTCCAGAAATCGTACACTCCTAGCAGCATTTTCGTATGGTTGCCTTGTGTGCGGTGATTTGTGTACAGTCTTCCAGTTCGTCCGATGTTAATGTGCACCATTGGTTCATTTGTGTGTAGAGAGCAGCAGGGGAGACCTTTGCCAGCTACGTTACTTCCAGTTCATTGCGAGGTTAATGCTTGTGTTTGCGACTAGACGCGCCACTAGAGATCTTCGCCTTTGCAATAGGGGCGGCAGGAACCTGCGGTTGCCATTTATCTCGTGGATAACATTGCTTTGATTACATTAATGAATTCAATCGGCGGTCGTTGGACCAATAATGCGACACGATTACCACTGCTGCACGCGATTTGGATGTATGTGATCTTCGTAGGCCCTTGCTAGGCGGCGTTAGCAGTCCTTAAGGCGCCACACTTTCTCCACGCATCAACAGTGTACTCCACTGTAGAAGTAATGTCAGTTGTCATGAGGTGAAGTGAAACTATTGAACCTAACCCTACTGTCTACCTTCTGTCTTAGAGCTTTACGGAGTCGCTCTGTATTGAGTCTAGCTCGAGCTATCGCAAATGCGCCACCACCGCGACGTGATGCTATGGTCTGTATATCCTCGCGATCCACCTAACTCAGATAGGTGACACTTCAATTGCTCTCATGGCAACACATTCAAAACAAGACGATAGTTATGGGTTACTATCCTATCTGACATGTCAGCGAGACGTCGGTACGAGGTACTGGCACACGGAGAAACTCAGTCTCAGCATCATCATGGGAACTTGACGAAAGGTTAATGGTCATCTTCCTCTGCAACTTTACCGTAGCAGGCAGCAGTCTACGATCTGAGTTTCTATTCGGCTCGAGCATTGGTTTGTTCTTGACTTTTAGTGAGCGCCACTCATTCTCTGTATTTTGCTACCTCCCCGCCATCGAACCAGACAGGCTTTGGACCAACGACGCGGACCCGTCAAACCCCACATGTGGTTGGCCGACGTCATGAATGTGGAGTTTGCAACGGTCGAAAACCATGCACACTTAGTTCCGAATCCCCAATTCCGGGTGTAACCGGCCTGAGAACAGTCCTACCGTGGCTCTGTAGTCATGCTGCTGAGTTGGATTTGCTCCCCACCGTCTTGTGGGTCATACCACTGAGTCAGAACCTTCTTTTGGAGGTCCGTAAACCATCTTCCATTTACCGCGCTGCCGTATGAGTCAGACTTTTGAATCGAAAGCTAGTATTGAGCATCTTAAACAAAACCTCGTCTCGTAAAGGGTAGTTGGAGAGTTTCGTGTGTTCACAAGACACCGTCACCAGTACCTCTCTCCCCTTTTTCTTTTCACGAAACCTGTTTTCCTGTTATGGAATCCGTCAGCCACACTACCGAGGGATCCTGGTCACCTTTCAAAACTATGGTATCATTCCACGTTGCGTCTTCCAAAATCCTCACACTGCCAGATCGGCAGACAGACGACGCCTGTATCTTGCCTCGGATTTGATGTGTCCTATCTCCAGAAGACGCATATATGATGACTGTATCCTTATTTAGCTACATTTACTAGACTCGGATCCCAATAACTCGGTCCGCACACTTCGCGTCTCTAGTGCTGTGGGTTCTAGTTTCGCGGCATTTATGGCGCTCTAGTTGTTCTCAACTAAAGTACACAGGTTACTCTTCTAGATCTTAAACAAGTGTACATCTGAATGTTCACCATTCGACGCTGAGGCTTCATATAAGTCACTACGTGGCGACCGAAGACCTAACGTCTTTCGCCATTTCAACCTATGCGGCCTGGAGGCTGACAAAGCATTGATCTATACGCGTTTCTGTTCTTCAGTTCGATTAACCAATGGTGTAGATATCCCGATCGTTGCGAGCGAAGCGAGTGCTCAGGTCGGTCATCTATCAGAAGTGGATAATCGCCTAGGAGGCCGTTTAGGAGCATATGCTTACTCTACTAACGATGGTGGCCGCTTTCTTCAGCTGTTCACTGATCACGACCTCTTTATAAGCAGTAAAACCTTCCAGAAAGCGTTCACATCAAGTTTTATGGTGGTTAACGAATGACAAGCTACCATTGACTCAGGTTGATCACATGTCGCAATTCATTACAGGATTGTCGCTTTAACTAGTGCACTTACCTCGACTATGATTATGTTCTCATACACGTCCGCATAATACTCACCCTTCACCCTTATGCTGTGTTTGGTTTTGAAATTGTTTGTTCGTTAAGCGAATTCATTCTGGGAAGTATGCATAGCAGTCTGAATTGCAACGACTGTTGTCACTGACAAATAAAGTAAATAAATCGAATACGCGACGCAAAAGCACTCGTCACCGTTTATCCATTTTGGATTTTTGATCAACTCAATTGAAGCAAGAGTATTGGCTTTTTTAGGGGATCAGTTTTGGGTTGTCCGTAGCACTCTGGAACGCCATCTGACTGAGTCTCAGAATCGACCGGGAGTATTGATGGACACCTAGGGTTCATGAGATGGATAAGACCAGCACCCTCGGGATTGTGAGAGCTATTTCGAGCTATTCAATACGCAGATCCGATAAAGACAAGGGAGGCAGTGGCTGAAAGGGATGGACAGCTGACTCCCACTTAGTCAAGTGGGCTTGAACTTTGCAGAACGATCCATACATCCCCTTGTGCCATAGTTGCTAATGGCGTCATGCGAACCCAACTGGGACGTTGATGTTGAAAATCCCACTATCGATGAGATCTTACACGAGCTAGTGTTGTTGAATAAGACACCTGTTCCAGACGTCCCTCCACCGTCATCATTAATGGAGGGCTGCGAATCATTGGTACCTACCTTGGCCGCTCAGTTCAGCACTGTCATCGCCATTCTCATATGGCGGGGACTTCAAATTTGACCGTCTTCTATAATTCTTACCCAAAAAATTTACTACCACATGCGCTTTTTGGCACAGCATCAAAACCCGTTTGTTTTGACTTATCAATATTTTGTTCGACAACCATGTATAGGATGGAAATTTTCACGTGCTTTCACACAGATTAATTGGGCATTTTTCCTGAGCAAACCACTCGAAACAAAATTTATAGAAGCAAAGGAATTTTGCACAAGTCGTGCAGGATGGCGGGTTGCGCTTCAGAGGAAGCATATCGGAAATATGAGCCTAACATTTTACCCAGTGCTAATGTTCGATCTATAGTTGGAAAATTAGAAAACCTCACCAGTGTTATAAACTGTGAATATTCTCACATGGATATCATTATACTACAGGAAACCTGGCTTAATGTTGATGTTGAAGATGCAGTATCTCGACGTATTTAACACTTTTCATGTTGACCACCAATGTACACAGATAAATCGCGGTGGTGGTGTTATCGCTTACATTAATATTTTATGGTGCACGTCGATTAAAAGCGTTTTTCAATACAGCTGGCAACGCATCAGCTGTTTACTCGTGGAACGCAAACCAAGACTACTGAATGGTTATCATTCGATTTTATTGGTTAATGTTTATTTTTGTAGAAGGTGGAAGCCACGATTAAACTACACAACAATCTGCCTCGACGGGGAATCGAACCCCGGACGCACCGATTACCGGTCCGCAGCGGACCGGCAGATTATTGTGCAGTTTAATCGTGGCTTCTACTTTCTACAAAAATTACGTACTCACAAAACCATCAATACTCTAATGTTCATTTCTCACCTAGCTGTCCAACTACAAAGTTGAAGAATTTTGCAATGGATTTACAGCTGCGGTCCTCGAATACCTAGGGCTTCGCTTGTGCATAGTTGCCGGCGATTTTAACAGAGCTGACGTCAATTTTATTGCGAGCCTCGGGCGAAAGAACATAGGGCAATCTCCAACTATATTAGATGCAACATCTGACATGGTACTTGTTAACAACCTGAAAGTGTTTTCTGTTTGTTATCGGGTGCCGCTTGGGTGCTCAGATCATGCCATCGTTAAGTTATCTCAAGTTATCTAAAGCAAGATGAGCCATAATGATATCATCCGTTGCAGGGATCGAAAGCTCAGGCGGAGACAATTTCTTCCCCCAGAACATTCAGCAACTGCGTGAAACCATTGCCACCACAGGTTCTAGTTTATTTTACGACGCGGACGTATTGTGACCCGTTAACTAGTTACTTTTAGTTCTGTTTCGACACTAGTCCAATTGAAACAATTTTACCTGGGCGATAGATTCTCGTCTCAACGTCTCAAACGACTGCGTAAGCTTAAAGAACAGGTTTTTAATCGCGAAGACGTCAATTCAATAAAGTTTTTTTTATAATTGTTTTCATCCCAGCAGCTCACAAGCTACATAGCTCAGCCACAATCGGCCGGTGGCCGAGTGGTCTGCACGTTTGCTTTGCAACCATAAGGTCACCATTTCGAATCCGCCTATGGGTGGGCGTCCTCGCGGTATACTAAACCCGCGCGCGACTGGTGGTGGTCTGCGGCAGCGAAGCGCCGTTACGGCGTACAGCTGACGCATTACTATTATTTATTATTTACAATCTGGAAGAGCACCAGAGGCGTATCACCCTATTGTGGCTCGTCAGTGGTGCGCATTCCCGCGGTCCCCTACTGGGGATCGAAGTCATGACCGCTGGAGACAGATGCCAACTAGCCAGCAGCTTAAGTCACTGAGTCTTAGGGGACGGCAGCTGGGCTACATAATTTGCAAGCCTGGAGGCTAGCCATTGTCATCTGCAAGGGTAGTAATCTGCGTGGCAATGGAAGATAAACTGTGGTATATCCCAGTTAGCTTTCAAATTATGTAGCCCAGCTGCCGTCCCCCATGGTTTAGTGGCTTTAGCTGCTGGTTAGTTGGCATCTGCCTTTAGCGGTCATGAGTTCGATCCCCATTAGGGAACCGATGGAATACGCACCACTGACGGGCCCCAATAGGACGAAACGCGTCTGGTGCTTTTGCGGATCGTGACTGAACTATGTAGCTTGTGAACTGCTGGAATGAAAACATTAAAAATTACAACAAAAATCCCTCTACTCAAAAGTAATAATTCAGTAGCCTGTCGATCGATGTGAAAATCAAACTCATCGACTCAATCATGTCTACGTTTAAGCCACACTTGGAAACATAATTCTCGTGAAATATGAAAATTGCTGAGAGTTCAGCGCAGTCACCCGCGAGGCCACGCATTTAACTCCGAGTGTGGAAAAAATTACCTCAATTTTTGTGACAATGATAGTACTTCATTCTTTGGTATATCCTCTGCTGAGTTGAAGTTAGTCTCAGGAAACCCTCCTTTTGTGGACAACCTTGAAGTACACACGGAATTAAACGGGTTGCAGGTGAATAAAGTATCTGGTTCAGGTAAGTTGTCTCCCGTCGTTCTCAAGCAGTGCAGATTACATGGCACTGTCTACTAACGACTTGTACAAACAGTGCTTCAAGCAGCACAAGATAGCCGACAGGTGGTGACGCACAAGCGTCACGCCAGTGCCAAATAAAGGAACCTGCAAATATCGATCAGTCGCTTGCCCATCGATTGCTCTTAAAACCTTTGAGATGCTCATTCTTAAGGGAACCTCAGCCCAGACCCATTTGGATGACCCTCATCAGTTTGCGTATCGCAGCATAAAGTCCACCTTAGATGCCGTAGCATGTCTGGTACATACTGTGCTGTCGTCACTGGATAATAACAGATCCATCCGCATCTGCTTCTTAGATTTCAGTGACGCTTTCGGTTATGTATACCGTGACCTACTGTTGCACGATGTATTAGGTTATGGAATTCAGACTTCTGTCATCCTTTTGTTGCAAAACTATTTTATCGGGCATACCCTTTATACCAGGTTAGTGGGATATACTGTTCTTCACTTTACCAACTCTGGTGTTCGGCGGTGCAATTTTATCCCCATTCTTATTTTCAACTTACGTCACCTCAATCCCCGTCCCTGAAGAAGCCATCTTGCTGACGTATGCGGACGATGTAGTCTTTGGCGTCCATCATCCAAGTATAGATACATCGGCCTGGACAACATCACAGTTTGGTCCAAATCCCATTGCCTACCATTTAAACATCTCAAGACGCAAGAATGTCCCTTTTTTCGCTGTTCATAGGAAATCACAACCAGCAAACTCTAACGCAATGTCGGAACCTTGCATTTACGATAGAAATTTGACCTCACCTACTTCAGTAAAATACTTTGGAGTGACACTGAGCAGTGGTCCCTTCACGTGAACAAAACACTCAGTGAAGTTAGAAGACTCATTTTGTGTTAAGCATCTCAGGTGTTCTTTCGTACCCCGTTTTTTGACCCAGTGTTTTATCACTGCATGTGTTTTGCCCTACTGTATCTCCCGTGATCTTCCTTGGTTTCTTGAGTAAGGACCTCAAGACAACTATCAGATCAGTAAAGTCTCCATTCCGGTGTAGTGGCATTCCAAGGCTGAAACTTGTTAACCTCATTGTAACCCGCAATGTCAACCCCTGTAACAAGTTTGCATCTAAAATACTCACAGCACTTTGCCCGAGTGCTTATCAACCTCCTCGAGTAGACAGAGCTACAAAACTATATACGCCCGCACAAGGGCCTATGGTGCATCAGTAGTTCTTTGTCTGTTACGCTTTTTGAACGATTAAAGTTTACTAACTCAAGAACTATTTAATAAACTACTCCAATGATTTTTGCTTTGTGGTCTTATATCGAACCTCATTGTACTAATCATTTCCATTATCCTTGTTCGTGGCGTGTGTGTTAGAGCTGAATACTCACCATTCATTGGTGCGTAAAGCACATTCTTACCTTGCAACGACCTTGATTGAACCTGCGGTCTAATCGCTCATCTGTGAACACGTTGTTTTGCCTCCGCCCTCAGTTGCATTTTGTCACACAAACGTGTGTTCACACTCATTTGCCCAGATTCATCAGCGCTATCTAGTGCACTCCATCTTCCAGATTTAGATTGTGTGGATCGCTTTTTATCTCCATATTCCTGTTTTTCCACAATTCCCACAAAAACAGTCGAGGAATTTTCCGAATCACGAATCACACAGAAGTATCTGTGGCCTCAAACGAAAGCCAACTACATGTTTCATCTGACGAATCAGCAACCACAGCTGTGGACTGATCATCAAAGTAGCTACCGAACACTTTGTGTCCGTATCGTTTAGTCGCTCTGTTTGCCGCGTGAACGATCTAGCCACTTAAACCTGCCCCGCCTAAGTCAGACACAGCGAACGTGACGACCTTGAGCATGCAGACGATTCAGCGCATACGCGACCGGCAGGAAACCATAAGCGCTCGGGCCTCTATGGGAACACCATCGGTCGACGCAATGGATTGTGGTGACCAATCAAAAGCCCATGTTACCGCATCCAAATCGACAGTAGTTTGTAGCCTTCCTTCATGCCATAAAAATTTACGGATTGGAATGCAATGTAGCAGTTGCCAAGGCAAGTTCCATCGCAAATGTTCCAAGCTCACAGTGAACCAGTTGAAGCTACACAATGGTAAACCAGATTCACTGTGGTTCTGTTCAGTATGCATAGTCATCCCCCTGGTAACGATTGTACATGAATTATCGCAGAAGTACGGACTGGTGGCAATATTTGAACAAATGAGGAGCACGAAAAGCGATTCATTTCAAGAAAGCGTGACAGAGTAAATCCCAGTCATTCCCATCAGGATCCACATTAAAACTGAGAAAAAGGTTAGGCAGCGCGCTGAAAATGCATCATCTGTGGCATTAAACGCCAATACCACCAGTTGCTGAAATATGCCTGAAACAACCACGACCAGCCTGAATGCCATGAGCACAATCAGGGCCTCGTCCACGCACCAAACGGTTCCGAAAATTCCGAATAGCTTCGACATCAGTGGTGGTTGGAACTTGGTTGCTGCTAAAGGTGACCGGAAACCTAGATCTTCGGCCACTCCCACTGCACTCATAGTAAATGAAGAAGACGAAGCTGTACCCATACATTCTCCATCGACTGTATACAGACAAGCTGGTCGTTTGATCTCAACTAGAGTTGCACGTAGTATACCAGCGGTAATCTGCACCAGCGTTCCAGAATCGGCGTCAAATTCCTTAAAAGAAAAACAACGCCATGACTTGAATCAGTGGTACTCCATATGTGACATTATAGGTGTTGTAACTAAGCCCATAAATTTGACACGCGTTACCCGTCACGCAAACTCACAACACTACGATGAATCAAGACGTCTCCGAGTTGTGTTGACTTCTGCCAATGAAGCAGAATCTTTCCTGTTATCGATAGCTCTCCTCCGGAATGGGTCATGTTCCATCCGCCTATACCCGGATATTCCTTGGAGCGAGCGCAGACAGGCGAAGCACTACTTGGACGAAAACCGGAAGGAAGCCATAGCCAGGACCATCCTTGTACACGGTGTTCCCTGAGCTAGAAGTCATTATGAGCCGAAGCGACCACTCACGACCAGGAAGAATGGCGGTACATTCGGGAGACCCGCTCTCTGGAAAAGGTCAATCAATCTCGAGGCTGCGCCGGTCGCCAAACTACAAGAGATGTGGCCCGAGGGTTGTGAAAGTGGTCTTTCAATCTTGGCAAATGTCAGCAATCGTAGTGGAGCGATGGTATGCGGGCCGCAGCAGTCTTCCATCCGAGCTCTAGATCAAAGCAGCATCTGTTAAGCAACACACGAGCAGCCACTTAGTCAGGCCACTTACCGACAAGAGTTCGGATAACTTCAATCAACTAGCCAATGAAACTGGCAAACATACCCCACACATTACTTGCAAAGAGGTAATAGTAGGATCCATGAATCGGACACAATTGAGTACGTCATCCCCCCACACAAAAAGCGATAAGTTGCCGACCTTTCAACGGTCGGCATAACATTTTATCCAAAACACGCATCCCACGATTTATTGCTAAAAACAGAAACTTTCCTGCATGTACATCAATGCACAAGGTCTCCTGAACAAGCTTGCCGTACTGCGGCTACGTCCAGCGTCACATCCTTGGGACCTCATATTCGTTACGGAAACCTAGTCGTACTCAGAAATCACCGATGCCGAGGTCGCGATAAATGGTATGTCCCTTTCCCGAAACGATCGACCTAGCAAAGGCGGCGGGGGGGGGTAATGTTATACTATCGCAACGACCTGCAGTGCGAACCGGTGACAGATCCGGAAACGCTGATCTTAGACTCACTCTGGTGCAGTCTGCGACTGAGACGCAACGGCACTTGCCTTTTGGCCGTTGTTTATCGTCCGCCAATGCCAACCCCAGGGATGGACTCCCGTCTAGCACTATCCTTTGGAAGGGTCTTACGAGGACGATATAGCCAAGTTCTCATCTCAGGCGACTTAAGTATTCATGATTGGGAAGTTCCGGCATACCCAACGAGCAGTTTAAAGCCGACCTACAAGATTATATTGCAAGCATTCCGCTCTCCAACCATATCAGTTCACCCACCAGATTCATAGCCAGAAATAAACCATCTGTGCTTGATTTAGTGCTCACGAACGAAAACCTCATTGTTGGGAAACCAAGGCTGGATAACCCTATGGGGCGGAGCGACTACGTAACCATAATTTACGACGTGTGTTGTGCGCAGTATCCACAAGAACATACTAGCTTGTTTCCAACAATCGCCCACTACGACATACTGGCAGAACTTGTGGAAGATGCCAGCTGGGAGTTTCCGGACGACTGTCCTATTGACAGTGCTTTGTTTGATTTTACTGGCGAGTTCAGTGATCTGATTAAATCTGCATCGGTCAACAAGCCCTTTTGTTCTGCTAAGGCACACTCATTCGGAACAGAACCCGAAAACGCATAATAGTAAGAAACGCAGCGTGGCATGTGTATAGAGCGAACCCTAGCCCGGACAACTGGAGTAATTATCTTGTGCATCGTAATCACTATACTACACTTGTGCGCGAGGACAAATTAATACACCAGCAGAGTCTAGCGAAAAAAGCTTTGTGTTAACAAAAAGCTTCTGTACAGACATGTTAACAGTCTTCGGAATGCGAAGCGTGGTGTTCCCCCATTAACATCAGCGGATGGATATGCTCAAACCGCCGAGAATGCAGCCAATGTTCTACGGCTACAATACGCCTCAATCTTCTGACATGCTACCAGCATTTGTAACTTACCTGTCCCATTCTCACAGATGCCAGTCTTCACACACATCACGTTTAGTTCAGCGACCATTTTGAGGAAGCTGCTATCGTTGCGTACCCATAGTTCTCCCGGAGTTGACTACACTCCCCCGAAAACGTTGCAGGTGGCAGCTACGAGGATAGCTTAACTATTAACGAGATTTTTCCAAAGGTGCCTGGACGAACAGCAGGTACTTAGCATGTGATAGCAATACATCATTACCCCGATTTTCAAGGGTGGTAGCCGTTCAGAACCAACCAACTATCACCCAATGATTCTTCTACCGGTGCTCTCAAAGGTGATGGAATCGATCATAGCTGAGGTTGTAATACGCTACTTGGAAAGGTCTAACATCATAGCACCGGAGCAACACGGATTCCGTCAGCATCGGTCATGTACTACCAACCTACTGCTTGCCCGTGGCAGTTGGACCGAGACAGCCGACAGTGGGACCGACATTGATGTCATCTAGCTAGACTTGTCCAAAGCATTCGGCCGCATAGATCACCGCATCCTTCTCCAAAAGCTGCAAGTATACGGAGATGGAGACCTTGCCCTTGTTCCATTGGAACTGTACCCACGGACCTTGCAGATTTTTGAATCACCGTTTGCTGGATACTATTTTCGCTTCGGATTGCTGTGTTATAAGTGTTCTTTCTGTGTGAATTGTGCACCAATATTCTTCTTTTGGTGTATCTTCCAATCGGTGCAAATTCGGTGGATATTCTTTGGCTAATTCCGGAGATTTCATAAATTGGCCCAACTGCCATCTGTGTCCGCCATCTTGAATTTGCTCTACCTTGTGATGCCTTCTCAGGCTACTTGTGGTTCGTGTTCGGAAGTTGTTGAACATAAGGCTCATGCATTTCGGTGCTTCGGCTTAGATGTTTGGTTCCATATTTCGTGAATTGGGTTATCCGTTGACGTGTTTTGAAAATCTCTGGACATCCGACAGCGGTTCTTCCAAGTTATATGCCATAACTGTCGCGGTGCAAGACATCAGAATATGCAGTGACCGTCAAAAATTACGGGAGATCTTTCTTCCAGACAGAAACAAACCGTTTACCACGTGGGGTCAAACGTCGTGAAAGTACCACTGTCACTCCGCTATTCGCACTACCACCAGCGTCTTCGACCCCGGCCAAGCCTCAGGTTCAATGTTCCCCACTGATTGAAGACTCATACTCGGAACCTACAAAATGCCGCTTCACTGATCGGTCCGTGAATTTCCCAGAGCCCGTTTGTGAACTTCCGAACACCAAGGATCCATGGGCCACTCAAAAGCGCAAGGGGCCACGTAATCGGGTTCAGGCGTCCCCTGCTGATAAACAACAATCCAAACCGATAAGCGCCTCTAGTCCTGCTCCCAACGATTTCGCCGAGGCGTCATCATCTCATGGTCTTCCACGTACCAGAGTCAAAAGATGAAAACCCTCAGATACGTTATGATCACGGTCTTGAGTTCCTCCGAGGACTCATCGATAGACTTTTGGATGTAGGTGAAGACTGTGACGATTAAACGGTAGTGCGACTTGGTCAGAAAACTAACCAGTCATGTCGACCTCTGAGAATCACTTTTGCAAACCACATTATGCCGCATAAAGGTTCACATCCGCCGAGACATAGAACCCGAAGACAGGGATCGTTTAAAGACTGCGGTTATTGAGCTCAAACGCCGTATAGAAGGTGAGACTGACTTACAAGTTGTAAATTTTCGCATCATAAAGAAGTGCGTACGAACCCGCCTGAACCGGTTGCTCAACCTCCAGGCACGTCCCGCGGTACCTCCCAGGACCTCCGTGTGGCATTCGCCAACGTGTGCAGCCTAATGAACAAACGTGACGAACTGTGCCGCTTCGCGGTCTCGGAGCGGCCGGACGTTTTAGGATTTGCAGAGACTTAGTTGAACTCCGACGTCGTACCTCAAGAAGTCGTGTTGTCAGGATACTCTTGTTTCCGATACGACCGAAAATCAAAGGCTCACGGTGGAGTTCTGTTGTACATAAAATTGTCACTATCTGGCAAACTTACCAGCACCTATCGGAGCGAGGATAACTTATGCGAGCAATTGTGGTGCACAATCCGCCTAAAGCACGCAGAACTAATAGTGGGTGTTATCTACCGTAGCCCATTAAACCATCGTTGCGCTTCGCTACCCCTTAAACAGAAGCACATGAGCCGCCCTCATTTATCACTAAAATTTACCTAAGATATTCTGGCCAGCGGTTCGACTTCTTCCCGGTCATGGCGACGTTGGGGCTCATTTCACTAAAATGGCGATTGAAATCGGGGCAACGCAACATGTCATCCAACCGACGAGCATAACTCTGCACTCGGCATATTGTCTGGATCTAATGTTTACGAGCTGCGAGCAGAAGCTGCAAGAGATCAGAGTCCTCGAACCTCTGGCGAACAGTGACCGTATTACAGCCAACGGAAGCCGATATTCATCTATTGGAAGACGGAGTTCAACGCGCTCGTCCAAGCCGCAAGTCAGACTGGTTGGACGCTACCACGGGATTCGTCGCTTGAGGACTGTTAATCATTAATTAAGGAGAAGTTTAACTCGTTGTGTACTCGGTTCGTTCCCCTGAAGTATCCAAAATTCGGACCTGTCAAACCGCATTGGTTGGATAAGGTATCTAAACACTTAGCGCGATGGCGTCGCAAACTTTGGGATAGGTAAGTTAGCTCGGGTTGTGATGAAGATTACACGGTGTACAAGAAACAGCGTAATTTATGTAACGCCGCAAAGATCAAGAAACGCCGGCAGTTCGAAGAGGAGCTAGCATCCTTGACCACAACTGCACCCAAAAGAATATTTGCCTACCTGAATCGTCATCTGAAACCTAGGGGCGACCTACCGGTCTTAGAGGGATTGGACGGACAGACGCTCATTCCAGGCGCCGACACCTTTGATACACACTCCCTCACCGTATTTTCCAGTAAAATGGCGGCTTTTCCAGTACCGGCACAGGTTGCACCAGTCTTGCTGGACAGCCTACAATGTGATGCAATCGAAGGGTATCAGCTACTCCTCAGCTTCGATGGTGCAAAGCCCACCGGACCAGACGGACTTCACCCACTAATTCTTGAGTTCCTATCGATTATCATCTCACCAGCCGTGACAAACCTGTTCAATAAATCACTTTCAGAAGGATCTGTCCCCAACGACTGGAAATGCTCGATAGTGAGACCGCTTCCCAAGGATGGTGATCCGAGTAAAGTAGAGAACTATAGACCGATTTGTTTGACTTCGGTATTATCTAAAGTTCTCGAGAAGGTTGTGAAAAAGTGTCTGCTGTCGTTCTTCGAATCGATGGACGTATTGACGCCAGCGCAACACGGCTTTACGAAAGAACGATCCCGCACCACCAACATAATGTACGCAAACCACCAGTAGGTACGAGCACTCAACGAACGGAAGGATGTTGACGTGGTGTACGTCGACTTTAGTAAGGCGTTTGACAGAGCGAACTTCGAGGTACTCCTTCGTAAACTGAAGGCCTACTGAATCGGTGGCACGCTACTTCAGTGGTTACACGAGTTTATTGTGGGACGAAAGTTTAGTGCAGGTAAACGACTATTTGACAGACTGGTCCCCATCTACCAGTGGCGTGCCTCAAGAAACTGCACTTGAGCCTCTATTATTTCTTATTCATATCAACGATCTCCCGCAACAGCTCCAGCCACCATGTGCCCTGTTTTCAGATGATTAGAAAATCTGGAGAATCACTGAGAACCAGGGCGACTGCGCTCGCCTCCAGCATGACTTAGAGCGACTGTCAACGTGGTCCACTGAAATTCAACTTCTTAACGCAAGCAGGTCGGAGTTTATCAATATCACCAGACGTCTAGCCACTTGATGATAAGCCTTGGACGGCCAGTTCACCCTAACACATCTGTCAGAGACTTAGGAGTGCTCTCGTGAGATGATATAAGATCGCTAGAAAATACGGAGAAATTATACCGCGCGGGACTTCGTATGCTCTGGGTATTACGACGCAGTTTCTCGCCTATTCACCTCGCTCATTAGACCAATCCTTGAATACGGCGCCCCAGCTTACCATTCAATAACCCAGTGGGAAACTGAAAATCTGGAGAAAATACAGCACATCGCAACTAGAATGATACCCAGCTTCCGTGTGAAAAACGTTGTGGAAGGCTCGGACTCTACACCTTGTCCGACCACCGAGTAAGAATTGACTTTGTTATGACCCATCGAATACTGCACTTGAATCACTTCACCATACTGCGGCCAGTATTTCACCCGGGGGAACCCTGTAACACCGGAGGGCACCGTTACAAACTCAGGGTCTGCTGCACGAGCAAGGTATCACATCACCTTGTTTAGAACGAAGAATCGTAAACTTATGGAGTACACTATCAGAAAGACTAATAAAGGCCGCTTCTGTGAAGTGTTTTAAAACACGTATCGACGATTACTTCGGAAATCTGTGCTTTTGTGGAATGGTACGGTGCAAAAAATACATTCTATACCCGGAAATAATGACAACAATACGAAATCTTAACGGAACAAGAGTAAACGATTAACTGACCAAACACTTCCGCTGACGATTCGCAATTAAATGTTTTTAAAAATTTTCATAATTCGTTAGTTGTACAGACACCGTTCTACTTGCTGTTAAATACAATCTCAGTCTCAGGAAACTTCCTCTCTCAGCGGCGCCTTCAGCTTCCAGTGCGAGGTTCGTTCTCTGATCCAATTGAGGTGGACTGCGGTTTTCCACAAGAGTCGGGGTTGTGGCCGCGGTTATTCTTGTTCTTCATTACCTACCTCGTGAGTATCACCAAGTCAAATTTCCTGCTTTTTTGCCGATGACATCAAGATTTGGCGGGCAATCGACTATCAGAATGATCACGATATGTTGCAATGAGACTTAGACTGCGCTTTTGAATGATCAAAAGTTAATTTGCTTCCGTTTAACACGAACAAGTGCAAAATCGTGCATGTCCGCCATAAGCCCATGTACGCATATAAGCTTGGAGACGACATTCTGTAAACCACCTCACAAGAGCGATGGTGATGGGATGGTGATCCAAGACGACCTCGGCTGTTGGCGCAGTCCTTGAAAGCGTCCAAAACCGCTAACCAACATGTTGGTATGTTACGGAGGACATTTCGGAGGTTCGATGCGTCCAGCTTCCCCCAAATTTTCACTGCGTATGTGAGGCCCCATGTAGAGCACGCGATCCAGGCTTGGCAACCCTGGTTAAAACGCGACCTTGTTGCACTGAAGACCGCCCAGCGACGGACAACGAATAATGTGAATAGGTTGTCCCACCTGCAATACCATAGGCGACTGAAATCCCTGGGAGTGTACAACGGAAGATATCGCCGTCTACGGAGTGACCTCATCTTGGCGTTCCAGATCTTGAAAATCCCTGGTCACGTCTGCCGCTGCCTCCTGAAGCTTAGCTGCAACACAAAATTGAGAGGTCATAAATTGAAACTGGCCACCCAATACCTTCGGCTTGAGTGCCGCCGGAATTATTTTTCCAGCGAGTTTGTCAACCGTGGAAACGCCCTCTCGACTTTTGTCATTTCCGCGCACACACTACCCACTATTTAAAAACCGACGATGATACTTTACATCATTTACATTACTTGAGCTGATTTCTGTTCATTGATTAACGACAAGACGCAGACAAACATTGTGCTCACCAATCCCACGAAATCGGGGTAGACGGATATACCTACATGTGAACGTAGATAATATGGTGAGTCCACAGATGTGTTTTTCACTTTTGTGCAATTTCACTGAACTAACGTTATTCCCACAAACCATCCCATGGGACTTGTCTAGCCTTGACATTTTTATCCGTATTATACCATTGTCCCTGCACAAAAAAATTGTGGTGTCGATCTCGTTTCATTTGCATACAAACTACATGCGTGTGTATCCTGCGGTGGTTCAGCGACAGCTGATGCATAACCACATAGTCACGCTTCATCGAGTATCCTCATATTTAGGATCAACTTAGAGTGGTAGGCTTCGTTGTCTTTTAGACCGTATTTACCCTTGTTTGTCGCGGTAACTATCTTTGAATGGTGTCCTTACTATCATGATCCCCTTGGCCATGCAAAGGTCTACGAGAACCCAGCCCTCTCCTCTGAGTGTCAGGGCCGCACTATTTCTACATTTTTCTTTGTGATTGAAACGACCATAATTGACACTCTTGCACCCTTTTAGAGTCGAATTTTCGCTTTATGAGCTACATTCGAGCATAAATTGTGCGGACGTCATGGCTTTCTTTGGGTCGGACCCAGCTGTCATGCAACCACCGTCCAATCGGACGGCAAATAGCGCTCTACTATTTGGCATGTACACAGTACTGTTGCAAGACCGGGTCGATACGCCACCGATTCTAGCTATAAGCGAGCTATCGCTAGAAGTGTTTGATCGACTCACTTGTTTTGATAGTTGTGTCACCTCTGGTGGTCATATTACCGCGGAGGTTACTTCATTCATTCCTAGAACTCGTGACTTTTCAAAGCCTCGGTCACATATGGAGACTGCAGCATATACGCCTATTACTTCGGGGGCACGTTTACTGCGATAAAGCCAGTATCACTGAATAGATCAGATGCCTGACAACTGCGCACTGAAGACATTAGGAAGCCAGCCCTTTTTGATCTCCTATGTCTGCGGAGTATTGCTCATGGTCGGTAGATGAGCCTAGTGAACAGCACTGGAATGTACCATGTGGTATTTAACAGTGGATCCTCCGGTAGCACGTTGGGGTGTTTGTTGACATTCAATCGCACACAGTGTCAAGGTCATGTGTCCCACATAACTGAGAATCAACTACCTCGATATGTATGTGTATTATTTGCCACTATCGCACCTCATTTGGTGAAATCCGAAATTGACGTGTGGAAGGAGCACGAACAAGATTGCGTCGAACTGGTGCTTGTCGTCTTCCTGGATTGATTGATCGACATTGGACAGATTGGACATCGTAGCGGATATCAAGTCAAGTAAAAAAGGCTTTATGAACGCGACGGGGAACATTTTCAGCATTTTACACTGGCACTGCGGAGGCAGTGAAGCATAACGTTAGCATGAAATTGTACGCAAAGCCCAAAAAAAGGAAAACATGCAGGCACATTACTCAAGTAAGCGTTCATGAGTGGTGCTGATGAGTTTCTTGGAGTCCACAAGGAAACGGGATAAATACGGTATGATAGAGTTATGATAACGTGTTGTGCGAGGAAACAAAACCTATAAATTAGAGCGCGTAGACCGGCAGGAGAGGGCCTTAGACAAATCGGCGTGAAGGGGATGAAAAGGGTCATAAAAATCCTTGCTGAACAGTCAACACATGCAAGAAATTGCTTAAGAACGATGAAGTCAATCAGTGACTCTCTGGACAATGAAACGCACTATCAATGTGCATTTTTTTGTAAAAGACCAGATGATCGATATAGCCAGTGATGGAGGATGCAGGCAGAGGAGGAGGAGGATACAGTGCAAACCGAGTGTTCGTGATCGTCAGGCCGTGAGTGGCACACAGTGAGAGCAGCCTGTCACCGTTCGCATTCGCTGAACCAATGCCATGCGAACCGATAACATATGCCCACAACGATGCAACATGCCCAACGCGCGTTGAAATCACCAAGCAGAAATAGTCGGTCACTCCTCGGCTCAGATTGTATCACGGATGATAGCTGAGTGTAGAATTGATCACGCGTGTCATCAGGACAACACACGTTCTTATAAAAGTAGCAAACTTACCTCTTCCGAGTCGTAGGCGAACAGTCATCAATTGCGCGCTGATGCCAGTTGTGTCACCCATCACTTGGGCGATCAGGTATTGCAAATCCGACCCCACGTTCACATGGTGCTGAGGTGACGTTTCCCCCCTAGTGGAATGTATTGCCAGCTCCAGCTTTATGCAGCTTACCCTGCTTAGCGAGCCGAATCTCATTGAGCGCCGCAATATCGATGTTGTAGCGCGCCAGTTCCATCGCGACGAGTGCAGTGCGTCGCTCGGGACGCTCACTCGTATTCCGGTCGAGCAATTTGTGTACGTTCCAGCACCCAATGTTGAGTGCTCTACGCGGAGGCATACGATTGCATTGGCGGACAACTGGATGGGAGGTGATGTCCTGGATTGGCGGACGTAGTGGGATAGGTGAATCTTGGACGGGGGGCGTATGTGCAGGGGAAGGAGGAAGATGAGAGGCGCCAGCAGTAGCATGTTCTCGGTTATCCACCCCACTTGATGTAGCAGATAAGGCGACCCTTTTTTAAGGCCATTGCATGGGTGGGCGGGCGTCGAGCCCGTAGTGGGATGAAGCTTGTGGTGGCGAGATCCTGTGAGATCGTCGACCCGCTACTGCTAATGTTGTGCTGTGGGCTCATATCCTGGATGCATCGTGGCGACTGCTGGGTGGGAGTTGGGTTACACCTCCCGCATAGCGTGAGTCGGTTCATTAACTCATGGCACACGGCCCGCTGCCTTTCGGGTGTATCCTTTATTGAATGTTTTAGCTGAGGAACCGAGTCGTTATCCTGTCAGGTGTGGGCGCCCTGGCAGTATGCTAGTCCACCTCCAAGGTACTTTACAGTGGACGAACTGCGTATGTTGTGATCGCTTACGACCATGGGGCGACAACTCTTACGTTTGTCAGTGCAGAGAAAAGAGAAAGTTACATCGCAGTATTTAGAAGCGTTGAGAATAAGAGATCGGGACGATAACCATTTGTCAAGCTCGTCCAATCCACTTTGGAGAGGCGTTATTGATTCAGCAGTTGGAACAATACTTCTTATGACTAAGTCGTCAACATTCCGATGTTTAGAGAGAATAGAAGACGGAGAAGGATTTCTTCTTGTAAGACGCCCAAGTCATCACTAAGAGAGTGGGGATTTTTTAACCGTTTGACTGGGTGAAATGTGCTCGGTTTATGAAGTGGTTGTTCATCAGTTTGCACTCTGCTGGCTGAACACCATTCACAGACGGCCGGTTAAACGGGATTGGTGTGTCGACACTTATAAAAGTGTTAGTATAAACAAGGAAGAGGAGTCACACATTCTTGCGTTTCGCATCCAATGAAAATGATATTGACTGAACAAGGTATGCTGCGGCGTCCAAGATGGAACGTCTGAGTCTGTACGCAAACTGAGATATTTCCACAGCCGGAGTGCTTGTTGTGATCCAAGACACAAGTAGTCGCTCGAAGACTTTTAGCATAACGGATGTACAGGAAATCGAACGGAAATTCGTACATCACTTCTTTGGCACGGGCGTTATTCTGGCAGGCCTCCAAATGTCGGTGATAATCCCATATAGGTGATGACACCCTTTCCACATTTTTGAGGCGTTCCGGGGCGGTCGGATCTGATAGGAAGATACGTAAGTTGAATAGAATTGTCTTCTGCATCAGCATGTAACCAACTTTCTTGAAGTATCAAAATGGCTGCATTTTCTTAACATTTCGAGTGCTCTTATCAGTCGCTACGCAATACAGGCAGAACAAAACACACAATAAACTGGGTCCACAATCAGTAACATAGATAAGCAGATAAAACTGATGACAATGACGTAATCAGGTCCAAGACAATCTAATTGATTGCCTCAATTGTTTCTGGGCACAGAGCATGAGACAATTCAACCTTGTCAGTAGCGCCTCGCCAATTGCCAACAACGTCGGGTTCCTTTTGCGCGGTAACACCTTGAATGAGTCGATTGGATTCACCTGGTGACGAGTCGTCATGAGGTGATTGGTGACAGACGAGGCAGGGTTCCGGTTCATTCTTTGATCCGCTCCGCCTTGGTTAAACAGCAACTGCCTTAGCCACAATGGGAAGTGTTCCGCCATCTTTTGAGCCAGCCGGCGACCAGTCTTGCCTATGTAAGTGTCACCGCAACTGCAAGTGAACTGGTAGATGATGTTAGAGGCCGAACTGATTGGCGAGCTACTCGGACGGCTCTGGAGAGGAATCCTTCGTGTAGTGTGGATAAGTCGTAGTAGTGGGTGCGTATTACAGTGGGCCAAATACATCTGCCACGTGATCCCCCTTGAACGGTAAGAACAAATAAACATCTTTCTTCTCCGCTGTTTGTACTGGTAGTCGCATACAAGCGCGGCGTCGTAAAAACTCTTCTACAGGGCCAGGCGGATTTGCAGTCCGGAATTGCTCAAGGCTGAAGAATAGTTTTTATACCGAATTTTGCTAGCCAATGATTATCCGGAGAAATTCATTCAGACCCATAGCAGACCCCCCCAAGGAGAAACTGCCAGTACACACAGCAGAGAAGGAGGATGTTTATTTGTTCTTACCGTTCAAGGGGGATCACGTGGCAGATGTATTTGGCCCACTGTAATACGCACCCACTACTACGACTTATCCACACTACACGAAGGATTCCTCTCCAGAGCCGTCCGAGTAGCTCGCCAATCAGTTCGGCCTCTAACATCATCAACCAGTTCACTTGCAGTTGCGGTGACACTTACATAGGCAAGACTGGTCGCCGGCTGGCTCAAAAGATGGCGGAACACTTCCCATTGTGGCTAAGGCAGTTGCTGTTTAACCAAGGCGGAGCGGATCAAAGAATGAACCGGAACCCTGCCTCGTCTATCACCAACAACCTCATGACGACTCGTCACCAGGTGAACCCAATTGATTCATTCAAGGTGTTACCGCGCAAAAGGAATCCGACGTTGTTGGCAATTGGCGAGGCGCTACTGACAAGGTTGAATTGTCTCATGCTCTGTGCCCAGAAACAATTGAGGCAATCAATTAGATTGTCTTGGACCTGATTACGTCATTGTCATCAGTTTTATCTGCTTATCTATGTTACTGATTGTGGACCCTGTTTATTGTGTGTTTTGTTCTGCCTGTATTGCGTAGCGACTGACGAGAGCAATCGAAATGTTAACATATCGCAACCTATGTCTTTTTACTGTTTGTTTCCTGTATAAAAGTGGTAAGATCCGCCATTTTCCAATGGTGATCTTACATTCGTTCCCACATCGTTGGTTCTTGACTGTTTCGCCGGAAAGGCTCAATTCGTATCCCTTCCTCTTGACTTGCTTTTACCATTATTGCTATTTCGATTACGCGAGTCAATGATTTTGGGTTTACCGCACGGCTGGTTTGCCGAACAACCTCGCGGTGCCAGATGGGTGGTTCGGGGTCGCCCCGTTCCAGCGAGTGGTCCGGCTACATTGTTCCAGGACGCGGCATGTTTTCGTCTGACAAAGTTTCTTACTATAAAATGCCACATATCTGGTTAACAACACTGTGACTTGGCAGAAAGCATCAGCAGTACGCCGGCACACCTTACCGACGCTTCTCTCTCACGTGACCACCACTAGTGGCGAATGGATTGGGTATACCGCCAGGACGACCGAACCGGTGACCTCCGAATTACAAGGCAAGTGCGTGATCCTTTCTGCCATCAGCCGACGTAGCAGATGTGACTCGCCATTAAATAAAGTCACTGCCCCTTGCCTCACTCTGATGGAACATTGTATTCTAGCAGCCTGTTGCTGAAATTGTGGGGAGGACCAGGCCTCTGTTTGGCAGGTAACCAAACGAAAAACGTATGAACTTAACAATCGGTCACAGGCTCCCTGACTTCGCTCCACTGCCTTGCGGGCAGGCTATTTAGCGAATGGCTCGGGGTGGTGTCCCTACGTCAGCGGCTTATTTCTGCTCAGCTAACCGGGCAGTGTAGGAACCATAGATTAGTATGTGTTGTGTTCGGCCTTCTTTTTACGATAACTATCTCCCATGGCTTTTGATGGCTGCATATCTAGCCGTCGATTGTTTAAAAGGATCATAATTGATGTAACTCTTGGTGCTTATCCACACAGCATATTAGAAATCCCATCATTAAGCTCTTTTGTCAACAGGCTGCTTGCGGCCCGTTTACTTTAACTTGCTCCATATGTGACCACTTTACTATACTATCTAACGCCGGAATCTTACCTTGTTTTCGGCAGCCCATCGGTGTACAAATAGCATCTTACGGATATTGTGACTTTTTGTCGCAGTTCGTTGCCTTTTCACCCGCTAAGACTCACTCTATTAGATGAAGGCTCATCAGTTACAGTTGTAGAATCATAATAATTCAATGGATCTCTGTCGGTATGAAACCGCCACAGTTGATCATTGTTGGTTTTGGGCATACTTTATCTTTGTTTCGGGATAATTATTCATTTTGCTTCGCCATTATACATCTAATCAGTCCGGTAGATATGTTTTAATAAAATTAGTAAATATTCCTGCCCACATCTCCACACAGATCGTTAGAGGGTCGTTATCGCATTCAGGTGGCTTACCTACTAGATACTGTGGATGTTTTCAATGTGGTGAGTCGCGATCGTCGCTTTTCATCAGAGAGTACTTTCAAAATCTCTTCCGGCGCTGTGGTACATCTGTTCCAAGCTGACTCAATCGCAACCAAAGTAAGCTTATGTTTACGTCACATGGACCGCGGACTCAGTCCCTCCGTGGCTCATTCTGGTCAAAAAGTTTTTATCTTTGCAACTGCAGCAACTGTGGGTACGCGTGTTGGAAGAAACCAAGCGGTCCCATAAGATTTCCAAACCATCACCGGACGTCGACCAGTCTGATTATGGTTCACTTGGGTTCGATGATGCACATTTCGCCCACAGTACATTTTCCAGGATATCTGAGCGTTCCACAACAAATATTGCTGGTAAACTGCCTCCGTATGCCCTATCGCCTTCAGGCGTCCCGGGTGAGTCATTTCGGGATGCTGTCAAGGCTTTGCGAGCCACCCTCCCGGAGTGTGTCGATCTGCTATCTCCGCTCTCAGAGACCCCGAGTCCTACACCATCTCGAAGGAATCCATTTGGGGATTATTCCGGTGAGTCGTTGTGCGTCGGCGGGTCTTTCTCCACATTTTCACTTCGGCAGAATTCAACCTGTTACTGCCTCTTGTATCACCAGCATCTGGGTGTTGCGCAACCAGCCCTACTCACAGGTTGTTATGCGTTTTCCTACATGTGACACCGTTTTTGTTCTTAATTGGCTCTACCCAAGTGTCGGTTTTTCCACACAATGGAAACATTGCACAACCACCACAGTCAACCTTGTGCTTGAATCTGTTGCAGTTTATTGTTGACCGTCGTTTTCGAACGTCTGCCAGGCTTTCGCAGCCATTCAGCTTCCGTAACTGACGTCGACAACCGCACTCAGTTGACGACAAGTTAATTGCGAGTAGTCATACCAGCATGTTTGTACTTCTCCGCTAGTCTCAGTACACAGTACCACATGGTAGACTCGATAAAACTGCAAATCTGTTGGTTCACAGCTGGCAGGTGTAAGGTGATCTGAACACACCAGCACATACTTCCGGGGACGCGATCTTGATATCTCATATCCTGGAGGTCGCTAACCGAAACTAAGGCAGCACTTTAGTCTCATTGTATGCTATCGAAATCACTTTTCGTTGTCAGTCTCCTGGTAAGTTAAATAAATAAATAAATTGTATATTCTCGATAGAAAGAGGCACACCTCCACATTAAATTTTTTCAATAAAGCGGCTGACTTTCACAATTTGTTTACCGCATTTCTTCGCATAAACTGTAGTTTGAACTATCTCTGTGAAATACCGGTAAATCAATCAACAACAGCAGTACATCAGCCATTTGAACTGATGCTTCGCTGCCATACAACCAATGAGGACCTATGAAATAAAGAATAAGAAGAGGAAGAGAAGGGGGACTTACCTGAAAACCTTAATGCCCTAAGCAAACATTCCGGGTCAAGGCGCCTACACCTTGTGTAGACAACATACCGTCACAAACAGCTGGCTATCGTGCAAAGATAAGGCGGCATCGGCGAGACAGCTTCCTTGCGGCTTTCACTGCCCCGCGTCATAATCAGTCATTGTCCTGCAGATAACTCAGCACCAAACACACTTCAGACAGGCAATCCGATTAGGGGACGGCAGCAGACGCGCCACTGGTGTCGGTTCCGAATCATGTCCTGTAAAGTCTCGAGCCAAGCACAAGGCGAGTCACGTGGACTCTCACCTGGAAAGCGAGATGGACCAACGGCACCCAGTTTGGTTGTCAGTGACTTCATTTCCCTCTGCCAAGTCAACATCTGTCCACCTCGAGCCTTGCGCCACCCTACACCTAGTAGACTAAACAAGGCGCTCCTAGGTAAGCGGTGACCAGGCATACGTAGCACGTGCCCGAGCCAACGCAATTTATTCACTGCTATCTGTTGTTCTAGGAAGCTAGCATGATTATCACTACCTAGTACTCACCTACGCACATCATCGTTGCGGACACGCTAGTGCCATCCGACACCAGCAAGGCTTCGTAGACAATGATGATCAAATATTTGAAGGTGCCTCAGATCTTCAGACCGAATGGGCCAAGTCTCACTCCCATAGAGCAGAACGGTCCTCACTGTGCCCTTGTATACACAGCTTTTCACACGGAGGTAAACTCCTTTCTGTCGCCGAAGATGCCGCAGGTTCAAGAAGGCAGCTCTGGCGTTTGCAATGCGTGAGCTGACGTCAGTTGCTATGCGCCCACTGTTGTTGATGCAGCTGCCAATATAAATGAATTGATCAACCATCTCGACTTCCTCGTTAGCAAGGAGTCATCAAGTGTCTGGTGGTCCTGCAGCAACACTTTACATTTTAAAGGCGCAAAGTGCATACCAAATAATGGGACCACACTAGACAGACTATTCAGGTTTGATTGTGCCGCGGCTACATCTTCGAAAAGTAAGACGATATCGTCCGCATAATCAAGATCAACTGATCTTTCACCAGGCAGCACTTCAACGCTTACATCGTGAGATTCCGCAAGGGAACACTCCATGATAGAATCCACGATGAAATTGAACAAAATGGGGAAATCGGACAACCCCGATAAACGCCCCACTTGTGGTTGGAAAACTATCAGACAGGCCACCGTAGAGCCTGACGCAGCCTGTAGTGTTCGAGTATGGAGCACGAAGGATGTTCACATATTTCGTGGGAACACCTTTCCGCGCAAGTATTTCGAACAGAATCGATCGATCGACTGAATCGAACGCACTCTTGAAATTTAGTAACGCAGCTATTGTCAATCTGCGGTATGCGTGACGCTGCTCTAGCACCTGCTGCAAAGTGAATATATGGTCTACTTAATACGGTCTGATTTTTCCTCAACCGAGATTCCCGTTCCGCAGTGAGGCGACGAACGATAATCGAGACCAATAATTTTGTCAAAATTGGCGTTAGGCTAATACGCCTGTGGTTAGAACAGTCTGTGCGACTGTCCTTCTTGTGTATTGCCGCTATAATCGATTCGCTCCAATTAACCGGGACATTCCCCTCCTTCCAGATACGTTAGAATAAGGAGGTCAGTGCTTTGCAGAGGACCTCACCTCCATCCTTAAATAGTGCAGGTGGTAGGGAATCCGGGCCAGCGGCAAGAAAATGATGGAAAGCTGTGATCGCGTCTCGAACCTCGGCCTCCGTCGGAGGCTCTAAACTAACCGTCCATGGCTCATTCTGCATCACCTGAGTAGGAAGAGGTCCGGGAGCAGGGAACCAGCTGAACTGATCTTGAAGGTGTCCCGCCCAACGAGCCATACGGCGCACCTTATTGTGTATCAATGCGCCCGCGCTGTCTCTGATTCACTGACACCTGGTTTTCTGGGACCAGTGATGCGGATCAGCTGGAAGGGCTTGCGGTAATCGCCTACTGCTCCTGCCTCCTCCATTTCTTGCGCCCAGCTGGTCCACCAGGCTTTCTTGTCAGTACGTAGGCTTCGCTTTAGTCCGCACCTAATAGCTCGTCTGGTCACATTGTGCTTAGAGCCAACTGGGAGGTTTCTTCTGGATTCCAACAGGTTCACCGACCTCTTGGATATCCAGTGACTGGTGCGGTGACGATTGATAGTGCCACAAGCAGATGCTCCTGCGTCGTGCATGGCGACCGAGATACTATTCCACTGAAGCTCAGTGTTATTAGAACAAAACAGCTAAAGTTCGGTATGCAGTGCTTCTTGATAGGCTTGCCTGAGTGAGAGCTGATACAATTTCTCAGTTGCCAACCGGATGAGACGCCTGGTGCGCCTCCCGGTAAAGTTCATGGAGCAACGACAGCGTACCAAAGCATGATCGGAGTGGACGCAGGTAATCCAGTACGAGCGGCAATCCAGGATGGAACCACGCCACCTGTAACTTATGGCTATGTGGTCAATTTGGGTCCATCGTTGGCCGGCTGCAGGATGACGCCAACTGGCGCCCACTGTGTCTAAAAGCAGTGTTACTAAGAAACAGCTGGTGCTCCTCACACAGTTGCAGCAGACGCTCGCCGTTGTCAGTCCGTTCGGAGTTAGGCCCATAATTACCACCCAGCTGAGCTTCTGAAGAGCTCAGATGTCCTACTTGTGCGTTCATATCTCTTGCAAGTACTATAATATCTGAACTAGTAGCACTGCGTAGTAGCGTGTTCAGTTCGTGGTAGAAAGTGTCCTTGACAGCATTAGAACTGCAGTCGGTGGAAGCATAAGCGGAAATCACAAACAAACAGCGTTTCCTACTACTTCGTGAATCAACCTTAGCTGATGTCAAACGGGCTGCACATAAACGGCTGTTCACCGGAATCCAATCAACCAACAATGGTTCAGCCTTGGAGCTTAGAATGATACCTACACCAGCTTGATCTGTAAGTGCTGCATCGGCGTCTCCGGATGCGTGCAACCAATAGCGAGAGGATAAGCCGGGTGCAGTTAATTCAACAGCCCCATTAGGGCCATTGATCCTAGTTTTGGACACACAACACATCAATACCCAGTGTGTCCAAGGTGCGTGCGAGTGCAGCCTGTTGACCTATTTGTCTTAGAGCGCGAAGCTTGAACATCGCCATGGAAACGGGGCAGCGTGGCCTTATAAGGGGCTGTTGCCGATAGGCGTCCGGTGCGTGTCGCGAGAAGGTGGCGGTGGATGGTTCTACTCCAGTGGCACTTCGGTTGCTATCAATTAAGCTGGGAATTAGAGAAGGAAGGTTAGTAATGGGGGTCGGGGAGTAAGTGAAACAGGTGGAAAAGAAAGGAAGCGCTAGCAGTAGGATGTTTTCGCTTATCCGCCCTGCTGTATGCAGCAGCTAATGCGACCCTTGATAATCTGTGCGACGGCGAATGCAGGATGAAAATTTATGTTTAAAGAAAAAGTCATGGTTGTATGTAGGCTGAGATACTGCCAGGGCGCCGAGACCTAGCCAGGAGGACGATTAATGTCCTCATCCAAAGCCTTTGGCTCAAAAGCCTGTCCGCAAGTCAGCTGGGAGGTAACAATGATTTAGTTTTAAAGAAATGAACGCCATCCCATTTCAAACCCCCAACGTGAAGCGCCAGGAGTTTGTCTAACCTCACACCATTGACCAACCTGGTAGGAGTAACTCTCAAGGGGCACGGACGCACCACCCAGTATAGCTCAATGGGTCAATGAGGTACGCAAACCGTCGCAGCACGTTAAGGTGCAGTCTTGTTGCGACGGTGAAATACCGGTACATTCATCGGACTATAGGAAAGCATTAGGATCGACGAAACGTTTACCGCATTCCGAATGTTATGTAAAGCGATCAGTATAACATGCTTGCCATCTTTCGTACGATACTTTTACAGCCTTCGACCTAACCATCCATCAGATCACGCAAAGCAGTCCTCTCTTGTTTATATGTTCACCGGTTACTAAACAAAACATGTCGCTTGGGAATCTTGTATTATTTTTACCCTGCGGCGGTGTTTTTACCTTTAGAACTTGTCAATGACTCAGCGTAACTGATTTCTGAATATGGTCTAACACCAACAGATTTCCACGGTTAACTACCATAACTATCAAACGACGTGACTCGCCTCGACAGAGAGCAATGTAAATTTAGTTGAACCGGCTTGGTTGACTGCTTGAACCACTGCACATGAAACACCCCCGTTTATCGTGTCGAATGTGTCATGAAGCTAAGTTGTCGGAAACGAGTAGGAGTCAGAAATTGGTGTGGATCTTAGTCTTACACTAATCGAAAAATTGCATACCGACACTCCACACACGTCGCATCGTTTGTCACCAACAATCGACCACTGTAGGCTTTTATAATTATGCGCTTTCGCATATCAAACATCATCTGCACACTAAACATCTAACTTTATTCGAAAAACTAACACCACATGCCAGTTCACACAGGCATGTGCTTTCGAAAGTTCGGAGTTTCCACATTTGGTGCGAACGGACTATCTGGGCTTTGGGGACACGAACTGTGACGCCTGTCAATGTTGACAAACATCCGTTCAAGTTCGTTGTTTCAATCTTTGATATTATCATCTTATCCTAGACACTCGAACCAACTCCTGAGTGACCAGAAGGATGATCAGTTCGACTCAACGTGTCAGTTTCTTTTTCTGCACCTACTTATTATGGTTATCCAATCATTTGAACATTCGGAGCATCCGGCCAGAGAGGACGATTTGCGAATGTTCACTTCATACGGTGAATGAAGATCGGTCTTTCAAATGAATTCGAGGATATTGTCGTTACACCAGTTGAGACGGTATTCGGAAGTATGTCGTAGTTTGGAACGCAATGGGTTTGGCTTCTAGCAGTATTGCTTGCAGGTTGATTCCACCATATTTTTCTTTTCTCTTTGACCTAACTGCTTATCGCGTTTAACATTGTGAATGTCCAAATCGCATTTACCTCACTCCGGTTATTACGTCCTTACTGGGACGCAGCTTCTGGACGTGCTTTCATTCACTTGAACGCCTTTGTGAAATGATCTCATTGGAAACTGCCACAATTCTGTTTTATAGATCTCCACCCATGATATCCAAGCACTTGTTGGAAGTCGTCTCTAGCACTCTTCTACTTCCTAGGAACTCATAGTATGTGCTCTTTATCGTCAGTTGTATTATTCCAAAACCACAATGAAACAGTCAATATACACCAGCTAGAATGCACGTTGATCGAGACCGCAAAGCTAAGACCTCGTGTTAAGTAAAAGGATTGCTACTGAGCTTATATGTACATTGCAGTCATTGTGCTCACACAATGAAAATTCAATCGATTTCCTCATTGTCCCGTTTGTCAGCATGAGTTACATTTGGGATACTATCTACTCACATGTTACCATCGACCGGAAGTTGTACTTTGCTGTGATAAGGGTGCATATGTTGCGGTGTAAGTTCCCACCTGTTGGTCCGGCGATGATATCTGTCAGAATTGTCCTACACATTGTTTGCTGTGGACGCGGGCACAGCGAAACTTGCGAACTTTTCTGGGCACGAATGGGTTCGAAGAACATCGGCCCCGTCTAGTTGCTGAAAAGGAACCACTACCATCTTTGGCAGTTATCGTAATCTCTTCGGACTGATACGAGAAACAGCAAGTGATAAAGATTTGGAAACTTCGGTGAAAAGAATGCACACTCGACGCCGAACTTGCCAAACTGCCTGTGTGAGTGTAATGTAATTGTACGAGAGGCTCTTGTTCCAAACATTCCGAAACACGCAATGAGAACGTGTACATCAAAGTATTGCAAGAATAGTTAATCCATTCACTTGACGAGCCGTATTGAGCGCGCAGTTCTCACTGCATGTCATCAGCTGAACGAACAAATGATTGTAATGAAGGTAATTAGCACAGTTCACTGGATGTTCGGTGCAATATACACAATAAATCGCATTCACACAAACGTCTTCAAGGTTGAAGTGTTAGACTAGGCAGCTCGATTGTTATTATTTTCTCTTTCAGCTGATGAGCAATATACTCCGGCGGATCTGCCTGAGAGTACACATTGGCCGGCCGCTGAAACTTGTGGTTTCGAAAAGGAGACTAACTTGCAGTTTGAAGTTGTCTGCACATTACGGGATCAAATTCATTTCACCATCTCGTATGATGATGCTGTTCGCATGTTCACACTAGGACACATTCTCGGGTGCGCGTACATGCATCTCCGGCTGGAGTATCACCTCACATGGCCACTGGAGAAGCAAAGCGGACGGATTAATTTTTCTGAAGTCTGTCCCGCATCCATTCAGGAATTGCCAAACTGGGTGACGGCGTGAACTTCGCTCATGCGGGGATAACACAGCACGATGGCAAAACTGCGTTGAGGGACCACTCATTCTCCCTACCAATGGACAACTGTCCTTATTATCCTAGTTCTGTCATGTAGGGCGAATATTACACTTACGGTGATGAGGTTACCCAACAGGTTATTGTGGAGCTCGTAAAAGGCTGGGTAGTGCTTCATAGTCTTGTTCACAGAGGGGAGATATAAGCATATATACCCACATCAAAAATGTACGACGCTGCAGCTTCTCGTTAAGTTGTTAATAATGTTATTGCGGTTATTAGTCTCAGAATATGAACACACAGATATTGGTTCAGTCACAACATTTTTAATCGCACTGACACACCTTTACCAATGGGAGACAATTTTATTTTTCGTAGATGATGGGTGAGGGAAATTCTTGTAACCCAGTTCGTTCAGCCTCTGGAGGTTTGGTTGTGCTATGCCTGTTGAGTGTTATCATGATGAAGAATCGGCACTTTTCCGTTGATCAGTGCCGGGCACCTGTGTTGAAGTTTTTGGTGCCTTCCGGCAATTTGTTGGCAATACACCTTCGCTGTCATAGTTTCGCCTGGATTCAGAAAGCCGTGATGTATCAGACCACCAAACAGCCACCATAACATTTTGGGTGCAAATTCGGTTTTGAGAAGTGTTGTGGAGGAGCTTCATCGTGATCCAACCACCGAGAAGTGCGTCGTCGATTGTCCTAAAGGACCAGGTCAAGAAACGGGTCGTTTTCATGGCGCAGAGCAAGGATAGACGATATTTTAAAACGAGGACTTCTCTGATTTTCCTTCAATTCATGCGGCACTCACTTATAAAGCTTTTTCGACATTGCAATCTCCCGTATGCGTTTGAAAACTTTCACATGCGATACTGCTAAGTCAGAAGAAGATCCCTAACAGTTTTATGCGGATCCGCTTCAACTAAGAATTCTAATTGTTAGTCGTTTATTAGTGGGTTTTGGAGTACCCACCGTGTGTCTGGATTACGACACACAATCTCGATTGAGTCTGCAGTTTGATTTGGAGCAAAGATATCTCATTTCGATCACTGGGACCGTATCCGAAGTGGAGAGTTTCGGAGTTGCTTTCTCTCAACGTTGAACTCCACGACCGATAACTGTTAATAACCTAGCGACTGCGTTGGTAGCAAACACGATTGCTACACGCGTTGTGCTCGTTAACATGCTGTCCTTCTCTCAGGCGCATATGAAGCATGAAGATTTCAGTAAGTGACTACTCTTATCTGACTTTTGAATGGGTTCTGTTAAACACGAACTTCTTACATCAGGTGACGCGCATTCATCGCATAATTTCGCATCGCCCCTCATTGGCATTTATGTATAATTAATTCCGAGTCTTGTAAGTTAAGGTTCCAGCTGGATAACTCAACTGATATTGAAGAATTTGGTCGAGATACCTGGTTGAGCTGGCGCATACTCCATGACCAGCCTCACCAATAGCGTGATGAGGAAGTCAGTGGCGTCCTTACAGTCAGCTCTCCTTTTCTCTTACTCTCCCATCCAACGATCGTCCCGCTTTCTCCGTGGTGCTTTCCGTTTGTTTCTCTTGTTCATTTTAGATAATAAATAATAATGTGTCAGGTGTACGCCGTAACGACGCTTCGCTGTCGTGCGACCATCACCAGTCGCACGCGGGCTGAGTGTGCCGCGAGAACGCCCACCACTACACGGATAGGAACCAGCGCCGCAAGGTTACGAGACAAGCTTGTTACCTCTAGGCTATCGGGTTCACTGCACTTTCTCATCTGATTAACTGGAATTGATTGGACTGCAAATCCCCTATGCCCATTTTGTTGGGGTGCGGTTGCCAATATAAGTAACTAAATCTGTACTACCTAAAGCAGCAACAAATGCGTTATCATTGCCTGATATTTGTAGTTATCTGTTGTTGTTTTGCGTATATTGTACACGCTATTGAAGAGCTCTCTTTACACTGACTTTCGTTCAAGATGCCAGAGCATCTCAGAGGGATTCGTACAAGTCGTCAGCATCCGGACCAAGTCAATTCGCCGTGTCCTGGTTGTGGGACGCACCCGAAGACTTGGATGTGGCTATCTCAGAACGGGACTTCTCTCGCGCCACCGAATTAGTATGTAAAACTCGCCAGAAGCTGGATCGAATTTTGTCTGTACTACAAACCAGTGAGGGCGGTGCTGGAGGCGACTCAGCAATCGCTTCCAGTCGAAGCGACCTGGGCTCGGAAACAGCGGACGAGTGGCTTGCTATTAAACCCCTTGCCGAGTGGCTCAATTTGTCCAAACGCATCTCAAGAAGCGAGGAGAGTCTTGTAGATGCTTTGCAAAAAGAATTACTCGCAGCCGCTGATAGACATGGTGCGTTTTCTGCATTTCTCACTTCACAAACGCTCGCACATCTATTTGGCCTATTTAACCAGTTGGTTCCGGCTGTTAGAATCAATGTGTTTAATCTCTACACTTGTCCTTTTACTCTGCGTACTTTTACTCCCCTTTGGAGTGGAACTTCGAACATACGGAAAAATTGGGCCCAAGTCCTCTTCGCTTTCCCACTTGCCCCACTGCGACAGCAGTATTCAATAACTTTTATACTGCTAAAAAACCTCTCCCACTGCGTTATCGTCTGCACATCGTCATTCGCCGCTTTGTTCGTAACATTTGCAACGGAGTTCAGATCGCCACACTCTGTTGTGGCCACGGTTCATATTAGTCATAATGGAGCCCGTTTCTATAACCAAATGTGCACCTATATTAAACGGTGACATTTCGGTAGTGCTCCACCTGGCACTTAGTTCCACTTTCATCCCCACATTTCTTTACCCTGTTTTAGTGGATTTAATCTGCTGGGGTTTAAACCAGCAACATTACCGTTGCCCACCCAGCCCCTTGTCACCATAATGATGCAGCTTCACTAGGCTCTCCAGCCTCAAGAATTACATCACTTTCGTAAGCCTAATGCTTTAATGCCGTTGCAACAAAACTAGGCTTTATAATAGTTTATGTTCCATATGATCCATTCATCTACGTCGGATGGCACTTCCCGGTCGTCTTCAGAGCTAATGATTCTAGCTGTCTTGTAAACTCGGTCCAAGCATATTACTCACAGGGAAAAGGTAGACAGTCCTGTTCCGCCAGTACTGAACTACAGTTGACCGGTTATTAGGTAAGGTCTGTTTGCCTAAAGCATGAACACTACAAATTGACTCTCACTGGGGAAGTCATAGCCGTTACTCAACTGTTTCCTACTACCAACAACTATAGCCTGACCAGCAAGGGCTGAAATCACTAAATCATGACGCAGGTCTGTCCTCTGCTGCTGCCAACAACCAATTTATCAAGGTTACATACGACCGACTGGAAGCAGCTCCTCGCCTGACTTTGTTGCTACATCCTCGAGCCGGACGTGCCTCCCACTGTTTTGCGTGCTATTTCTGTTTATATAGTGAGAAGTACGAACGCACGAACTAGTGTCCTCCTTCGATGTGAGCAATCGGAAAGTATCGTCGGTACACAAAGGTCCATCACTTGTTCTGTTTCATTTCGTTCCCTGTTTTTCCGTATTCCTGTCCATTTTACCCAACGCAACTGACGAGAGGCTGTTCTCGGGTTCATATTACGAGTTATCGCTGTATCTAGACCCTTTTTAGACTAATTGATCCCTGTAATTTGGGGTCATTTGACATCTGCACCCTGTGTCCCATCTATCGAAGAACATTTATTCCACCCTTCCTTGTATCGTGTTAGATACGTAGCACCTCAGGAACACGTATACAGATGCCGATTCGCTTCTTGCTGACATTAGGCTTTCATACATGCCACCTTCGTTGGACAAACAGGTAATGGTTACTGACCTCGACTGTCCGTAAAGAACGAAGCGTAAGTACTTTTGCTAGGCTTTATCACATGACGCAAGCCTGAAGAACATGTTTTATCTTGGAGTGAAGTCAACTGATATTACAATCCTATCAACAACCGCTAACCAGTAGAATGGTACTTGGTATTCAAAGCACACGACCGTTTGCATCGCAGTATACCGATGCATTTTCGCTCATGTAGCTTACGATTTGATTGCCCTGTGTTTGGAAGCATTTGCCATTTTGATTTATCTATTTCCCCTATGTGACGAGTCATTTGACTATGTTCCCTCCCATTCATTTTACACTTTTGGGGTAGGTGGTCCGCGCTCTATCCGCACCGCTGTTGCTAATCTGGGATTGCTGGGCAAATGGACGCTGGCTTCCCAGTTGTTTCTTTTGTACAGGTCAAGTGTGATCGCCCGGACGGTCACCCACGGAGTCCGTCAGGAGGGAAGTCAGTTGGTCTATATGAACCGATTTTCTTTCGCATTTCATCGAGCGTTAGCTGAAACAGCTGCTGAGTGGAAGAAGAATGTCGTCGAGCCGCTCCTACAGGTGATGGATGGGGAGGCCTCGGGTCGAAGTAAGCAGGAGAAACAGGACCGAAAGACTTTCGAGCGTCTCCTTTCACTCAGTAAGTCAATCACTGCTTTTAATCCATTCTGATCTGATAGTACCATCACTGCACCCCGCATCGATTGCTCAACCTTTCCCATATTGCATTGAGCTAGTTTGGCGTACTGCCTTCATCGGTCTTCATCTTGCTTCCTTTGGTTTTATCTGATGGCAGAGACAACACAATCGTGCTTTATAGATGAAACTTCGTCCGTGTTCGCAACTAAGATGCGCAGTTGCGCTGGTTACAGGAACAGCGCTTTCACGCATCTGAAGAGTACATTCGGATATATATATGTATTTGCAAAAGTCTGCTAACAGACATAATGCCATCAGAAACCATGGGATTCAAACGAAGGTACAGAAACAGTAAAATAAAACACAACACAACAATGTCCATGCTTCCCTCAGAGGGCGAGATACTACCCGGTTGCCCAAGCCGAAGTAGGGTGTTGACTTAGGGGACACCACCCCGAGCCTTTGGCTGAATAGCCTGCCCGCAAGGCAGCGGAGCGAATTCAGGGAATCGCGCCCATTGGGAGCCGGTGACTGATTGCTCAGTTCATGCGCCTTTTGTTTGTTCCTTTGTCAAACAGGGGCCCAATACTCCCCAGAAGTACAGCATAAGGTTGCTGGAATACAATACTTCGCCAGGATGAAGCAAGGGGCAGTGACTTTATTTAGTGGCGAGTCACGTCCGCCACGTCACAGTGTTGTTAAACGGACATATGTGGTTTTTTATAGGGAGAACGCTTGCCCGGCGAAAACCCACCACGTGCTGGAACACTGCCGCCGAACCATTTGCTGGAACGGGAAAATCCCGAACCACCCAGCTGGCACCACGAGGAGGTTGTTCGGCAAGCCAGCCATGTGTGGGCTTTTGACGAGAATCGACATACACACTCACGCCACCTATCGTCTTAACTGATGCGAACTACTGACTGATGCCCAGTTTGCAACTTAAATATTCCGAAGCTGCTTACTCCGTCACTCCGGCTAGTACACGCAACGCAATCTTGCTGCTGCAGCCCAACTGGTAATATCTACTGCTCCCCACCCTCATACCTCCCCTTTTCACCGTACGACCACTACTCTTCAGCTGTGAAGTACGCCACCGTTTCGAAAGTTCACCTCGTTATCTCGAAATAAACCAACAGCTTCTAGTTTGATCAACTTGAAGTGTCATATTCGTTCGACTAAGTTGCGGCTGACGTCAAGCGAAGTGCGACCAAGTTCACATAATCCTTCGCTTTTATTCTCTAAGCAAGGTTTTTAAATTGACCGTTGCCTTTTTTCAATAAAACATCGTTTTGCTCTATCTGCCGTGGATTTACAAGCCTTCACCATATACGTTGGGTAATTTCTTCGGCTAAACTATTTACATGGGCAATTATGCAGTTCTCGGTCGATTTTTTTGAAGCAGAACAAAGACGCTACGCGGTTTGTTGAGTTTCGCGACCCCAGAGTCATGTAACCGTACAAAACTATCAAAAGGCGTTTTTGTAACTTAAGGAATCATCGCCCCGATTGACAAAATTTGGGCTTCGACACCGCATCGTCAACGGGATGCAAATACCAGTTATTCACTTTAGCAATGTGCACCTATTGCCTGTATATTTGGAGCTGCTTATTCGAGTGACACCTGTGCACCCAGGACTATTTTTTTAGTTATACATTTTCAATGATGCTATTTTAGCCCATCCACCGTAGCTGAAATGCACCCACATCGGGTATATAAAGCTTATATGGGCTTGATTACCACATAGTTTCTTTTGTAAACCAAATCGTTGAATCTGCTCATCTAAGGAAATGTAGTCGCGTCCCCGTATCGTTCTGGATGTTTGAAGACGTCACAGGTAAAGACGCGTCTTTTTACTCAAGTGTTTGGGTGGGTTTAAATCACAATGAACTCAAGGTTGAATTTCCGCACATAATTGACTACGATTTCTGAGGGTTTGGTCAAAGAGCATGTCTCTTCGCGAAGGCTAAATGTCTTCTTCGATTCACTACCGTCATTAGTGCGTGTCCTGGGTCTGCTGTTATACAGTTTTCTCATGAGCAGTTAAATTCCATCGGACCACAAAGCACTGGTATGTGATATGTAAACCCACTGTAACCGATATCGACAAAACATGTCATTTCACATCATTGCACTAGTGTCTTTTCGCTTGAGTCGTGTCGTAGTTTACGGATTATATCAAACAGGACAAATTCATCGTCTGATGAACCACATTGAGACGTTTTTCCATCCTTTAGTTGCGTACCCCTCATCTCACAGCACGATAACCTGTTTATATTAACCGCGCCACTTGTGTGGACCACTTTCGGTTGTAATGGCACCTGTGCACTCAAGGTTTACCTGTATGGGGCTAAGGCCTCCCAAATGTATGAGGCACTTGCGTGCTCAGCGCACTTTTCTCCAATAATCTTTGTTGCTCTTTTGCAAACGGGAGCCCTAGCGTCGTCGTGTTCCTCGATAGCAAAGGTGACTTCGATTCGGGGTATCCGTGTCCTCTGGGACAGTATTCTCAGAACGGGTGCGCCCGATAAATATTTGAATAAGAGTGCTGTACGCGCATAGTTAGGGTAGAGTGACGGTCTATGGCAAACTGTCGCCGACCTACAATATTTCCATCGGTGTGAAAAAGGATTCCCGCTGTCATCTTTGGTTTTGTATTGCGTTCCGTAATGTATCTTATTCTTTTGTATTGTGTCACACTAGCTGAAATGTGTTTATTATTATTGGGGTGTATCGCTAATGAGCGAGGTCTTACGACGTAGGGGATCGCATTGAACTCACGACGGAATTCACCTTGAGACATACTTATGAAGCATGTTACCAGACTAATTCACTGTGGTTGTTACTGGCTAAGAATGTCTTGTGACCAAGAACCTACGCTGTCTTCGTATGAATTCAGCCAGCGCCAGCGCGCCGAGTCCATAAAGGACCGTCCTTGGTTTTTTCGTTTCCCTTTGAATGTTAAGATATATCAAAGCTTACATTTGTCTCTAGCTCTTTGCCCAACAATTGCCGTTACCACCAACCGTTTCGGAGACTTAGTTTTTGGATGTGGCAGTCAAACAGATAAGTGTTTCACCACCGTCATTCGATAAAAAATAAGTGGTTATCAGGTTTATGTGGCTGGCTTTTCATTAAAAAAACACAATTCCGCATAGGTTTGTGACAGCGAGTTCTCATTTATCCACCGCATACAAACATTCGCCATGTGGACGCGTCGCTTTGTGCATGAAGCAACAGTGCTCATAACCTTCAAATAACTTGGGTTGCAAACCGACGGTGGTGCAACCTGAATGTCAGTGACTTGACCATTGGTATCAGTGTGTGTACGTCTTGCAAACTGAATGGCGAATCAGAACAGAATGAAATGGAATTCTATTGACTGCGTGTCAGTCCGCGACGAGCTCTATCGCTGATTCTACCCGCCAGTCAACAGTGACGCGGCAATCTGACTGAAAACTTCCTCAGCCCGTCCCATCTTATGCTGAAATTAACAGGTCAGAGAGTAGAATAATTGCTCTTTCTCGCCCATACATCCACTCACTGTCGGTTTGTCGAGTCCTTGTCTCGTATGAACCAGTACAGTGCCAAGCTGTTCTTGATATCAACCACTTTCTTCATAAACCTTACCATCTTTTAATATCCCAGACCGATCCAAAGACCCAAATGAGATTTCAGGGCGTTAAAAGTATTCTGAGTCCGATAGCCTGATGGAACCGGCCCTGTTTCTCCAAACATGCTAACAGACGTTTGTAGCGCCCGTCGTGGATGGATTCCGACCCAATCTCCAATCACTATGTAGTGCCGACCTTTCGTCACAAGTGTAATCCCATCAGTGACTTCAATGCAGGTTGCATAACGTTGACACTTAAATTTTTGGTTCTGACATAAACTCACCTCCCTGCTCATGTTCCGGGTGCCGTTCCTAACAGCCACTCACTCTCCACGATTGTATTCCATAGGACTCCATGCTTGGATATTAGAGGAGGCGGACAAATTCAGCCAACAACTTCGTGTCCTTCTGGTCGACAGTCGATCCGTTTCATTTTACTCCATGGCACTTGCTGCTCATCGCATCAATGCGCACGCGGACAAGGTAAGCTTTCTCGTATCATTCGACAGACACATACATCATGTGTCTCGAAGATATTTGCTTCACTCCAACTGTGATGTGTTTCATAGGGTACCCATTCTAATACAGTGTGCACTAATTTGCTATGTTGCAGCACAATGTCGGCGCTCAGCGCTGCTCAGTTTCGACTTTTCGTATTTCAGTGTATATTTTATATCCACCGTTTAGATCACAGAGTTGATTGGAGTCGATGTTCGTTCTGCACTGCATTCAAATCTCTCGGATACCTGGAGACGAGCAGCGGAAGCCCAAGCCCACGTACTGCGAGATGCTGTGGAGCATCGAGCGAAGGTATGTTCCGGTACACTGCAGTTATTTTGTTACCCGCACCCATCTATCACATTGAACTGGACCATCATTTTTCATCTCTTCTAGCAAGAACTTTGGGAGCCAATAACTTCGAAACCGACGACTGAACAAGAGAAATACTTACGCGAACTGGCCGAACTCGGACTCATCGGCCGACGTTCCGTAAGCCTAGGTACGCCTATTGTTATTATTAATTCTTCTTATTTCGCAATGCGCACACTAGCAAAACTCCGACTCAGTAGGGAGGAAAACGTCATTCGTCCTGCATCTGCGCCAGGAACATAAAATTTCGAAGTTGGGAAAACAGTCGAAAATATTATACGCTATTCAAGAAGCAACCTTCTGACACGCATGAATCCATCGCTGCAGTTGCGAGGAACGCATGTGCTTTGATTTATATACTTGTTGCCGTCGGTATATCGGTATGATGAGAGTCAGAAATTGATTCTCCCACACTGCTGTACCCTCGTATAATTCGCAATGCTTCTTGATCAGCAGTCCTTTTACATTTCGCTCTTTTGTAGGTATCCCCCTCACAACCAACACTTGCCAACTTATTCGTTCTCTATACCACTTTATCCAAAGTGGGAAAAGACTGGATTGCGACGACCTCACTGTGACGATGAACCAGTGCGTTGCCAAGATTTTGCGCGTCGAATTAGAAAATTACGAACGTGCATTACACGATCCCATGTGGAACAAAAAGGTATGTCACAGTAACTGTTTATGTACTTTGCCAGTGTGTTCTCAGCACGCGTACACATCATTGCGTACAATCAACCGCACGCTGTTCAGTGTACAAACACAAGGACCCGGTTAAACGGAACTGCACCGAACGGCTTGAATTTCGGACGGTCTTGAAACACCATCTGTATGGCCACCGTAGAGTGAAGAGTGCGTTCGTGTCCAAAGGATGCGCAGACTGAGTGTTCTTAAGTTGACGGCCATTGGTAGCGCTAATTTGATGTCTCAAACCCAACACGTTTCCTGTGATAACTCGCTGTTTGAGGAGAATCTACGACTTTAGATCTTAAGACCGCTTATCACTAGTCAGAAACACAAATTTAACTCCCAGATTCACACGCAACATATGTGAACGTATTCCGATCGCTTGAAGTATATTCCGAATCGGAATACCGCCACATTATAACAGCCGATCTCGTAACATACTGTCGGAAGTCATGGATCTGGTTACCTTGATCGTAAGCAATCTTATTGCGACGTGAAGCCTATGAAACCAACATGCATCGTTTGCAAACTCAACAAGTATTGTGCATACCACCTGCTTTCGTCAAACTGGTACCTGTTTCGTGCCCTTTTCAGCTCCCATTTATACGCATGAACTTGGAATTCCTGATCCGTCAGGCGATACCGAAGTTGGTGAAACCCTTGGGATTATTGCAGTATCCAGATATGCGCGACGTGATGACGCAGTTAGAAACGCTATTCGATCAATTCAAGCAATGAGACATTAACCCCTTCACCCCCCTGCATAACTGCCGATTAACACGAACATTTTGCTCATAAAAACTCAATTCTTTACAAAAACATGTTTTTGATAATAAAGCTGGAGTTGACGTTAGTCAGTTGTAATAATTACAGGTCTGTCGGTGTTCAATTTCACTGTGAAGTCGTTAAGACTGCAGCAATTTCCGTTAACACACGCTCTATTTTGACAGCCAATGTCTTCAGCTCAGAGCTATTTTCCAATTTTATTGGGCCCAACAGAAGCGTCAGGACCGTCTCCGTTTGTGAAAGGCAAGCGATAATAGATTCCTGCGATGGAAGCAGATAAAATAATAAATGTGAGGGAAATTGTTTCCGTTTAACGACCACACATCGACTCGGGAGTGTCAAGTTAAGCAGCCAGGATGTTGCCTGCCCGAAAACACTACATTACTACGACGCGTTTCGATATTATTACATCACATCAGGCATCAAACCCGGGACCATCGGGATATGAGTTCTGACCGCTAACCATAAGCCACCGGGTCACGATGGGCAACGCTTGGCACAACGGACGAGCAACACCCAATTTGCTTGTGCTTCATCAGCTACGGTCCTCGTGATCGAAAGACCAAGGTTTATTTCAATAGAAATCGTGGTCAACATTGAGATTGCGCGTTGCAATCCATCCACACAACGTGTACTTCAAAATGACCCTCAACATCAACCACGGTTAATTTAATCACTGAGTTGCCAAAATGCGCTCAAATACGACTTTTCGTTGGTAGATTGGCCTGTTTGCTATTAGTCGCTGAATGCTAGTTGATATCTGCGCTTCAGATGGAATGGGCCATTGTTAATCAGGTTGGCCTGAGACCAAGGTAGGAATAGGGTTTGGACGAGTTTTTCTGTGCACAAAGTTCTTGGTTATGGAGTCGAATTGGGATCGCCTCTGCTGTCGACAGTAGGCGGTATCTGACCGCTCGTGTGTGACGTTTGAGTATACAATGGATTGGTACGGATGCGTCGTGCGAATTGATTTGGTGATTGGAGTCTACTAGGTGCGACAACACTGAGAACATTACATTCCTCCTCAAACCGCTGTACAGCCAAGCTGGGCAATACCCACGAGCTCCAAGGCACAGTCACCTGGTCGTTTTCCCAATATACTTTGCTCGACACGAGCGAGAGAAATTGTACACACAGAAGGAAGCCTGCGAACAAGGTATCATATCCTGTTGAGGTGAAACTTACGCGCAGATCAGCAGCGAACTACCTTCTCGCTACTACTCTGGATAGCCTTCTGGTTGTCCGTTCCGCTATGGCGTCACTTTTAAACAGTAGTGATGACTACATTAACCGCTTCTCCGTAGAAGCTGTTTTTAGCTTTGGCACTCACCTGTTGATGGATTCGTTCAGCTGGTTGTTCTCGAATTCGCTCATGAAGACATCCGCGAGCAACGGCTCTAACGGTGAACCCATAGTCACCCCGTCTGCTTGCCGATATAGCGCTCCGTTAAACTCGTACACATCAGCACTAGTTGTCTTAAGGGGTTTGGTGGGTTACCGACGTCGATGTTGCGTAACGACAATGGAACATTGATAAAATGAGACACCACATCTAATGAGAGCACCTTTCGCCCGGCCAATTCAAGTTGCCTCACTGAGTCAAGACAATTAAAGTTGTCCTTGAGACTGTAACTGACTATGGCTTTTTTAACTGGTTCCAGCCGTTTGACGAGCCACTTGGCGGTTGATTGATACGGCAAATTACACATTTAGTATCGGCCTTAGCGGTAGCCCTTTTTTATGTACTTTGAACAGGCAATAAAGTCTTGAAATCACCGTTCCACTCGGTCTGGTGTATTCGAATATGTTAGTCAATTGTATTCTCCTGCTTTAAGCAACGGAGAAGTTTCTTTATGGACCCTTCGATTGCCTGTGTCTTGTCATTCTCATTATCTATTCTTCGAAATTTCGACCCGTCATACATCTAGCTGATGTAGTCCGATCTATCTGCGAAAACGATTCCGGCTCCTTTATCCGGTCTACATAATAGTACATTATCGTTTCGTCTGAGTACTTTAAGGGTGTCTAGATGTTCCTGCTTCAATAGATGCTTGGCGTGTGATTTGTAACTTAGGTATTCGTAACATGCGTGTGCTGAGGCTGATGACAGCGTAAGTGCAGCTACTTGGGAATAGAGATTCTCAAATTGGACCTCGAAATCTAGCTGTTTAACCTAGTTCCGTGCACAACAGAATTTCGGGCCGAATGAAAGAACCTCTAGTAAAATTAATTGCAATGAGAAGGAATTATGAACGTATCTCTTAGGGTCAGATGGAAATGATAGCTGTGGCTTACCAGCATGACGCATTCGTACCAAACTACTGTGTACTCAAAGGTCACATACGAGCAGTCAGATACCGCCTACTGTCGATAGCAGAAGCGATTGAAATTCGACTCCATAACCCAGAACTTTGTACACAGAAAAACTCGTCCAAACCCTATGCCTACCCTGCTTTCAGACCAACATGATTAACAATGGCGGTCACGCCACTCCGCCTGACGTCACATCAACCAGACCAATCACGTAGACTTATAGATTAGTTACTCTGCTTCGGTGACTCACCGTTTCATATTTATATACAGTACAAAGGATCCTATGGTTGAGGATTTCGATCGTTACCTAGACCATTTCTGATCTTTGGATGGCAACACAACAGGATGTGAAGGGCCGACTTACTCGTCCCGTGTTATTGTCAGTAGTCAGCTCGCACATCGAAGAACCGTTTGGTAAAGACGCGAGAATCGCCAGCTGGTCCCCACTTGCATTTAATGATCCTGAAGTGTCATCCAAATCTGATAAATGATGAAGCAGGGGGATAAGATTTGGGATACACTTCTCGGAATCCGAAGACAAGGTCACACTGACATCATGCGCTCTTCGGAAAGTATCGTGTTCACTTTGTTTTTCCCTCCATTCACGTAGCATGGCTACGCTAGCCATATTGCAGTTTCGGAGTACGTTGTCCCATAATCGTGAAAGTGAAGTAAGCTATGGAAAAAATGAAGCAAAGTGAAACTGATCAAGACAGGATGAGTGAACAGAGCCATCGTAGTTCAGCTGCATATAAAGTAGATCGCGCAAGTAAATACCCGGATATCACGTCTGTGTCCGTGCACATGGTATAGTATACTAGACCGCGCTCGCCCGAAAGCATGTGTGCTCCGGAGGGGGGGGGGGGGGGGAAATTAAGTGAATGGCCATTCTGTACGTACTTTACAGGATACAAAATACGGATGAGCGCAAAAGGGATTGCTGCAGGAGGAAAAGGTATGCACATACTATCCCGGACGAACGCTTCTCAGTCGAACCCGCAGTAATCCAGCTGACAAAATGTGTCCGTTGGGATATTCGCCTATTCAAACCACAGCACGTTAATAACGTTCGAACCCACGAGAAGCTTCATCTATGAGATACACATCCTTCATCTGATAGCAGGCGGACTTGCCTCTCAACTTTAAGGTATTATTTGTAATAAGGAACGATGGAGGAAATAGGCGTCACTTGTTTACGGCTACCTTTACAGTTCTGTTCAACAGAGGCGTCAAGTAAGCAACAACTAGGCTGGTGGCCGTTTTAGAAGAAGTCTGATGAACCGAGGAGAATCATGCGCATCCTCAGTGGGTTCCCTAGGCGATATGGGTCGAAAAATTAGCCAAAAGTCGATTAGATGCAAAAACATTGCAAAAACATTCTCGCATCCATGTACACCCCAGATGTCATCTTGTTCCACACAACCGAAGTTGCTCTGGACACGCGTGTTTACTTGGATCATATAGGTTCTACACCAGGTACCAATCCCCTGATTGATGGGGCACGTATAGTTTTGTAACAGCGAAGCACCAACACAAAATACGGACTTAATATGGTTGCTTGTTCTCAAGCAAACAACAAGCCCTTTCGATAGTCTACATACGATAGCGTGAGGCCCAGCATGTGCAACACACGCAATATCGAACAACGCACGTCGGTAATAGTGACAAAAATACCAGGGCATATGCCCTTACGGTCGCAGCTACGTCTTGGTGCTGACGGCAATGTGTTTTACTGTATCCTGATGACTATCAAGGGCAAAAGGCAGATGACATCAAAATCTAACACTCTCGTGGCGAGAGCTCCTGTGACGCACTAACCGTGGACAGCCGAGTTATGTCTAGCTTTTGTAATAAGTGGTCGAGAATTTGAAAGGCGACATCAGCGCACGACATAACCAAAGTAAGTGAATCAAGAAACCGCTCCGAATGGGTTGTTTGGCGGTCGGGTGTTGACGCATTCGTGCGCTAATGCATTGCATGATGCGAAGCAGACATCAAAGTATGTAGCACTGCATGTACCCATCAAGAAATGCCTGTACAGCGTCTGGGTCAGGTCTGTAGGAATCAGGTCGTCCGTGCACGGAAGGTGGGTCAGAAGCTCTTACGGCTGGTTCGATCAAAACACTAATGAGAAAAGGAGAAATGAGACACTTGTACTGGGTCCCACTTGAGGTGATGAACTCAGTGGATACCTGATAAGGCTGTGAGGTAGCGCTGAAAGAGTTATATAAAAGAATCTCTCCGACACGCCCATCGAGAATAAGCATCGCTGCAGACTAATGCGATCAAAAGAACCAGAATTAACCCAGCTCCAGCACGACTAATAGGAGGCGACTGCACGTATGACGGTGTCCGAACATCTGGAAAAGCGTATAAATGCGGTCAATGCATCTTCTACAGAGTCTGCAGCCAGTTAGACTTTCACCGATTCGATTCTCGCAAAGATTAGTGGACCGCGACAGAGACTAATTTCAGTAGTTTGAAGGAAACGTGGAAAGTAATAATCCACTAAACTTCATGATGTGTTCCGTCCTCCTTGTGGAAAGCGCGAATGACAGCTGAGGATCACTTTCCTTGTGCAACATATGATATTGCAGTGGCCCTACAAGTAGCTAGTGGGACGTTACCGCCGTTTGGTAATAATAGACGGGAACTGCCGGAATCAAAAGACCTGCTACACTTCAAAAACAATGGTTCGTGCCAAGTCTATTCGATGGTAGATTACTTCAATATTCCAGACGAATGTTGGCGTTCTAGTTAGCAAATCGGATAAGGTGGCCTGCTAAACTGTTCTTGTAGGCATTGAGCCAAACGTTCCAGCAGTTGATGTGATTGCGAGCGGATCAGCTTTTCATGGTGATCAGTTATTGTTGAAATAGAACAGTATTTTTTACATGCGTTGCTGATGCGGCAAAATGTTCCGCAGTGATCAGCTCCCCTACAGTTGCCGCATCTCCGGATCCACTGACCGGCAACCCTGGACTTACATGCGCCTCTTGTGGCTGGTGGTATCACGTAAATCGATAAAACAGCCTGCGCTAGAGACATGTATGACTGGTAGAGTTATGAGCAGCGCGTGGTTAATGATGATAACCATTCTTAGTACGACAGACATGCTCCTCAAAAAGCAATCAAACAGAAAACGTAAACATTCGTGTCACCGAACTTTTTGTTGTCAGATCAAGGGTAAAAGACGTTCACATTGCTCAGGTTTGATCACTTTTTTACTGAGCGACCCACTTCACAAAGTACTAGAAGGCAGGTCAAGTCCGGAAAAGCGAACACAGAATCTTGCGGGAGTCTCATGGAAACTTTCACACGCAACGTTGACGTATTTATAACACTTTAATGTATACTTTTCGACCACAGAAATGCTTGCCGACCGACCTCGTGATGCGGGCTGGGTGATTCAGGACCATCCTGTTCCAGCGAATGGTTCGGCGATAGTGTTCCAGGACATGGTGAGTTTTCGCTTGGCAAGCATTCTCTCTATAAAAAGCCACGTATGTCTGTTTAACAACACTGCGACGTGGTCGATGTGATTCTCCACCTGCTTCACTCTGGTGGTGCATTGTGTTCCAGCAATCCGATGATGAAATTGTGGGGAGGATTGGGCCCCTGCTTGGTAACCCGTCAAACAAAAGGCGTATAGACTGCGCAATCAATCACCGGCTCCCAATGAGTGCAATTCCCTGAATTTGCCCCCTGCTTTGCAGATGGGTTATTTAGCCAAAGGCACGGGGTCCCTAAATCAACTTCCTACTTCCGCTTGGGCAACCGAGTAGTATCACGCCCTCTGACAAAAACCATGGACTGTTCTCCAGTTTGTGCATCTGCTTCTGCTTCTTACATTCACGAGACTTTATCACACGCCACTTGTTTGATAATAATCCTTGTTATCTGTTACCCGATTCTTGCGTTCATGAATCTGTCTGCGATTCCGGTCGCACTGCAAACCATGGCTCTCTTCTGACCCGATCCTCGTTCCGTCTAGCGTGCTTCAACGTACGAACACTCATACAGATTGGACAGCAAGCCGGTCTAGTACGCACCCTAGAGTCCCTCGAGCTTGACATCTACTGCCTTTTCGATACCCAACTGATAGACCCAAGCACTGTGCTTACGCTGATATTCTCCACGAACCGTGAAGCCAGATGTCACCTGTTTCTTTCCGGAGACTCGCAAACAGCCTCAGCATGCTTGGCAGGTGTAGGTATAACGCTAAGTGACAAAGCCGAGATCGCAGTGCTAGACTGTTTCCCAATTAACAGCCGACTGTGTGGTTCGACTTCGGCGCTCATGTAAAACCAACAGACGTCGCGAAGAGAGACGCAAATTGTTTGTGACTTCCGCGTATGCTCCAAATGACTGTAGTAGTGGCTCAGCGAAGGACGACTTTTATCAGGAGTTTCATCAGCACGTGAGTAACGCCAAAAAAATCGGATCTCGTTGTCCTTGCTGGGGGTTTCGATGCACGGGATGACCGCCTGTTACCATACGAACGTCACCTTGGTGGTCACCACCTACTCGATGAGGAGCGCTCAGAAAACGGAGAGACTTCTCACATTGTGCGAAGACAACCATATTTTTCTCTCGAGCACCAACTTCAGACGTACGAAAAGCCGTTCCGCAACCTGGCGTCCCTCTTCGCCAACACATCCGTGGTTTCAAATTGATCATACTGCAATCAGCTTCAGATAACGTAACAGCGTGCGGGGCCGTAGGTCTTTTTGGTACATTTTCATTGACTCAGATCATGCACTGGTCTGCGCGAAAATCTACGTATTTTTGAGGGTCCGCAAAATGGAAGCACCGCTAAACTGGAGCAAATAGATTAAGTGATTCCTCGGTCTTCATTGACATACGCACTCAGTTGCAATCCACCGCAAGACACAGGATTTACAGAAGGCAATGACCACTTCTGGACAATTTAGCTGCGGTATAGCCCGACGGCCCTTAAAGCCTTCGATCTCTGCTCGCTCTCTGGAGCTGTTCGGGGCCGCAGATATATCCCGATATAATCCGACTGTAACGGGTGGCGCTCAAGCAAAGTATGAGCAAGGATCGCAAGGCATGTAGGTCTAAGCGCGCTTTGGAGATGGCGACCACCGCCCTCTCTGGCAACACTCCCAAGCTTTTCCAACTCGTTCGTTCCACTGACCTCAGGAAGCCTGGTATTAGTCAGGTCGTTTGTAAGGCGGATGAGTCTCCGATCAACAACCAACAGAAGCGTTTGGACCGAGCACTATCATTTGCAACTCAACGAGCCTCCATCGCACATCCGAGGACGCGGGTCAGCTTGTTGACTACCCTGGTTCGTCCCATTGTATCCACTCAGAGAAGCTGAAGTCAACCTCGATTCGATGTTTGAAACGATCCAAGGCTTCCGGCTCAGACGGACTTCCTTCGGAGCCGTTCAGGCACGGTGACATGGCAATCATTAACCAGCTGGCCACACTATCCGCAAAAACCTGGCATAATGAAAAAGTGCCTTGTTCTTGGGACGAATCAGTTATTGTCTCGAGTTTCAAGAAAGGCACTCACACTTCACGTGTAAATCATCGCGGGATTAGTCATATTTCGGTTGTCTCCCAGCTATTGACATCCATTCTGCTTCGTAGACTAACCGCAATACGTGAATCATGCTACCGTGAAGAACAAGCTGGTTTCCGTCCCGGTCGTGGATGCGTGGATCAAATTTTAACGTTCCGCCTACTCCTCAAACATCGCCACATTTACCACAGGCTCACCAGCGGCAACATAAGGGGTGCATTCGACTCGGTTGATTGACCCGCTTTATGGCGTTGCCTGCTAAAGAACGGGGTTCCAGAGAAGTATACTGTTTTCCTACGAGCACTTCACTTTCATATCTCCGGCAGAGTGAAGGTCTATGACAAGCTTTTCTCGCGCTTAACAGTCAATAGCGGTGTGTGAGAGGGCTGCCCTATGTCCCCATACCTCCTCAACTTCGGAATCCGCGTCCCGTGGAGAGCTTCAGGTTTCCAAAATGTTGGCCTAGTTTCTACCGGGTAAGCGCGCGACCGACTCAGATTATGCTGAGGATATCGCCTTACTTGGTGACGATCCACCAAGTATGCAACTCAATCTGGATCGATGGCACTTGAAGCATGACATGAGCTTCTCCCCATCGAAGTGTGAAGTTTTACTTCAGGATTGGCCGACATCCATTCCCGTGCTCATCCTTGAAGGTTCACAACTTGAAGTGGTAGACAGTTTCGTCTATCTCGGGAGCGGTGTTTCTGCTGACGGCACTCACAGCAAGGAAGTTTTGCTTCGCATCGATAAAGCCAGATCAGCACTTGTGGATCGTCGTGAAATCTCATTCTCCATAGAGGGCCACGTTTACAGTGCTTCCGTTTGTTCAGTGTTGCTGTATGAGAGCGGGTCTTGGTCAATTCGCGTGGATGACATGGGCCGCCCTTCCGCCTACGACAACAGTTGTTTGTGGAGGGATGCTCGTGTGTGGTGGCAACACAGTGGTAACGTTAGACGCCGCGTATTGGGGAATGCAGGTATTCACCCAAACAATCTGGTTTTGCTGCGCCAGTTGAGAAGACTCGGCCACGGCCTAGGCGTGGCGAATCAGCGTTTGCCGCACCGAGCGTTAATCACTCGTTCAGGACGGGGCTGAAAGCGGCCGCGTTTTTGTCAGCCTTCCACCTGGCTACAGCACACGAAAAAGTTTGCGTCACGCCTAGCTGCCGTGGCACTCGTACGTCTTTTGATTCCCATCGATTTTAATTGACTCCATGTGCATTTTCTAGACTGCTATTGACATTATATATATATATATATATATATATATACATATATGTGGGCCATGAGCTAGGCCATTCGCGACCACTACAGAAGCGACGACGGGTCCTGCAGAGAAGTACGCCGAGCCGGCGCAGCGTTTGTAGGCACGCTGAATTCGATTTACTAACCGCGTGCTTGCATGCTAAGTCTCTTTATTTCAGGTGGTGGGTTTTATGCTTTTAATGCTTTTCTTTCTCGTATAAATATCTACGCGTACTCTATTCCATTAACTTGCACACCTCGCTTAAGCCAATTGTATTAGATTTCCGTAGCATATTTGTGTTCGTGGTATTTCGTGAACTATACTTTCTGACCTCGTGCACTTATCTAGGATTTGTTTGTAAACAACTTATTACATATGCTCATTAAATTAAGGTTTATGTCACCGTTTCCTTATGCATTAATCGAGTTTTTCTCTTTTTTCTTTCTCTCTTTCTCTCTCAAGTGTTTGGCTGTTGTTTGATATCCCCGATGTGGCTGCGCTTGATGTGCATGTTGACAAAGTGCCTACTTGTATAGTACCTACTACCTCGTCCATACTGGCTCCAGGAGACAGTTGGTCGTTGCTGGAAGGGACGGGGTGCACGGTCTTTGTGGCCGTGTTAGGTTCAAAGAGTGGTTCTATGCACTCAGTTTGGAGCGCACTACGGTCCAGCCACCGTCTTGAGTGCGTTTGATTCCCAAATACAGCGTGCTTGTGTTTGTCTGTGAAGGAATGTAGGCCGGCTCCGTTGATGACACGTGGCTCCCATTCACATACCTCCCGGTCTTATTCCTTCGGGTTGACACTGGATATGGGGTGTGTGGATGGAGCTGTGGGTGGTGCAGCACAAGCAATCCCATGGTCCCTCTGTAGGCGCAGGCGTCCGGTGGCTCGGCACATTGACAGGCAAATCCGAAACCGGATGCCGCCAACCACACATATATATATATATATATATATATATATATATATATGAGATTACGGTCAAACTTATGTGATTCATTGTGTATTCGTAACTTGTCAATTAGAGGCGGCATGGTCTGAGACGGATAGTATTAAATCAGTGGGCAACAGTCCTCTCAACATCAGAGAAAGCCAGATTCACGCAGACGGAGTGTGCCCACAATATGTGGACTGCAGCAGTCCCGAACGACTGTATTTTGTGATGAGGTGAACGTTAGTTTGAACCGTAAACTGAACGATACGAAATGTGCTAGTACCCGACGGTTTCCGTTTTGGGTCCTTGAGCCCTTCTCGTATACTTACCGATCGTTATCAGTGCTCCGTCAATACGGAACCAGGTTGTGTATAACTACTGTGGTGAGAGTAAGAAATTGCAAGAAATCGATAAAAACCAAGCCGAGTCGAAACCACATAGGTAGGTACAAACTCTAGGTCACATACTGCAGCAGACGGGATAATGATGCCCATGGACTCACATTACAATTTCTGGGTGTCATACATTCTAACCAACGCATTCACTGTTTAAACGGGACATTCTAGTTCTATTTCAATGGTGTTGTGATATTGAAACAAATACTGGTAGCCCAGATTGTTCAATTAGTGCTCGGACTGTGCGCTGAGCTCGGCAGTTTTACCGAGCTCAGCGCACACTCCGGCCACCAGCTAAGCACGTGTTGTCTAGCACGGGATACATCGATACTACAACATTGCATGTGAGAAAACCGCAGAGCACATAGAACAAAGGGGGACTCATCAAACTTTATGACATACATGTCTTATGACCAAGTTAAAATGTTTACCTGTGGTGAGAGAATAGCGCTCCGAACAAAATTCAGGGTATGGTGATCGCGTAAAATGGATCGCAAGCATTGGGCGACGTCCAACCAAAATATCACGACCAAGGTACGTGCTTCTAGCGTTTCGGTGAACAAGACCGTGGCGATGATGAAAAGGTGGTAGTATCGATCGCTATAAAGTGGGAAGAAACATATTTGCAGAATGTTTGAAGGCAATTGGAAGTACAAATGTCGATTGGATGGCATTGATGAGTAGGAACGAGGTCGATATTCGAAGGGAAATGATCTCCCATTTGCGCGAACCTGCTATGCAGCAAAATCAACCAGGTTGGTGAGCAACGCATTGTAAGAATTTGTTGGGAAGAGAGTACGGGCTAAAAGAGGATAAAGGTAACGTTTTTCTTGAAGACGGAAGGTAAGTTCGGAGGCTTCGCATTACTTATTAACAAGCGGCCATCAGCTGCTGAATTCTAGATGGCCTAAAGGCAGACAATTACCATGAAGTGGTGCTCGCCTAGAGCGAACTAAGGCTCGACGCAGCAGCTACCCATCCCAATGAACCTGCCAAGTATAACACCGTCCTCAGACGAATAGGGGAATACCAATTGGCTGGTATGTTCATGGGATAGGTTACTAGCTACAACCTTGACTGAACAAAGGTGAAAGCAGGCTAGCAGCATGTACCAACGATTCTCGCAATTTTTTCAGTCGGCAGTCTATCAAATAAACACAGAGCCAAATATAACTATGGAAAGCACTAAAAGAAGACAGGTTGTACACCATATCAGTATAATGTCACATTAACTGAAGGCGAGCAACACACTTCAGCTATTGTGCCGCAATATAAAAACAACGGAACCTTTTTCGTTATTTTGCGCACGTCAATATTTTAGTTTTTTGTCGTTTTTAATTTTTAAGCATTAAGTACCTAAATCTAAGTGGTTGTATACACAGATCCTCCGCTGGTTTCGATTAAGAGCCATATCCTGAATTGTTTCCAGACATCGGCACTCCTCGTCCTTTGGTCCCCAATCAGGCAGACGTGTGGATCCAATGGTGGCAAGACGTGAAGTCAACGATTTCATTTGCTGTCGCCAGGTGGATGGTGGACCACCACGTGGTCTCTTCCAGTTGAGTCCTGCACGAGCAAACAGAGCGCGATAGGGCAAACACTCAGCTGACATACGCAGGACATGGCCGAGCCATCTTAACTGGCGCAGCAAAACCAGATTGTTGAAGGGAATACTCGCATTTTCTAAGACACGACATTTGCCTTCACTGTCGCAAATGTGTTGTTGTCACCACGCAAGAGCAATCCTCCTCATGCACCCGTCGTCGAGGCCCGAGAGCCGGCGTATATCATCTACGCGAATTGGCCATGACTGGCTTCCATATAGCAACACTGCCTGAACCTTGGCATTGTAAACACGAGCCTTTACCAAGATGTTGACAGCGGTCACGATAACGTTTACTTTCGGTTGTAATCTCGAGCCGTTCCACATTTTGAGACAACGTGCTTCAGTACATTTTACTCTCGCACAATGTCTCTCGGGCAGTATGTTGACGGTGGCTCCCAAACCGAGCTGAAAGCGAACTGGACGTCTTTAAATTAACAGTGTAGCAAAAATGCGCTTCTGCCCTCGAAAATGCTCCATGTTGTTTATTGAGAGCTCCTGTGTCTTGTTGACTTTCCTTGTCTACCGCACCGATGTTCGCCGATCTGAAACAACGAGCGAAATGGTTTTTCTTTGTACACTTCATACAGGTCTTGCCTAAGCTGTACAACTCTCCTTTCGTTTTGGTTGCTTCCAACCACAAAAATGAGCTGGCCTTCTGCCCCTAGGATGGCAGAAATAGGGCTTCCTTGGTCTTCGATACTGTACAAAGTCCCTCTGTCGTGCTCGCCCGCAAATTCTGAAGCTGTCGTGATGTATTCGTTTCGCTAAGGCACGTATTCATACACTGATTTAGGGACAGGTTCTTCTGCCTCCGAAGACGTCTAGTGAGGTCATTATTTCCGATGCCGATAACGATGCGGTCGCGTACCAGAGTCCCCCACACAGTTACAGAAGTTGCACGTTCGCGCCAAAACTTTCAATCCTGTAATGTAGGCGAATGCGACCAAAAAACAGATATCTTTGGTACGTTTCATTTGCTCGACCTTCGCAATATTCGCCAAATCTCTTGATTATCTCCGAGATGTCCGGCTCCTGCTCCTCCGCATCACTGAGATCCAAAGTCTCAAGTACTCGTCTGGCTTCGTCGCCAATAGCGTGTCTGAACATAGCAAGCTGGTAAGGCATCGGATAGGAATCCAACTGAGTCAGCGTGACGAAATCCGTACACTTCGCCTTCCACATTCTCCAGTTGTCAGTCAGCGTGCTTTCCGTCATCTGTAGAGAAGTCGGCAGCGGGATCGACGGCTTTCCACCAAAAGCAAGCGGGGTCCGGCGCGTCAGCTTCTTTTCCTCTGTCACCATGTTGCGTGCCTGGTTCTCCCAACCGCGTCAAGAGAAAGAACTCACACCGGCTCTGCACACCAGCGTTCTATTCCCAATTATGATGTGAGGTACAATTAGCTGGGTGTTTAAAACCCACTCATCCACTCCATCGATCGCCTGATCAACCGCACTGAGGCAGGCGATTACCTTCGCCCCAGCTTTCAGTCACCATCACAGGAGATATCCCGACAACGCCACAAGTGCTGCAGGTTGATAAACGTCGATCGAGTTTTGGCGACGGGAAGAGAACTTTCCCTTCTAATGGTATGACCAGCAGATACACAGCTACCAAGGTAAACAAAGTTATCCACTTGTTCAAGCTGTATACCTTCAATATTGAGCAAGGGAACAATTGAGTGCCAATCCTGAAGCAGCACTTCACATTTATACTGGGCAAAGCACATTCCATACTTAGATGCCTCAATCACCAAACGGTCTAGAATGGTTTGCATGCTCGGTGAGTCCTAACTAAGTAAAGCGATATCATCGGCATGATCTAAGTCGGTTGCTCGCATGCGTGGTAATAGCTGTATACCAAAATTTTGGCAATCGTCTAGACCTTTCGATAGGATGTCTTCAATCGCAAAATTAAACAGTAACGGGGACATACGGCAGCCTTGTCGCACAACGCTACTGATAGCGAAGGACGACGAAAGCCTGCCATACACACTCACTCTGCCAGAGATGTGGAAATACAGTGCGCGTATGATGGCAGTGTACTTTTCTGGGACCCGTTTATTAGCGAGCAACGCCACACAACAGGTCGATCAACCGAATCGAATGTAGGACGAATGTCCAGGTATACAACGATGGTAGACTGGTAGTGGCGGTGTTCCAGGATTTGGCGGAGTGTGAATATCTGATCCACACATCTGCGACCAAGTCGGAAGCCAGCTTATTCTTCCCGATACTGCGATTCGCGAATGGTAGATAGTCTACGGAGTAGAATGGATGCCAATAGCTTGGATGCAACCGAAATGGGACTAATTCACCGGTGATTGGAACAAGAAGTGCGAGCACCCTACTTAAAAGCTGCGACAATAACCGACTCAACCCAGGAAGAAGGCATCTTTTCTTCATTCCAGATTTTCGAGAACAATGGGGTTAACTTGCTAATGACAACTGAGCTTCCATTTTTGAACAGCACCGGAGAAAGTCCGTCAGAGCCGGCAGCCTTGAATTGTCTTAGATGTCGAATCGCAAGACAAACTTCCGCTTCGCTGGGTGGATCAGGTGTGACGACTCAGGGCGAGCAGCTGGGTTTGCAGGACGGTGAGGGCCAACTGAACTGGGAATGAAAATGTTCGGCCCATCGATCCAAGCGTCTCTGTAAATTGGCAATCGGCGAACCATCCGCTTCGCATATAGTCTCACTGACACTAGGCTTTCTGTGGCCAGTGAATCAAATGAGTTGGAAGAGCTTAGGGGTATTGCCAGACAGGGCAGCGGCCTCCATTTCCGAAGCATGCTGGGACCACCAGGCTTCACGGTCACCGCGTAGGCTTCGTCTGAGCTGCCGACTGACAGAATGGCGCACTTCATTATGGTTGGACTCCGCTGGGATATTCATGTGGTGGTCAAATAAATTCAGAGCACGTGGAGATCCAGACCTTTGTAGGGTGCTAAGTAAGAACACAGACTTGCTGTCCGGAAGTGATCCTGGTCCTCTGCATGCACGTCCAGTGTTCATCAATATCTCGCGGTGGGTCGCAGCCGAGTGCACAAGCCAGGAAAGATTGATAATTGCTGAACCGAACAAGTAGATAGTTTATTTATGTTTATCTGATAGCGCTTCATTTTCGGGGACACTCCGAAACTCATGCAGATGTTCTCACAAATAAGAACATGATCTGAGTCAAGAAAAGTGGGCCAGATGGATCTGCAAACCTTTACACTACCCGTCCATCTGAAACTGATTGCGATATGATCAATCCGAGACCATGATTGAGACGCAGAAGAGGGTCGCCAAGTAGCGGAACGTCTCCTCGAATGCCGAAAGTTGGTGTTCGAGAGAAAAAGATGATTATCTTCGCACAGTGTGAGAAGTCTATCTTTATTATCTGAGTGGCTCTCATCGAGCACATGGTGACCGTCGAGGTGACTTTCGCATATCAACAGACGACCGACCCGTGCGTTGAGATCGCCAGCAAGGACAACAATGTCGGATTTGCAGGCTCTGTTCAAGAGCTGAAGGTCACGGTATAAATTGTCTTTGATGGAGTCGAAACTGCAGTCAGTTGGAGCGTAAGCTGAGATCACAAACAAATTACGTCTCTCCTCCCGACATCGGTTTATCTTGCATGATCCCCGAAGCCGAAATGCACACAGTCGGTTATTAATCGGGAACCAGTCCAGCAGTGCTGCCTCGGCTTTGCTACTTAGCGCTACACCAACGACAGCCAAGCCTGTCGCAGCTGTTTCTGTGTCATCAGATAGACGTAGGTGAAATATGGCTCCGTGGTTGGTGGTAGATCTCAACTCGATCACAGTACCGGGATCTTATAAGCGCGTTTCAGAAAGACAGCAAACATCGATAGCGAGGGATTCCAGGGTGCGTGCAAGAGCAGCTTACTGCCCGACCTGCATGAGTGTACGTACATTGAAGCATGCCAGACGTAATAGGTTCAGCTTAGCCACTGAAACGAATGTCTAATCCCGCATGAATTCATATCAATGCCTAAGCGACCGAATAGGTAGTAAGTGCGAGCGCGCGGGGCTAACGGAGACGAAAAAGTCTACCATGTTGGCTCATGAGACGCAGTATACTATAATCTCAAGTTAGGCTTGGGATTGAAATGTTGAAGCTATGATAACGCATGTGTAACGGTCATCGCTGATCGACTCGCCTGAGTCGGGGTGTCCACATTTGAAGTTTATTGCTGACAAGGTTTCCATTCTTGCCGTGCCGCTAAGTTTTAAAATGACATTGCTCCAAAGTCAGCCGTTCGGCCTGGGAATCTGGAGAATGCGAATGATTGGGGATAAAATAGGGGCTTGATGCACTCTCTCCGTGTAGATCCGTCCGACCACATACCGCAAGCGCAATCTGCCAAAGGATGCGGGGGCATCCGATAAACTTAACAATCCAAAATTTAAGAAGCCCAGTTGGGAATTTCAACACCTTGAAATATGCTTGGAATCGACCGAGAGTTCATGATTTCATGGGGGGTTGGAAACAACCGATTATTATGGTTGGACGGTAACTTTTCGCTTTTGACACAAAAGCTTCATCAGGCTAAGTGGATAAGTAACTGAGATCACAATGATCCCTCTATGACTGCCACATTTTGAACGGGAGCCTCTATTGGCAACTGGGAATATAACGGAGCGGTTTCAGTCTGCTGATCCCAAGATTTCCCTAGTAACTCGTGTAAATCTTCCACAAGAGCAGGCCCCTCGGATTTGAAGAGAGTTGGATGAATTCTGTCTGTCCCTGCAGCCTTATTCCATCTGAACAATCAGATCTCACGTTCGACTTCTGCGCGTGATGGCAGATCTAAGATGACTCAGAGAGAAGGGCATTTAATGCCCGAGAAAATAATAACTGAAATTGGTCAAACTGCCTCGAAAAGTATTCGGCCAAACGCTTCAAGCGTTTTGAGGAGCTGTGAATCGTGAAACATTTCACCAACTTCGCACCGGTTGCATACAAAGGCGCTCTTGTCTAAAACCTTTACTACAGAGCCAGGCGTATTTGCAGTCCAGAGATGCTGCAGAGTGAAGAAGAGTTCGAAACATGAATTTACTTTTATGTGGGATGACATTGTCATGTCTTGCCTACTACTCAACTACTATACAAGCAACTAAAACAAATGCAAAAACAAGGTGACATGAAATCAATTATGAATCACGTGTTTTCCGTTTGGTGAGTTGCACGCTGCCACGGTAGGCTTAATGTCACTGTCAGCTGTTTTTGGACACAGCGGTGGGCGCTGCCGATGGATCACAATGGCCTCGAGTAGCTTAGTATGTGACGTCTTTGACTGCGCATGAGGACTGTGACTGAGTTTTTTGGGTTCACTTGGTGACCTGTGATCATTAAATGTCTTGTAATTACGGAGACAACTTTGTCTCTGCATTCACCGCGTGCGGAGTCTCTTGGGAATGTGTTCATTGATCCGAGCACCCAGAGTTCGAGTAGTGTGCCCAATATAGCTGTCACCATGGCTACATGTGAATTTGTGTAAGCAGTGGGATGTGCACTGCTTCGATACATGCGTCTTCACTGAACACTTATTAGTCTCGTGGTCACGCTACCGTGGTAGCGTGTAACGCACCACTCGGAAAATAGGTGACCTATAATTGATTTCATGTGCCCTTGTTTTTGCATTTGTTTTCTTGCTTGTATAGTGGTTGAGGAGTATGCACGAAATGACAATGTCATCCTACAATCTTCGTCTTCTGATATTCTTATTTGAAGAAGAGTTCCTACATAGGACTCTTTTGTCAAACGGGTATCCGGAGAAATGTATCGTTACACGGTAGACCCATCAAAGAGAAGCTACCAGCACAAACGGGGAAAAAGTTTGAAATAATCCGGAACACTGGTAGCCCGGATTGGTTGCTCATTTCTTGATCGTTTCTCCGGGCTTGATAAAGGGATTGCATACGTTTCACCCCCATGCGAGGTGGCATCTTCAGTGTGGTGATATACAGTGTACAATCCTGCTTATTGAATCGTCAGTCCGTGATAGACGGGCGGGTGACTTTTGAAGGCGACAATTTCGATTTACACCCCATGATCTCTGCCCATCTGCTTCCGCGGCTGAACCATGTTTTTCTATTCTCCGGAGATCTTTCTTTCTGAGCTGATGGTACACGGGGTCGATGTCGATGCGCATGTACCATGCTTCTAAGAAGTATCTTCCTTTCTGTGTTGTTGTTTGAGCTAGAATCTCCGTTATGTTCCAATTGAAGCTATGTCCCTCCTCACCCACATGCGCTGAGACGATTCATAATGTTTTCTTTACAACCCCTCTGATGTTCTTGTGTTATTGTGGATAGTTTCCTTCCTGTCTGCTCCACATAGTTCATTTCACAATTATTGCAATTTATTTTATACACGACGTTTGTTCGTTCCTGGGCTTTCCGAAGGTACTTTGAGTTTGACAGTATTTTTCTCAAAGTAGAGGTTGGCTTGTGAGCAACCACGATGCGGTGTTGTTTGAGTAATCTAACAGTCATTTCATACATATCCTTCATATACGGCAAAACGACTCTTGATTGCATTTGGTATCGGCTCTGTGTTTGTAGATTTGTGGTTTAGACATCTGCGGATGAAGTTGCGTGGGTATCCATTGCGATCAAACGAATCGAATAGGTTTTACTCTTCTTCCCCTTTGGCTTCCGCTGTACTGCAGTGTGTTTCAATCCTGCGAAATAGTGTCCGCACGCAGCCTATTTTGTGGTACTTTGGGTGGTTGCTGTTGAAGTTCAAAATTTGGTCCGTATGTGTGCCTTTCCTGTGAGCGGATGTTTGAAATTTACCACCCTTTGTTCTGGTCACCAACACATCCAAGAATGGGAGCATGTTTTCTGCATTTTTTTCTTTTTTTCTGAATTTCTCCATTGTAAACTGAACCCCTTTCATTGCATTGTTGTCTAGTTGATGTGCGAGTGCTACTTCACTGCGTTCCAGTATTACAAATGTATCTTCGACATAGCGTATCCACAACTTTGGGTTAATAGGTAGTAGTAAACCTCCTTCCAACTTCTGCATGACAATCTCAGCGATCAGACCTGATACTGGTGATCCCATCGGTGCCCCCATCACTTGCTCATAGATCTCTCCGTTGAAGATGCTACCTCGCATTGTGATGAAACGTATGCAATCCCTTTATCAAGCTCGGAGAAACGATCAAGAGGTGGGGAAAATGTTTGTTTATTTCTACCATTCAAAAGGACGGGTTTAAATGAAATGGGTCATAAACTTAGGTCTGCTGTAACGCCTCTGTTGGTTGTTGATTGCAGACCCATCCGCCTTACAAACGACCTGACTAATACCAGGCTTCCTGAAATCAGCGGAACGAACGAGTTGGGAAAGCTTGGGAGTGTTGCCAGAGAGGGCGGTGGTCGCCATCTCCAAAGCGCGCTTAGACCACCATGCCTTGCGATCCTTGCTCATATTTTGCTTGAGCGCCACTCGTTACAGTCGGATTATACCGGGATATATCCGCGGCCCCGAACAGCTCCAGAGAGCGAGCAGAGATCGAAGGCTTTAAGGGCCGTCGGGCTATACCGCAGCTAAATTGTCCAGAAGTGGTCATTGCCTTCTGCATACAAATCCTGTGGATTGCAGCTGAGTGCGTGTCAATGAGAACCGATGAATCATTTAATCTGTTTGCTACAGTTTAGCGGTGCTTCTATTTTGCGGACCCCCAAAAACACGTAGATTTTGGCGCTGACCAATGCATGATCTCAGTCAATGAGGGTGGACCAAAAGGACCTGCAGTCCAGTAAGCTGCCGCATCATCTGAAGCTACTTGCAATGTGATCAATTTGAGACCACGGATGTGTTGGCGAAGAGGGACGCCAGGTTGCGGAATGCTCCTTCGTATGCCTGAAGTCAGTGCCCGAGAGAAAAATATGGTTGTCTTCGCACAATGTGAGAAGCCGTTCTCCGTTATCAGAGCAGTTCTCATCGCGTGCGTGGTGACCACCAAGGTGGCGTTCGTGTGGTAACAGTCGGCCAACCCGTGCATTAAAATCCCCAACAAGAATAATGACATCCGACTTTTTAGTATTAGTCAAGAGCTGATGTAGATCCTGGTAGAATTCGTCATTGACCGAGTCGCCACTGCAGTCAGTTGGAGCGTACACGGAGATCACAAACAAGTTGCGTCTCTCTTCGCGGCGCTTGTTGATTTTACATGAGCCCCGAAGCCGAACTGCACATACTCGACTGTTACTCGGAAACCAGTCCAGTAGTGCCGCCTCGGCCTTGCCATTTAGTGCTATACCTACACCAACCAAACCCATTGAGGCTGCTTCTGGATCTCCAGTAAGACGCAGGTGATATCTGGCTTCGTGATAACTGGGGGATATCAACGTAAGCACAGTGTTGGGGTCTTGCAACCGGATTTCTGAAAGGCAGCAGACATCAATGTCTAGGTATTCTATGGTGCTCGCTAGACCGGCTTGCTGTCCAATCTGCATGAGTGTCCGAACATTGAAGCACGCCAGACGGAACGAGGATCGGGGACGAAGGAGAGCCATAGGTTGAACTCCTTGGTCCACGTCACAACCGGAATCGCAGCCAGATTGTTGAAAACATGAATCAGGTAACGGAAAGTGAGGATTGTTAGCAAACGAACAATTGGCGTGAGATGAAGTCGCATGACTGTAATAAACAGAAACGGTAGCTAATGGGCACGTTGTAGTACAGTCCATGGGTTTGTGAGAGGGCGTGATACTACCCGGTTGCCCAAGCCGAAGTAGGGAGTTGACTTAGGGGAGTTCACTCCGAGCGTTCGGCTAAATAAACCACCCACCAGGCACCGGGCCGAATTTAGGGAATCGCGCCCATTGGGCGGCGCTGACTGAATGATCAGTTCATGCGTCTTTGTTTGGTAGATCATCAAACAGGGTCCCAATAGTCCCCATGAAATTAGCACAATTGCTGGAATACAATGCCTCACCGAGGTGGAACATTGTTGCAGAGCACTTTGCTGGAACGGAGTACACCCGAACCACCCAGCTGACACCACGAGGAGGTAGTTCGGCAAACTAGCCTATACAGGCAAGAGCGACCGGCCCAAAAGGTGGCTGAGTATTTCCCAAAGTGGCTGAAGCAATCTATGGTACAACATGGAGTGAAGGATTAACTAAATAATAAAATAAATGTGTCAGCTGGACGCCGTAGCGGCGCTTCGCTGCCGCGCCCACCACCAGTTGTGCACGGGCTGAGTATACCGCGAGGACGCCCACCCCTACGCGGATTCGAACCGGTGACCTTATGGTTGCAAACCAAACGTGCAGAGCACTCGGCCACCGGCCGACAAGGATTAACTGGAGAGCCGGAACCCCGCCTCTATTAAAAACAGCTCTTGATGACAGGCCATCACGTGGATCCATCGAAGGCCTTCAGAGTGCTATTGCAACTCGAAAATATTGGCAATCAGTTAGGCATTACTGATTGCGGTAAACCGGCCGGTACTGTGCGCACAAAAGCAACTAAGACAGTCTTGGTCAACTGATTTACCTGTATAATTTCGTTCCACATGCGCATACGTTAATATTTTACCCAAATGTATTACGTTTACGACTGGTGAGATTAATTGAAATGTTAACATATCGCAACTTCTGTCTGCGTCGACCGAAAAGCTGTGAATCGGCTGTCCACTCTCGTCACGTATGGTCACGTTAACATCAGGTCTCCTGCTGTCTGTTTCATGTATCAGACAGAATAACTTACGTTGATTACGAATGATAGCTGCTGTTTCCATTTCTGACGTACGATGAGACCACCACCCTTTGCGGTCTCTCTTCAGGCTAGCACGCAGTTTTGCCCTGAGATTTTTCCCAGTCTCATTGTGTTCGCTTCCAGCCGGAATACATCGGCGAGCAGTGATAAGTTCCAGAGACTGCATAAAGACCCAATGTCCAGGTTGGCAATTTGATTTGCCACATGAAGACATGCCTGCTGATAGTAACATTTGACGAATATGCAACCAGTGATCTTCAACGGTGTTCATTGGGCGTTTACTCAGCTCGGATGTTAGTGTACTGATAGGTATTCAAAACACATGGCTTCGCCAGTTGGCTGGTCTATGCGCGCACAGCGATGTTGCGGACGTCCGCCGAAACGCACCCGAAGGTGAGCGCAAACAAGAGTGTGATCAGAATCCACGTTCGTGCTCCCAATCGAGCGACAGTTTTGGATGCAGCCTCTCCAGCGGTAACTGATCGCGATATGATCAATTCGCGTCCATAGCTAATCTGAGGCTGGTGAACGCCAAGTCACTCTTCTGCGAGTGTTGTGTCGAAAGTTAGTGCCCGCGAGAGAGAGGCGAGCATCTTCACACAGCTGTAGCAATCGCTCACCGTTATCATTATCGGAGCCTACACCATGCTGGCCGCCCAGATGAAGCTCATCAGAGGACTATTTTCAGACTTAGGCGTTCAGATCACAAACAAGCACCACAGTATCCGTACTATTTCCGCAACAAAGGAGGCCAATAAGTTGATGATTGAAATCATCTTTCACCGAATCAAAGCTGCAAGTTGTAGGGACGTAGGCCGCAATGATAAACAGGCATCGTTTGTCCCCGCTAGACTTCGAAGCGTGGGACGAGTCAGCCAGTCTAACGGCACACACCCGGCTGTTGACTGGGATCCAATCGATAAGGGCAGCTTCAGCCCGAAGACTCGAAACAATGCCGACCGGCAGTTGAAGCTGTGTCATCTCCAGATAGGCGCAATGAAAATGTTCCACAAGTGTCGCATGTGAGGAATCGCAGGGTAAGTACGGAGCTCGAACCTTGCAGGCGGGTATCCGAGAAGCAGCAAATACCGACCGATAAGGTCTCTAAGCGTTCGTGCATGTGCTGTCTATTGGCCAATCTGTAGCAAAGTACGCACGTTGAGGCATACCAGTCTTAGCGAGGATCGAGGACCCCAAAGTCATCATCATCATCAACAGCAGTACATCAGCCATTTGAACTGATGCTTCGCTGCCATACAACCATGAAGAACTATGAAATAAAGGATAAGAAGAGGGAGAGAAGGGAGACTTGCCTGAAAACCTTAATGCCCTAAGCAAACATTCAGGGTAAAGGCGCCTACACCTTGTGTAAACAAGATACCGTCACAAACAGCTGGCTATCATGCAAAGATAAGGCGGCATCGGCGAGACAGCTTCCTTGTGGCTTTCACTGCCACGCGTCATAATCAGCCATTACCCTGCAGATAACTCAGCATCAAACACACTTTAAACAGACAATCCGATTAGGAGACGGCAGCAGACGCGCCACTGGTGTCGGTTGCGAGCCATATCCTGCAAAGTCTCGAGCCAAGCACAAGGCGAGTCACGTGGACTCCAGCCCGGAAGGCGAGACGGACCAACGGCACCTAGTTTGGTCGTCAGTGACTTCATTTCCCGCTGCCAAGTCAAGTTCTGTCCACCTCGAGCCTTGCGCCATCCTACACCTGGTAGACTAAACAAGGCTCTCCTAGGTAAGCGGTGATCAGGACACGCTGATACCATCCGACACCAGCAATGCTTCGCAAACAACGATGATCAAAGACTTGAAGGCACCTCAGATCTTCAGACCGAAGGGGCCAAGTCTCACTACCATAGAGCAGAACGGCCCTCATTGTGGCCTTGTATACACGACCTTTCAGACGGAGGGAAACTCCCTTCTGTCGCCAAAGATGACGCAGGTACAAGAAGGCAGCTCTGGCCTTTGCAATGCGTGAGCTGACGTCAGTTGCTATGCGCCCATCGTTGCTGATGCAGCTGCCATAATAAATGAATTGATCAACCACCTCGAGTTCCTCGTTAGCAAGTGTCAAGGGGTCATCAAGTGGCTGGTGGTCCTGCAGCAACACTTTGCACTTTGAAGGTGCGATGTGCATACCAAATAATGGGACCACTCTGGATAGGCTATTCAGGGTTGATTGTGCCGCCTCAACATTGTCGAAAAGCAAGACGATATCGTCTGCATAATCAAGATCAACTGATCTTTCACCAGGCAGCACTTCAAAGCCTGCATCATAAGATTCCGCAAGGGAACACTCCATGATAGAATCCACGACGAAATTGAACAGAAACGGGGAAACTGGAAAACCCTGACGAACACCACTAGTAGTCGAAAAGCTATCCGATAGGGCACCATAGACCCTGACGCGGCGTGTAGTGTTCAAGTATAAAGCACGAAGAATGTTCACATATTTCGTGGGGACACCTTTCCGCGCGAGTATATCGAACACAATCGATCTATCGACTGAGTCGAACGCACTCTTGAAATCGAGGAACACAGCTATTGTCGGTCTGCGGTATGCGTGGCGCTGCTCTAGCACCTGCCGCAAAGTAAATATATGATCTATACAGCCACGTCCTGGGCAAAAACCCGCCTGCTCTTCCCTAATCCGAGATTCCCGTTCCGCAGTGAGGCGACGAACGAGAATCGAGGCCAATAATTTTGTCACAACTGGCGTTAGGCTAATACCCCTGTGGTTCGCACAGTCTGTGCGACTGTCCTTCTTGTATATTGCCACTATAATCGATTCGCTTTAATTAGCCGGCACACTCTCTTCGTTCCAGATACGTTCGAATAGGGAGGTCAGTGCCCTGCAGAGGACCTCACCTCCATCCTTAAATAGTGCAGGTGGGAGGGAATCTGGGCCAGCGGCACGAAAACGATTGAGGGCTGTGATCGCGTTTCGGACCTCGGCCTCCGACGGAGGCACTTAACTAACCAACCATGGCACGTGCTGCATCACCTGAGTAGGAAGAGGTCCGGAAGCAGGGGGCCAGCTGAACTGATGTTCAAAGTGTTCAGCCCAACGAGCCATACGGCGCTCCTTATTGTGTATCAGTGCACCCGCGCTGTCTCTGATTGTCTCACTAACGCCTGGTTTTCTGGGACCAGTGGTGCGGATTAGCTGGAAGAGCTTCCGGTAATTGCCTACTGCTCCTGCCTCCTCCATTTCTTGAGCACGACTGGTCCACCAGGCTTCCTTGTCAGCACGTAGGCTCCGCTTTAGTTCAAGCCTAACAGCCCGTCTGGTCACATTGTGTTCAGAACCAGCCGGGAGGTGTCTTCTAGCTTCCAACAGCTTCACGGACGTCTCGGATATCCAGTGACTGGAGCGGTGACGACTGATAGTGCCACAAACTGATACTTCTGCGTCGTGCATGGCGGCCGAGATCCTATTCCACTGAAGCTCAGTGTCATTAGGACAAGACAGCGAGAGTTCGCTATGCAGTGCTTCTTGATAGGCTTGCCTGACCGAGGGTACGGACAATTTCTCTGTTGCCAATCGGGGGAGACGCTTTGTGCGCCTTCCGGTAAAGTTCATGGAGAAACGACAGCGCACCAAGGCATGATCAGAATCGACACAGGTACTCCAGTACGAGCGGCAATCCAGAATGGAACCGCGCCACCTGTAACCTATGGCTATGTGGTCAATTTGGGTCCATCGCTGGCCAGCTACAGGTGGACGCCAAGTGGCACTTCGGCGCCCACTGTCTAAAAGCAGTGCTAGCAAGAAACAACTGGTGCTCCGCACACAGTTGCAGCAGACGCTCGCCGTTGTCAGTGCGTTCAGAGTTGAGTCCATACTTACCACCCAGCTGAGCTTCTGAAGAGCTCAGACGCCCTACTTGTGCGTTCATATCCCCTGCAAGTACAATAATATCTGAACTAGTAGCACTGCGCAGTAGCGTGTTCAGTTCGTGAAAGAAGGTGTCCTTGACAGCATTAGAACTGCAGTCGGTGGGAGCATAAGCAGAAATCGCAAACAAACAGCGTTTTGTACTATTTCACGAATTCACCTTAGCTGATGTCGTCAAACGGGCTGCACATAAGCGGCTGTTCACCGGAATCCAATCAACCAACGATGGCTCAGCCTTGGAGCTGAGAATGATACCTACACCAGCTTGACCCGTGAGTGCCGCATCGGCGTCTCCGGATGCGTGCAACCAATAACGAGAGGATAAGCCGGGTGCAGTCAATTCAATAACCCCGTTAGGGTCATTGATCCTAGTTTCGGACACACAACACACATCAATACCCAGTGTGTCTAAGGTGTGTGCGAGTGCAGCCTGCTGACCTGTTTGTCTCAGAGTGCGGACGTTGAATGTCGCCATGGAAACGGGACAGCGTGGCCTTATAAGGGACTTTTGCCGATAGGCGTCCGATAGGTGCGGTGGGATGGTGGCTGCAGATGGTTCTACTCCAGTAGCACTGCGGTTGCTGTCAATTAAGCTGGGAATTATAGAAGGAAGATTAGAAATGGGGGCCGGGATGGGAGTAAGAGAAAAAGGTGTAGAAGAAAGAAGGGAGGCGCCAGCAGTAGCATGTTTTCACTTATCCGCCCTGTTTCGTCAAACTTGTTTTGAGTTCCATGGTTTCCGATGGTGCAATGTCTATGTATAGACTGTTGCAAATATATATATATATATATATATATATATATATATATATATATATATATATACGCCCTGTTGTATGCAGCAGATAAGGCGATCCTTGATAATCTGCGCGACGGCCGATGCAGGATGAAGTCTATGTTTGAAGAAAATGTCATGGTTGTATGTGGGCTGGGATACTGCCAGGGCGCCCAGACCTAGACAGGAGGACGATTAGGGTCCTCATCCAAAGCCTTTGGCTCAAAAGCCTGTCCGCAAGGCAGCGGGGTGGCAGTGATTTAGTTTTACAGAAATGGACACCATCCCAATTCAAACCCCCAAACTGGAGGACCAGGAGACTGAGTTTGTCTGACCTCTCACCATTGACCAACCTGGTAGGAGTAGCTCTCAAGATGCTCGGAAGCATCACCCAGTATAGCTCAATGGGTCAATGAGGTACGCAAACCGTCGCACCACGTTAAGGTCCAGTCTCGTTGCGACGGACCCCAAAGGGAAACGGACGAACTGACGTTGTCCGTTTGGTTAAACATGGAGTTGTTGACTGGACCGGAGTGACGCCGTGCGATTGTGTGTGCGATGAAACTAGAAGACAAACAACTATGGAAGCAAGATGGGGGAGAGCCAAGAATTGGGGGATTGAAAACAGAGGGGCGCTAGGGACAAGAAAGTGCAAGACGACGCCTGAGCAGTAGCATCCAAACTCCTATCCACCCTGCTCGATGCAGCAGATAGGGCGCAGTTTGTTAGCCTTTGCGACGGCCATTTTTGCCTTCCCGCAAGGAGGCGGGGTTTTGGCACTGGGCTGGGCACCAAAACCTGCAGAAAGAGATTAGTTGTGTTGAGAATGTGCATAGACCAGCTACTCGAATGATAGGTCAGCGTGGGTTATCGTATGAGATCAGTTACCTAACTTAGGTTTGTTTTCAATGAGGAGACGCAGATTGCGAGGGGACATTCGAAATGAAGAGTCTCAGACCCACTGATCTCTTTGAACCAGCTACCTCAGACCACTTGCGAGGTCACTGTCTGAAATTAAAATAGCAAAGATCTAAGTTCTTCGTAAATCGGGTTGTGTCTAAATGGAATAAACTTCCTCCGCATTATGGGAATATAAAACGGTAGAGAACTTTAGGCGATGCCTGGACAAGAATTTGTTGGTCCTGTTCCCCAATTTCCTGTGAGCGTTCATGAAAGCTTCTAATCACGTGCTAGTAGCTTTTGCAAGGACGTACTACCATGAAGTCTTGGGGGCGTTATGTGCTTACTAGCATACGATACTGGACGGTCGTACAGCGAAAGCTAGTTTTCTCCCTGGATCCTGTCCTGTCCTTCGGTTTGCGCAGTATCGTTGTCTGCACTCTCATTTCAAGCGAGGCCTACGAATTCGGCCGTTGCTGTTGCCATTATCCTATTGTTCTATGCTACTCCTTGCGAATTTTCTGTGTTTTTAAAAATTATCTTACCGCTTATTCAACAAATTTTGGAGTTAACAATGTGGTTTCATACTGTTGATCGTTTGATTTGACTCCGAGAAGCTGTCCGAGAGTCAGCTCTAGTTGGATAACGCAACAAAATCGGAATCACTTTTAAAAGGATAATGAAAGAAAAGTTAGGGAACAAAAACACCGTGTTGGGTGGCAAATTGGATTCAAACGCTGTCCTGTTAACAAGGCACAAATTCCGCTGATCCTATCCAGTAGTGCACGATCGCTTCCCGGGAAAATTCTTTATGTCGTATACATCTTTTACAACGAAGAGTGTAGGTATGGTGATGATGTTACAGGAAAGTTACATTTCGACATGGAAGACTGAGTCATGAAACTCAATGACTATCGACATATTAGATTTTTCCACCCAGATAACCCCAGCACCCCGGAAACGTGATCATCTACGTTAGTGAAGACCAGTGTAGATGGGTTACACAACTGTCCGCTCACTCAAGGGCCCCAACAAGCTGCCATCATTTGGAATGTAAGCCAGTTTCCTAGTGGTTTTCTATCGTAGTTGAGAAGGATTATGTAGCGTCTGACGCAACAGTCAGAGGTGGACAAATTTCCACGTAAACTTGTCTCGGAGTTGCAACGAAATTTAGAATGCTCCATCAGTGACTTCAAAAGGAGTGACACAACTATCAGTAATATACTGAGTCTAACGAGTTTGGTGGAGTTCCCAACCATACTCGATGCACATGTGAACATAGCTTTTACTATCAGACACATCATGTATCCAGATAACCTCCGGCACTCGCTGGCTTGCCGAACTACCTCCTCGTGGTGCCAACTGAGTGGTTCGGGTTTAATCCATTCAAACGGAGTGTTCGGCGGCAGTGTTCCATTTCAGTGAGGCACTGTATTCCAGCAAATGTGCTGATTTCATGGGGAGGATTGGGCCCGTTTGGTAACCTACCAAACAAAACACGTATGAACTGAAGATTGTCACCGACTCCCAATGGGACAATTTCCTGAATTCGCCCCGCTGCCTTGCGAGTAGGTTATTTAGCCAAAGGCGCGGGATGGTGCCCCCTATTCCATACTTCGGCCTGGGCAATCTGGTAGTATCACGCCCACTGACAAAAGCACAGACTGTTCATCTGCTATATCGCGCTAAGATGCTTTAACTTCTGCTAACCTACACACTTTATTCAGACACCACCCGTTCACTTGTTACCAATCACTGCTATCCGTCACCAGCTGATTCCTCTTTCCATGACTCCACTCCCGATGGTTTTGTCGACACCATCAGTTCGTCCAGTAGCCCTCCTTCAACTGCGGTCCTAATTCCGCATGTCATACATCAGGGTACGTACACTCATCCAGATCGGGCAGCAGGCGAGCCTTGCGCGCACATTGTAATCCCTCACTATCGATGTTTGGTGCCTTTCTGAAACGCGCTTGCAAGATCCCGGTACTGTGATTGCATTGAGATCTCCCACCGACCACGTCTATCTGGTGACACAAAGGCAGCTGCGGCAGGCTTGGCTGGCGATGGTGTAGCGCTAAGCAACCAAGCTGAAGCCGCACTGTTGGACTGGTTTCCGATTAATAACTGACTGTGTGCAGTTCGGGTTAGGGAGTCATGCAGGATCAACATATGTCGTAAGGAGAGACGCAACTGGTTTGTAGTCTCGGCTTACGCTCCGACTGCAGCTTCGACTCGGTCAAGGTCGATTTCTACCGTGAACTTCACCAGCTCTTGGTAAGAGCTTGCAAATCCGATATCGTTTTCCTTGCTGGGGATCTCAACGCACCGGTCGATCGTCTACTGTCCGCTACTTGGCGGCTCCCTTCTGAGTTCCAATCTTGGTCTCAGATTGATCATATCGGATTTTCAGATGGAGTGGTAGTGTAAAAGATTGCGAATCAATCTGGTCTACATTTCTTGTCCCAGACTATGCTCTTGTTTGTGCGAACACCCGAATGAGTTTCGGAGGGTCCCCAAAAAGAAACACTGTAAGATGGATACAAAGAAACGATCTACTCTCTCGGTTCAGCAGACTTATCAAGCTTCCCTGGCCGATGCCCTCAGCTGTGACCCACTGCAAGACATTGATAAACACTGGACGTTCATGCAGAGTGCCATGATGTCTTCCGGGAAGTTAGTCTGTGTTATTACTCCGCACCCTACGAAGGCCTGGATCTCTACGCGCTCCTTGGATCAACTTGATAGCCGCAGGAACATCCCAGCGGGGTCAAAGCATAATGAAGTGCGCCATTCTATCAGTCTGCAGCTCAAACGAAGCCTACTAAGTAATCGTGAAACCTTGTGGTTGGAAATTATAGAGAATACTTGTAGCTCGGGGTGTGGAAGAGAAGATGGTCCTGTTCTCCGAGCTGGGCATTTCGGTTGCAGACTTTTCGTTGCCTAGTTTGGCAACGAAACGTCTGCAACCGAAATGCCCCGCTCACAGAACAGGACAATCCTCTCAAACCTTGTGGTCACAACGCGCGTCGGAGCTGAAGGCTGCTGCCCTGTCTGGCAATACCCTAAGCTCTTTCAGCTCATTCGATCCACTGGTCGCAAAAAGCCTGGTGTCAGTGAAACAAGTTGCGAGGTGGATGGTTCGCCGGTTGTCAAACTACAGAGACGCTTGGATCGATGGGCCGAACATTTGCATTCCCAGTTCAATTGGCCCTCAGTGTCCACTTTTATTACCTGAGAACCAAGCCGCTCGCCCTGGATCATCACACTTGATCCGCCCACTGAAGCGAGAGTTTGTCTTTCGATTCGACACCTGAGACGACTTAAGGCTACAGGCTCGGGCGGACTTCCTCCGGAGGTGTTCAAGTATGGAAGCGCAGTTATCATCAAACAGTTCGCCACATTGTTCTCCAAAAGCTAGAATGAAGAGTTGCTTTCTTCCTGGGGCTAATCAATTGTTATCCAGATTTTTAAGAAGGGTGCTCGTAATTCATACACCCATCACCGGTGGACTAGTCCCATTTCGGTTGCTTCCAAGCTTTTGGCACTTATTCAACTCCGTAGACTTCCCCCTTTCGTGAATCGAGGTACCGGAAAGCACAAGCTGGCTTCCGTCCTGGTCGCAGATGTGTGGATCAGATATTCACACTCCGCCAAAGCCTGGAACACCGCCACTACCAGTCTACCATCGTTGCATTCCTGGACATCCGTGCTGCATTCGATTCGGTTGATCGACCTGTGGTGTGACGTTGCTCGCTAAGGAACGGGGTCCCAGAAAAGTATACTGCCATTCTACGTGCAATCTACTTCCACATCTCCGGCAGGGTGAGAATCTATGGCAGGGTTTCGGCTTCATACGCCATCAATAGCGGTGCATGACAGGGCTGCCCTATGTCCCCTTTTCTCTTCAGTTTTGCGATTGAAAACATCCTGTTTCGAATTTTGAGAGATTGTCAAAAGTTTGGACTGCAAATATTGCCGTGCAAGCGAGTGACTGACTTAGATTGTGCCGAGGACATCTCCTTACTTGGTGACGACCCACAGAGCATGCAAACCACTCTAGACCGTTTGGCGATTGGGGCATCTAAGTTCGGTCTGTGTTTCGCCCCATCTAAGTGTAAGGTGTTGCTGCAGGATTGGCACTCGCCCGTTCCCGTGCTCACTCTTGAAGTTACGCAGTTTGAACAAATAGATAGCTTTGCCTACCCGGGCAGCTGCGTGTCTTCTGGTGTCTCTGTTAGGAAGGAAATTGGTCTCCGCATCACCAGAGTTCGGTCAGCATTCGTTAACCTGAAGCACTTGTGGCATCGTCGGGACGTTTCCCCATTGGTAAAAGGTGGCGTGCACAGTACCACCGTTCCGGGAGTTGTTGCTATATGGAAGTGAGTCGTGATCAGTTCGCATGGATGACATGCGCCGACTCTCGGCTTTTGACAAATAGGAGCTTGAGGAGGATTGATCGTGTGTGGTGGCATCTACGTATTTCCAGTGGTGAAGTCCGACATCATATCATAGGGGATGCGAGTATGTTCCACAACAAGCTGGTTTTACTGCGTCAGCTAAAATGGCTCCGTCACGTTTTGCGTATGTCAGCTCAGGGCTTGCCCTATGGCGTCAGTTTGGCTGGTGCATGGCTTGGTTGGAAGGACTGCGGGGTGGTCAGCCGACCACTTGGCGTCAGTATATGAAATCGTTGACTTCACGTCTTGATGCCGCTAGATCCACAAGCCTGCCTGGTCGGGGACCAAAGGACGAAGAGTGCCGATGGTTAGTGATAATGCAGGATATGGCATGTAGTCGAAACAAGTGGAAGATTCGTGTACAAACTTGTTTAGATTTAGGTGTTTAATGCTTCACAATTGAAAAGGAAAAAGAAGAAAAATGGCGTGTGCAAAAAAACAGCTCCGTTCTTACGGCACAATAGCTGAAGTGTGTTGCTCACCTCAGCTAGTGTGCCATAATGATGAAGTGGTGACTAAACCTGAATTCTTCCTAGATTTCAATGCTTTTGTTTGACTATGTCTATTTGTTAGACTGTTGTCAATACATACACATATCCCCTATTTTCCACACAGAGGTGCCCCTTGATAAATCAGCGCTGCGTCGTGAAGATTGCCCAAGATTTACTGCTACGTTGCCGCTGACAGAAAGGGCATTCATAACCGTTCAACGGCGAGACGCAAACAGAAGGCATTGCAAAGGTGAAACCGACACTAATAAGTTCATTTCTCGATCTTTGCTAATGAGGACTTTCCAGCTTAATGAGAGCACCTCACAATATATATATAAATTTCGATTTCAGTCTGTATTGCCCTATGGTGGTCATCTATTTAAGGAAAGATGTTTATCCTCAGTGCTCAAACAACTGTAGCGAATAAAGAGGAAGCTTATTAGATGGGTCATTTCGAGCAGACTTTTAAATATAATTTGTAGCTTAAAAAGGTGACATAGGAAGGTTAGACTGTTTACACATTGAGACCACAGTTGCCGTGATCTGCAGACGCTCTTGAAGTAGCTCTCTGGTAAACATTCTCGTAGCCCATTCAGCACTGTGGATGTGAACAATCTCAACGCAGAGCCTAAATTCGCATCATCTGATACATTTCCCTTCCCTTTTTCCACATCACTGATCGTCTCATCTTAGTTGATCCTAACAGTGTTCACAGAGAACTCAAGATACAGAACTCAAATAAGACTAATGGCCCTGTCAGCAATCACGTTAAGAGAGTGCGCGGACGCATTAAAATAACCTAGTACAGATTTTCAACCGACGTTTGACAACTGGTACCATTCCCGATATTTGGGAAGCACCCAGAATAATACCAGTGCTTAAGAAGAAGTCACGAAAGTATCGACCAACAGCACCTCCGTACTGTTGAAGATGCTTGACAAATTACTTATCTCACGCATCACAAGCAATCTTACAGATATCGAACAGGTTGCATACAAGCCAAAGCGCTTTACACGGGATGCCATTCGTATCATATGCATTTTATTGCAGCTGCATTGGATAAAAATGCATGGTCATACGGCTCCTGTTTCTTGAGTATACCAGTGCTTTTGGAAGCCTCGACAGATCGTGGGTACTAAGCCTTTTGCTCCGAAATGACGTCCCCAATATGCTTGTAACGTAATTCGTGACTATGCTACAAGACTGAGGCTAACGATGCATGTTATCTGCTTTGTCGTCTCAGTTTGGCCAAACTCAGCTGACTGTCGGAAAGGCTCGCTTGACATTATATTTCCCGTGTGATATGCACTGCCTGGCTGTGATTGGCGTAAATGTTAGCAGTCTCTACTTGTAGAAAAAACCGCTACCTCGATTACATTGGCTCCTGGAGACAGTTGATAGCTGCTAGAAAAGGTGCGGTACACGGTCTTCGTGACCGTGCTAGGCTCAAAGAGCAGTTGCATCAGTGTGCAACGGGCTACCGCCCAACCACCGCCTTGTGTACGTTTGGTGCGCATGATTCCCCAATTAGGGAGGAATGCTGCAGTACCTGTACATGTTGAAAGAGTGTGAGCCGGCTTTGATGAAACATGGTTCTCATCCACATGCCTCCTGGTCTTGTTCATTCGGGTCTACACTGGATATGGGGTGTGTGGATGGAGCCGTGGGTGGTACGGCGCAAGCTATCCATGGTCCCTCTGTAGACGCATGGGTCCTGTGGCTGTCCCCCTTGAGGCCGCAGTAACAGGTAAATCCGGAACCAGATGTTGTTATATATATATATATATATATATATATATATATATATATATATATATATATATATATATATATATATATATATATATATATATATATATATATATATATATATATATATATATATATATATATATATATATATATATATATATATATATATATATATATATATATATATATATATATATATATATATATATATATATATATATATATATATATATATATATATATATATATATATATATATATGCAGCAAGCTATGGGGCTGCATAGACCATGTGTATACCCAGTTGTAGGCACTGAAGTGAAGTCGTATGTACAGAAGACCAAACAGCACTGCACTGTAAGAGCGCGTTAGCTGCGGCCGATCGGTCCGCTTAACATGCTTTCGCAAAAAGGTGAGCCCATTAAATACGTGGACATTTAATGTATCATACTAAAACCTCAGGTCGCATCACAGTACACGGCGGGTTTTGGACACCGTTAGGACCAGCGACTTTCATCTGCGCCGTCCAATTCCCTCACCATGTCCAAGGATGAAGGAATAGAGCGCTTGCTTGGAGAAAAGTTAGGATTCAGATTACGTGGTCGTTATCGTCTGACTACTCGACAATCGCGACGAGAATGCACCATAACGAGGCGGTGGTTTGTATGTTTTAACGATGGATTAAACTATGGTGAGTGGAATGTTTCGCACCTTCAGAGCCACTCGTATCAGGTTGATCAGTGGTTAGACGCCAGACAAACTCAGTCTCCTGGTTTCCCAGGTTAGGGGTTAAAATGAGCATGGCTCTCTATACTTTAAAACGGACTCTCTGTAGTCCACTGACAAAATTCCGCTGCCTATCAGTCAGGTTTTTGGACCAAAGGCTTTGGTTGAGGACCGTAATGGTTCCCCTATAAAGGAGGCCTGAGGAACCTGACAGAATTTTGCCTACGCAATACAATGAATTTCTCTTGAAACAACTTCCCGATGCTCTGGGGGTCTCAGAGTATAATGAACGGCACTCTATCCGTTGTATCGAGCAGGATGGATAGGGGTAAGGATGCTACTGGCTCAGACCTTCCTGCCTTCTTAATCTCATGCTTACGATTTGCATCGTTCTCGTCCTGTTCCAACTTTACTTTTATCTCCTGTTATCAAGCCACCCCAAATACTTGGCTCTTCACCACCTTGCTTCGATGGGCGTTTGTCTTCTAGTTTCGACTCACGCACGCGCGTGGTGTCACTCCTGCCATGTCGACAAGTTCATGTCCAACCAAGCGGCCAATACCAGTTCATCTGCGTTTAGTTGAAGCCTCGATCCTCACATTTATCCGGACATAACGGACTCTAACGATCGAAATCCGCTGTTTATCGGAAATACGATTGCAAGATTCGAAGCTCCGTAACCACGCTGCGATCTTTCATATGTGACACTGACGGTGCCTTTCTAGAGATGAAGCAACTTTAAATGTCAGTCAAGCCGGTATGGGTATTGTTCTGAGTCCCGGACTGAAGCTACCTGATCGATTGGTTCCCAATCAACAGTCAGGTGTGCGCCGCCAGATCGACCAACTCGTTCACGGATCTAAAACCACGCAAGTATAAATAGTGTGTGTTTGTCAATGCTACCCACGACCCACAAACTGTGGCACGGACTCGTTGAGAGATTACTTCTATCATCAACTGAACACGCTTCTTTTTTACAGAAGAAATACGGATACTGTGGTGCTCGCTGGTGATCTGAACGCCCAGTTGAAAACTGTCCCTTTGTTGGCTGCATCTCAGCGGCCAACAAGGCGTATGCTGCCGTAATGAGTGGTTGTTACACCTGGGTGAGGGCGCTGGTCTATTTCTCGTGAGCATTAACTTCCGATACAGCATCCTTAAAAGAGTGACATGGCGCAAACCAGCCTCGGACCAGTCATGGACACAAATCAACCACGTCTATAGCAGTTACCACTGGATAGGCTGTGTCCGAAACTGTCGCTCAAGTTGGAGCACGCGCGTGGACTCCGATCACGCACTTGTATATGCCAATCTACCATTTTGCTTCGGCAGACGCTTGCGGCAACCCTGAGCGCAAGGACACCAGCTAACTGAATGCGTATCAGACTGCGCTGTCATGCGGGTTGAGTAAGTGCTCACTGAACACAGCTGATGGTCATTGGCCTTACGTTCATCGGATGTTAGCAGCATCAGACATGTTTTCGAGCGGTAAATATGACCACCAAGCTAGACAGTGGGCGCCTACGCAATCTCTGGAACCTCTAGACGCTTTCCGACACATTCCGGCTAGAAGCGAACACGAGTGCAGTAAACGCCTGATTATCAATGCCCAGCACTCGCCTATGCACATCATCGTTGCGAGTACGCTTGTTAAATCCGCCGCCAGCTATGCTCCCCAGGCAACGATGATCAGGCTTGAAGATGCTTCAGATCCTCAAACCAGAGAGGCCAAGGTTTATTCCAATAAAATAGGATGGGGATCACTGTCGAAAAGCAAAATGATGTAATTCGCATAATCTAAATCAACCAGCTTTCCTCCACGTGGGGAACAATTCATGATGAAGTTTACCAAGAAGTTACATAGAAGTGGATAGCAGTGGCGAAAGCCGCTCGTTACCGGAAATGTACTAGATGATCCGTTTTAGCTCTTGACAAAACCAGAGAGAATCAAATACAAAGTACACAAACGTTGCACTCAGTTAAGTGGAACACCTTTCCGGATGATGCTATTGAAAAGGGCAGAGGTGACCGCAGCCGAGCGCACTCTTGAAACCGAGGAACAAAGCGAACGATAGTCTCCATATTACATCACATACCGGGGCAACGATCTACTTGATTGTTAGGTTTTAGGTCTCCGTTATAGTAGGTGTTTGCCAGACTGAGGAAATCCATAAGAACAGAAAGAAGACGAATTCAAGGAAAAGGAACAACAAAACTCACCGAACCAGAATGTGTTCTCTAATTTGGGCTGAAGAAGACAGGAAAGGAGTGGAAACAGCGGTGGCCTCCGCCATACGCGAACAGTTGAGCAACGTGAGCAGGCGTAAACTGATTGCCGTTAGATGGCGGGCATAGTTGAACGGCACAAAGGAACGGGTGCTAAACGACAGACTCAACCGTTTCCAAACACCAGGGGACAGCGCGCGGTGAACAGGTCCAACGTGAGAGACCAGTTTGTCAGCCAACGGCAGAGTAAGATCATGTGTTAGACCACCTGTAGCAGAACCACAACAATGTTTGTGATAACACCCTCCAGATTCCATGCCGCACTCGAAACAACGGTTAATGTCGAATTTATCAGTCAACATAGAGGCGATCGACGGAGATTCGTGCATCTGGACGTAACGAATCTGCTTCCGGTTTAAAGAAGACAGCTTGGGGTTGTCAGCATCCAGTGGGACGACTAACGTTGGCGGAAGAACCTCAGACGAATGAGAGAAAAAACGAACCAAGCAATATCGTTTTGCGCTTTTGTCCCAAGAGAAGTTTGAAATAAACAAAACAAAATGGAAAATCCGGTGACTTTCAATATAGACAGCAATAACAATACAAGGACCTGCAAACGGCTACTAACCCGCAGGAGTGATGACCGTGGGAGGTGGTTTCTGAACCCCTACGTTTTATGACCGAGAGGATGTGTTTCTAGGATGCAAGTCTTTAATGAGTAAACAGATTATATAGTTGAATTTGGGGAACCCGCTATAGACTATATAGTCTATTAAGTAAGCATATTGTAGAAAAAGGGGGCATCAGCAGTACGCCGGTACGCAGTACTGACGCTTCGCTACCGTGCAACCACGAACAGTCGCACCTGGGCTAGAGATACTGCGAGGGTCGTCCTGCTCCTACGCAAGCTCGAACCCGCGCCGTCAGATTACAAGGCAAGCTCGTTACCTTTAGGCTACGGGCCGGCAGTAAGCAGATCGACATGTTGAAGATTAAAGCGGTAATTTGTGTTGGTAACTATCAGCCAAAGTAAATGCGAACACAAGCCATAAATGATGAAAAAGGAGGGGCCACTTCGTAAGTGAACTGGTGCAGTTACTCTTGTATATTTATTATAACATTCCAAAAATTTAAAGGACTCGAGTAGACCCGTTGAGAACCAAAATCATTTTGGCGAGTGAAGTAGATTGTTTCACCTCAGTTTAATGGTTTGGCAACCTAATTAAAAATCGAAAACCGCTTACAGTTTTTGATCACTGTGGACGGAATGATCTTATTCCCTTCTCATTCCTCCTGTGCAACTGTCATTATTGCTGAGTGTTACCCGTCTCGAAAACACTGCTCTCCAGTACTAGTTTCGAAAATATTTGATCCCGTCGGGTATAGACAACAGGCATCGAACCTGGCGCCGCTTTTGCGTGTTAGCCAAAACATCTATCACCAAGCCACCGGGTCACGGCGGGCAGCTCTTGGCACGGCGGTTAATGACTGATTGCATGGGTTATGTTGAAGCACACATTCTGTGAGTGGATTGCGACGCGCAATCTCAAATAACTTCGAAACTAGTGTTTCCGAGGCCGGTAAATCCAATATTCATCCGCTCCATCAAGTAAGATCCCATTGATCGGATTGACCAAGATTCACTTAATGCGAACCGCACTTCACGTTAAATTTACGCGTCGCAATTCATTCACACAACCAGTGCTTAAAAATGAGCCATGCAATTAGTCATTAGCCATGGTGACAAATGTTCGTCGTGCCTCGGCAGCTAAATGGGTAGCGGTTTCAATCAGCATTTCGATGCCTGAGTGCTTCTCGACACTTTCCGGTTAGAAGCGAACAGGAGTGCAGAAAAGGCTTGATTATCCACGCCTGGCACTCAACTGTACACATCATCGTTGCTTGTTATCTCCATTTGATAAAATCAAACAATGTCGAAACGCGCCATGGAGTGCAGTGTTTTCGGACGGGTAATACCCAATATCCGGCTGTTTCATCAGTCACTACACCAGTGACCGATTTGACCAAGGTGCACTGCAATGAGAATCTCAGTGCGCATTGAGATTGCGCATCGCAAACCCCCCCCCCCACACACACACACAACGAGTGCAACGAAAATACTTCTGCAATCTGTCGCTATCGTAAATATCTTGGCGACGTGTCGTGGCAACTGGATTGACTGCGCCTCGGTGAATGGATCGTGAATGAGAAAGTGAATGCCGGACAACATTGAAAGCTAGCAAGGTGGGTAATCAAAGAGATTTTCCTCTAGGTGAAATCACCAAAGTGCGTGCGTGCCAGTAGAGCCAAGGAGTGACTCAGAATGTGCGACAGTATAGAGTGGCTTGACAACAAGTATACGGATAACACGTTTCAATTACTTGACCATCACACCGACAAAAAGCGAGTCGACATAGGAGAGAAAACACAAGAGACCAACCTGTGATCCAGCTGAATTTAATGAAAGGCGATTGAAGGACAGCTCGTTGTCAGATACCTCTTGACCAAGTTGGGTCAGGTTTGTTAGTAAAAGGTTCGGATCAACATAAGTCCCATTGGACAGATCCTGCACACTTGTTCCAGTCCGATCTATCAGATTTTCGACAAAGCTTGTCTGACCAGTCAAATCATTCATCGACGCTGATAAACCAGGACTATTGGTGCGAGAAACGCGCGCAAGAATGCCTCGATGTCTCGATTTGCTCAAAGGAAGTGGATGAAACAACGCTAGGAAACATGAAATACTTCACAAGTATGAAGCTCACCTACTTCGAAAGAGCCACGAGTGCAGTACACAGGTCGACATATAATAGCCTCAGATTTCCTAGTCATTGGGACTTGATTTGTCCAGTGAAAGCGTACCAACTCAATGACAGAGCCCTTTTTGTGTTCTTCAAAGAAATAAGTGAACCGCACCAGTGTCGAGTGAATCACTTCTTCAGAACGATTAACTGACAAATGAAATGGGCGCCCGTTCCATTTCCCTGTCAGGACAAACACGCCAGGATTCCGAGAAGATTCACGAATAAGGAAATCACCGCCCACGCGCACCAAACTCTCAGCCACCTTTCGAGATAAGGAATGGTGATACCATGGTTCCGACTGTAGCAGGCGTCTTTGTTTTTCGTGTTCATCGAAGACAATGGATGATTGCATTTTTGAGATGCACTTCTGGAAGCGACTGAGGCGACAGTTGCATCGGTCTAAACCAGTGAACGCGGCTATAAATTATCCAAAGTAAAAACAACGAGAATCAATGAAGGAATTAAGAAGGACTCCTGCTAAAGTAAACGTGAAGCTGCGGTGCAACTAGGTGTTGCTTCCGTTCAACTCGAGAAACAAAACGTAAAAATTGGCATATTTGCACACACTGAAGTGTAGGTATCTGATAACGACCGGAATATTAGCACGGGCAGTACAATCAGTATAAAATGCATAATTCGTATACAGTGTCAATGGAATAGAGAAGGTTCTGAAAGGTATAAACTTTTAGATTAAGCCGATTGACCTACTTTCGAAGCTGTGGGAGTGTCATGGTTGGCGGCATCCGTTTCCGGATTTGCCTGTCACTGCGGCCTCCATGGGGACAGTCACAAGACGCCTGCGCCTACAGAAGGACCATGGATGGCTTGCGCTGCACCACCCACAGCTCCAGCCACACACACCATATCCAGTGTAAACCCGAAGGAATAAGACCGGGAGGCATGCGGATAGGAGTCACGTTTCATCAACTGAGCCGGCCCACACTCCTTCACAGGCAAACACAAGCACGCTGTATTTGGGAATCAATCGCACACAAGGCGGTGGCTGGACCGTAGTCCGCTCCACGCTGAGTGCATTGAACTACTCTTCAAGTCTAACACGGCCACAAGGACCGTGCCCCCCGTACCCTCCAGCAACGACCAACTGTCTCCTGGAGCTAGTATGGACGAGGTAGTGGGTAATAGTCAGGTAGGCGCCTGGTCAACATGCATATCGAGCGCAGCCACACCGAGGATATTAAGCAACAGTCAGTCACTTGAAAGGACAAGAACAAATAAAATAAATCGAATTATGCATACAGATATGCCGACAAAGCTCTTCAATAAATGAGCATATGAAATAAATTGGTTGTCAAAAAATCCGCAATAGGTTCAAGACGTCAGAAAATATATTTTAAGGAAATGTCACAAACGCGGAGATCAAAGTTGACTACAATTGACTTGAGGCCGTGTCATACCATCCTTATTACAGGTTAGCAAAAAGGTGAAAACACCTCAGCTATCCTGTCGCAAGAAAAATGATAAGCTACATGAATATTCCAGAATTCGAAATAAAAACAAAAATCTTAACATAATGCTTCGTACCTGTTATGGGGACCCAATGTCCCTGTAATTATTAAAGGCTTAAATTACGGAAGGCTGAAAACTCGATTCACTCAATTGCACATGTACTCAGAGCAGACAAAACGCACACGTTCAATCAGCCTTCCAACTCGTGTAACATGCACATATGTTTAGCCTTTGCACCCAGAAACAGTCTTGTTTCCAACCAAACACGCATTGTTGTATCCAAGCAACATTCATATTTCCGGACAACTCTCGCCAAACTTCCAACATTTCTGCTCAGTTTACGGACTTTGCACATTTACATAAAACCATGTTTCTTGTTTCCAGGGTTTGCTTACGCAAACCCTTCCAAGGAAAACCCCCCTTCATCACCGTTTCGTGATATAAAATTGAGGCTGTACAACGCTAGAATCGTCTTAGCTTTGGCCAGTAAAAGCGCCTGTGGCAAAGGCCTGTCTTGTTCTTGATTCAGTCTTGGGTTGGGAAATCGTGCGTAGAAACTTTGCGTTCGGTCTAGGAACCCGTTCGACTCGCGTGAATTAAATCTTTCGCGGCTAAGTCCCGAGAACCCACAGACTTCGAGATTGTCAGTTACCGTGCTGTGTGAGAAATAATTCTGAGTCTCGTTCGTTCATCCGTCTAGGAGAGTTGGTATCACATTGTTAGAACCTGACGTATTCAAGAGGCAGTATTCAACAGTATCATATTATGCATCATATGTGAGACCGTAGTTGGCGGGAGAAGCAAATCTGCATTGTTGTGGGCAAAGAAACTCACAACACACACATCACTGAGGTCGGCTATTAGTCATGTAAACAAGTGTCTCAAACTAAACGTGTTCATCCACTTTCGGGCTCCAACCCGGCAGCAAGGAGACACCACAAACCCCAAGTTCAATGTGTGTCTTCATTCCCCTTGACCAAGTCATCAGTTAGTCCTCTCTCTTCCTTCATCCAGACGCCGGTCGCGCAAACAGTGCACGTCACGGGGGTCGGTGTGCTGGCATGCGCAACACGTGACTCAGCAAACAGAGCTTGGTCCGTGATATAACGGTGCTGAGCGGGTCACTCGTTTTTCTTGCACTAAATACGATGGAGCAAACATGCTCATTGTTCACACGGTGTTTCAACCGGATAAGATCTAAGTTGCGAAGGCAGCCATAGCTAGACAGGTTTCGCAACCATACAGGAGAGCTAAACGGACGGCTGCATTGTAAACTCTGCCCTTCAGAGCGAGAACCATGTCACGCCGCCGGAGATTGGCAAAAGTGCATATAACTTTTCCTATACTGTTGGTGATCACATCTACTATTCCACAGGCGCTAACCCTGTCAGCAAAGAAGGAGAGTCAACTGTCCCATTTAGGCGTTTTTGGTCACTCGTAGAGGCAAAAAGTGAATATGAAAGTAAATACCGTCTTATGCCTAAATCTGCTGTCAAATATTATACATCTTTAAAACCGCCATTCTCTACCTGTAAGTCTTTACTTTTTAGTTAAATCATAGTTTCGGTCAACGTGATTGACCATTTGTGCACCATGAGTGACGAATTTCATAAATTAGGCCATTACAGTTGGACACATTCAGGACGACGTTCGGTCACACACAAAATTTTCGGCCTACCCTTACGGCTAGAGTATCAAGTTCAAGTTCAAATGGGACTGGAACGATAAGATGAATCCCGTAAGTGTTCCATCTTGAGCGGGTCGTCGATCCAAGAGTTTATAGGGGTGCTCCGACTTCTTGAAAGGTCTAAAAGGAAAACCCCGAAAAACACCCTGGTCTACCAAGTTAATGCCCACGTTCCTTACATTAGCTGTCCCAGCTATGTCAGTTACGTGAAGTAAGTAAGAGAGGAAGAAAAAGCGAAGGTAAGAGAGTAGGGGAAATCAGTTAAAAGAAGGGAATAATACCAATGGCGAGGAAAAGTAAAGGAAAATAGAATCGAAGTATGAAGATGGGAATTAGTCAGGAAAAAGGAAAGGTTTCGTGTTGCCACCCAAGGGCGTCTAGTTGACGCTCAAACCCCTTAACCATAGATTCCTTGACAACATGTTCTGGAAGCAGGTTCCAGCGCTTGATGACTCGACGTGATAACCGTGTCTCCGCTCTAACTCGATCGAACTGCGGTTTGTCCAGCTTCATACAATGCCCGCGAAGACCAGATAATCTAGCAGGACTAAATAGCATGAACAAATCAGGGCCAACTTCCCAGTCAAAATACGGTGGGGTAGGATTAGGTCCCCTCTAATCCTTCGATAGTGCATTGACTGCATTCCCAAACTAAGTAGGTGTTCGGGGTACGTTTGCCCTCGTAATCCCTTGACCAACCTAATACCGACACGCAACACCCTTTCTAGGGCAATTTTGTCCCGGACAAGGCATGGTGGACAGGCCTGGACGCAATATCCTGGGTGGGGTCGCACAAACGCTGAGAAAAACTTCACAAACACATCAGCGGTTAGGGTCCCAAAAGAACGACGGATAAACCACAACATCCGGAACCTTTTACTAGCCGCCTTCTTCCAGTTGTCGCCAGAGTGTGGTGTGGAACAGTGGACGACACCTAGATCAACCTGATGAGTCACGTGAGGAAGTTAACTCCCATCGAGCACTTAACTTGTGGAGGAAGCAGACGCACCGATACGCAGCACTGAACACTTTGCCCGGTTTATGGGCAGCAAACACAAGACAGACCATTCCCAGAGTCTATCTAGAGCCCGTTGAAGAGTCACAGGACCTCCATGGATTTCAACAATATTCCAGAGCTTTAGGTCATCAGCAAATAAGAGCGACGGCACCTCAAGCTCCTCCGGCAAGTCATTCAAGTAGACAGAAAAAAGCAGCGGACCTAGGACAGAGCCTTGCGGAACGCCGCTAAGCACAGCTTGTCGAAACGAAAGACAGCTTCCCACACGAATACACTGTTCCCGTCCATCCAGAAAAGCTGACACCCACTGGAGAGCGCGATCAGCTATTCCATACGACCACAACTTCAGTGAGAGTCGCGAATGAGTGACAGTGTCAAAGACCTTGGCGAAGTCAATGAACACTACATGCACCGCATGTCCACTGTCTACGGCTTCAGCCCAGCTCTCACGAGCTACCAGCAAGTTCGTCTGACACGAAAATCCTCTGCGAAAACGATGTTGCTCGACGCAAAACAGGTAAAACCTATTTAAATGGTTCTCCACTGTATTCCGTACTAATTTTTCAAGTAACTTAACGACCACGCTAGTCAAGCTGAAAGGCCTGAAATTAGCCGGTATATTGGCTAAGACCTACGTAGGTTTTTGTCAACGCAATTGAAAATCGGGCAGACAACAGCCTCCTTCCATTCGGTAGACAAAATATAGCTGTTGAGTGACTTCTGAAACACACAAGTCGCGTAATTACAATTTAGAAATAGATTTCAGGCTTACTGTTGACGGCATTTGTAACCAGAAAATATGTGTTCATGGTATACGTTTACGTTGCGCTGAAAAACATTTCCAAATGACCGAAATTCATCCCAAATGTGTCCATATGGTAGCAGCTCAAAAACAATTATTCAGGGTGCTCCAGCAGACATTTTCGGTCACTCGTGTTATGCAGGAATACACCTGCTTAGATACTTGAATTGGTGAAGGATTCTGAGCCTATTCCATTGTAGTGTACCGGAAAACACGCTCTTTCAGTATTTTGCATCATTGGATTTTATCGTTGTTTTAACCTTCAAAACGTCCACTTGTTCTACTAACGGCACATCCGTTGACACAAAGCGTTTTGGTGAGTGCCTTGCTGCATCGTTTCTCGCTCTGGTTGATTCGCTCCCTATTTTTGTAGCATGTACAATATACGTTGGGTTTAGCCGCCTCAAACTTCTGTACCGTCCCGTATTTGACATGTCTTACGTGTCATTGAGTACCGACTAGTATCCACCCAGGCTTCACCCAACAATTGGTGATCCCGCTCCAGAAACACGCCGTCCGCCATTTTGAATTTTCATTCTGGTTAGCTCGTTCCAGTGATTTTGTGATTCATTATTTGCGATCATATTGTTTTATCACCTAGCACATTTTATATTCGCTTTTTGCAATGGATTATCTAGAGGATAAGACATCTCCATACGTGGTTAGCGCCGTTGACCCTCTCATGGTCAATTCTGTTGTGTTAGCCCCCCTCCCCTCCTTTTTGGGAGAATGATCCATCGTTATGGTTTTCGCACCTCGGATCAGTTTTCTACATTCGTAGGATTTCTGATTTCGCCATGTATAATCAGCTAATATCTCGCCTTCATCAAAGTATATCCTCGCAGGTGAGAGACATCATATTTTGCCCCCCTTTTGTAATGAAAATAAGAGGCACTTAAACAGGCTATTATTCAGCGAACCTCGCCTTCTGACAAGGTCCGTCTGCAGCAACTATTTAGTGATCTGCAACTAGGAGATAGGATGCCCTCAGCAGTGTTTCACGAAATGCAACAGCTCATCGGCACGTCTAACATGGACATAGGGATTCTACGCGAGGTGTGGATGCAACGCCTACCTGAAAGCACTCAGGCTATCCTTGCAGTAGCAATTGACTTATCAATCATAGCAGTTGCAGATCTGGCAGACCGCGTCATCGAACGGCACCAGTCAGAGACTGAAACCAAAGCACCTAATCCGCTTTGTGCTGACTCAACTACACTGACACCCGCGACTAACCAGCCTTCGGCAATAGACGCATTACCATCGCAGATAGCGTCGCTTCAGCGCCAGATCGAGGAACTCACTTTAAACCGTAAGCACCGCAACCGCTCTAGATCACCACCCCGTCGCACAAAACCTGGTGCCCCAAGTTACTGCTTTTAACACTCGTGTTTCGGTAATAAAGCCCATAAGTGCGTACAGCCATGTAGCTGCTCCGCTATAGATGATCCGACACGCCGGCCTGTAATGGCCACAAACGACGTCAGCAAAGCCCATAGTCGTCTCATCTACATTAGGGATTATGATTCCTAGAACCAGTTGTTAGTTGATACTGGGGCGGAAATCGGCGTCATTCCCCCTATGCCAGGTGAGCCTATCGTTTCTTTGTCGACAAGCCTCAGTGCCGCCAATGGCATGCCAATAGCTACCTACGGTCATCGGTCACTTACACTGGACCTAGGTCTTCGGCGCACGTTCCTTTGGGTATTCACCGTCACTGCAATCCCCTTTGCCATCATCGGCATTGACTTTCTCAGGCATTTGGGCCTCTTGGTCAATGCGAAACGCCAGATGATAGTCGACACTGCGACGAAACTCAGTGTGAGTGGCATCACCGCCGATATCGCATCTATAACACCGGTCTATACATTTCACCAGACCTCGCCAGACTACGCCAACCTCTTTTCCCAATATTCCAAACTCGTTCAGGCAAAGAATATAGCTTTGCCTGTGGCAGCCCAAAGCACGCACCAACTACGGACGAATGACACACCTGTGTCATGCCGACTATCGCCCGAGAAACTAAAGGTAACTAGGGCGGAATTTGAGCACATGCTTGAACTTGGAATAATCCACCCTTCCGACAACCCTTGATCCTCGCTCCTGGAGATGGTCCGCAAGAAATCTGGTGATTGGCGCCCTTGCGGTGAGTACGCGCACTCAATCGGCTAACCGGCCCAGATAGGTATCCCATCCCACACATGCAGGACCTTACCGCATGCCTCATAGGTAAGACGATCTTCAGTAAGATCGATCTGGTTCGCGCCTATAACCAGATGCCTGTAGAAAAAATGACATTCCTAAAACAACCGGTATCACTCCTTTCGGATTGTTTGAAATTTTAAGAATGCCATTTGGACTGTGCAACGCTACACAAACCTTCCAACGCTTTATCCACGATGTCACTCATGGCCTAGAATTCGCTTATTCATACCTCGAGGATATTTTAGTAGCCAGTTCATCGGAACAAGAGCACCTCGAGCATCTTCGAACTCTCTTCCAGCGTTTGACACAACACGGTGTCACAGTCAACCTGACTAAGTGCGAACTCGGCAAACCAACGGTGGAATTCCTAGGCCACCTCGTTTCATCGTCTGGTATCGAAGTCCTTCCTGATAAGATTCGGGCAATCAAGGACTTCCCAGCTCCGACTTCGTTCAAGCACCTCCATCAATTTTGTGGTTTGGTCAACTACTATAGACACTTCATTCCGCGCAGCGCTCAGCTCATGCAGCCTCAGAGGGAATGAACGTAAGTTCGTTTTCCCTGACACAGCACAGACAGCCTTCGCCGAGCTCAAGTATGGTATCTCCAACATAGCCCTCCTCGCTCATTCCGAATCGACTGCGCCCCTTTCTATTACAACTGATGTCTCAGACGTGGCGGTAGAAGCGGACGTGCAACAACACGTTGGTGGGCAATGGCAACCCCTTGGGTTCTTCGCCAAGCGTCTGAAGCCAGGGGAATCCCGTCGCAGCACGTTTGGCAGAGAACTGCTCGCCATTTACCTAGCAATTCGTCAGTTCCGGCACACACGCGAAGGCCGCGCTTTCACGTTCTACCCTGACCACACGCCCCTCATTTTCGGCTTCAACTCTGCTTGCGGCAAATATTCACCACGGGAAACAAGACACTTAGAGTTTGTCACGCAGTTCATTGCTGACATACACCGTCTCGGGTGTCGACAATCCCGTCGCCGACGCTCCCTTACGCGTCAACCTCACTCTCCAGTCTTTGCCTACCGTCGACCTTGCGGCCCTGGCATCGGCTCAGACTCAAGACGAAGACATACAGCGCACTCTGCAGTCCACTTCGCTGCATGTGCAACCTGTTTCTCTCCAAACCACGGAAAGAACCATTCTCTGCTACACTTCCACAGGTTGTCCTAGACCCATCGTGCCCGTCTCCTTCAGACGCACAGTCTTTGATGCATTGCACACGTTATCACATCCCGGTACCCGTGCATCTTTGAAACTGGTTAAGGAACGTTTCGTTTGGCCACACGCAAAGAAAAATATTCGTACCAGGGCTCGCGCCTGCCTTCAATGCCGGTGCTCCAAAATACATTGTCACATCCACAGTCCTCTTGGTTCATTTCCTGTCCCGGACTCTCGGTTCTCGCATGTACACTTAGATCTAGTAGTTCCCTTGCCTCCGTCACGAGGATTCGTATATATTCTTACATGTGCCGACCGCTTCACCAGCTGGCCAGAAGCCATTCCCGTAACAGACTGCACAGCTGAGACTGTTATTCGAGCCTCCTTAGACCGGCGGGTCTCGAACTACGGATACCCATCCACCATTACAACTGACCGAGGAACGCCTTTCGAATCTTCACAACTCGATACTTTCTGCAACCTTTTAGGCTGTCGCCGCATTCATACCACAGCGTATCACCCAGCAGCCAACGGGTTAGTTGAACGGTTCCATAGGCAGCGCCTCATCCGACCCTAGATGGAGATAAGACGTTTCGCTCGCACTCTTAGGCATTCGCAGCAGCATCAAAGCTGACTTGCAATGTGCACCAGCAGAGCTAGTTTATGGCACAATGCTAAAGTTACCAGGAGAATTCGTTTCACCTCCCGCATCGTCGGGTATGCCTCCGCCTAACTTTGCGTCATCCCTAGTTCAACGCATGCGTTCACTACGCCCGACTCCGACTAGAGATGTGCAAATGCACAGTGGACTCTCTACCTGCACTCACGTCTTCCTCCGCACCGACGCAGTGCGGCACCCTCTCCAGCCTCTCTACACTGGCCCTTTCAGAGTCCTGTAACGGATTACGAAACATTTTACTTTAGACCAGAATGGTCACCGAACAACGGTGTCCATCGACCGCCCCAAAGTGGCTTTCTTTGACGAACCATTTGCAACCCATCTTGATGCTTTCACACAAGCACCCGCACCTGCGGTGACTTTCCGAACACTGGATATCCCGAAACCCTCCGTTCCCCTTGACTCTCAACCTACCCCGCCTCAACCCCAGGGAACCGACCGACGCGGTAGACAGGTCAAACGTCCGGTCCGTTTGTCAGATCTTGTAAACGTTCGCTATTTCCACTAACCCGCATTTTTTTGTCTCTAGAGGTAATCATGGGTCTCATGCACAAACGTTTTGCAAAATCGACAAAAAACCCCAAAACATTTTGAAAACTTAAGAAATGTATTTGCTTATATCATGCATACCACGTACCCTCTCTGGCGTCAAGCCACTTCCCCGATCCTTGCCCACCCCTTCTGAGTTCTACCTTTCAGAAACTCAACCGCTGGAACTGCCAAGGCCACCCTTTGAGTGACTCGCCAACCGGCTCACCGCAACCCTCGAGGGACCCGCCAGCCGACCCAAGACCCCCTTCCTGCGCCAAGGAACAGTCAGTCGTCCTCGGCCGCTGACAGCCACGAACGGGTTGGTCCCCAAACGCCTGGCTAGGCGTTGCTGACGAGTACTCCCGGATTTCTTCGTGTGACAAGGAAGCCTGGATTTCTTCGTGGGACGAGGACCGGTGACTGAAGTGCGGAGGGGGGGGGGAGCGACACCTCCCAAGCGCACCGTCGGGTTTGAAGCAAAGGGAAGGTCCTGTCGACCTTTTTCTGGACTGGCCAGTTATTTTTGCAGTCCGACCAGCCCGCCCCGACAGCCCACCGATGGCACACTCTGGTCCACACGATCATCATAACTGATAAATAACAAAAGCCTGGATCCAGCGAACTCTGCAACACATCCCACCTTGCAAGCCCTTGCTCAAGCCAAGACAACTATTCGCACCCATCCTCACCTTCCGCTTTCCTCCACTAACAGCTCCATCAAAGGCTTCCATCCTTCAGCCTTCTAGGGGGAGGCCCTTGTAGTGTACCGGAAAACACGCTCTTTCAGTATTTTGCAACATTGGATTTTACCGTTGTTTTAACCTTCAAAACGTCCACTTGTTCTACTAACGGCACATCCGTTGACACAAAGCGTTTTGGTGAGTGCCTTGCTGCACCGTTTCTCGCTCTGGTTGATTCGCTCCCTATTTTTGTAGCATGTACAATATACGTTGGGTTTAGTCGCCTCAAACTTCTATACCGTCCCGTATTTGACATGTCTTACGTGTCATTGAGTACCGACTAGTATCTCCCCAGGCTCCACCCAACACCATACAATCTTGGATCAATATATCAATTAACAACAGTCAACCAGCCATTTGAACTGATGCTTTGCTGCCATACAATAATGAAGACCTATTGAATAAAGATAATAAGAGGGAGAAGAGGGACTTACCTGAAAACCTTAAGCAAATATGCAGGATCAAGGCGCCTACACCTTGTGTTTACAACATACCGTCACAAACAGTTGACTATTCTGCAAAGATAAGGCGGCATCAGTGAAACAGGTACCTTGTGGCTTTCACTGCCCCGCGTCATAATCAGCTATCACTCCGCAAATAACAGCATAAAACTTTTTAAACAAGCAGTCCGACTAAGAGACGGCAGCAGACACGACAAGGTCTTCTCCATGACCTTACAGATGACTGAGATCAGGAAATTGGCTTATAATAAACAGGGTATTGCCAATCCCCACTTTTGTATATAGGCTTTACGACACCTACTTTCAAACCAGGAGGCAGTCGGCCAGCTGCAAGAGGGTTGAAATATTTGACATAGAGGAGCAACGATGTACTCGGCCGCGGTTTTGAGAAAAACAGGGTGTAAATCATCGGGACCTGGAAAAGAGTTAGCAAGTTATTCAAGGTGTTTCAAGATCATCGATGAATTAATTTTGATGGACCAAGGGAGAAAGGTGGGAAACGAGAGAGTCACAAATTCACAAAAAACGGTGATTCTGAAAAGTAGACAGAAGCCTAATTGGAGGCAAGTAGTTCAGCTTTAGTGTCATCGCCGTGCAGTACAATATCATCCGGAGGGGATAACATAGCAGGAACACCATTACCGACATTAGTTCTGCGTCTTACATATGGAAACAGCTTTTTTGGGAGCAGTTGCGGATTGTGTAGCCAAGGACAGTTCGTGTAGTTGTCGCTTTTTTCTAATTTTAGTAGTGCACAAGTTTCTAACTGCTTTGCACTCCTAATAAGCGGCGACAGTCTGGATGACCATGAATCTGTCCCGCAGCTTCTTTCGTTCATTCAACAAGAGCCTCAGTTCTGAATCAATCCAGGGGGACCTTTTGAAAAGGATCTTCTTTTGGAAATAGGAACAACATAATCAATGAGATGTCATTTTAGAGAACAAATGCTCCCATGCATTCTCCAATTGTAGATGCTCCAAACAAACGCGTTCGCTGCCGATCTTAGGAGTGAAAGATCGATGGGCCAGAAAGTCCGATAATACACCGTCTTTTTGTTAACTGCCAGATGGCTAGCCCACAAAAAGAAGACACAATGGTTGCTTCTACCAAGTGGTTGGGAAACAGGCCAGAGACATTAGACAATGCTAGCGTAAACACCAAATCGAGGATGTGTGGGGACTGACCCGGGAGAATTCGAGTAGGCACTTGTATGTGCTGAAACAAATTTAACTACAGGATGGATTCTAGTAAAATTGCATCGAAGGAATCGGGAGGGAGATCACAGTGTGCAAAATCCTAGTCAACCTTTGGGGCATTGAAATCACACCTTATCCAACAGGCACTACCTCCTCCATACTTGTTAACGAATTCAACAAGCAGGAATCTGATCCCAGTAAAGCTCTGTATACAATGCCGACGATGAGCGATTTGTATCCATCGTGAACTCGACACCAAAGCACATCGCAGCCAGCATGTGCCACGACAGCTTCCACAATATGAACCTTGAGGACAACTTTTCAATAAAGAATAACCCCACCACAAGATCTAATTTCAGTACGGTCAGCTCGAGAAAGATGATATCCTTCGATGCTCACCTCCGGGGCCGAAATATCGGGTGACAGCGAGGTCTCTTTGAAAGCCATCAGATCCGGGTGTTCTGAAATAAAGAGGTGGATCTCATCTAGCTCGTTTCTTAGGCTGCGAACGTTCTAACATATCCCATAGAGGCCATCATCTGGCTTTACTGACCTGGAATGACAAATATCGGTCAACAGCGAATTCTCGGCGTCCTCTGGACTACCTGAAAATTCACAATTTGGAGGTTGGTTTCTCCATTCGATCTGCGAGTACGCCATCACTCAACATATTTCTTCATTTTAAGAGTCTTCTGGGGAGAGGTCCCGTAGGACACAGAAAGTCTCCCCTTTGAGTCGAAAAGTTCGTCGGAGAATGAGACGACTATCATCTTTACTCTGAAGTACAAATTTTAAAGGACGCACCTTGGAGGGGTCATGTTGCTTCTTACTAAGATGAAAAGTAGAAACGAGATGTATACTCTGTTCACCAGCGTCGAACATAAGCGAAAGAGTTCGTTTCAGGAGGGCCTGATCATTTAGTATCCTCTCAGAAGAAGTTTCCTTATTGGATTCAGGAACATTCATAATGATTAAACAACTTGTGCGTGGAGGCCCAGTTTCATCAGCAAGCTGCGATTTTGGGCGAGGTTGAATTCCCTCGATGTCTTTCTCCAGCTGCGTGACACGGTCGAGAAGGAGTTGCAGCCTGGGATGTGACGACTTTGGGCTTCATTTAGCTTTATTGGCTTTCTATGCTTTCCTTGCTTGCACGTTGATACTCATAAATATAGACGGGCGAGCTGTGTTGTCGCTAGTTACAGATGCGTAGGGCTTCTTTTCCTGAATAATGTTGCATTCATCAGTCGTAGCTGGATTGGAAGAGGAGACAGCAGAAAACCTATTGTGAAGGCCCACAGAAGTTGCTGGACCAACTCCAAGTGAGGACGAGGGAGACGTTGGTGAGTTTTGCGCAGTTTGTGCGGTGTTTGGAAGCTCAGAACTGTGCAAATTCAAGTTAAGTCGGGACCTGAACGAAAGGATAATCCCGTATCGTTGAGTCAGGAATTGATAGGTCTGCTTGAGATGTTGAAAAGCCTGAAACAAAGACCGAATCACACCCTCTCCAACCAATTACTGCTCACATTTTCCTGCCCATCAGTCTCTGTCAGGTCGGTTTATGTGAATTAAGATTGAAGGGTAAACTAAGAAAACAAGAGGAGGAATGTCAGCCAAATAACGATAATATCAGAGTAAGAGAAGAAATAGAAAAAATCGAACGGAAAGCTGAAGATACAAGTCCGTTAGGAGAAGGGAAGGTTTAGTACTTCCACCCAAGAGCATCTAACTGACACTCGAAACCCACTACAGTAGATTCCCTAACGATGTGTTCCGAAAGCGAGTTTCAATGTCCAATAACTCGGTGTGACAAGCGAGTTTCCGTCCTTACCCGGTCAGTACGCAGTCTGCGCAGCTTCAACGGGTGACCTCGGAGACTAGGCAGCTTGGCGGAACTAAATAGCCAGGACAAGTGTAGGTCGATTTTAGTCGTTAGGATACGGTAAGTGAAGATCAAGTCTACTCCAATTTTCCGGTAGTGCATGGAGCACTTACTCAAGCTAAGCGAAGGTTCGGGATACGTTTTCCCCCGTAAATCCTGCACTAACCTTGTACCCACTCGCAAAACCCTCTCCAGTTCCATTTTGTCCCTTTCAAGATATGGTGGACAAACCTGGCTAGAACATTATAAGTGGGGTCTCGCACAAAAGCTGAGAGAAATTTCACAAAAAATTTCGGCCGTTAAGACGCCTAAGGAGCGGCGAATTGACCACATCATACGGAACCCTTTACAAGCAGGCTTCCTGCAGTAGTCCGCAGAGTGAAGCACTGAGGTGTGGACAACGCCTAGATCAACCTGTTGAGTGACAACATGGATTTCACTTCCGCCAACTACATAGTGCGTGGGGGACTAGCGCCTCCAATGCGAAGGATAGAACATTTCGCCTGGTTTATAGGTATCAACCATAAGATTGACCAATCCCAGACACTCTGAATTGCCTCAGAGCCCCCAGGGATATCCACAGTATTCCAGAGCTTGAAATCATCAGCAAACAATAGCGACGGTACTTCAAGCTCCTGGGGTGGGTCAATTACACAAATTGCGAAAAGCAACGGCCCTAGTACTGAGCCCCGCAGAACGTCACTAAGAACAGCTTGTCTAAGCAAGAGGCTACGCCCCACGCGTACACAGTGTTCTCTCCCCCTTAGAAAAGCAGACACCCATTTAATGGCGCCACCAGATATCCCATCCAATCTTAACTTTAGTGAATTCTTGATGTAAGACAGTATCAAAGGCTTTCGAGAAGTCAAAGAAAAGCACGTCAGTAGCGTGAAAGTTGTCTACTGCCTCAGCCCAGTTTCCACGACCTACAAGTAAGTTCGTCAGACACGAAAAGCCCTTACGGAAAACGTGTTGTGCAGCACTAAGAAGGTTAAACCTAATCAGGTGATTCTCTACCGAATCCCTGACCAGTTTTTCAAACAACTTAACTACTACGCTTGTCAAGCTGACAGGTCGGTAGTTCGCGGACAGAGCGCTTGAAAACCGGACAGATGATTGCCTCCTTCTATTCCGAAGTTAACGCGCAGCTGTCGAGTGATATTGTAAACACGCATGTGAGAGGGTCACTTAGCTCACCGGCCAATTCAGCTTCGGATGAATTGAATCAGGACCAGAAACCTTGGAAGGATTCAGCCCTTGCAATAGCCCGAAGACTTGTGTCTCCGTTATGCTGATTTCAGTTGGGCAACAATCCTCCGGGACTGGAATGGAAATTCAAGTTAAATTCAACTTTGAATCTTCCGGGACTCCTGTGACCAGCTCAACCTGAGGTAGAGAGGTCTCACGAGCAAAGACACCGGTATACTGTTTGCTAAGGATACAAACCTTATCATGGTCGGTATGCACACGTGTCCCGTCCGGTTGTAGTAACGCTGATATAGACGAGTTTGTACCACTGCGCCTCTTTACGTAAGCAAAGAGCTGGATTTGTTGCCGCCGCATCGGTTAAATCCTTCTCGTACTGAAAAGGAGCAGTCCTAAGATGTTGCGAACAGTTATTTCTAACCGTCCGATAGCTTTCGTAGGTGCTGGTTCATGAATTCGTTTGGTAAGTTCGCCAGCACTCAGAGCACTTCCTGAGCAGGTGTTTACCTGTATACTCTATTCATGGAGGCTGCGCCTGTCTCCCTTTTCTTAATGAGTGGGATGTGAAGGGCAGATATCTCGGTGACATATGCCTCAACAGTGCCAGCTAAGGAGATCGCACAACGCAGAACTGAAGCTTGGTCTCGCATGGCGTTAAAGTCTGCTCGCAAAATATTTGGACATGCCTCAGCGGTAGCCTAATGACACTCAGTTAGAGCAAATCGAAAGGATATGCAGATATGGTCACTGGCTCATAGAGGATGGCCTCATGTAATATAACTTATGAAGTCGAGTGATTTCGCAAAAATAAGATCCAAGGTAGACGGAAGCTGGCTGCCCACGTAGCTAGTCGGGAGGTCCACTAACTGATGCAAAAAGCAGTTGCGCGTCACAGCGTCGCAGTAGCAAGTCAACAGATTGACACGGGTCAGGGCTTCTGTAGGAGCTGAGGAGAGCGCCTCATAAGAGGGGGATAATGCAGTTTGCGTCCGGCCGAGGTTTCCGAAGATTTCTGATTCCGAAGCGTACGTGTGGCCGTGATGGACCGAGGGGGCTAAAATGCAAAAGAGAAGGCTGCGCAACAATTCGCGTGTCCTTCATTCATACCTTCCCAAAGACCCTCGCGACGGCTAGCACGAGGGGTAGACTTCCGATCAATGTCTCGCAACAGCATGGAATTCGTTATCTTTTCCTGGTCCAAATTCTTCAAGAGGCTACGTAATTCAGCTTCAGCCCCGCCAGTTTGTCCATTGTCGTTATATAGGACAATCGGGCCTACCGCATTTAGCCGAAAAGCTCGAAAATGCGCACCAATAGTAGTCGGCGTCTATGGAATGAGAAACCTCAAGGTGAACCGCTCTTGTAGTCAAACAGCTGAATAAACACCCCCACTTTTCATGTACAGCCGCGCCGTACGATTAAAGGTCCAAAGTAAGCAACCCCGAAGGGAATTAAATGCTGGACGTTACGCCAGACACTGATCCGTGATAATCGGCGCCATCGGTTGACTCAATGTTTTTGCTTGGTTTATACGGCATTTAGCACAGCTAAACAGCACATGTCTCACGGCTGAAACTCTTCCCAAGGTCCAATAACTTTGCTAAAGAGAATTCAGCGTATCCTGAACTCCGGAGTGTCCAATGGCGTAATGATAATGGGATATAAGACGAATGACAAAATGGTGACCCGGAAGTAAAATCGGATGCCTCGCTTCGAACGACATTCGGAGTTGATTCAATCTTACGTCCACTCGGATTAGACCATTACTGGTGGAAGGCATAAGGCGTCTCACTCTGCACGACTTCATTTTCGACTTTCGTACCGCTACCTTGGGCTCGTCGTATGAAAGATATATCTCTTCTGCGAAAACTTCCGCTTGTACCAGTCAAACAATCCGAAGGGTAGCTTGACGAATTTTAGCGCTCTCTGTCGCGCCTGGTTGGTATGGCGCAGCGCTCTGCAGAAAATTCGCTGCGAAATGAGACTTAAAACGTAGCAGGGTAACGAACCATTAACACAGCGAGGTCCAAGTAGGGCAGCATTTGAATTTAATTATCCAATGTTCTCCCAAGTTGGCCAAGAAGACATGACTAGTATCAGGCCGCAACCATTCCAGCGGCAATTCACTCACCGGAGGCAGGGGCCACGAGTATTCAGCCTGAACGAGAAAGTGCGGACCAGGCAACCAGCTGTTTACTCCTTTCTGGTTTGTCCTGGCAAGTCCTCGTGAAGATAGATCAGTTGAGTTTTGTCTAATCGTGTCCTAACTGGTCGCATAGTAAACGTGCTCTCCTCTATCACAGAGTTTTATGTCTTCCTCCTCACCTAGGGCAGTCAACATACACTCATTCGAATCGGATTGACCCCCCGTGTTCAGTGGGTATACTTTTACGAAATTATGTCCTACGGAAAGTGATTCGTGCTACCCAGGGTGTTTTGGAGCGCTTCGTGCTTCTATCCAGCCTTGCCACGCTGTCGTTGTTAACAGATTTCACTGCTTTGACACTGTGATCGAGCAAGGATTCTCCGCGCTATCTAGTGGTCCTAGAATTACATTCATAGGATCATTTCTAGAAAATCCATGATGCAACCTGTGGTTCCAATTGCATTCGTCAATCGCCGGCACTTCTTGTTGACACCCACCCACTAGAAGCCAATTCCAACGGTTTTGTCCTACAGGAACCAGTGTGGATCAATAATCTAGCCAAACTCCGTGTACGTGTGTCCTCGTCGTGACGCACTCACCTACGGTAACCGACGTCGCGTGTGCGGCTGGAACGAAGAACGCGAGCATCACTCGCCCTCCTCCTCACATGACCAGACAAGGGTGGCGTTCGTTTGCAACAACGGCCCACAACAGAATTTGTTCCACCTAACCACAACTGTGGTGAGCAGAAATGTTCAGGCGGTCAGAAGAGACATTATTTGTACACTTTGCGGCCTTGCGTTTCACTCCCGCTGTGATGGCTTAAGTCATCCACAGTCTAAGAGACAAATCAACCTGACTGATGCGCTCTAGTTTTGTCAAACATGCAGAGCAACCCCAATGGTCAATTGCATAATATCGCTGACGAAAAAGTGTAGAAAACTGACTGAAACAGTCCGGCAGATAGCGAGCTTCAGAGCTTACTATTAGAAACTAACAACACCGATCTTATTCTACAGCGAACCCTGTACCTAAGCCGAAGGGCAAAGTCAGTCTTGCTAATCGCCCAAAGGCATCTGCGACATCTACTCCAACAATTACTAACCCTTTAAGTGTGCAAGCCGCATTCGGCGTGATTGCTATTAACTCATTCCTAGATACCACATCTCAAGATTTTGTCACACCACCGGCAACCTAGAGCCGTTTAACATACGCATCGATCGCCCCGATAAAAACGCCCAAATAGACATCTGTAAGTCCATTTTCTGGATCAAGCATGAGCGATGCGACGACGTTTTCACAACATTCTTTAGTGCCCGCTAAACAATCCACGTTATCAACCACAACACTCAAACCGACAGTCAATAAACAGAACCACAGTGAGTTAACGGTCGTGTGCATTAACGTTCCTGAGTCCAGACCTGGCACAAAAAGGGGCAAGTGGGTCGATGATCGCAACCAGCGAAATTCCACCTGCGATGCGATTGGCATTCGGGTTGAACCAACTGGGCTACAACGCGTAGCGCATCATCCGAATTCAGTGCACTACGGCGAACCCCGATTTCTGCGGGCGACCTTGAACCTAAGTGAAGAGACAGAGAAAGTCCTGCTATCAGCAGTTCATCTACGCAATTCATCGAGTGGGGTACGCAAACTACCGGATATTCCTTGGGAAGAGCGGTCAAAGGAAAAAGGAAACCATAGTGGTCCTTCTACAAAGGAAAGCCAGAAAACGGTATTTGTTCATGGCGTTTCTACTCCTACTGGCCTTTCTTGATCACGAAGCGCAGAAACAGATCGAGAGCAGTGATGGTGCGTCCGCGAAGCATTATAGAAGAAAAGGACTATACAAAATGGTTAAGGAAAAGCTAAGTCAGCTATGTAAACAGTTAACCCAAAGTCCGATTAATTTTAAGTGTCCGAAACTGGTCGTGTGCCTCGACAAGAACGCAATCCGAGTCAGTAAGAATTTCGCTCACCAGACAAGGAGCAACCACGCCGAACAATCACGACGTATGCACGCGCATCGAGCCGAAGTTGGAACGCCGAACGAAATTCGAAGAAGTACAATACCGTTTCAGATCCATCGCAATGAGGCTGGACCTTACCGTGGTGCGATGGTTTGTGTGCCTCAGCCATCCATTGAGCTATGCTGGGCGGTACTTTTGCACCTTCAGAGTCACTCATACCAGATTGGTCAATGGTAAGAGGCCAAACAAACTCAGCCTCTTGGTCCTCCAGATTGGGGGTTGGAATGAGGGTGACTCCTTATTCCTTAAAACGGACTCCTTGTAGCTCCACGCCAAACCCGCTGCCTTGCGGTCAGGTTTCTGAACCAAAGGCTTTGGTTGAGAACACTAATCGTTCTTCTATCTATGCCTGGGCAACCTGACAGTATCCTGCCCAATCAATACCATGAAACTCACCTCAAACAAATTGATGATGCTCTGGCCACCGCAGAGGATAATCAACGGTGCCCTATCTGCTGCGTCGAGCAGGGTGAATAGGCGTTTGGATGCTACTGCTCAAGCCTTCCCGTCTTCTTATCCCCCCCTTACGCTTTTTCACTCTTACCGCCCCCTTCCAACTACACTTATACCCCCCAGTTTTCAACCCTCCGATCCTTGGCCCTCTCCCAACATGATTTGCTAGGCATTTATCTTCTAATTTCAACTCACATGTGAACGCGGAGCTTCACTCCTCTCCTGTCGACAAGCCCATGTCCAACCAAACGGTCCATTCCAATTCATCGGCTTCTATTTGGAGCCTTCGATCCTCCTTCAGATTGGCATGCCTCAATGTACGCACACTGCTACAAATCGGTCAACAGGCAGCACTTGCCCGAACATTGGAGACCCTATCGATCGATATCTGCTGTTTATCAGAGACCTGCCTGCAAAACTCGAGCTCTGTGCTCACTCTGCGATCCCCTTCAGGTGATGCAAACAGTATTTTCTCAGTGTGGCTATCCGGTGACGATGCGGCTTCGAGCACCGGCCAAGCTGGTGTTGGCATTGCCCTGAGTCCCTGGGCTGAAGCTGCTCTGGTTTAATGGATTCCAGTCAGTAGCCGGATGTGTGCGGTCCGATTGGCTGGCCCGTTTAAAGCTTCAAAGTCGCGCGGGACTAATAGGTGTCTATTCATCATCGTTGCCTACGCACCCATAAACTGTGGCGATGATTCGGTAAAGAACGACTTCTACCACCAACTGACTCACCTCCTTCGCCACAGAAGAAGCACGGACACTGTTGTGCTGGCGGGCGATCTGAACGCACAAGTTGGAAAGTTGTCCACTGATGAAATGCATCTGGGCGGTCAACACGGTGTAGGCTCCCGTAATGATAACGGTGAGCGGTTACTTCATTTGTGTGAAGATGCTCGCTTATTTCTTGCGAGCACTAATTTCCGACACAGCACCCGCCGGAGGGTGACTTGGCGCCCACCAGCCTCGAACCAGCCCTGGACGCAGATCGATCACATTGCTATTAGTTACCGCTGGAGAGGCTGTATCCAGAATTGTCGCTCGATTTGGAGCACATGTGTGGACACCGATGATGCACTTGTATGTGCTGACATGCAGATGCGCTTTGGCGGACGCCCACGACGACGCTGTGAGCGCATTGACACCAGCCAACAGACAAAGCTATCTGTTCTGAATGCGTATCGAAGTACGTTGACATGCGAGTTGAGTAATCGCTAACTGGAGACAACTGATGGTCACTGGTCACATGTTCGCCAGACCTTACTAGCACCGACCAAATCCTCATGTGGTACGTCTAATAGCCAACATGGACATTGGGTCTCTTCGCAGTCTCTGGAACTTATCGACGCTGGCCGGCATATCCCGGCTGTAAGCGAGCACAATGAAACTCGCAAAGAGCTCCGGGCAAAACTCCGCGCTAGCCTGAAGAGAGACCGCGAATCTTGGTGGTCCCATCGTGCGTCAGAGATGGAAGTGGCCACTGACCTTGGCAACCATCGTAAGTTATTCCGTCTGATACTGGAAACGGGCAGCAGGCCTGGTGTTAGTGAAACAATTTGTGATGAGAGTGGACAGCCTATCCACAATTTGTCGAAACATTTGGAGCGTTGGGCTGAGCATTTTGAAAAGCAATATAATCGGCTAAAATTGTTCGATTCCAATATTCAATGGCGGCTCGCGCTAGGAATGCGGCAACCATAAAGGAATCAGTCTGATCTCCATCGCCTCCAAATTACTCGCCTCCATAATTCTTCACAGACTAACTGGCGCTCGTGAAAGCCAGATTCGTGAGGAGCAAGCCGGGTTTCGTCGTGGTCGTGGCTGCATCGACCACATCTTCACCTTGCGTCAGTTGTTGGAGCACCGTCACACATATTGGCGGCCCACCGTTGTCGTGTTCCTCGACATCAAAGGTGCCTTCGATTCGGTTGATCGATGTGCCCTTTGGAATTCTTTACTCAAAAAATGTGTGCCCGATAAATATGTAGACATTATCCAAGCATTATATGTGCGTAGCACGGGCAGTGAGGGCTTACGGCAAGCTGTCGCCACCCTTCAATATCTCCAGCGGTGAGACAAGGATGCCCGCTGTCACCTTTCCTCTTCAACTTCGCTATCGATGAAGTCATGGAGTTTGCATTTACAGGACAGGTGTGGAGCTACTCCCAGGAGAACGACTTCTTGATTTGGAGTATGCAGACGACATTGCCCACATTTGTAACAGCTCACAGATGTGCCAAGCCGCGCTGGACAGATTAGCACTGGCTGTCAGCCGCTTCGGGATTTGCTTTGCACCATCGAAGTGCAAAGCGTTCCTCCAAGATTGGCAGGGATCGCCTCTTGCGCAGACCCTTGGTGGGGATCAGCTAGAAGTCGTTCAGAAATTCAATTACCTGGGAAGTTGTATCAGCGCCCTTGGGATCGAAGACGAGATCACGAACCGTATAACGAAAGCTCGGAGTGCTTTTGCTAACCTTCGCCACCTATGTCGGCGGCGCGACATCACTGTCGCTCTGAAGGGTAGAGTGTATAATGCAACGGTACGTTCGACCCTACTGTACGGTTGCGAAACCTGACCCCTAAGATCGGCGGACACGAAGAGGCTAGTTACGTTCGACCATCGGTGCCTTCGCAGTTTGGCTCACATCTGGTGGAAACACCGCGTGAGTTACGAGCGTGTTCGACGCCTTGTTTATGGCCCAGGAAATGGATCTGAACTGCTGAGCACCGCCATTTCACGCACCAGGCTCCGATGGCTCGGCCACGTGTTACGCATGCCAGTCCACCGACTCCCTCGACGTGCGTTGTTTGCTCACCGGGGATGTGGGTGGAAGAAGAGGAGAGGTGGCCAAGAGATGACTTGGTCCATGGGAATGAAGTCCCTCACTTCGGAGCTAGCCTCGGTTGGAGTGTTACGGCTCCCTGGTTGGGATAAAAAAGATGGTGAACACGTTTGGCTGGATAGACTTGCTGACATGGCAAGGAGCCGACCTCAGTGGCGTGCATGCTGTGAGTTTCTTTGTCCCACCCCCTCCATCTACGATCTCATTTCGTAGGGTAAAACATAATAATTTTTTCTTTTTGCCTAGTAGCTGGCTGGTAGCTTACCGGAACGACGCCTATCCGTTGCTGGTAGCTCAGCTGGCATGCAACTGTTGTATCTATTTTTCCTTTGTGTATTTTATTATATGTATGTATGCATGTATTTCCTTCATGTATTGCGGCACAATAGCGGAGGTGTTTTCCCACCTCTAGCTGACGTGTATAATGATGATGACGATACCGTTTAAGATAATAAAACATTTGTACAATAAATAAAGATGGAACAATAAAATCCAACTGAAAGTGAAGAATTTTACAAGCGCTAGAGAACTCCCCCACCCCCAGAGCGAGTCACGTGGATGAACGCTCGGTACGTGCTAAAAATAGGAAAAACCTCCGAAAACCTACAAAAATATTCAAAAACCAAAAAACTTAAACAAGCAGAGCATTCGTTCTTTTTGGCGTTTTCGGCGCATGTTTTTCTATTTTCGCATCTCTACATGCCCCAACCCCCCTTCGACGACTGGCCCACATGAGGAATGTTTTCGAGGACCCTGGCGCGAACGTTGGTCGTTTCTCCGTGGGACGAGAGTCGTTGTTGGCGCGGGGCGGGGTGCGGCGGGGGGAGAGACCACTCCCAAGCGCACCGTTTGGCAGCAGCGGAATTTGAAGTCATGTCGGCCTTTTCTGGGCTAGCCAGTTTTTGTAGTCCGACAAGCCCGCTCCAACGGCTCGCCGAAATGCACCCTGCCCTGCAAGTAATAAACCAATCACAAACCGCACAGCGGACTCCGACTTCCGGCGAACCCCGATTTGACACGAACGCTCGCTCATTTTTATTCGGCACGATTTTACCTTACGAACCTCGATTCAACAGTCCTTTTCGAAATCGAAGGCTTTCTATGTTCAGCTGTCTAGGGGGAGCTCTGTAGCACCCAAGAAGACAACTGCTATCTTTCATGTACAATTTACTTGTTAACCGATTGCACATTATTCCTTCTTGTTTTAATCTTCCTTACAACCGGCTCGACACTCGACCGCCTTGTAAGTTCCCGCGCTCACGTGTTCGCTCTCGTCTCGCTTCATCCGTCCGCGTCTTCTTGTAGCCCGTCGAATACAGTCCGCTGTGTCTGACTCCAATTTCCTTCTGATAGCCGCGTCTAATTTCGCGCACCGTCTCGGACTAGTATTAACTAGTCCTACAGGATCCATCGCTGGTCAGCTACTGGAGAACGTCAAGTGGCACTTCGGCGCCCATTGTGTCTAAAAGCAGTGCTACTAAGAAACAAGTGGCGCTCGGCACACAGTTGCAGGAGACGCACGCCGTTGTCAGTCCGTTCGGAGTTAAGCCCATACTTACCACCCAGCTGAGTTGCTGAAGAGCTCAGACGCCCTACTTGTGCGTTCATATCTCCTGCAAGTACTAAAATATCTGAATTAGTGGCACTGTGTAGTAGGGCGTTCAGTTCGTGCTAGAATGTGTCCTTGACAGCATTTGAAACGCAGTCGGTGGGAGCATAAGCGGAAATCGCAAACAAACAGAGTTTTGTTCTACTCCGTGAATCAACCTTAGCTAATGTCGTCAAATGAGCTGCACATTAACAGTTGTTCACCGGAATCCAAGTAACCAACGATGGCTCAATCTTGGAGCTTAGAATGATATCTACACCAGCTTGACCCGTGAGTGCTGCATCGGCGTCTCCGGATGCGTGCAAACAATAACGAGAGGATAAGCCGGGTGCAGTTAATTCAACAACCCCATTAGGGTCATTGATCCTAGTTTTGGACATACAACACACATCAATACCCACTGTGTCCAAGGTGCGTGCGAGTGCAGCCTGCTGACCTATTTGTCTTGGAGTGCGAAGGTTGAACATCGCCATGGAAACGGGACAGTGTGGCCTTATAAGGGTCTGTTGCCGATAGGCGTCCGGTGCGTGTCGCGAGGTGGCTGCAGATGGTTCTACCCCAATGGCACTTCGACTGCTGTCAATTAAGCTGGGAATTACAGGAAGGATAGTACTGGGGGTCGAGATGGAAGTAAGAGAAACAGGTGGAAAAGAAAGAAGGGAGGCGCCAGCAGTAGCAAGTTTTCGCTTATCTACCCTGCTGTATGCAACAGCTAATGCGACCCTTGATAATCTGCGCGACAGCCGATGCAGGATGAAGTCTATGTTTGAAGAAAATGTCATGGTTGTATGTGGGTTGATATAATGCCAGGGCGCCCAGACCTAGAGAGGAGGACGATTAGGGTCCTCATCCAAAGCCTTTGGCTCAAAAGCCTGTCCGCAAGGCAGCTGGGAGGTGTAATGATGTAGTTTTGCAGAAATGAACGCCATCCCATTTGAAACCCACAATGCAGAGGGCCAGGAGACTGAGATTTTCTGAACTCTCACCATTGACCAACCTGGTAGGAGTAGCTCTCAAGATGCCCGGAAGCACCACCCAGTATAGCTCAATGGGTCAAGGAGATACGCAAACCGTCGCACCACGTTAAGGTCCAGTTCCGTTGCGATGGGGACTCCATCGACCTCTCTGAGTTTTCTGCACTACGCGAAAATTCACAATGCGGAGGTCAGTTTCGCCATTCGCTCGACGAGTTCGGAGCTCAATAACAGCTTCTCATTTTAACTAGGACACTGGGGAGAGGTTTTTCAGGACAAAAAGGGTTATTGAATTGACTGCACCCGACTTATCCTCTCGTTATTGGTTGCACGCATCCGGAGACGCCGAGGCGGCACTCACGGATCAAGCTGGTGTAGATATCATTCTCAGCTCCAAGGTTGAGTCATCGTTAGTTGATTGGGTTCCGGTGAATAGCCGTTTATGTTCAGCCCGTTTGACGACAACAGCTAAGGTGAATTCGCGAAGTAAAACAAAACGCTGTTTGTTTGTGATTTCTGCTTATGCTCCCACCGACTGCGTTTCAAATGCTGTCAAGGACACTTTCTATCACGAACTGAACACGCTGCTACGCAGTGCTACTAGTTCAGATATTATAGTACTTGCAGGGGATATGAACGCACAAGTAGCGCGTCTGAGCTCTGCAGAAGCTCAGCTGGGTGGTAAGTATGGACTTAACGCCGAACGGACTGACAACGGCGAGCGTCTGCTGCAACTGTGTGCGGAGCACCAGTTGTTTCTTAGTAGCACTGGTTTTAGACACAGTGGGCGCCGAAGTGCCACTTGGCGTCCACCTGTAGCTGGCCAGCGATGGACCCAAATTGACCACATAGCCATAGGTTACAGGTGGCGCGGTTCCATTCTGGATTGCCGCTCGTACTGGAATATCTGTGTCGACTCTGATCATGCCTTGATGCGCTGTCGTTTCTCCCTGAACTTTACCGGAAGGCGCACAAAGCGTCTCCCCCGATTGGCAACGGAGAAATTGTCCGTACCCTCGGTCAGGCAAGCCTATCAAGAAGCACTGCATAGCGAAATCTTGCTGTCTTGTCCTAATGACACTGAACTTCAGTGGAATAGGATCTCGGCCGCCATGCACGACGCAGGAGCATCTGTTTGTGGCACTATCAGTCGCCATCGCATCAGTCACTGGATATCCGAGAGGTCCGTGAACCTTTTGGAAGCTAGAAGACACCTCCCGGCTGGTTCTGAACACAATGTGACCAGACGGGCCATTAGGCGTGAACTAAAGCAGAGCCTATGTGCTGACAAGGAAGCCTGGTGGACCAGTCGGGCTCAAGAAATGGAGGGGGCAGGAGCAGTATGCAATTACCGGAAGCTCTTCCAGCTAATACGCACCACCGGTCCCAGAAAACCAGGCGTCAGTGAGACAATCAGAGATAGCGCGGGTGCGCTGATACACGATAAGGAGTGCCGTATGGCTCGTTGGGCTGAACACTTTGAACATCAGTTCAGCTGGCCCCCTGCTCCCAGACCTCTTCCTACTCAGGTGATGCAGGACGAGCCATGGACGGTTAGTTTAGAGCCTCCCTCAGAGGCCGAGGTCCGAAACGCGATCACAGCCCTCAATCGTTTTCGTGCCGCTGGCCCAGATTCCCTCCCACCTGCACTATTTAAGGACGGAGGTGAGGTCCTGTGCAGAGCACTGACCTCCCTATTCGAACGTATCTGGAACGAAGAGTGTGCTGGCTAGTTGGAGCGAATCGATTATAGTGGCAAAATACAAGAAGGGCAGTCGCACAGACTGTGCGAACCACAGGGGCATTAGCCTAACGCCAGTTGTGACAAAATTACTGGCCTCGATTAACGTTGGTCGCCTCACTGCAGAACGGGAATCTCGGATTAGGGAAGAGCAGGTTGGTTTTCGCCCTGGACCTGGCTGTATAGACCATATATTCACTTTGCAGCAGGTGCTAGAGCAGCGCCACGCATACCGCAGACCGACAATAGATGTGTTCCTCGATTTCAAGAGTGCGTTCGATTCAGTCGATCGATCGATTCTGTTCGAATTACTTGCACGAAAATGTGTTCCCACGAAATATGTGAACATCCTTCGTGCTCTATACTCGAACACTACAGGCCGCGTCAGGGTCTATGGTGTCCTATCGGATAGATTTTCGACTACAAGTGGCGTTCGTCAGGGTTGTCCGATTTCCCCCTTTTTGTTCAATTTCGTCGTGGATTCTATCATGGAGTGTTCCCTTGCGGAATCTTATGATGCAGGCGTTGAAGTGCTGCCTGGTGAAAGATCAGTTGATCTTGATTATGCAGACGATATCGTCTTGCTTTTCGACAATGTTGAGGGGGCACAATCAACCCTGAATAGCCTATCCAGAGTGGTCCCATTATTTGGTATGCACATCGCACCTTCAAAGTGCAGTGTTGCTGCAGGACCACCAGCCACTTGATGACCCCTTGACACTTGCTAACGAGGAACTCGAGGTGGTTGATCAATTCATTTATTATGGCAGCTGCATCAGCAACGATGGGCGCATAGAAACTGACGTGAGCTCACGCAATGCAAAGGCCAGAGCTGCCTTCTTGAAACTGCGTCATCTTTGGCAACAGAAGTGAGTTTCCCTCCGTCTGAAAGGCCGTGTATACAAGGCCACAATGAGGGCCGTTCTGCTCTATGGTAGTGAAACTTGGCCCCTTCGGTCTGAAGATCTGAGGCGCCTTCAAGTCTTTTATCATCGTTGTTTGCGAAGCATTGCTGGTGTCGGATGGCACCAGCGTGTTCGCAACGATGATGTGCGTAGGGGAGTACTAGGTGGTGATAATCATGCTAGCTCTCTAGAACAACAAATAGCACTGAATAAGTTGCGTTGGCTCGGGCACGTGCTACGCATGCCTGGCCACGGCTTACCTAGGAGGGCCTTGTTCAGTCTACTAGGTGTAGGGTGGCGCAAGGCTCGAGGTGGACAGAAGTTGACTTAGCAGCGGGAAAGGAAATCACTGACGACCAAACTGGGTGCCGTTGGTCCGTCTCGCCTTCCGGGTTGGAGTCCACGTGACTCACCTTGTGCTTGGCTCGAGACTTTACAGGACATGGCTCGCAATCGACACCAGTGGCGCGTCTGCTGTCGTCTCCTAATCGGATTGTCTGTTTAAAGTGTGTTTGGTGCTGAGTTATCTGCGGGGTAATGGCTGATTATGACGCGTGGCAGTGAAAGCCGCAAGGAAGCTGTCCCGCCGATGCCACCTTATCTTTGCACGATAGCCAGCTGTTTGTGACGGAATGTTGTCCACACAAGATGTAGGCGCCTTGACCCTGAATGTTTGCTTAGGGCATTAAGGTTTTAAGGTAAGTCCCCCTTCTCTCCCTCTTTCTATTCTTTATTTCATAGGTCCTCATGGTTGTATGGCAGCGAAGCATCAGTTCAAATGGCTGATGTACTGCTGTTGATGATGATGATCTCCTTTGAAGCGTGAAGCCCGTATCAGAATGCGCCGACATTCTTCCTCGTCCTGATGACTGATCTTCAGTGGACGCAACTTAGACGAGTCGTCTGTTTTTAACCAAGGCGAGAAGCAGAGATGATGTTAATCCCTTGCTCGCCCTCATCGAACAGTTTTGATACCATTCTCTCGAGGACAGTTTGATCATCGAGCATCCTCTTAGCAGCGGTGTTTGTTGGATTCAGGAACGTTAGTGATAATCAGGCAGTGGTCGCGGGGCGGAGTGATGTTTCTACCCGGGAACAATGAAATTTGTGTACAAGTCTGTCTTGAGCTGTTGTTCGAATTGCGTTACTCTGTCAAGTACGAATTTTATCAACGAGTGTGAGGGGTTAGGCTTCACCTTGGGGTTTGAGGCGAGCTTTTGTGGGGGCTTGCTTGCAGTTGGATGTTACTAGAACGCTGGTGCTCGCCACGGCAGCATAAGTCTTGGGCTTGTTTTCCGGTTTACACTTAATCTCCTTGGGAGTTAGTGATCCTACCGACGTAGCGGAAAAAGTGCGGCATCGCTTTGGTCTGGACGTGGCAAATCGAGATGAAGGTAAGGATACCGATGTGGTGTGTAGCTTATGTTTGATGTTAGACACGGGCAGGGCGGCAGCGCTACATATATTGAGAAGCTAAGGAGTGGTTAGAAGAATTCTTTCATTTACTAATGCCTGGAACGAGTCACAGCGAGAGCTTACGACCTGAGAGGCAAAAGTTGTAGGCATTCGTATAAGGCATCATCGATGTTTATTGGGTTGTAGAGAGCAGAGGGGAGAACCCTTGTCAGCTCCGTCGATTCCTATTCAATGTGAGATAGCTGCGTGTCGTGCTGTGACGACGTTCCTCGATGGCTCGTCGCAGTTGTAGCAGGATCCAAGCGTATGCAGTAAGTGTTGGTCTAAAAGCCTCTCAAAACATTCTTCCGACGGTGCATCAACAAGTTTCTTTTGGCAAACTGTTCTACTCATTCACCACTCGGGTGGATAAGGTGAGGTCTGAGTGAGCGTGCAGCCTTCGTGATTTGAACCGCTTCCATTGGTGACCGCGTGTCGAGCAGTCGGTGTCAGGGTGGAAGAACTGCAGTAGCTCGTTTCCGAGTTCACCCAGAAGGATGCGTCAAGTGTAGATGAGATTGCCGCGGCGACGGCGAAACTATAGGAGAAGCAGGTTCAGCATATGAAGTCGGAGAGGATAAGGAAGATCGCAGGGCCCGATGACATCTTTCGAGGCACGCCTCTATCAAAGAGCACTCAAACTTAAGGAGGGGAAATGGCCGCCTGCCCATATTCTAATATGGGACGCATGCGATAAATAGAGGTCAGAAGACATCTGGGGTCAGTCAGGAGAACAACCTTCTCAAGGCACATAGAAGTCTCTTTGCAGCTGCGACATTCAGTATGTCCTAGGACGTTCTAAGGTCAAAGGATACGATGACCTCAAGATCCTTTTCTTGAGAAGAAATCCACCAATGTGGTATGTGCCGTATGGGTCAGTTTTACCGATTGGGAGAACTGCACATTTATCGCGAGTTACAGGTAATTGCCACTTGGTAGACCACTAATGCAGCCTATCTAGAGTTTCCTGTAATTTATCGGTATAGTCTAGGCTACATACTGTTGATCAGAGCTTAAGCTCGTCACCGTAGATCAACCAGTCCGTTTGGAGCGCAACCGAGGGGGGCATTTATGCACATTGTGAAAAGTTCTGTTCGAAGTACGGAACCTTGCGGAGCCCCACTTGTCATTTGTACAGGAGCGGATGTGCTTTGATTGAACTTTACGCGTAGGCTGCGGTCTCTTAGGAAGTCGGGGATCCATGGGAGGACTTTGCTCGTCACACCGATCTCCTGAAGTTTGAGCTGCAGCATTTGGTGTGGAACTTTGTCAATGGCTTTGCTGAAGTCGATGAAGATCACGTCTGTATGTTTTTGGGCATCTATAGCTTCTGGCCGGCGGGAGAGCCTATGGTGCGCTGAGGCTGGTGGTGGCTAGATCCTGACAGATGGTCTACCCACTGCTGCTACTGTTGCGCCATAGTCTCATGTCCTGGGCGCCTCCACGTAGCGACCGCTGGGTGGGAGTTAGGTTTCGCCCTTCTCCCTGCTAAGATCCAGGACACCAACCCGCATGAGTCAGCTAACTGACCATGTGCTAGACTCGCTGCCTTTCGGGTGTTCATTTAATCGAAGGCTTTGGCTGAGGACCCGAGTCGTTCTCCTGTCAGGATTTGGCGCCCTGGCAGTATCCTAGTCCATCCTCTCCGGAGGTTAGGAAGTGGTCGACGGCCCACTTCCCGTAAAACCTAGCCATGGGAGACAACAGGTTTACGGGTTATATTCTCAATGCTCGATTGGCGTAGAGCACGAGTGCCACGCATTGTCTCTGACAGTGGGAGGACACCTCCGGGTGTTCAATGGTTTGCTACTGCCCGCCTCAAGCCAGACAGCTCCTGGTCAAATTGGTGCAAACCCGCCAAAAACCCACCTGCGTCTGGCCGTCGTCGCAGGTGCGTATCCTACTACGGTCGCAAAACATAATAATTGTTCCAGAACCTCAAAGGCTGCGTGTGACGGCCGTCAAGCAGATCCCAATCTGTCTCTGCAATCACATTCCCGAGCTGGATCTGTTCTCCACTGCCTTGTGGGTCAGGCTATTGAGCCAAAGGCTCCGGGCGGAGTCCCTCAACCAAACCTCCAAACCACCCACTGCCTTGTGGGTCAGGCTATTGAGCCAAAGGCTCCGGGTGGAGTCCCTCAAGCAAACCTCCGAAGCACAACGACCACCTCGCGTGCGATTGCCCACCAATGCAATCGTATGCCTGCGCGCAAAGCACTCAGCATCGGGTGCTGGAACGTGCGCACACTACTGGACCGGAACTCCAGCGAACGCCCGGAGCGACGCACTGCACTGGTCGCAATGGAGCTGGCGCGCTACCACATCGATATTGCGGAGTTCAGTGAAACTCCGCTCGCTGAGCAAGGTAAGTTACATGAAGCAGGTGCTGGCTACACATTCTACTGGGTGGGGAACGCCGCCTCAGCACCACGTGAACATGGGGTCGGATTTGCAATATCCGATTGTCGGAATGGCCAGCTGGTGGGTGAACCAACAGGCATCAGCGCGCGACTGATGACTGTTCGCCTACGACTCGGAAGAGGTAAGTTTGCTACTTTTATAAGCACGTACGGTCCGACCATGTGTTATCCTGATGACACGCGTGATCAGTTCTACACTGAGCTATGCTCCGTGATACGGTCTGTGCCGAGGAGCGACCGACTATTTCTGCTGGGTGATTTCAACGCGCGCGTTGGGCGTGATGCATCAGCGTGGACAGATGTTATCGGTGCGCATGGCATTGGTTCAGCGAATGCGAACGGTGACAGGCTGCTCTCACTGTGTGCCACTCACGGCCTGACGATCACGAACACTCGGTTTGCACTGAATGCGAGTGATATAGCAACTTGGACGCACCCACGGAGTGGTCACGCTCACCTGCTCGACTATGTCATCGTACGTCAGCGTGATATGCGTGAAGCGCGCATGACACGTGTACTGCGTGGAGCTGAGTGTGGCACTGATCACAAATTGGTTCGGACCAAACTGTACATATATTTTCGTAAATCTATGTATTGCACTCCCGCCGTGAATCGGCGTAAATTTAACATTCTCTCCCTCGGTACTGTGGCGAAACGTACTGAGCTGGAGAAGGCGATGGCTGCACGCCTGTGTGATGTGGATTGTATAGCCGCAGTGGGCGACCTGTGGCACCACATTCGCGACCAGGTGACAGCTGATGCGGAGGGGACCATCGGGCGCGCAAACTGCAAGCGGCCTGAGTGGTTTGATGACAAGAATGTGACGATTGACGCATTAGTGTCAGAGAAGAATGCAGCATTTGCTGCACATGTGGCAGACCCCAGTGACTTGGGGAAGAAGAGTCAGTTTCGCAAACTTCGACGGCGACTGACCCGAGAGCTCCGTCGCATTAAAAATGCATGGTGGACGGAGAAGGCGAAGCAGATAAAATGCTACGCCGAACGCCGTCAACACAAGGAATTCTTTGACTCCTTGAAGGCGGTGTATGGACCGAGATTGGAGCCGCTGAGGACACTGATCGATGGTAGTTCAGGCGCTACCTGCACACAGACTGCAGACATAATGCAGATGTGGCGGAAACACTTTGACTGTCTCTTGAACAACCGTTCAGAGATCCACTGGCCTACATTGAATGAAGCAGCACGATGTGAAGGCGGATCTGGCGGATACGCCGACACTAGATGAGACGCAGAGAGCACTTGCTCAGCTGCGAAACGGCAAATGTGCCGGAGGTGACGGGATCCCACCTGAAGTATTGAAACACGGTGGACCCGCGTTGTTGACTGCGCTGCACCACTTGGTGCAACGCGTGTGGATTGAGGAGGAGGTGCCTCCTGAGCTGAAGGATGCCCCTGTGCTACCACTGTACAAGGGCCAAGGTAGCAAGCAATGTTGCAAGAATTATCGTGGCATCAACTTGCTGAGTTGTGTGGGCAAGGTGATTGCCCGAATCCTGCTCAATCGCCTCGTGAGTCAGATTGTGAAACCAAACGTGGCGGAAGAGCAATGTGGATTCCGTTCGGGTCGCAGCACTATAGAAATGGTGTTTGCGGCTCGTCAGTTGCAAGAGAAGTGCAGAGAACGACACCAGCCGTTGTACTCGCTTTTTGTTGATTTCACCAAGGCATTTGATACGGTGAACCGCGAGGCACTGTGGCTGGTGTTGGGTAAGTTTGGTTGCCCGCGTAAGTTTGTAAGTTTAATTGAATGTCTGCACAGTGGTATGCGAGCGAGGGTGCAGCTGAGTGGAGAGACCTCGGATGACTTTACAGTTGTCTCTGGTGTGAAGCAAGGCTGTGTGTTAGCTCCTGCCCTGTTTAATATCTATCTTCATGCAATGATGTCTTGTGCTTTTGATGCGGCTTGTGCTTACGGTGATCGTGTGGAGCACCGTATTGATGGTGGGTCGCTGAACATCCGTCGTTTCGGTGCGAGAACTCTAGTCTGTGAGAGAACTATCCGTATGTTGCTGTTTGCTGACGACTGTGCGTTGTTTTCACACAGCGCGGATGAGTTGCAGCACATGACTAGTGCTCTGGCTTCGACAGCGGCCAAATTCGGGCTCACCATCAACACAAGCAAAACTGTCTGTCTCTTTCAGCCTTCACCGGAGGTGCAATCTTCAATATTGCCGCAAATCAGCATTGGTGCTGAAGTATTGGAAACCACCTCCCGCTTCTGCTACCTTGGGAGTGTGATGTCGACTGATCAGCAGCTACACGTTGAGTTGCGTAATCGCGTGTCGAAGGCGGCAGCGGCATTCGGGAAGCTTGAGTACCGAGTGTGGAACAACCATCAGCTTAGCATTGGCACGAAGCTGATGGTGTACAAATCCATGGTACTGTCCGTTCTTCTATACGGCAGTGAAACGTGGACGATGTACCGTCGGGATGTGCGATATCTCGAGCGGTTCCATCAGCAGTGTCTGCGACGAACTTTGCCGATCGGCTGGGGCGCCAGAGTTGCAGACACGGAAGTGTTGCACCGAAGTGGGATGTATGCAGTGGACGGCATACTTTTACTGCGACACCTGAGATGGCTCGGTCATGTGAGCCGTATGGATTCGACGCGAATACAGAAACAACTTTTATACGGTCAGCTGAGTATAGGGAAGCGGCATGCTGGGAAACCAAAGTTACCTTACCATGACATGATTAAATGCTTAGTTCCTGACCTACCGATCTGGAACAGGAGAGGACTCAGGCACGCAATGGCCGCTCGCATAGCGCATCAGTCAGCAGAAAAATGGGACGCAACTTGACTGCGAATAACGGAGCAAAAGAACGTTCAACAAGAAACATAGCCAGTTACAACTTGCCATTCAATGGATTGGCGGCAGTGTTTCAGGACGTGGTGGGTTTTCGCCTGGCAAGCGTTCTCCCTATAAAAAGCCACAAATGTCCGTTTAACAACACTGCAACGTGGCGAATGTGACTCGCCACCGAATAAAGTCACAGCCCATAACTTCACACTGGTAGCTCAATTAGAATCATCATACTGGATAGCTTGCTCTTCAATTATCTTTCAATGGATCACTCAGGATTCTTTATCTATTATTACTCGAGTTATGACTGCGATATATGGCAGAACGATTATGTCCAAACAAATCGTTCTTTTGCATGCTCACCATCGCACAGTTCCAAGCATGGACATATGAACAATTTTCTACTGTCACTACAGTTCCCATAAAATGTCTGTACAGCTGTACATACCTGATCATGCCTCAACTGGCGTGCCTCGCGTATTCAAGAATAAATATTTATTTATTTGTTTATTTATTTAAGCTACATTCCTACACAATTACATACGTATATATACCCATATGCTTACATACACTGTTAGGCCGAACATGTCCTTTTTGTACAATTTGATCTCACTATGTTAGCCAACTATGATTATGCCTGTAAAGGCGTGCCTAGCATTGTCGAGAATAAACGTTTTTATTTATTTATTAAGCGCAACGGACCCTATCGTTTCGTTGCATCTGCGCGGCCAGACATAATAGGACTCACAATGATCTGGCTGAATGCTGTAGTGATAGCCCAGAAAGCCGAAATCAGTGGCCACTCATAGGTCCGTTGCAATAGACTGTCGACCGTCCTCAGGCATCTTGCTCTACTTCCGGTCCTCCTTATGTGAAAGACTTGTGACCGTCTGCAGAAGTGATGATGGTCCGGTTGAGCAGCTGTGGTTCTCGGCACATCGCCGACGCTGTAAGCTGCTCGTGGGTTCATAGTAACGCAGTCTTCTAGGCCGTTGCTTAAACTGGCCGTCGCATCACCGGAGCCACAAGTATCTTTCCCATGTTCTACTCACTGTTAATTACTATTGTCCTCAGACACGCTGGACTGAAGTTCAACTTACGCCAGGATTTTAGTGGTCGGAACGAAGTTCGTGGATTTGGTACTTGGAAATAGAGGCGCGTAACCCATATCCCAGCCCACTCATATAACAGCGTGCTCAGCTGCTTCGTGACTGGACTTGGTGTTAACAAGCGACGACGTACATATCTAAGACTTCCAGATTCCAGAGCCCGGAACAGCAAGCGATCACACCGTGCTTAAAGCCAGGGTGAAGCTATGAGTACCGTATCCACGTCCGCAGGAGCCAGCTTACAACCACTTGGATAATAACTGTGACGGTGGAAATTAAGCCACGAGCCAAGTAAAGTAGTCTCTGCCGCAAAATGCACCTTTAGATAACTGTTAAATTGTTATCAGAGAAAGCCTGATATTACTCTTCTCTGTCTGAACCATTAAATTGTCGGAAAGCTGAATAGGTCAAGCCGCATTTGTTCGACAAGGAGTACCTCAAAATGGTTTGGCAGCGGCGCAACTTATAGGAAAATTTCTCTCCATGTTCCATTCCAGTGATTACGAGGCGTATATGAGCCAGCGAAATGGTCGCAGTAGTGCAAAAAGAGGCAAGCGCCTGCATTTCAAACCGCTTTTCGCAACCGGCACAATGGTAACTTCAAAATGACTATTTGCCCACGTGAAGCGGCGCATCAAGCCAGCATGTGATAAGCCAGTGATAGGGGTTCGGATGGACAGCACCTTATTTATACCCTTGAGCGTGCGTCTGCCTTGGCGAGGAACTTCTCTCCTGCGTTTAAATGTGACCGGGTGACTGTATTGACTTCGACGTTTACCGCACTTACCGGACACGCCACTTTGGTTTGTGGCGTTGAAGTGGTGCTTTAACTACCTAGCAATCTTGACGGGACAAAACTTGTTGGTTCTGATAGGCTCCACCCCTTAACCCTCAAGTTGCTATCGGCCAACAGCGGAACCGCTGTGACGGAATTGCCCAACAGGTCAGTACCTGAAGTTTTATTGCCAAGGAAATGGTATTGCTCAATGGTTTTACAGATTCCGAAAGGTGGTGACCCCAGCATAGTAGACAAATACCGGTCGAATTTTCCGATACCTATTTCGGCCATGGTTGACGAGACGATCGTAAAGAAGAGTCCGCCACAGCTGCTCCAAGCAAAAGATTTACTGAGGCGCACGCAGCACGGCTTTATGCTGGGCCGCACATGCATTACCAGTCTGTTGGTGACAAGGCATGAGTAGGTTGCAGGCATGATACCAAAGCAATTCGGTCGACATAATTTATATCGATTTCAGCACAGCGTTTAATAACTTAAAACATGAGCTCCTCGTCCACAACCTGAGAATGTGCGGTTCTGCTCGTTTACTGCACAAGAGGCTTCAGGGTGTTCTTGTTGGGCGAAAGTGAGAGTATAGGTCGACTGTAATCTAACTAACTGGCATCCCTCTGAGTTTGGCGTACCCCAAGGCACGGTGCTGGGGACCAGTCCGTTCCAAGGCTGCATCAGCGTCGGACTTCTGCTTTTCCGGTAGCCGTGTGCCCTGTTTGCGAACGACTTGCAGGTAGAGAGAGGATTTAGCATCACGGACGACTGCAGCGGACCTATGTGCTACCACAAACGCAACTCTATGTGGTCTGCGGACGTCCGCGTCCCGGTAAGCCCAACCACGTCGGGAGTTAGGAGCCAGCCGAAGGGGGTGATGGCCAAAGTTACATCTAGGACGGCCAACACGACATCTCACATCTACCTTGAAGGCCCCAGCCGTAATCTGGCGCTGCGCGTTGAAGCCTTTTGACAACAGGAACAGACTATACTGCACCGGACTGCGCATGCTTCGAGCGATCAAATGTATCTTCTGAACTTGTTCTGAACAGGTTGCTACCTGTTTCTTTTCTTCCCTTATAAGATCAATCCTGGGGTACGACATAGCTGCCTACTGCCCAAGCACCCATCGCGAGGTACAGACATGGAACGTACTCAAGACGTCGCTACCAGGCTACGGGAATTATTTTATGAATGCCAGTGCGAGAAACTTGGACTCTACACCTTGTTCTATTGTCGTGTGCGATTCAGTCTATCATGAGCAACCTTAAGTTATATCATGGTGACTACCATAGATGAAGCTGCTGCTTCATGTGCGAAAGCCATGCCACAAAACGGACTGCGGTAAAAGCTTGTGGTGCTGGAAAGAAAGAATCACCCTACCCCAGTTTTTCAAACGATGAGTGCTGAATCTTCGGAAATGTCTGTCAAAACAAGTTGTGGAAGCTAAAACTGCACAATAGTTGAAAACATTATTGGATATACGTTTCAGCCCCATCCAATTCAGGAAACAATTGTACAGTAGTTATGTCATCGTGTATTTGTGAAACCGATAAACCTGTAAGTCAGATGTGCTTACCTGCTACCTGAAGCACTTATCGGATGATACGATTATATCGGAGTGCAGACAGCATATATTACATGGAGTTTATAGCATAATTGTACAGTTTAATAATTTTATTTCCTCCTTACTACAGTACACAATAAACCGTAATCGGCAGTAATACAAAGTGTTCTCTTACAGCGCCGAATAGCGGACTCTGTTCTAACTACTTCGGTAAAAGTTCCCACACAAAACCAAAATCATCGCCGTGTTTTCCCTCAAAAATTTATTTCCGGCCACAGTGGTAAGCGCAAATATATTTATCTCAATACTCGATTAAACCACACCCAATACCAAAGGCTTTGTAATCCGAGCGCATACTACGATCGGAACACCATTAAAAATAGAAGCAACGGACAAATATATGATTTGCAAAGATGGTAACCCTTTCTCAGCGTCCGCTGATCAGAGGCAAAGCCTCTATAGGGACAATAGCAGCAATAAGCAAATACTTGTCCCGTGGACAAAACACCTTGCAGCACAAGTGCTACCAGCTGCAGTGCCTCCAGTACACATGAGGAGCAGGAAAAATTGTGAAACACTAACAAATTTATACATCAATATGCTTACGGTAAAGGTTTTTGCAATAGGGCGCAAAACGTCAGATAAATAAAACCAGTGGAACGCCGCAGATATGGTCACTATGGCAGGAGAAATGAGTGTAAGCAGTACAGTACTCGATGAAGTGCTACACTCTTCAGTGGAACCCGGCTTACGAATACAAGGCAGGGACACTAACTGCCTGCCTATGGGTGCACTCAACGCCCCAGCAAACCACAGGGACCTATGTTTAGACAATAATTTCCATCCGGACACTTATGAAGCTGTGCCCTAGAAACCCGCCTATAAACGCAACTTTAGTCCATACGTCTTAATACCAACACGGCTGCTCCCGGGCGAACCGTCAGAATTTAGCGAACTCGTTCTTACCCAGGCCCCATTAACCGGCCTTGACCTAACGAACCTCAAATCGCTTGGAAAGATTGATCGTTATGCAATCGTTAAGCTACAGACACCGTGCCTCGCACGCAACGACCATAGCAAAATGCGTCCTAATTTCTGGCCATTTTGCTGTAAGCATTCTAGCCCAGATCATTTTGAAATTGTTGGAGCCCGCTGACTCGTGGGAGCTTCCAAGTGGTAAGATGCTGCTGCGCAGCGAGCATTTGGTACAAAAAATGCAGATGTAAACCTTCTTGGACAAAGTGAAAAATATGACCATTCATAGAAGGATAGAGACGGTTACTTACATTCGCCACTGTTTGATAACATTAAGGTGCCAGGAGTTCAAAGGTGGCAGGACGGTATGCCCTTTAAAAGGTAGATGAACGGTTACAATAGCAAAGCGGCCTGGCCTTGGTATACCAGACACTTCCAATGGGAGATTTCACTTACGCGAGGAGACTAACCAATGGGTGACACATTTGTGTTTTTCTCAAATGAAGTGCGTAGGGTAAACTAATACAACAACAGCGTAACTCCTTTGGCTTCACGGTACTTTTGTTAGCCTCACTGGAGCCTCCGTTGCTGAACAACCGTTGGTCTGCACATTATCTCTCGATGGAGTTGGTCGGAATGTAACCTGTGATAGTTAACAAGAGCCTCCGCGAACTGAACCCGAAACAGCCATCAGTTCCAAACGGCTTGCATCCAAACTTCCTTAAGACAATAGATAAACCCATAGCCAGCCCAACCTGCCAAACAGTTCGGCAATAACTTGAAGTCGGCCACCAAACTCAAGACCGGAATGTCGGCGACGAAGGGAAACACTCCACACTACGCGAACTGCTGTCCAGTACACCTGAATGCAAGCGGCTGTATGGCAATGAAAGGGATAGACAACCGCGCACTCCAGTCACATTATAGTGAATGAACTTCCTCTATTCCGCGTAAATGTGTTCAGGAGAGCAGGCTCTTATACCTACAACTTTCTTAACCGTGGGAACACAAAGACAGAGGCAATACGTGCCAGAAGACACCTTGAGGTAGTCTATGCTGACCGTTATAAAACAATGGAACAGGTGAACACTAATAGCCGCTGTTAAAACATATGAGAACCGCTAGCCTGGGAAATCTGCTCCTAAGCGATCAGACAATGCGCTGGAATACTTCTCTCACGTGCATAAGACTAGTGACGGTCGGAAAGCTCAATATATATCAGAACACTGCGAATGGTACATCAACACATGCACAACTGCAGTGCAGTTGGGCTGCTTGCACCCAGCCGACGACCGCAAGCAGTTGTCATCGTCAAACAAACTTGCATATTTTCGGTGTCTGCATAGGGATCTAGGCCAGTTGCACGTAGTATCAATCAATTGACGACCCCAAGTAGACCAATATAATTTCACTGTTCCTCCGGTCGATTATGGTGATCCGTTCAGACTATGTGAGGTTGGTCGAGTTCCTCGCATCACTACCAAGTACGAAAGCGATCACGGGGTTATCGTGTCTTCTGAACTTGCCAAACCTAAATGTACCTTTACGAAGGTGGATGATGTAATTAGGCTCGTTTGCGCCTATAGAAGTTTATTAGCTCAAAGCACGTATACGATTTTTAGAGCATTGTTCAGCCAATCCGCCCGTCCTATTCGAGAATATGGCGCACTAGGCACACAACCGCTTTCAACGGTTAAATACGCTCTACCCAACGCATGCATCAAAACCTGTCATTAGGCTTCTCGAGCTCCGATACACCATTCGACAAAAACATTGGATGTACTCATGTAAATCATGACCGGCTGAAACTGTCCCCCTTGACTTAGTGGCATAAGCTGTTGACTTGCTCTTCTAACCGCTGGTAGTCCTGTGTTCGAATCCAGATGGATCCAGTAGATGCGCACTACTGAGGATGCTCAGCGGGTTGAAACGGCAATCTAGTGCTTTTCCGGGCATCTCGACGACTATCTGATTTGGTATCTGGATGCGAAGAACCACAATTAAAAAGTTAAATTTGTCCTCCATAAATGTGTGCCGTTTTCGGGGTGACGCCATATACACTGGGGGAGTCCTCCTAGAATAACTAGGAAACCAGGCACGACACTTGTCTTGGTCCAATGGCGTCTGGTTCTCATGATAGCCATTGAGAGCTGTGCAAGACAGATAGACACAAAACAGCACAATATTTACCCAATATATTTAGGTGGGGAATCAGTGGAACAGGATTCCAAAGGAACGTGTGGATGTACCATCAGAGAAACGATTGAAGCGGCTTTCAGACACATAGTTTATGGGGAATCAGGAACCTTGCTAGCATCAGTGCAATGGCAAAGTACCAATGAGAAACCTGGTCACACAAAGACTCGCGTCAATGTAACAATCCTTCCGAAAAGGTGTAGCTGACGTGCGTCCTACTTCCTTGGTTTCAGTAAACAAAATGCGGGCATACGGCTAGCAAATTTCAATGGCAGGCTAAATATACATGTGAGCTTAGGCTGGCCAAGTATGCAAAAACAACTCCAAACTTGTGTCTAGTCTAGCGCGTCCCTAACAGTGCAAATTGTTTGTCTAACCATGGAAAATAGCAGTCAGGCAGTAAAAGCAGGGGATAAGGTAGAAATGCTAAGATGGATATTATAGCATGTGCATAGGTGACATGGTGGACGTGCTGCACCTGCGCAACCACAGTGTAAACAGTCATACCATGCAGGACATGGTTCTGGCTGCACAAGTGGTCTTCACCGTGACAACTAACTTGAACCCATTCAAAGCAGCCAGTCTTGATAATGTACATCCGGAAATGGTCGAGCCACTAGCTAACATGCTTCAATATGTTGTTATGAAATTGTGTAACTTGTCAAGTCAGGAATGCAAGGTACCACGAGACTGATGGGAGGCGGCCATAGTCGCGATCCACAAGGGGGAGCCAACTCGGAGCCCATTAACTATGGGTCTGTCAGTATAACCTTTGTCTCGCACAAGTGATTATAAAAGCTTTTAGGAAACCGGAGTGGTGAGCACTTAGCGGATCATAATCTAATTAGATAAGCACAGTATGGTTTCATTAAAAGGAATTCGTGTTTCACTAACATACTGTCCTTTCTTGATAAGAGCACTTCATGCCCTGCTGACGGCATTCGGGTGCAGGTCGGCTAGCTCGATTTTAGTAAAGCTATGGGCTCAGTAAATAACCTTTTCCTACATTTGGAATTGACATGATTTGGGTTGCATTCCAAACTTCTGTTTTGGAAGTCCTACGTGGGAGAACGTTTTGAATTACAATCGCGGATGAAAATTCTCGAATGGGCGTCGACTACGGTGGCATTCACCAAGGATTGGTACTAGGTCCGCCATGGTTTTTCATGCTTATAAACGACTTGGCACCTCTTCTCGAAGACTTCTGCTATATTTTTGCGGATGACTTGTAGCTGGGCATCCGGAGCAACTGAGCAACACTGACCAATGATACCATCAGTGTAATTACCTGTTCGAAGCAATGAGGTTTGAATTTAACCGCCAACAAATGCTAATACGTGAGCACTAGTACAGATGGTGTACAAAGTTTCTCTAGGTCTTCCTCTTTACAATGCACCAACCAGGCACTTGAGTTAGAACATCGTCATGGCGAGCTGTTTTAAGACGGGCGCCATATCCATACGTTGCCAAAAAACTCTACAAGAGCTGTATCGCCTCAGGAGGGCACTGCGTAGCACAAAGCCGGAAGTTTTCCTGCTATTGTGAGAAGCAATGGTTAGGCCACATCTGGAGTAATGTGTTCAGGCATGGTCACATTGTCTTCGTAGTGAGGTTATTTGCATGGAAATGAGTCAATTGCTAGAAAGCAAGCTAGTTGTAGGCTACAGTGGAAGTCGAAAAATACCATAAAGTGCTTGGGGTTATTTTCCCTGGAGCGACGTAGACTGAGTGGTGATCTGATAGAAATGTTGATGATCCTGTATGGCCTCAGTGCTCTCAGACACACTGAGTTGTTTGACCTAACAACCGAAGCACTTGCGTGGTAATCGTCTGAAGCTCATCAACAGAGGGATAGCCTAGACACCTAGGCCAGGCAGTTGCTTAGTCGAGAAGCAGCAGCTGGAATAACTTAGCAGCTGGGTTCGTAAGTTGTAAAATTGTAGCGGCCTTCAAAGCAGGTTTGGATAAGTGCTTTTCGCCTCTTTTCCTGAAGCAATGTATGCTTCTCCAGAGGCAATAACATGAAAATGCATAAAATGCATGAAAATGTAAGGATTGTACGTGTTCTTACGCCATTTCTCTTTCAGTAGCAAGGAGTGGCGGTCAAACGTCGCAGTGCTGGGGCTCTGGTTCGCTTACCGATACAAGAAACTTGACGCTCGTTAAATGAAAACCTGAGTCGTCTTTGGATTTTTACCTGTTTAGTGAGTAGCCCATACCGTGAGCCCGGAGTGCGATTCCAAAAAGCAGATCGGATTGCAGGGAATCTTGTATTAACACAGTAAAAGATTCCCTGTTGCCTGGCTATAAAAACGGTACCGTTGTAAATCTAGCTAGGGGGTGAAGGATGCACACCACACAGGATAGGCTTGCTTTGCAACCGTAACAAGCGCCAAGGAAAAATGGCGATGAGCATGTCAGGCATTCGAACTCAGAAAGCAGTTCAACAAACGCACCGGTCGCCTAGGTGTACAATTAACTAATTTTAGTTAGAAGTTTGCGCAACAAACCGGGGAATCTCCGGAATGCTGTGTGGCCCTTCCCCAGAAGAGACTGCGTAAGCCGTCCTTTGACCTACGTGAGGACTGTCCGCAGCGGGCCAGCCTTCTGCGAGACCAGGTTGTGAAACCTGATGCAGACTCTGGGGGCGAACCATGCAGTCGGACCCTAGGGGGCTCCCACTAGAGTCCTCCCTACAGTGTCAAAACGGTAAAAACATTTTGTGGGGACTGTTAGTAATGCTCACGTAGGTGGTTGGGCAGACAGTTCCTTCCACTTCCAGTTGACGTGCGAGGATCCAGCAAAAAGTGAAACCGAGGTGCCAGCAACCGACGGTGCATATGGAAAGCAAAATGACAAATAGCGTAAATGCATAGCGATACACAAGATTACAAAGCAAAAAAATGTGCAAAGCTGTTTGTGGGTTTTCAAAAGCTTTTGCTCTTTCTTGGTAGTTTCAAAATGTTTTAGTCTATTTTTGTAGACTTTGGAAAAGGTTTGTTAAGAGCAATAAAAGATTTATAAGGTGCGTTCGATGTTAAATAGTAAGTGCAAACAAGGTCCGAAAAACGAACCGGAGGTTTGAGCTTCCTACCGCGTCGATTGATAGTAAGGTGGGTAGGAGTGCTGTCGGTTGAGATTTTGTTTCTGCTGGAGTGAACTGACTCCTCTGAGGTTGCGGTGCGAGCTGTGATGGGGCAGGCTATGAAGGTGCTTGATGCACCTAAGAGTCAGACTTGTTGAGGAACGCTGGCTTCAGCCGAGCGACGTTGATCTTCTCAGTCTTACCTTTGCAGGCAATGCTAAAGTCTTATCGCTTCTGCGAACGACACGGTAAGGGCCAGAATAAGGAGGTTGGGGTGGCCAGCGTACGTTGTCGGTGCGAAGAAGTGGGTGCCTGCAAGTAATTAAGCTTTCGTCCATGTTGGTACGCAAGCTCTCTGCTCTGGATTGAACAGGCTGAAACTGTCGCATGTGATGAGATAGGTGAGCTGAGTAGTCGCCATCAGTACAACCAAACCCAAGCTAAGAGATGTAACGGGGCTCTGTGGATACTCCGTCCCCGGAAACGAAGGCAGAAAACCCTTCCACCTCATTGCCGAAATCCTTCTCCTGTGCATCTGCTCTTCCTACTAAGGAGGATATGAACTCAAGTGCTGCGCCGGCCACTGCTATGGTGACGCGTGCCGTAAACACCCCTCGTCGTAGTGATGCATTTACGGACAGCAGCGTTATCTTCAGGAATATCTCGGAGTCCTCTGCGACTCTTCCGAAAGATCGCATGTTTGACGACCTTCATTGGTTCAAACTTTGCGTTTCTAAACTACTTCCACCTGGGTTTCCTGGGGTTACTGTTAGAAAACTTACAAGGCTTGGAAACATACCGAGTGATAGTACTAAATGTAGACCCCGTCTACTACGCTTGGTACCATCTACACCGGAGGAGCGACAAGCTCTATTGCGCTTCGCGTTTAAACTAAAGGGTTCCGGAGTGAGTATACAGCCGGACCTACCTTTGGCAGATAGGATAAAGCGTAAGGAATCCATCAAACCCTTAAAGCGCTTCGTGAAGCTGGAAAGAGAGGTTTATGTTTGGTGGGTTTTCGGGTGGTGAGTCGACGGTCCACTTCCGCCCTACCAGAGCCCATTCTGGCAGCACACAACCCGAAGCTCTCCATACCAAACATGTTCACATAGTTCTTAGTAATGTGCGTAGCCCGCGAAACAAGGTGTGCGAAGTAGGGGCCCTAATAGACCAGTCCCATCCTGATGTATTCGCGTTCACTGAAACCTGGTTGTCTTCTGACGTCATTGACAGTGAATTATACGTTCCGAGCTACGCAATACTGAGATCTGACCGCACATCTGATCGCCGTGGCGGTGGTGTCGCTTTGTATATCAGATGTGGCGTAAACATATCCAAAACACATACCTTTAACTCAGCTGATAAAACGGTGGAAGCTCTTTCAGTTGAAGTCTGTACCGAATCAACGCAAGTTAAAATTGTGCTGCCGTATAGGAGCCCTGATAGCGCTTCTAGGAGTTTCATTGACTTCATCCGCACTCACTCTGCGAACAGATGCTTGATAATGGGGGACTTCAACTTCCCTGAAGTAAATTGGAATGACCTATCTCATGAGACAGCGACAACAAGGTTGGCTGCCGAGCTTGTTGATTTGACATTGGAAGTACCCTTCCACCAATTTGTCGATCAACCCACCAGGTACATGGTGGGTCATACTCCTTCTCTGTTGGACCCAGTTTTCGCAAAGACGGTTGACTTTGTGAGTGACCTTGAGTGCGGCCTCCCTTGGGGAACCAGTGACCATACGTGTATGTCATTCACTTGTGCTCTCATTAGAGACTACGATTCACGCAGGGTACCGACTCCGAACATTTGGCACGCCGAATTTCCGTCTATTAGAGCCAAGGCAGTAAGTTTCCCATGCATCATCTTGCCGGATGATAATATACAGACGGCTTGGGATACGTTTAAATATTTCCTCTTAAACATATCTCACCCCCACATCCCTCTTTCGGTAAAGAAGGGTAACAAATCAAAGCCACCATGGTTGGACTCAGTTGCACACCAGCTAATGAATAGACGGGCAAAATGCTGGCGGATCGACCCAACAGTTCTCTCAGAATGTACTTTTCGGCGTTATCGGGAAGCTCGGAATGCTTGCAAGAGACATTTACGAGCTGCTAGACTTAGCTATGAGATGGAGCTGGCTAACTCAGCCTCCGCGAATCCCAAAAATTCTTCACCTCCCGTTAAAAGGCGTAGTAACGTTGGCTTATCTATCCCAGTGTTATTAGACAGCGACGGTGCCACTGCCACCACTGATCACGAAAGAGCGTGTCTACCGAGTGCGCAGTATGACGGAACGTTTGTTCGGGATGAGCAATTGCCGCATCCTGACCTAGCAATGAGAGTCCCCCGGGACTCCTGTTTAACACACGTCTCCGTTTTGGAGGCAGAAGTTCTACACCTTCTTCAGGTTCTAAATCCTGCTAAATCCGCTGGGATGGATGAAATTCACCCTACGCTTCTGTACAAACTCGCAGGCGAGCTACGTGGCCTAGTGACGCATTCGTTTCAATTGTCGCTTCACAGCTGCTCCTTTCCTAAGGACTGGAAGGATGCTATCATTTGCCCGATTTTTAAACAGATCGGCAAGCATCTCTCTGCCAGTTATACACCAGTAAGTTTGACAAGCGTAATGGTCAAGGTATCGGAGAAGTTGGTCAGAGATGTGTTTGAAGACCACCTGCCGGAGTATGATCTGCTCAGTCCACTGCAACACGGCTTTCGCAAGGGTCATTCCTATAGGACTAATTTGCTAGTTGCACGCGAATGTTGGGCGGATGCTTTGGATCGGGGTCATGCAGCAGATGTAGTGTTTATTGACTTCTCCAAGGCGTTCGACACTGTATCACATTCTCGCCTTTCCTTGAAACTTCGGTCCTATGGAATATCCGGGGGTGCACTAAAATGGATCACCATGTTTCTGGAAGGGAGAGAGATGCGTGTTCGTGTGGGGTCTAGTCTGTCTTTCCGACAGTCAGTCCTCAGTGTGGTCCCTCAGGGTTCGGTGCTTGGCCCGTTGTTATTTTCCTTGTATGTCAACGAGCTGCCCGAACTGCTGGAGGTACCATCTCTCATGTTTGCAGATGACCTAAAGTTTTGGCACATGGTGCTGACTTCGATGGACCCCAGACTCTGCAACGGGCCCTCGATAAACTTTGGGACTGGGCTGCTCTGTGGCAGTTGACCATAAATTATGCATAGTGTTCCACCTTACGAATAAGGCCAAATAGTTCACAAACGCGTTATTTGCTTGGCGGTAATGAACTCCACCATGTTACCCATTTGGTAGACCTAGGGGTCACATTGTCTTCAGCACTTAAATCCAGTGAGAACTGGAGCAAAGCTACGTGCAAGGGTTTCAGAAGGTTGTGGATGATCCGCAGGGCATTCGGGACCATCACATGCGCTATGTTTGTTAGGTTATTCTCAGCGTTTGTCGGGCCACACTTGGAATACTGCATCCAGGCTTGTCCACCTTGCTTAGTAAGGGACAGGATGTCAGTGGAGTGAGTGTTGAGAGTTGGAATCAAACTGTTCCATGGACTGCGGAACCATTCTTACCCGGAAAAACTACTTGCGCTGGGAATGTTCTCGATGCACTATCGTCAGCATCGAGGTGACCTATTCTTGACCTATCGTATGCTTACCGGTAAAATCGGACCCGATTAATTCGGGCTTTTCCAACCGGCTCGGCGTCCATCGCTCCGAGGTCACACGCTGAAGCTACACAAACCTCGATCGGATGGAGTCCGGACGGACTTTCGTTTATCACGCCGAGTGGTGGATTCCTGGAATACTCTGCCCTAGAACGTGGTGTTGGTACCAACAGTGAAAGAGTTCGAACGCCGACTCGACGCTCTTGGCCTTCAGTTCTTAACATTCCCCTTCACGTCCTAGCTTATTCGTTTTATTGAATTATTAAATCTAATAGGTTTTTTCTTGACGCTCTTCTTACTTTCGAACTTCTCTTTCTTATTTCACGTGACCGGTGCAGCGGGGACAGCCAGTGCAGGTCGCGTGGGTATCAATTGGTTGAGGGTGGTGTGATTCAAGCGCGCTGATCTGACTCTTCTGGATTCCAGTTATCACGGTCGAATAATACCCTGGATCAACGACGCGTCACGGAAGGAACGTTCACGGGGATTTTTCCTACTGTTCCCGTCCCACTTAAACTTGAACTTGAACTTGTGCCGTTCTTTCGGGGTCTTAATTGACGACATATTTGTGAAGCTGTTCTCAGCTTTCGTCCGGCCCCATCTGGAATACTACGTCCAAGCTTGCCCGCCCTGCCTTGTTCGGGACAAAATTCAGCTTGAGAGGGTTTTGAGAGTAGGTACCAAATTGGTCGAGGGGTTACGGGGGCACTCGTACCCCGAGCGTCTAATTAGCTTGGGTATGTATTCAATACACTACTGACGGCTTCGGGGAGACCTAATCCTTACTTACCGCCGTTTAACAGGGAAGGTTGGACGGGTCTTGAGCCGGCTATTTAGCCCGGCTAGGTTGCCTTGTCTTCGCGGTCATCCCATGAAGCTACACAAGCCGCGTTCTGACCGGATCAAGGCGGAAACTCGGTTATCGCGTAGAGTTATTGAACGCTGGAACTCGCTTCCAGAAAGTGTGGTCAGTGAACCTACGGTTAAGAGTTTCGACCGTCAGTTAGACCCTCTTGGGTGGCAACACGAAACCTTTCCCTTCTCCTGACCATATACATCTTCAAAAGTTTAGTTCTTATTCTATCATTCTCTTCACTCTTTGGTGTTATCCTTCAGTTTAATGACTTTCATGCCCCTTTATCTTCCATTTACTTTCTACTTCTTTCTTACTTCACGTAACCTACACAGCGCGGAGTGCTAGTGCAGGGAACGTGGGCAGTAATTGATTGGCCAGGGTGTGTTTCGGGTGTTTCGTTTTATATCTATCAAGAACTAGCACCTTACCATTTCCTGTCTCAACGATTTGCCCAAGAAGGAACACTCAAGGTATATTCCTATCGCTCTAGTCCAGCTGAATCTGAATCTGACCTTGACCTCTCTACAACCTTATGGACATCTATGAACTGTGAGCACTAACGACTCATGCTGCCACTTTTTGGCGTTACGTTTCCGGAATCTTTGCATTTTTTTATCACCCCATTTGTTGCTGTTTTGGTTGCCCGCGAAGCTATCGATTTTTTATCTGAAGCATTCGAAGTTGTACGCCGAAAATATAATCGTGCCTGACCTTGAGTTAGCTGTGTAGTAGCGCAGGTTGGCCCATGTCTCCTTGCCTTCGAGGTTGCACAAGCACCATGGTGGGTGAATAGTGATCACATAGTGCTTCACATCCTGTATGCTGCATTCTTTCGAGGAGATCCAAGGCAATTATATGTTCTCAACGTGGCCAGTATCTCCCTACAAAGATCCCGAGGCAAGCGGCGTCGCCGTTCGTCTTTCATTTCTCGATGGCTTTGTGCTAAGCGGTCCAATATCCGTCTGCGATGCCGAGTGTCTTGCGAATGATGCAGAAGAGTCACGTCAACGAATTTCTACTACGGTATTCTGCATGAATATTGGAAAGGAGATATGCATATTTACACAAGACTCTGAAGATATCCCCATTGATAGAAGGGTCTTCAAAGCACCTCCCACGTGCCACTCCTTTAAACCTGGTTGTAAAGACGGGTCTCTTCTGATTGGGTTAGGCAGTGGCGAAATACAATTAATTTGCCCATTACGAAAAGATTGTTGCAAAGTATACAACGAAGACGTAAGTGCCATACCATTTTATTTGTTTTAGAAAACTATCGAAAAAACCGGTGTCACGTGCGTTTTGTGGGTTCCCAACTCACCCCACCAGTTCCTTGTCAGCCATTCAAGTGGCTGCCTTTACTTGTACGATGAGAAACTTCTTCCCGTCGCTTCTCCGCCTTCCTATGACTTGTTTAAAGAAGGTGTGGGATTTTCGGTACATACGTGCAAGGCGAAGTCCACTAGAAATCCTATTTACCGCTGGATGTTTGGATTAAATTCCCATTTTTTTGCTGGTCCTTGTCTGGGCTCATTGGATGGTGCGCCTAAGCATACATTTCGTTCCGTAATGACTAACGGGCATTCACACAAAACAGCTACAAATGGTGCTCATTTAGAAATGTTTACTGGCTCCACTAATTCATCACATGCGCAGTCATACGGAGAGGACAGTGCGGCTATTAATCAGTTTGCCTTCTCTCCTTGTGGAGCATATCTTGCTCTTGTGACGCAGGATGGCTATCTGCGCGTTTTGGAGTATCATGAAATGGAGCTGTATGTGAGTCCGCTACTACCGTCCCTTAGATTTCGCATTTAACTTAACCTGCTCATATCTGTTCCACCATAATTGCCCTCTTTGTGAACCGTGACTCCCAAGTGAACTTCCCACTGAAGTGACGCAATTTTTGCATAAAAGCGTTACCATATTAGCAACACAGCTTGGGCATTTGCCTATTTATGGACATTAAACTAATTATATCACCGCGTTGAATCGTCCTCTACATTGTCACCAAACGTCTCTCGAATGCTTTTAGGCAGAACGGGCGGTATAGTCTGTGAGAATAATAATGGACATCTTGAATGTAGCGCAGATGGGAACGATCCATAGCTTGCGCGCTTAGTTGCCATCGCAATGAGGCTGGACCTTACCGTTGTGCGATGGTTTGTGTGCCTCAGCGATCCATTAAACTATCCTGGGTGGTGCTTTTGCACCTTCAGAGTCACTCATACCAGATTGGTCAATGGTTAGAGGCCAGACAAACTCAGCCTCCTGGTCCTCCAGGTTGGAGGTTGGAATGAGGGTAGCATCTTATTCCTTAAAACGGACTCCCTGTAGCCCAACGCCAAACCCGCTGCCTTGCGGTAAGGTTTTTGAACTAAAGGCTTTGGTTGAGAACCCTAATCGTTCTCCTGTCTACGCCTGGGCAACCTGAGTATCCTGCCCACGCAATACAATGAATATTATCTCAAACAAATTGCTGATGCTCTGGCCACCGCAGAGGATAATCAACGGTGCCCTATCTGCTGCATCGAGCAGGGTGGATAGGGGTTTGGATGCTACTGCTCAAGCCTTCCCGTCTTCTTATTCCCCATCTTACGCTTTTTCACTCTTACCGTCCCCTTCCAACTTCACTTATATCCCCCCAGTTTTCAGCCTCCCGATTCTTGGCCCTCCCCCAACATGCTTTCCTAGGCATTTATCTTCCAATTTCAACTCACATGTGAACGCGGAGCGTCACTCCTCTGCTGTCGACAAGTCCATGTCCAACCAAACGGTCCATTCCAGTTCATCGGCTTCCATTTGGAGCCCTCGATCCTCCTTCAGATTGGCATGCCTCAGTGTGCGCACACTACTACAGATCGGTCAACAGGCAGCACTTGCCCGAACATTGGAGACCCTCTCGATCGATATCTGCTGCTTATCAGAGACCCGCCTGCAAGACTCGAGCTCTGTGCTCACTCTGCGATCCCCTTCAGGTGACGCAAGCAGTATTTTTTCAGTGCGCCTATCAGGTGACGATGCAGGTTCGAGCATCGGCCAAGCTGGTGTTGGCATTGCCCTGAGTCCCCGGGCTGAAGCTGCTCTGGTTGATCGGATTCCAATCAGTAGTCGGATGTGTGCGGTCCGATTGGCTGGCTCGTTTAAAGCTTCGAAGTCGCGCGGGACTAATAGGTGTCTATTCATCATCGCTGCCTACGCGCCCACAAACTGTAGCGATGATTCGGTAAGGAACGACTTCTATCGCCAACGGACCCAGCTCCTTCGCCACAGAAGAAGCACGGACACTGTTGTGCTGGCGGGGGATATGAACGCACAAGTTGGAAAGTTGTCCACTGATGACATGCATTTGGGCGGTCAGCACGGTTTAGGCTCCCGTAATGATAACGGTGAGCGGTTACTTCATTTGTGTGAAGATGCTCGCTTATTTCTTGCGATCACTAATTTCCAACACAGCACCCGCCGGCGGGTGACTTGGCGCCCGCCAGCCTCGCATCAGCCTTGAACGCAGATCGATCACATTGCTATTAGTTACCGCTAGAGAGGCTGCATCCAGAATTGTCGCTCGATTTGGAACACATGTGTGGACACCGATCATGCACTTGTATGTGCTGACATGCGGTTGCCTTTTGGCGGACGCCCACGACGACGCTGTGAGCGCATTGACACCAGCCAACTGACAAAGCCAGCTGTTCTGAATGCGCATCGAGGTATGCTGTCATGCGAGTTGAGTAATCGCTCACTGGAGACAATTGATGATCACTGGTCACATGTTCGCCAGACCTTACTAGTGGCAGGCAAATCCTCATGTGGTATGTCTAAAAGCCAACATGGATATTGGGTCTCTTCTCGGTCTCTCGAACTTATCGACGCTCGCAGGCATATCCCGGCTGGAAGCGAGTACAATGAAACTCGCAAAGAGCTCCGGGCAAAACTCCGTGCTAGCCTGAAGAGAGACCGCGAATCTTAGTGGTCTCATCGTGCGTCAGAGATGGAAGTGGCCGCTGCCGTTGGCAATCATCGTAAGTTATTTCGTCTGATACGGGAAACGGGCAGCAGGAGGCCTGGTGTTAGTGAAACTATACTTGACGAGAGTGGACAGCCTATCCACAATTTGTCAAAACGTTTGGAGCGTTGGGCTGCGCATTTTGAAAAGCAATTTAATCGACTAGAATTGTTCGATTCTTCGCCGGCCAGTGATCGCCCTGCTCCGTGGGCTGTCCCATCTCGCTCAGAAGTCGAACGTGAGATCAGACTGTGGAAGTTGAACAAAGCCGCGAGACCAGATGATCTTCCTCAAGCCCTCTTCAAATTCGGAGGCTCTACTTTTTTTGATGCTTTGCATGAAGTACTAGTGAAACTGTGGGAGCAGCAGACTGTCCCAACCGACTGGAGTCGCTCCGTTCTTGTTCCCATCTTCAAAGGCGGCTCGCGCTCGGAATGCGGCAGCCATAGAGGAACCAGTCTGATCTTCATCGCCTCCAAATTACTAGCCTCCATAATTCTTCGCAGACTGACTGGCGCTCGTGAAAGCCAGATTCGTGAGGAGCAAGCCAGGTTTCGTCGGGGCCGTAGCTGCATCGACCACAACTTCACCTTGCATCAGTTGTTGAAGCATCGTCACACATATTGGCGGCCCACCGTAGTCGTGTTCCTCGACATCAAAGGTGCCTTCGATTCGGTTGATCGATGTGCCCTTTGGCATTGTCTACTCAGGAAAGGTGTGCCCGAGAAATATGTAAATATTATCCGAGCATTGTACGCGCGTAGCACGGGCAGAGTGAGAGCTTACGGCAAGTTGTCTTCGCCCTTTAATATCTCCAGCGGTGTGAGACAAGGATGCCCGTTGTCACCTTTCCTCTTCAACTTCGCTATTGACGAAGTCATGGAGATTGCATTTACAGGACATGACTTGGAAAGTGTGGAGCTACTCCCAGGAGAACGACTTATTGACTTGGAGTATGCAGAGGACATTGCCGTCATCTGTGACAGCTCCCAGACGTGCCAAGCCGCGCTGGACAGATTTGCACTGGCTCTCAGCCACTTCAGGCTTTGCTTTGCACCATCGAAGTGCAGTGTTCCTCCAAGATTGGCAGGGATCGCCTCCTGCGTTGACCCTTGGTGGGGATCAGCTAGAAGTCGTTCGGAAATCCAACTACCTGGGAAGTTGTATCAGCGCCCTTGGGATCGAAGACGAGATCACGAACCGTATAAGCAAAATCTCGAAGTGCTTTTGCTAACCTTCGCCACCTATGGCGGCGGCGCGAGGTTACTCTCGCCCTGAAGGGTAGAGTGTACAATGCAGCGGTACGTTCGACCTTACTGTACGGTTGCGAAACCTGGCCCCTTAGGTCGGCGGACATGAAGAGGCTAGTTACGTTCGACCATCGGTGCCTTCGCAGTTTGGCTCACATCTGGTGGGAACACCGCGTGAGTAACGAGCATGTTCGACGCCTTGTTTACGGCACAGGCAAAGGATCTGAACCGCTCAGCACCGTTATTTCCCGCACCAGGCTCCGATGGCTCGGCCACGTGTTACGCATGCCAGACCACCGACTCCCTCGACGTGCGTTGTTTGCTCACCGGGGATGTGGGTGGAAGAAGAGGAGAGGTGGCCAAGCGATGAATTGGTCCAGAGGAATGAAGTCCCTCACTTCGGAGTTAGCCTCGGTTGGAGCTTCACGGCTCCCTGGTTGGGGTCCAAAAGACGGTGAACACTTTTGGCTGGATACACTTGCTGACATGGCAAGGAGCCGACCTCATTGGCGTTTCTGCTGTGAGTTTCTTTGTCCCTCCCTATCCCTTTTAGTCTCCCCGTCCATCTACCGTCTCATTTCCTAGCGTAAAACATAAATAAATAAAAAAATTTCTTTTTGCCTAGTAGCTGGCTGGAAGCCTACCGGAACGATGCCTATATCCGTTGCTGGTAGCTCAGCTGGCATGCAACTGTTATATCTATTTTCCTTTGTGTATTGTATTATATATATGTACGTATGTATTTCTTTCATGTATTGCGGCACAATAGCGGTGTTTTCCCACCTCTAGCTGATGTGTATAATGATATAATGATGATGCGCTTAGTTGACCAAGTGCTATTGAGGATGGACACGAGAATCTTCGTTTAAGTCGCCTATGGATTTTATGCTATTAATCATTGATGAGAAGAGCCAAAGCATGGCTGGAAATTGATCTGCGATAATTAATCGGGGCCAGAACCTTTGTGGAGCTATAGGAAACACTAACTGCGGACTGTATACATCAAATTACAACTAGTGTATTTGGAAGCGAATGCAGTGGCGCTGGTGACTGTCAGGACTGTTGTTTGTGTTTCTCAATCCAATGGGTTACAATCCTACTGCTTATTTTTGCTATTAGTCACATCAGAGAAAATATTATAACACCTAAAAGAGGTAACTGCCTGTTCCATCTCGATAACACAATTTACGCATCTGACCTTTCGATCCAAGAAACAACGTAAACGGTACGCTTGAAGCGAACAATTGTTTTCCATTTATTCATCATCATGTACATTGGAATAAGTAAAGGTGCAGAGATAGACTACTGGCTGAAAAAAATTAAATGGTTATCATAAGGCGTCAGGTGACCAAGTGATTGAAGTCACGTGGCCCCGTTGAGCAAGGCCCCGATTCCTCTCGTCTGGTTGCTGGTCAAGATAGTTGTACTGCATAGAGGAGCTTCTGAACACAGACTCAGTTTTGTCAATATTGTCATTTCAGCAGTAGCAAGTAGCTGTGCTCTTGACCAGTATTTATTTTCGGTGGTACTCTATTCAAGGATTCAAAGGCATTACGCTTATCTGTTGGATGCCCAGTGAATGTCAGGTGGTCAGTTATTGCACTCTGGTTAGCTCTGTCCCACTGATTGATGACCGAATTCGGTAAATATTCCTTTATTCTTTTTTCTGACTACATCAAATGTACTTAGCCCAATAGGAACAGGGCAACCAATAGATAACTATTGCTTGAAGTTGATCAGGCACTTTAGGTTTAATCTAGAAGTAATTAATGATATGCTCCCAAAGACGACGTTAAGTGCTGCATTAAAGTTCTTTCTGCGGATTTGCCTCAGTCGTCAAGTACATATTTTAGCCGCTATGTCATCCCCCATGCTAAGGCTGATGTTGCATTCTTGATGCTTCTTCACCGCAGTTGGGCTAAACCGACTTACACTTAAACTAGGTCTTTTTAATCTGGATAAATTTCATTCCGCTTGATTTGGTTTGTTCTGCCTCCCTGAATAATGTTCTATTAACTGGCCACGTTGCTTACACTAATTGCGCTTATCTTCGGTAATTTTGTTGCGTTTGTAGCATTTTAAGTAACTTGTGGACATTTCTTACTTATCACGGATTTGTTGCTAACCAAATTACTTCATATGTTAATTTAGCGCAGTGTTAAGCCACCGTATCTGTATGCATTATTGGATTTATTTTATTTCAGCTTGTCGTTTAAGGTGAATGGCTGTTGTTTGATATCCCTGGTATGGTTGCGCTTGATGTGTATGTTGACAAGGTGCCTACCTGTCTATTACCCACTACATCGTTCATACTGGCTCCAGGAGACAGTTGGTCGTTGCTGGAGGGGACGGGGGTGCACGGTTCTTGTGGCCGTGCTAGGCTCAAAGAGCGGTTCCATGCACTCAGTGTGGAGCGGACTACGGTCCAGCCACCGCCTTGTGTGCGGTTGATTCCCCAAATACAGCGTGCTTGTGTTTGTCTGTGAAGGAGTGTGGACGGCTCCGTTGATGAAACGTGGTCCATCCGCATGCCTCCCGGTCTTATTCCTTCGGGTTTACACTGGATATGGGGTATGTGGTTGGAGCTGTGGGTGGTGCAGCGCAAGCCATCCATGGTCTCTCTGTAGGCGCAGGCGTCCTGTGGCTTGCCACAGTGACAAGCAAATCCGAAACCGGATGCCGCCAACCATGTCATCCTTAAAAATATGTTTGGAAACAGCTGTCAATCGTTTGCATGGTGGATTTCAGACTGCTTAGCTTCATATAAGTGTCGATAAAGCGTACCCGATAACTTATCGTGGAGCGTCTGTTTAATTCGCCTCAGTTCATCTTCGATTGTTTCCTCGTTTAAGATATGGCGTGCACGGTTTGTCAGAGTATGTAACGGTATTCTCTTGTGGCTGCATAGAGCAAATTTCAGGCAATGCGCGTATTGTCTTGTCCAGTATGGTTTCCTGTGCAATCCTAGATTGATCCGTCTTCTTAAGTTTGCATCTAAAAGTAAAAGAAAATCAACAACAGTACCTCAGCCATTTGTACTGATGCTTCGCTGCCATACAACCATGATGACATGTGAAATAAAGAATAATAAGAGGGGGAGAAGGGGGACTTACCTGAAAACCTTAATGCCATAAGCAAACATTTAGGGTCAAGGCGCCTACAAGATACTGTCACAAACAGCTGTCTATCGTGTAAAGATAAGGCGGCATCGGCGAGACAGCTGCCTTGCGGCTTTTACTGCCACGCGTCACAATCAGCCATTACCTCGTAGATGAAACAGCACCAAACATACCTCAAACAAGCAATCCGATTAGGAGACGGCGGCAGACGCGCCACTGGTGTCGGTTGCGAGCCATGTCCTGTAAAGTCTCGAGCCAAGCACAAGGCGAGTCACGTGGACTCCAGCCCGGAAGGCAAGATGGACCAACGGCACCCAGTTTGGTCGTCAGTTACTTCATTTCTCGCTGCCAATTCAACTTCTGTCCGCCTCGAGTCTTGCGCGACCTTACACCTGGTAGACTAAACAAGGCCCTCCTAAGTAAGCGGTGACCAGTCATACGTAGCATGTGCCCGAGCCAACATAACATTCAGTGCTATCTGTTGTTCTAGAGAGCTAGCATGATTATCACTACCTGTTACTTGCCTATGTACATCATCCTTGTGCACACGCTGGTGCCATCTGATACCAGCAATGCTTCGCAATGTGAGTTTCTTTGTCCCTCCCCATCCCTTTTAGTCTCCCCCTCCATCTACCATCTCATTTCCTAGCGTAGAACATAATAAATAAATAAAAAACATTTTCTTTTTGCCTAGTAGCTTGCTGGAAGCCTACCGGAACGATGCCTATCCGTTGCTGGTAGCTCAGCTTTCATGCAACTCTTATATCTGTTTTTCCTTTGTGTATTGTGTTATATGTATGTATGTATGTATTTCTTTCATGTATTGCGGCACAATAGCGGAAGTGTTTTCCCACCTCTAGCTGATGTGTATAATGATATAATGATGATACGCTTGGTTGACCAAGTACTATTGAGGATGGACACGAGAATCTTCGTTTAAGTCGCGTATGGATTGTATGCTATTAATCATTGATGAGAAGAGCCAAAGCATGGCTGGAAATTGATCTGCGATAATTAATCGGGACCAGAACCTTTGTGGAGCTATAGGAAACACTAACTGCGGACTGTATACATCAAATTACAACTAGTGTATTTGGAAGCGGATGCAGTGGCGCTGGTGATTGTCAGGACTATTGCTTGTGTTTCTCAATCCAGTGGGTTACAATCTTACTGCTGATTTTTGCTATTAGTCACATCAGAGAAAATCTTATAACACCTAAAAGAGGTAACTGCCTGTTCCATCTCGATAACACAATTTGCGCATCTGACCTTTCGATCCAAGAAACAACGTAAACGGTACGCTTGAAGCGAACAATTGTTTTCCATTTATTCATCATCATGTACATTGGAATAAGTAAAGGTACAGAGATAGACTACTGGCTGAAAAAATTAAATGGTTATCATAAGGCGTCAGGTGACCAAGTGATTGAAGTCACGTGGCCCCGTTGAGCAAGGCCCCGATTCCTCTCGTTTGGTTGCTGGTCAAGATAGGTGTACTGCATAGAGGAGCTCCTGAACACAGACTCAGTTTTGTCAATATTATGTCGTTTCAACAGTAGCAAGTAGCTGTGCTCTTGACCGGTATTTATTTTCGGTGGTACTCTATTCAAGGATTCAAAGGCATTACGCTTATCTGTTGGCTGCCCAGTGAATGTCAGGTGGTCAGTTATTGCACTCTGGTTAGCTCTGTCCTACTGATTGATGACCGAATTCAGTAAGTATTCCTTTATTCTTTTTTCTAACTGACTGTACATCAAATGTACTTAGCCCAATAGGAACAGGATAACCAATAGATAACTATTGCTTGAAGTTGATCAGGCACTTTAGGTTTAATCTAGAAGTAATTAGTGATTTGCTCCCAAAGACGACGTTAAGTGCTGCATTAAAGTTCTTTCTGCGGATTTGCCTCAGTCGTCAAGTACATATTTTAGCCGCTATGTCATCCCCCATGCTAAGGCTGATGTTGCATTCTTGATGCTTCTTCACCGCAGTTGGGCTAAACCGACTTACACTTAAACTAGGTCTTTTTAATCTGGATAAATTTCATTCCGCTTGATTTGGTTTGTTCTGCCTCCCTGAATAATGTTCTATTAACTGGCCACGTTGCTTACACTAATTGCGCTTATCTTCGGTAATTTTGTTGCGTTTGTAGCATTTTAAGTAACTTGTGGACATTTCTTACTTATCACGGATTTGTTGCTAACCAAATTACTTCATATGTTAATTTAGCGCAGTGTTAAGCCACCGTATCTGTATGCATTATTGGATTTATTTTATTTCAGCTTGTCGTTTAAGGTGAATGGCTGTTGTTTGATATCCCTGGTATGGTTGCGCTTGATGTGTATGTTGACAAGGTGCCTACCTGTCTATTACCCACTACATCGTTCATACTGGCTCCAGGAGACAGTTGGTCGTTGCTGGAGGGGACGGGGTGCACGGTTCTTGTGGCCGTGCTAGGCTCAAAGAGCGGTTCCATGCACTCAGTGGGTTGTCTGTGAAGGAGTGTGGACCGGCTCCGTTGATGAAACGTGGTTCCCATCCGCATGCCTCCCGGTCTTATTCCTTCGGGTTTACACTGGATATGGGGTATGTGGTTGGAGCTGTGGGTGGTGCAGCGCAAGCCATCCATGGTCTCTCTGTAGGCGAGATGTCATCCTTAAAAATATGTTTGGAAACAGCTATCAATCGTTTGCATGGTGGATTTCGGACTGCTTAGCTTCATATAAGTGTCGATAAAGCGTACTAGATAACTTATCGTGAAGCGTCTGTCTAATTCGTCTCAGTTCATCTTCGATTGTTTCCTCGTTTAAGATATGGCGTGCACGGTTTGTCAAAGTATGTAACGGTATTCTCTTGTGGCTGCATAGAGCAAATTGCAGGCAATGCGCGTATTGTCTTGTCCAGTATGGTTTCCTGTGCAATGCTATCTAGATTGATCCGTCTTCTTAAGTTTGCATCTAAAAGTAAAAGAAAATCAACAGCAGTACCTCAGCCATTTGTACTGATGCTTCGCTGCCATACAACCATGATGACATGTGAAATAAAGAATAATAAGAGGGGGAGAAGGGGGACTTACCTGAAAACCTTAATGCCATAAGCAAACATTCAGGGTCAAGGCGCCTACAAGATACTGTCACAAACAGCTGTCTATCGTGTAAAGATAAGGCGGCATCGGCGAGACAGCTGCCTTGCGGCTTTCACTGCCACGCGTCACAATCAGCCATTACCTCGTAGATAAAACAGCACCAAACATACCTCAAACAAGCAATCCGATTGGGAGACGGCGGCAGACGCGCCACTGGTGTCAGTTGCGAGCCATGTCCTGTAAAGTCTCGAGCCAAGCACAAGGCGAGTCACGTGGACTGCAGCCCGGAAGGCAAGATGGACCAACGGCACCCAGTTTGGTCGTCAGTTACTTCATTTCCCGCTGCCAAGTCAACTTCTGTCCGCCTCGAGTCTTGCGCGACCTTACACCTGGTAGACTAAACAAGGCCCTTCTAGGTAAGCGGTGACCAGTCATACGTAGCATGTGCCCGAGCCAACATAACATTCAGTGCTATCTGTTGTTCTAGGTAGCTAGCATGCTTATCACTACCTGTTGAAAAATGAATGAAGGAAATGTGTCAGCTTGTACGCCGTAACGGCGCTTCGCTGCCGCGCGACCACCACCAGTCGCGCGCTGGCTGAGTATACCGCGAGGACGCCCACCCCTACGCGGATTCGAACCGGTGACCTTATGCTTGGAAAGCAAACGTGCCAACCACTCGGCCACCGGCCTATGTACATCATCGTTGCGGACACGCTGGTGCCATCCGATACCAGCAATGCTTCGCAGACAACGATGATCCAAAGCTTGAACGCACCTCAGATCTTCAGACCGAAGGACCAAGTTTCACTCCCATAAAGCAGAACGGCCCTTACTGTGGTTTTGTGTACACGGGCTTTCATACGGAGGGAAACTACCTTCTGTCGCCAAAGATGCCGCAGATTTAAGAAGGCAGTTCTGGCCTTCGCCATGCGTGAGCTGACGTCAGTTTCTATTCGCCCCTCGTTGCTGATGCAGCTGCCAAGATAAGTGAATTGATCAACCACCTCGTGTTCCCAGTTAGTAAGGGTCAAGGTGTCATAAAGTGGCTGGTGGTCCTGCAACCGAACTTTGAAGGTGCGAAGTGCATACCAAATAATGGGACCACTCTGGATAGGCTATTCAGCGTTGGTTGTGCCGCCGCAACATCGTCGAAAGCAAGACAATATCGCCTGCATAATCACGATCAACTAATCTTTCACCACCCAGCACTTCACCCCTACATCGTGAGGTTCCGCAAGGGAACATTCCCTGACGCGACGAAATTGAACGGAAATGGGGAAATCGGACAACCCTGACCAACGCCACTTGTGGTCGGAAAACTCTCCGATAGGAAACCGTAGACCCTGACGCGGCCTGTAGTGTTCGAGTATAGGGCACTAAGGGTGTTCACATATTTCGTGGGAATACCTTTGCGCGCTAATTTTTCGAACGGAATCGATCGATTTACTGAATCGAACGCACGCTTGAAATTGAGGAACACAGCCACTGTCGGTCTGTGATTTGCCTGGCGCTGCTCTAGCACCTGCCGCAAAGTGAATATATGGTCTATACAGCCACATCCTGGGCGGAAATTTGCCTGCTCCTCGCTAATCCGAGATTCCCGTTCCACAGTGAGGCGACGAACGAAAATCGAGGCCAATAATTTTGTCACAACTGACGTTAGGCTCATACCCCTGTGGTTAGAACAGTCTGTGCGACTGCCCTTCTTGTATGTTGCCACTATAATCGATTCGCTACAATTAGCCGGGATACTCTTCCTTCTGGATACGTTCGTATAGGGAAGTCAGTGCTTTAAAGAGGACGTCATCTCATTGTGCAGGTGGGAGGGAATCCGGGCTGGCAGAACGAAAACGATTGAGGGCTGTGTTCGCGTTTCGGAGGCTCTAAACTAATCGTCCATGTCTCGTCCTGCATTACCTGAGTAGGAAGAGGTCCGGGAGCAGGGGGCCAGATGAACTGATCTTGAAAGTGTTCCGCCCCACGAGCCATACGGCGCTCATTATTGTGTATCAGTGCACCCGTGCTGTCTGCTTTTGTCACTGACCACTGGTTTCCTGGGACCAGTGGTTCAGATCAGCTGGAAGGGCTTGCGGTAATTGCCTACTGCTCCTGCCTCCTCCATTTGTACAACCCGATTGCCCCATCAGGCTTCATTGTCAGCATGAAGGCTCCACTTTAGTTCGCGCCTAATAGCCCGTCTGGTCACATTGTGCACCGAGCCAATCGGGAGGTTTCTTCTCGATTCCAACAGGTTCAACGACCTCTCGGTTATCCAGTGACTGGTGCGGTGACGATGGATAGTGCCACAAGCAGATGCTCCTGCGTCGTGCATGGCAGTCGAGATCCTATTCCACTGAAGCTCATTGTCATTAGGACAAGACAGCGAAAGTTCGGTACGCAGTGCGTCTTGATAGACTTGCCTGACCGAGGGCTGAGACAATTTCTCATTTGCCAATCGGGAGAGACGCTTGTTGCGCCTCCCGGTAAATTTCATGGAGAAACGACAGCGTACCAAGGCATGGTCAGAGTCGACTCAGGTGCTCCAGTACGAGCGACAATGCAGGATGGAACCACGCTACCTGTAATTTATGGCTATGTGGTAAATTTGGGTCCATCGCTGGCCAGCTACAGGAGGAGGCCAGGTGGCACTTCGGCGCCCACTGTCTCAAAGAGTGCTACTAAGAAACAACTATTGCTCCGCACACACTTGTAGCAGACGTTCACCGTTGTCAGTCCGTTTGGAGTTAAGCCTATAATTACCACTTAGCTGAGCTTCTGAAGAGCTCAGACGCCCTACTTGTGCATTCATATCCCCTGCAAGTACTATAATATCTGAACTTGTAGCCATGCATAGTAGCGCGTTCAGTTCGTGATAGAATGTCTTCTTGACAGCATTAGAACTGTAGTCGGTGGGAGCATGAGGGGAAATCACAAACAAACAGCGTTTTGTATGCTTCTTGAATTAACCTTAGCTGATGTCGTCAAACGGGATGTACATAACCGGCTGTTCACCGGAATCCAATCAATTAACAATGGTTCAACCTTGGAGTTTAGAGTGATGTCTACACCAGCTTGACCCGTGAGTGCTGCATCAGCGTCTCCGGATGCGTGCACCCAATAACGAGAGGATAAGCCGGGTGCCGTTAATTCAACAACCCCGTTAGAGTTATTGATCCTAGTTTCGGACACACAACGCGCATCAATACCCAGTGTGTCCAAGATGCATGCGAGTGCAGTCTGTTGACCTGTTTGTCTTGAAGTGCGAGCGTTGAACATCGCCATGGAAACGGGACAATGGAGCCTTATAAGGGACTTTTGCCGATAGGCGTCCGATGGGTGCTGCGAGAAGGTGGCTGCAGATGCTTCTATTCCAGTGGCACTTCGGTTGCTGTCAATTAAGCTGGGAATTGTAGCAGGAAGGTTAGAAATGAGGGTCGGGATGGAAGTAAGTGAGGCAGGTGAAAAAGTAAGATGGGAAGCGCCAGCAGTAGCATTTTTTTTCGCTTATCCGCCCTGCTGTATGCAGCAGATATGGCGATCCTTGATAATCTGCGCGACGGCGGTTGCAGGATGAAGTTTATGTCTGAAGAAAAAGTCATCTAAGAAGTTCGTTTGTTCATTACTTTCTTCAATTGTGAGCAAAGCCTTGGGTTGTGCTCTATTAAAACTTCCAGCGACACGACTGCTGCTGATCTGACCACTTATACAGTATATATCGTCAACGTAATGTCTAGAGCTGTAAGCTCGATATGATCGTTTTTAGTGGGCCATCTTCCACCATACCCGTGTGGACATCATCTAATAGGAACCCGACGAGCTATCTCATAGCTACCCCGTCTACTTCTCTGTATACTTCATTGCCGAATTAGAGTTGCACGTTAAGATGTACCTGGGTAATGGCTGCTTTAAGTAGACGGTTAGTATCATCAACACTATACATGTTACCTAGAGGTGGAGCACACCAGCTATTGTGCCCCTACACATATAAAAAGGAAAACACGCAACAGGCACGCCAGCATAGTCACCAGTAACGGATGAGCCTCGTTCCGGAATGCAATCAGCTGGCTGTTGTGCCGCAAAATAAGTTGTATTATGCCTAAAATGGTTGCAGGGTGAGAGTAAACGAGAGGGGAGAGACAAAGAAACTCACAACATGAACGTCACTGAGGCTGGTTTCAAGCCATGTCAACAAGTGTATGCAGCCAAACATGTTCATCCTTTTTTGGACCCAAACAAGAGAACCTACAGGCTCCAACTGAGGTCAGTATTGAACTGAGAGCCTGCATTCTTCTTAGCCTTTTTTCTTCCATCCACACCCTCCGGCGTGCAAACAGCGCACGTCGCGGGAGTCAGCGGACTGACATGCGCAGCACGTGGCCCATCCATCGGAGCCTGATGCACGAACTAACGATGCTGAGCGGTTCGCTTCTTTTTGCTTTGTCATGAATAAGGCGTTGAGCACGACCACTGCTCACACGGTGTTCCAACCAGATGTGAGCTAAACTGCGAGGTCACCGGTGGTCGAACGTAACTAGCCTCTTTATATCTGCCTATCTATTGGGCTGTAGTGGAAAGGGTAAACGAAAAGGTCTTAACTACATAGCAAGAACTCCCAGTCCATAAATTAAGAATGCTGGACCTGACGTTAGGTAAAGCACGATCCTCGGTAGACCGTCAGTTAGTCGCGAAATCCGGTCGGGAGACGGAACTTAGCACAATAATTCGACGCGTTCGATCCGATGATCGATGAACGAGGCTAGCAGACAGACGACGATCAACAGCACAACACGCGTAGCCGAAACCAGAAGGCGAATCGAAACCCGAAAAAGTCTTTTATCGGTTGTTGGTCAGTTAACACAAAACTGTACAATAATAGTGGAAATGAGAATAGGAAAGTACAATTGGGAAGAGAGATATGTACAATCGCTACGGAACTCCCCCCCAAAGAACGTGAGTCACTGAGACGAAAGCTCGATACTTGTGTCATTTATCGTAGTCTGGAAGTGAGATGAACCGTACGTCCGAAGCGTGTTCGGTGGTGTGATTTTCTGTTTGTGTTGTGAGATGCTTGGGGTGCAGAAGAGGGAACAGTGGTGTCAAACATGGGCTGAGTAAGGGGCGTACTTGAGAAGGTGGGCTGGTCGGTGACAGGAATGTCTGTGGGTTTCGGTAGTGGTCGCGTCTCGATGTAAGCCGGCTTCAAGGTGTCAGTACTCACAGTATCCTGATAATCGTTTCTATCCAGCACGAAGTACTTCTCTTTCCGGGCAACAACCTTGAAGGAGCCCTCGTAAGGCGGTGTCAGAGGTTTACGGACGGAATTGACGCTCACAAGAACGAAGGGGCAAGTGCGCAAATCCGGGTGTACCTGTTGACTCCGAGAACTGATTCCCGATGGTGTTGGACGAATTGAACTGAAGTGTCACCTCAGGCGTGTGACGTACGAGGTCGGATCAACTTCTCCAGTAACCCTTGATTCTAGCACCATTTCTCCAGGAAGTCTGAGAGTAGTGCCAAAGATCAACTCAGCGGGACAACAGCCAATGTCTCCTTTAATAATGTTACGGATACCAAGCAAGATAATCGGTAAGCGTTCTGACCATTGTGAGTTCGACTGTGAAGTAGTCCTTGCGGCTTTAAGTGGGCGATGGAAACGTTCAAAGATGCCATTAGCAGTTGTCCGTAGGTGGGAACAACCGAGCAAGCGGTTCATGTCACGAAACAAGGCCGAATTGAATTGGACCCTCTATCGGTAGTAATAGTGTCTGGCGTGCCAAAGACGGAAACCCAATTCTCCATGAATGTTCGCGCCACAGTTTCTGTAGAAGCATCACGTAAAGGCACGGCAAGTGGCCAACACGTATAACGATCAAAGCATGTTAATAAGTAGACAAAACCGTTGGATGGAGCCAAGGGTCCAACGATGTCAAGATGAACATGTTTGAAACGAACGTCGGGAAGAGCAAACGTGCCGGGGAAGGTAATCGTGACGGTGGATCTTGCTGGTTTGGCAAGTGATACAGTGTTTGGCTCACTGCTGGATCTCGGAGCGCATGTTATGCCAAATGAAGCGATCAGTAATCAGCTTGACGGTGGCTCGGATAGTCCGGTGTGAGATTCCATGCAGGTGGTCAAAGATGATTCGGCGGTACTGCTGAGGGACAAAAGGCCAGGGCTTGCCAGTAGAAATATTACGGTAAATTTTGGAGTCTGAGTTAAGGATTGGCAACTGTGATATTTTGATCGACGGATTTGATCTCAGTTGCACAAACTCAGGATCTCCTTCCTGATGAGCTGCTATGTCTTCTAAGTTAATCTTCTGCCGTGAAACCTCGTAAAGAGATACGCGACATAGCATGGGGGACAACGTTATTGGCAGCATCAACATGGCAAATGTCGGTAGAAAACTGTGAAATATAATCCAAATGACGAATTTCTCTGGGGGAAGAAGCGATCGGTGAACCACGGAAAGCAAAGGCAAGTGGTTTATGGTGTGTAAGAATGGTAAACGTCCGACCTTCAGGCAGGTGCCTGAAATGTTTGATAGTATGGTAGATAGCTGAAAGCTCTCGACCAAATGTGCTGTATCACGTCTGTGCTGGCTGAAGTTTACGAGAGGAAAAGGGATAGCGGCTCAGGTTGACCGTTGATTACCTGCTGGAGAACAGCCCCAACGGCGGTCTGAGATGCATCAGTCTTGAGGACGAGAGTGGCGTCAACATCAGTCCTCAAATGACTAAGCGCGGTAGCATTGGACAACGCGTGCTTGATCTTGTCGAATGCCTTAATAGCTTCTTGAGTGGGCTCGAATTTTCGTGACCTACCATTAAGTAAATCGGTCAATGGCTTGAGTAGCCCAGAGCAATCTAGTTTGAAACGGCTGTACTTATTCACCATGCCGAGAAAACGACGGAGCCTTTTGAAAGATTGAGGCATGAGGTAATCTGCAATCGCTTGTGCTTTCTCGGGGAGTGGACTACTGCATAATTCATTATCATTCACCATTATATACTTCAGCTAAAGGTGGGTAACACCTCAGCTATTGTGCCGCAATACATAAAGAAAAAGGAAAATAAATACAACAGTTGCATGGCAGCTGAGCTACCAGCACCGGAAAGGCGTCGTTCCGTTAAGCCACCAGCCGGTTACTAGGCAAAATGAAAAATTGTTATTATTTACGCTACGAAATGAGGTCGTAGGTGGAGGGGGAAGCTAAAAGGGATGGGGAGGGACAAAGAAACTCACAGCAGAAACGCCAATGAGGTCGGTTCCTTGCCATGTCAGCAAGTGTATCCAGCCAAAAGTGTTCACCGTCTTTTGGACCCCAACCAGGGAGCCGTGAAGCTCCAACCGAGGCTAACTCCGAAGTGAGGGACTTCATTCCTCTGGACCAATTCATCGCTTGGCCACCTCTCCTCTTTTTCCACCCACATCCCCGGTGAGCAAACAACGCACGTCGAGGGAGTCGGTGGGCTGGCATGTGCAACACGTGAAAAAGCCATCGGAGCCTGGTGCGTGAAGTGACATTCCTAAGCGGTTCATTTCCTTTGCCTGTGCCGTAAACAAGGCGTCGAACATGCTCGTTACTCACGCGGTGTTCCCACCAGATGTGAGCCAAACTGCGAAGGCACCGATGGTCGAACGTAACTAGCCTCTTCATGTCCGCCGATCTTAGGGGCCAGGTTTCGCAACCGTACAGTAGGGTGGAACGTACCGCTGCATTGCGCACTTTACCCTTCAGGGCGAGAGTAACCTCGCGCCGCCGCCATAGGTGGCGAAGGTTAGCAAAAGCACTTCGAGATTTTGCTTATACGGTTCGTGATCTCGTCTTCGATCCCAAGGGCGCTGATACAACTTCCCAGGTAGTTGGATTTCCGAACGACTTCTAGCTGATCCCCACCAAGGGTCAGCACAGGAGGCGATCCCCGCCAATCTTGGAGGAACACTGCATTTCGATGGTGCAAAGCAAAGCCCGAAGCGGCTGACAACCAGTGCTAGTTTGTCCAGTGCGGCTTGGCACGTCTGGGAGCCGTCACAGATGACGGCAATGTCGTCTGCATACTCCAAGTCAAGAAGTCGTTCTCCTGGGAGTAGCTCCACACCTTCCAAGTCATGTCCTGTGAATGCAATCTCCATGACTTCGTCAATAGCGAAGTTGAAGAGGAATGGTGACAACGGGCATCTTTGTCTCACACCGCTGGAGATATTGAAGGGTGGCGACAGCTTGCCGTAAGCCCCCACTCTGCCCGTGCTGCGTAAATATAATGCTTGGATAATATTTACATATTTCTCGGGCACACCTTTCCTGAGTAGACAATTCCAAAGGGCACATCGATCAACCGAATCGAAGGCACGTTTGATGTCGAGGAACACGACTACGGTGGGCCGCCAATATGTGTGGCGGTGCTTCAACAACTGACGCAAGGTGAAGATGTGGTCGATGCAGCTACGGCCCCGACGAAACCTGGCTTGCTCTTCACGAATCTGGCTTTCATGAGCGCCAGTTAGTCTGTGAAGAATTATGGAGACGAGTAATTTGGATTGATGGAGGTCAGACGGATTCGTCTATGGTTGCCGCATTCCGAACGCGAGCCGCCTTTGAAGATGGGAACAATGACGGAGCGACTCCAGTCGGTTGGGACAGTCTGCTGCTCCCACAGTTTCACTAGTAATTCATGTAAAGCATCAATAAGAGCAGAGCCTCCGAATTTGAAGAGGGCTGGAGGAAGATCATCTGGTCCCGCGGCTTTGTTCAACTTCAACAGTCCGATCTCACGTTCGACTTCTGAGCGAGATGGTGGATCCAAAGGGACAGCCCACGGAGCAGGGTGATCACTGGCCGGCGAAGAATCGAACAATTCTAGCCGATTAAATTGCTTCCAAAATGCGCAGCCCAACGCTCCAAACGTTTTGACAAATTGTGAATAGGCTGTCCACTCTCGTCACGTATAGTTTCACTAACACCAGGTCTCCTGCTTCCCGTTTCCCGTATCAGACGGAATAACTTACGATGGTTGCCAAGAGCAGCCGCCACTTCCATCTCTGACGCACGATGAGACCACCAAGGTTCACGGTCTCCCTTCAGGCTAGCGCAGAGTTTTGCTCGGAGCTCTTTGCGAGTTTCATTGTGTTCGCTTCCAGCCGAGATATGCCGGCGAGCGTCGATAAGTTCCAGAGACCGAGAAGAGACCCAATATCCATGTTGGCTTTTAGACATATCGCATGAGGATTTGCCTGCTGCTAGTAAGGTCTGGCGAACATGTGACCAGTGACCATCAATTGTCTCCAGTGAGCGTTTACTTAACTCGCATGACAGCGTACCTCGATGCGCATTCAGAACAGCTGGCTTTGTCAGTTGGCTGGTGTCAATGCGCTCACAGCGTCATCGTGGGCGTCCGCCAAAATGCATCCGCATGTCAGCACATACAAGTGCATGATCGGTGTCCACACATGTGTTCCAAATCGAGCGACAGTTTTGGATGCAGCCTCTCCAGCGGTAACTGATAGCAATGTGATCGATCTGCGTCCAAGGCTGGTTCGACGCTGATGGGCGCCAAGTCACCCTCCGGCGGGTGCTGTGTCGGAAATTAGTGCTCGCAGGAAATAAACGGACATCTTCATACAAATGAAGTAACCGCTCACCGTTATCATTGCGGGAGCCTAAACCGTGCTGACCGCCCAGATGCATTTCATCAGTGGACAACTTTCCAACTCATGCGTTCAGATCGCCCGCCAGCACAACAGTGTCCGTGCTTCTTTTGTGGCGAAGGAGCTGAGTCAGTTGGCGGTAGAAGTCGTTTTTTACCGAATCATCGCTACAGTTTGTGGGCGCGTAAGCAGCAATGATGAATAGACACCTATTAGTCCCGCGCGACTTCGAAGCTTTGAACGAGCCAGCCAATCGGACCGCACACATCCGACTACTGATTGGAATCCGATCAACCAGAGCAGCTTCAGCCCGGGGACTCAGGGCAATGCCAACACCAGCTTGGCCGGTGCTCGAACTTGCATCGTCACCTGATAGGCGCAATGAGAGAATACTGTTTGCGTCACCTTAAGGGGATCGCAGAGTGAGCACAGAGCTCGAGTCTTGCAGGCGGGTCTCTGATAAGCAGCAGATATCGATCGAGAGGGTCTCCAATGTTCGGGCACGTGCTATCTGTTGACCGATCTGTAGTAATGTGCGTACATTGAAGCCTGTCAATCTGAAGGAGGATCGAGGGCTCCAAATGGAAGTCGATGAACTGGAATGGACCGTTTGGTTGGACATGGGCTTGTCGACAGGAGAGGAGTGACGCTCAGCGTTAACCTGTGAGTTGAAATTGGAAGATAAATGCCTAGGAAAGCATGTTGTTGGAGGGCCAAGAATCGGGGGTTGAAAACTGGGGGAGGGGATATAAGGGAAGTGGGAACGGGACGGTAAGAATGAAAAAGCGTAAGGGTGGGAATAAGAACACTGGAAAGCTTGAGCAGTAGCATCCAAGCCCCTATCCACCTTGCTCGATGCAGCAGATAGGGCACCGTTGATTATCCTCTGCGGTGGCCAGAGCATCAGCAATTTGTTTGAGATAATATTCATTGTATTGCGTGGGCAGGATACTGTCAGGTTGCCCAGGCCTAGACAGGAGAACGATTAGGGTTCTCAACCAAAGCCTTTGGTTCAAAGACCTTACCGCAAGGCAGCGGGTTTGGCGTTAGGCTACAGGGAGTCCGTTTTAAGTAATAAGGTGCCACCCTCATTCCAACCCCCAACCTGGAGGACCAGGAGGCTGAGTTTGTCTGGCCTCTAACCATTGACCAATCTGGTATGAGTGACTCTGAAGGTGCAAAAGCACCACCCAGCATAGCTCAATGGATCACTGAGACACAGGAACCATCGCACCGACGGACATACTAACCATGACATGAAACGATCTATACTTTTGATCGCTAGCCGCTACCTGGTGGTGGCTTATTTTAGCGGCCTAACCATGGTGGCGTAGACAGACATTATTCTAACTGCTACTCCGCAGTCTCTTAGGTCTGAGGGAGTCAGGCAGGCCTGCATTTGCGGTTGTTCAGGCCTGCGCCATGACTAGGATATTGCACACCCTAACCTGAATCAGCAATGGCTGCTAGGCGGTTGGACGATTTTATGCGATTGTTATTACGATGACCATGGGGGACATTGTTCCCTTTGAAGTTTTTAGACTAACCTGAATTTGGACAACGAATATTATATGGGTGCTTCTGTCACAGTTGATGACTAAACACAAACTAAGATGATTCCAAGTGTGGCGGTGACACGACATTAGTGAGTATTCGTTTGTCTCCACGCGCATCTGCGGCTTTTTTGATCAGTTATCGCTTCAGTGTCAACTGGGATGGTGTTATTTAAAGGTCGTAGGAATGATGCGGAACCTATATATTCATAGGATACTTAAGCTTTACTTCCATATGGTCGCCCATGGGTGTTGAGACGCTTTGACAAGTCTCTGCAAATGGCACCATTACAAGCATAGTCAGTGCAGATGGAACCTCCCTACTACTTCCATGGACTGGAATGCTATCCTCATAGGATCGGCATCACTCAACAAAGAAACACCTAAAGAGGCTACAAAGACTACCGTATTTATAAATGCCACAACTTCCTGCAAGCAAAAACGCAAAGGCCGATAATTAGTGGCGGCGCACGCATTTTACTCTGGTAATTCAGGTGAGTACTTGGAACAGACAAACCATTGTCTCACCCACGGGCGTTCCTACAGCATGTTTGCAATCATTTACAAAGGCAACCACGCCCACTAATCCTGCTACTGACCACTGTTTCAGCCGGTCTTAGAAGCACTCATGTGTGCACGCCGTGACACACGCTGTTATCGACTTAGCAACTACTCGGAAACATTTTGCCATTGGAAAGTAGGTAATTCCGGAGGCATCGTTGAAGGATAAGTATTGCTCTACTGCGTATGCGGTGCTTGTTGGCAGGTCATATCAAGCCCGTACGGTCATCTGGTATTTCAAGCTCATCAGTCACATGAAAGTGAGGCGTAAATATCATATTGTAACACAGGATTGACGTGCATCTACGACCTTTAAATAACGGCAGTTCCATGGGTACTGAATTCGTAACACTACCGAACTGGCCCACAGGTGTAAGGACGAACGAACATTCATTAATGTCGTGTAACCGCCACACTGGGAACCCTCCTCTTTGGAACAATGACTACAGATCCACTGATGCTTTTACCTACCCAGCGAACTTGGCCTTAGTATACAATTCGCTGACTACATCAGCAGTACGTAGCTACACTATTCACATAAGTGTACAACTAACTGAAACAACACGGCACAAGAAACTTGTAGAGGCTGTAAAGGCTTTACAATTTCTATTTGCAAATAAGTCCTAACTTTACCTCCTTCATACGAAGTACTGCATTGTTTCTGATTACCTCACACTGCCTTAACTATCGCACGCATTTCCTAAACGAAATCGCACATGTCTCGATTCTCTAAATAGCTCGTGGTGACACGATTACACTATGTTTACTGTATCACGTGTGGCCAGATAGGCCAGCAAGTCAGGCAACCGTACAGTCCACCCGTAAGCTTTCAAAGCTTCTCTTCCAACAGCCTACAAGTGTTGCAGCCTCAACACAATCAACCAATCCGCTTCTTATTACTACTCACTTAGATATTATCTCGCTCGCGTGGAAGTAAAACGTGCTTACGCTAGATCGGCAGTATGACCAATCACGTATTATGTCTCCCATTGGCTGATCATCCTCGACCCCATAGAAGTGTGTTGGTACACCGATTGCAATCAACAGATAAGCGACCGACCAACCGAGCCAATTGTACAGCGAACCCGCAAGACTGCTACCATCCTACAGGTAGTTTTAAACAAGATGTCAATCGTTCCAAAATGTGCTCTTGTTTAAAACTACCAGCACATTCCGTTCCGCACCAATGCGCGTCTGAAGGAAAGCCGAGGCGTTCTCTCTGAAGTCAAACCGTCCAATCGACACGGTCACAAGCGTCCATACTACTGCACGCGCGCACAGCTCACACTTGTTACTCTTCCCTTTGGTGTGGCCGCAGACTCGACCCCAAAGTGGACAGCGTGATACGCAGCGAACTCATGTGGTCCAAAGCACAGGAGAAGTTTACTCGGCAACGAGCGCGGACGAACGGATAAACTACCAACTAAAACAATCGATAGTACTGGTCCACCAGTGGTTTCTTTGTCTTGCTATCGTTCAACAGTCTGGCGATGGGTACGATGGTCTCGTACAGAGCCATTGTGGCAGCTCGTATTACACAGCGTATGAGCTGTTGCGGAATTAGCAACGCGTGCATGCGCGGTTGGACTATGGCGCACGCCATAGGATAGACGACACGCACTCAGCCTAGGAAAGGAAGGGCAAGCTCGAGGCTGATTTATCAATGCCTGCTTTGAGGTTGCCTAACCCACCCGTAAAGAATTCCAGGGGCCCTTGGATTACTGATTACTTTTTGGAAGCAGCAAGTAGAGTTGTCTGTGTGTAGCCGCATCTAATGTCACTCAGGGACAAAGACCCGTTGTGTTGTGTTACGCTCAATAAATTTTGCGTCGGCAAAGAGTTTGTCCAGGAATTTCTTAAATTCCGACACCTACTTTGCCTCCATTACGTGCTGCGGTAAGTTGTTTCATACATTCACCACTCTGCGTTCGAAAGAGAGTTGGTGAGCGACCCGCTTCAAATCCGGTACGGCAAACTTGTACCGGTGTCCTCGTGTGCTGCTGTGTGTGCGCAGATGAAGCAGCGGTCTCGAGATGGGGTAATCTTTCAGATGTAATATCCGGTGCGTCATGATGAGGTCAACTCGCATTCGACGATAAGCTAGGGTGTACAGCCCTAGTTTCTTACACCACTTTTTGTATGGTACACTTCATAAGTTGGGAATCAGCCTAGTGTCTACATGCTGCACTCGCTCAGTCTTTTCTACCTCGCCCCGGGTGATAGGACAGTACGCGGGAGAGCCATACACTAAAAGTGGTCGTAGTATTGAGACGAAGAGGCGAGTGGCAATTTCTTCGGACCAAGTGCCTGAGCGCCCAAAGCATACGAAGGCTGTTTTGATAAAGCCTATTCGTGTTCTCCATGGACTTTAGGCCGTAGCGTGAGAAATTACAACTCCAATGGAACTTAAGTCCACCGCTTTAATCACTCGGCCAGCCTACCGCGAAAGATTTTTAGGGTGGCCACATCATCATTATCATCATCAACAGCAGTACATCAGCCATTTAAATTGATGCTTCGCTGCCATACAACCATGAGGACCTATGACATAAAGAATAAGAAGGAGAGAAGGGGGACTTACCTGAAAACCTTAATGCCCTAAGCAAATATTCAGGGTCAAGGCGCCTACACTTTGTGTAGACAACATTCCGTCACAAACAGCTGGCTATCGTGCAAAGATAAGGCGGCATCGGCGAGACAGCTTCCTTGCGGCTTTCACTGCCACGCGTCATAATCAGCCATTACCCCGCAGATAACTCAGCACCAAACACACTTTAAACAGACAATCCGATTAGGAGACGGCAGCAGACGCGCCACTGGTGTCGGTTGCGAGCCATGTCCTGTAAAGTCTCGAGCCAAGTACAAGCCGAGTCACGTGGACTCCAGCCCGGAAAGCGAGACAGACCAACAGCATCCAGTTTGGTCGTCAGTGACTTCATATTCCGATGCAAACAGATGATGTCCACCTCGAGCCTTGCGCCATCCTACACCTGGCAGACTAAACGAGGCCCTCCTAGGTAAGCGATGACCAGGCATACGTAGCACGTGCCCGAGCCAACGTAACTTATTCAGTGCTATCTGTTGTTCTAGGGAGTTAGCATGTTTATCACCACCTAGCACTCGCCTACGCACATCATCGTGGCGGACACGCTGGTGCCATCCGACACCAGCAATGCTTCGCAAACAACGATGTTCAAAGACTTGAAGGCGCCTCAGATCTTCAGACCGAAGTGGCCAAGTTTCTCTACCATACAGCAGAACGGCCCTCACTGTGGCCTTGTATACACGGCCCTTAAGACGGAGGGAAACTCCCTTCTGTCTCCAAAGATGGCGCAGGTTCAAGAAGGCAGCTCTGGCCTTTGCAATGCGTGAGCTCCCGTCAGTTTCTATGCGCTCATCATTGCTGATGCAGCTGCTATGGTGGCCACAGGGGGCCATGTTGTGAAAATTAAGTCGCCATTACACCGGTAACAATATTCATCCAGAAAATTTTTTTATATTTTCGCCCACTAATTCCTGTTCGTTGCCGGTCAGAGAAATGGATTGCGCGCGCGCAAGTTGCTGTTTACGATAGCGTGAATCCAGACCGGGCAAACTTCTCGTTGCAGAGCTGGTTGAGCCCCGCCAAACTTTCGCACATTTCGTTGCGCTCAACTCAAACATACAATCACCATACGGGGACTTATAGTGCACAACTAACAACCGATTTACCCTCAGGACTTTGTTGCCTATCTGCATTGAACCAACCGAGCTCCACTCGGAACTCTGTCCTCAGGACCGTGCGGCAGTTACCGCACAAAACCCTACTGATACTAACAGAGTTTTCCTAAGGGCACTACCACTATGTGACAACTCAATTGCCGAGAAAGAATTCTCGTTGGGTCTCACTTCAGCTGCGCTAGGTTACACGTTTTTCGTCTGCAGTCTCAGTCCGCGCACACGTCTGTCGGTTAGGTCAGATTAACCCGCTACGTTCCAAATTCAAGTGGCAACTCTGCTTCTGTGATATACTAATTCTGAACAACGTTGGTTCCGTCCGTTCTTTAGTAAACCGAGTTATGGTACTTTTCTTTGTTTATATTCTGGTACTTTCTGAGATCGTGAATGTTGTAGGTGAATATTCATCTGCCAAAGTGTATGAAGCAGTTCTTGAGATGCAATGCGGTCATCATCTGTCGTTTAGTAGGTCCTAACTGTCTTCTTCATCTCGGACACTCCTATGATTCGTTTCACAGCTGATGCTCCGTGAACAAACCAGTACTTGCGCGGAATACTGGCTAGTACTTATGCAACTCCTGAATGACCTCCAATCAAATGGTATTAATTGACTACCATCTCGGGTATACTAATGAGCAACTTCGCTCAACATTCCAACATACCGTTACTCAACCCAGGGCAAAAGAGTCTCAACGGGCTCTTTGTGACATCATTCATTCTCTGCCCTTTCTTCCATAAGTACTAGCTCATCTTTGTACACATGACTCTGCACGAGTTGGGTGGAGTTCATTGCAGCTTGTGCGATTTCTGTGCTCAATAAACCCACAGGAGAGATTAGTGCGCGGAGACAAACAGAACATTTTTTAGTTGACTATTGTTACTCGTGTTATGGCGACCCAATTTTCACATGGCCCCCTGTGGCCCCCCTAAAAATCTTTCGCCTCCAAGAGCCTCCTGGAATTCTCTACGGGTGGGGCTGGCTTGCCGAACTACCTCCTCGTGGTGCCAGCTGGGTGGTTCGGGTGTACCCCGTTCCAGCAAAGTGTTCGGCGACAATGTTCCACCTCCGTGGGGCATTGTATTCCAGCAATTGTGCTGACTTCATGGGAAGTATTGGGCCCCTGTTTGGTACTCTACCAAACAAAGACGCATGAACTGATCATTCAGTCACCGCCTACCATTGGGCGCGATTCCCTAAATTCGCCCCGCTGCCTTGCGGATAGGTTATTTAGCCAAAGGCTCGGAGTGGAGTCCCCTAAGTCAACTCCCTACGTCGGCTTGGGCAACCGGGTAGTATCACGCCCTCTCACAAAACCATGGACTGTATTACAACGCGCTCATCAGCTACTGTTCCTGCTACTCACATTCATGCTACTTCATCACGCGCCAATTGTTTGTTTGCTAACAATCCTCACTTTCGGTTACTCGATTCATCTGTTCAACAATCTGGCTGCGATTCTGGTTGCTCCGCAGATCAAGGAGTTCAACCTATGGCTCTCCTTCGTCCCCGATCCCCGTTCCGTCTGGCGTGCTTCAACGTTCGGACACTCATGCAGAATGGACAGCAAGCCGGTCTAGCGCGCACCCTAGATTCCCTAGACGTTGATGCCTGCTGCCTTTCAGAAACCCGATTGCAAGATCCCAGCACTGTGCTTACATTGACATCTCCCACTGACCACGAAGCCAGATATCACCTGCGTCTTTCTTGAGATCCAGAAGCAGCCTCAGCGGGTTTGGCTGGTGTAGGTATAGCATTGAGTGGCAAGGCCAAGGCGGCACTACTGGACTGGTTCCCGATTAACAGCCGACCGTGTGCAGTTAGGCTTCGGGGTTCATGTAGAATCAACAGGCACCGCGAAGAGAGACGCAACTCGTTTGTGATCTCCGTGTACGCTCCAACTGACTGCAGTGGCGACTTGGTCAAGGACGAATCCTACCGAGATCTTGACTAATGCTAAAAGTCGGATGTCGTTATCCTTGCTGTGGATTTTAATTCACGGGTTGGCCGCCTGTTACCATACGAACGCCACCTTGGTGGTCATCACGCGCTCGATGAGAACCGCTCTGATAACGGAGAGAGACTTCTCACATTGTGCGAAGATAACAGTCTGTTTCTTTCGAGCACTAGGTTCAGACATACGAAGAAGCGTTCCGCAACGTGGCGTCTCCCTTCGCCAACACAACCGTGGTCTCAAATTGATCACATTGCAATTAGCTTCGGATGGCGCGGCAGCGTACTGGACTGCAGGTCCTTTTGGTCCACTTTCGTTGACTCAGATCATGCTCTGGTCTGCGCGAAAATCTGTGTGTGTTTTGGAGGATCCCGAAACACGAAGCACCGCAAGATTGATGTAAACAGATTAACCGATTCCTCTGTCCAGGCGAGCTATCAGTCTTCACTGGCATATGCACTCAGTTGCAATCCACCGCAAGAAGTGGAACAACACTGGACTTGTATACGGAAAGCGATGACCATTTCCGGACAGTCATGCTGCGGTCTAACTCGACGCCCTTTGAAATCTTGGATCTCTGCTCGTTCTCTGGAGCTGTTCGAACGACGCAAAGGTATCCCCGCGGAATCAGATTGCAACGAGCGGCGCCGCTCTGCCAACCGGCTGCTTAAGCAACGCCTACGCAAGGATCGCGAGACATGGTGGTCTGCGCGTGCTTTAGAGATGGAGACTGCTGCACTCTCTGGCAACACTCGCAGGCTTTTCCAACTCATTCGGTCCAGTGGGCTCAGGAAGCCTGGTGTCAGTGAGGTCATTTGTGAGGTGGATGAGTCTCCGATCACCAACCAACAGAGGCGTATGGACCGCTGGGCCGAGCACTTTCACTCGCAGTTCAACTGGCCTCCGCCATCTATCAGTACATGCAGTACACCTTGCTGTCCACCCTGGCTCGTCCCATTGAATCCACCCAGCGAAGCAGAAGCCTGACTCGAGATTCGACGCTTGAAGCGCTTCAAGGCTGCCGGCTTAGACGGACTTCCTCCGGAGCTATTCAAATACGGCGGTGTGGTGATCATTAACCAGCTAACTGCGCTGTTCGCAAAAATTTGGCATGAAGAGAAAGTGCCTTCCTCTTGCGTCGAATCAGTTATTGTCCCAATTTTCAAGTAAGGCGCTCGTACTTCATGTGCAAATCATTGCGGGATTAGTCTTATTTCGGTTGCCTCTAAGCTATTGGCATCCATTCTGCTTCGTAGACTATCCCCAGTACGTGAATCATACTACCGTGAAGAACAAGCTGGTTTCCGTCTTGGCCGCGGATGCGTGGATCAACTCTTCACGCTCCGCCAGCTCCTCGAACATCGCCACACTTATCACAGGCCCACTATCGTTGCATTCCTAGACATACGTGCCGCTTTTGACTCCGTTGATCGACCTGCTTTATGGCGTTGCTAAAAAAGGGGGTGCCAGAGAAATATACCACCATCTTACGAGCACTTTACCTTCATACATCCGGCAGAGTGAGGGTCTATGGCAAGCTTTCCTCGCAATTCGCTGTCAATAGCGGTGTGCGACAGGGCTGCCCTATGTCCCCATTCCTCTTCAACTTCGCAGTCGAAGACGTTCTGTCGAATGCCCTAGAAGGTTTCCAACATTTTGGCTTAGAGCTATCTACCGGGTGAGCGCGCGACCGACTTAGATTATGCTGATGATATCGCCTTACTTGGTGACGATCCTCAGGGTATGCAACTCATTCTGGATCGTTTGGCGGTTGAAGCATCTAAGTATGGCATGAGCTTCGCCCCATCGAAGTGTAAAGTACTGCTCAAGGATTGGCTTTCACCTGCTCCTGTGCTCACTCTCGAAGGTGCACAACTTGAACAAGTAGATAGTTTCGTCTACCTCGGAAGCTGTGTTTCTACTGACGGCACTATCAACAAAGAAGTTTCTCTTCGAATCGCTAAAGCTCGATCAGCATTTGTCAATCTGAGGCACTTGTGGCGTCGTCGCAACGTCTCATTCTCACTAAAAGGCCGCGTTTACAGCGCGTCCGTTCGCTCAGTATTGTTGTATGGGTGCGAATCCTGGCCGATTCGCGTGGAAGAGATGCGTCGTCTTTCTGCCTTCGATGCCGGCTGCTTAAGGAGGATCGCTCGTGTTTGGTGGCAACATCGAGTTAATAGTAATGACGTTCGACGTCGCATCTTGGGGAGTGCAAGTATTTCCTTCAACAAACTGGTTTTGTTGAGCCAGTTAAGATGGCTCGGTCATGTCCTACGCAGGGCACCTGCGCGTCGCGCTCTATTCGCTCGTCAAGGACGTGGCTGGAGGCGGCCGCGTGGTGGTCAGCCTTCCACTTGGCGGCTGCACATGAAATCGCTGACGTCGTGTCTAGCCGCCGTTGCATCCGTACGTCTTCCAGGATGGGGACCCAAAGATGAGGAGTGTCAATGGCTTAGGACTCTTGAAGACATGGCCCGTAACCGGAATCAGTGGAAGAATTGTGTACAGTATTGTATTGATTCACATGTTTAGTACTACCAACATTGAAAATGACAAAAAAAGAACAAAAGCGGCGTGTGACAAACAAACTAAAGATGTTTTGTTCTGTATTTTTGTCAAAATATTGCATTTTCTTGCGGCATATTAGCTGAAGTATGTTGCTCACCTTCGCGTACTATGCCACGATGATTATCACGCAACGATTGTCTTCTGTCCACTGATCTCCATGGTTTTGCTGGCTCTGTCTAGTTGCTAGACTGTTGAGATTACTTACTACGGGTGGGTTAGGCAACCTCAAAGCAGGCATTGATAAATCAGCCTCGAGCTTGCCCTTTCTTTCCTAGGCTGAGTGCGTCTCGTCTATCCTATGGCGTGCGCGATAGTCCAACCGCGCATGCACGCGTTGCTAATTCCGCAACAGCTCATACGCTGTGTAATACGAGCTGCCACAATGGCTCTGTACGAGACCATCGTACCCATCGCCAGACTGTTGAACGATAGCAAGACAAAGAAACCACTGGTGGACCAGTACTATCGATTGTTTTAGTTGGTAGTTTACCCGTTCGTCCGCGCTCGTTGCCGAGTAAACTTTTCCTGTGCTTTGGACCACATGAGTTCGCTGCGTATCACGCTGTCCACTTTGGGGTCGAGTCTGCGGCCACACCAAAGGGAAGAGTAACAAGTGTGAGCTGTGCGCGCGTGCAGTAGTATGGACGCTTGTGATCATGTCGATTGGACGGTTTGACTTCAGAGAGAACGCCTCGGCTTTCCTTCAGACGCGCATTGGTGCCTGGGCAATTCGTTACGCTTGTCGACTGCGTAAACGGGTGAGAATTAGTACGGGTACAGATAGTTGTGTAGTGATCGTCAGCGTAAAAAGTGGTGAAGCACTAATGGTCGCATATCTTTGTTCCTTCCCTCAAATGTGTGCAGAAGATGCGATCATCCTCTCTCGATCGTGGGATATATTTTTCACATTTGGTGCTTGGTTTATTATACCGCTATTGTATATAAAGATGAACACCAGAGCGGCTAGATCCCTCATATGGGATCTCCGGCTCCGCATTGGCGTTATAATGAACGCCATAAACTAGTGCTCACGTTGTCCCTTTTGTACTAGATACCCGACTCCATTACCATTCGATGGCTACCGGAAGGGTGATTTCTAGCAATAGAGTTCCCGACGAATGACTGTCATCTGATCATCGGTCTATCGGAGTTCCGCATCCACCAATCCCAAGGAGTTAGGGGTTCCATTTTAACACACTATAATCCGTTCAAATTTGTGGTTTTGCTCCCATTGCATTGAACGGTCGAACCTTACCTTCTCAAATTGAAAACTCTTAAACTCTTGACCCACTGGGTTTTTGAAGCCTTTAGAACGTGATCTTATTCATCGTTTGTCTGGTATTTCATTCGGTTGATCCATCATGTCTCTGGTGGTCGCACTACTTTACGAGACTCATCAGAGTTGGGCTCTTTCTACCTTTCTCATCAACTTTGTCCTCAAAATAGTTGTAACTGACTCCGTCGGGACTCTGCTGGTGACCGGCTGGTAAGTTCAAAATACTCAAACGGCGCAGTTCTGTCTCGGTCACCTCCAACCAATGGCCCTCGTGCGGCAGCACTGCGTCTCTACAAATTTCTGCGTCACTGCTGATGCCCTTGACTGTATACACTATACTGCATTCGTTCAAGTCCGACGGATACCGTTATGCGACGCCTAGATAGGCCAGGGAGGCCCGAATGTATCTCACCGTTTGATTGGCTGTGACACTGGTCACTACTTTTTTGCGGGTAGCAACCACAATACGCGATCAACCTAACCAGTCGGTTTGTGCACTTGAGATAGATTAACAATCTTTTGTAATATTCTGCTCTTAGTTCATCCACTATTTGGTTCCGTCATAGGTGATTGACACAATGGCTGACTACCGACACCTTCGGGCGCTCCGTGGTGCCCTTAATTGTACGCTGCATCTTCAGTATTAGTCTACATTTTCTTCTGTAGCTTTTAGAGTTCATTTTTCATCGATATTACTGACACTATCAAAAATCGTAGTTTCTTGTGGCTGTATATTACTGATGTTGACCTATGCTCTTGCTGACATAACATTTTAAGTTTGTTTAACCTGGCGCACCGCCGTTTGGACCAGCTTTACTCGTACTCATCGAAAGCTATCTTTCGCTTGTGTCACTGAGAGTGAGCGTCAACTTACGCGACTTTTTAATTTTTTTTAGTTACTCTACTGTTTCTTGCTTGATATCTACTTTTTCCATCAAAACAACCTTTCTTTAGGAATACTCACCCATCTTTATTTTTTCTCGCAATTTTCCTGCATTCCTTTAAACTGCAGGGGTACATGAGGTCCTACTTCGCTGGCCTTTTATGCGTTGATTGGTCGAGCGATGGTCGCTTTGTTGTGGTTGGCGGTCAGGATGATCTCGTGACCGTTTGGTCAATGGCTGAGCGTGCGGTTATCTGTCGTGGGCAGGGGCATCGGTCCTGGGTGAGCACGGTCCGCTTCGACCCTTACCTTACTCCAATCTTTACAAACTCTCCGCCCGAATGTTGTCAGTCAATCAGTTCCTCACGTTCCCATACGAAATCTGCGATGAACATGAACGACAATTGTGCTATTAAGGCTGCCATTACAATGGACTCGAATGGCCACGAAAACAGTTTCATATCTCGAACCTATCGGTAGGTATTTGATACGTCCATACGTTGATCACTATACTTGGCTCTTGTTTCATGCCACGTTCCACCACGTTTTGTTGTTTCGATACTACTACTCCTACTGCTACTATTAACAATAGTAATAAAATAATAGTAATTATTATTATAGTAATAATAATACGTGTATTCTCAACGAGGGGAGACATGGCTCAGTGAAACTGGTCCGATCACTTGATCCAAAGGAAATTCAATTGCCTATTACCTTGTTTTACGAAAGCAATCATAGTTCATTTTCCATTGTTGCTTTCACTCATAATTTCCTTCCGACTGGATTTCAGATCAGACGACAGCCTAGAAGAGTCCTGGTGGGATCTTTATTAGGAGAAAAACGCTGATGATTATGGAAGTGAAAGACAACCTGCGCGTAGGAGCACGAATAAAAACAATGTTGCGTGGTTTGTTATGATAATTTGATATGATCATAATTTTAGCACCTAAGAGATAGGGAGCACAAACCAGAGAGCAGCTACGTGTTGAACAACTAACCTAAAAACTGTCCCTCCGTTGTGAACAATTCAAGTCATTAGCGACGAGCGACTTGCTTTGCACACAGTTTTCGAAATATAACAAAGGATGGGAAATGAAATGAGGTACACAAGTTAAGATTTATTAGCAAGGCTTTATTAACTGTTCACTCTTTCGGTATGTCCGCGTCTCCTAAACGCATGCACGTCTTTCATCTAACTGAATACAACAGATGAGGCGATAGAGGTAAATGGGGAAAAAATTTCATCTGTCCAGTCCGCTGATGTGCTGATCTTTTTCATGGGCGGTCGACGAGTCTCCACTCTGAGTAAGATGGGAAATGTTATATTACAATTAAAGGAGTTGAATGATTGAGCCAAAAGTAAAAATAAGAAAAAAAATTCTTTTACTCAAAGACCATAGAGGATATTCGTGGTCCTGGGCACCCCACTAACATTTTGCACATGCTGTATTAACAAACGTTTTCTCCTCCTCTTTAACCGTCCCTTTTCTGTTGCGGCTGGCCCGTGACCGGAAGGACGAGGCGTCTGCCTTGCAACTCGGACTTCACTGGTCCGGGCTTGCGTAGGGACCGGGTGTCCTTATCCCACGCGTGACTCATGGGTACGTGGCAGCGAAGCGTGGGTACGGTGTACTGCTTATGCCTTTTTTCTGTTATGAATGCCAAGTTAGTGTCGGCTCCGTTTTCATGCACCCATTCATCTGTGTAACTAACATAAAGCAATGTTTTTGCTACTTTTCCTAATTAAGTATTCTTAGTTGTCTGAATTATCTGAGATAAACTTCTGACGACTTGATGCAATCAGTTTCTTAGCATATAATATTTAGGCTTAACGAACTTGCGTCTGATATCTATGTGCTGTCACTTCCACATTGACTTGCGAGTAAGGATCGTGGAGCACATACCGGCGTGGCTTAGTAAACACGTTTCCCAGATGCCTGCGTTCACCACCGTTAATGCGCAAACGAAAAGACGGAATGAAGTTTCGTGCAAACAAACTCGTCTATCGCCCCTCATCTGTTGACCGACAACCATTTTGTAGATCCTGCGCGTGCGTTCTGTGTTATCTACACCTCAATAAAGCCCCATACCTTAGAGTACGCTAAAATCGTGGCCGTCAAGCAACTTGGCCCAACCTTATGTGCAGAAGGACGCATTTTTGAACCTGGCTCTGCCGCGGAAGTGGGCCAGTAAAAAGTTACATGTATGTATGTACGCACAGTTTGGTCAATTTTCATTTTCAACTGCACTACCTTCATAATGTTTCATACATAAAAGCGGTTGTAGTGTCCACTTGCAAACATGCAGAAAGCTTTCTCTTTACGATCAAATCGTGCAGCTCTCTAGAAATGACGGCACAATATTCTAATTATGGCCACTGATATAGTTTGAGAGACGGGAGTTGAACTTTACTTGTTACAAACAGGCGGCCGATCATTCCAATAGTTTGTCATGTCTTATCTACGGTATACTCAACTTGCCATTCAAAGACTTCGAATTACTTGGGCCTTAGCCACTGAGTCACCTAAAGTGAGCGAAATATCATGCAGACCAACGTTCCCGGTAGGTCTCTGTATCCGTAACACATGATGTTGTGCTTAAATGTTGAAAACTTCACGGAAGATCCGATATGCCACCCTTAGGAGAGATCAGATGACTCCGACTTTTAGAGATAAGAGACAAACGTTGGGATTCAGTGGCAGACCGACATTCTATGTCTTTGACAAACTGGTAAGATGTTCCGTTTCTCATTACTATTAAAATTTATTTACTTATATCAGAAAAAGAGGAGTGCGGAGCACACTATTCTGTAGTGCACCACCAATGATATCTCTTCTGTCTGATGGGTACTCGCCGACCTAGACTAACTGCTTTCGTCCAAGGAAGGACGCTTTTAGGATAGTAGTGCGCCTGCGACACAATTGTTACGAAGTTCGTATGTTGTAGGCTTTTTATGTATCGAAAATTCCTTGAGGATCCAAGCGAATAACAGCACGCTTTGCCGGAGTCTATTGATTTCGTTGAATGATCAGGGAAATCTAATTGGCAGGAAGTACACGGGCGCTTCTGAGGAGATTCCTACTGTGCCGGTTGTAAAGATTACCTGATATTAAGAATTTCACAGTTCCATTCCTATTGAAGTCTTCCATAATCCTAGAAATTACGAGTGATTTATCGGTCGGTAATACGTGATTTCATGTCTACGCCTCGTTTTGCCACCGTGTTGTCAGCTTCCACTGATTGGGGTAAAAACCGAGCAACGTTATCTTAAACAGGTTCAGTAGCAATAAAACCGTTTAGTAGCAAGTAGGGATGTCATCATCGCCATACTTTGGAACTCTAAGGATTCCATCCGGTCCCGGGTGAAACGCAAGTGTTAATAATAATTGTTCTTATCCTTATATTAATGACAAGATATAGATTTCCGGAAATCTCGACTGTGTCCCAATGGACACGTCAGGTTATACAAAAGTATGCAAATCGGTACTCAATAGAATGGTTTAGACTGATTAAAATAGTTTTGGAGACGGATTTAATGATGATAGTATGTTGTTGGGAGCATAGCTTTTCCCAGACATATTCGAACCTTGAAGCCAAGACATTCTCTCCCTATGGTGTTCAGATGGCACACCGTTAAAGATGTAAAGATAGGTAGCGAAAAATGAGTTAGTAGAATGTTTATAATGTAATTAAATTACACTAAAAGTTTTCGTTATCATTCAGGTTAAAATGTCAGTTAATAATTGTTAAGAGAAGCACCTTTTAAAGAATGGATTAGTAAACCCTACACAGATCAAACTTTTCTCCAGAACTCAATTAGTACAACCGCATTGGTTGGTCAAATGGATCACTTCAGACAATTCAATACCATTATTGGTAAATAACGGTAGCCTGCGCAGTGTAATTGTCATGTGCCTGGCAGCCATTAAGCTACTACCTGCAACCTTGTATTTTTGCTCGACCAATCTGAGTGGTCAGGTTTCGAACGGCCAATCAGAGCGGTGCGTCGCGACCTTGGCGACAGAGAAATTTTGATTGGTGAAGCTATAAATGCTGTTTTCAGTGAGGACCGTATCGCAGTACTTCAATATCAACAGGATCACTTCGAAGAAATCCAGTTAGTGGAGAATGTCTTCCAGCTTCTTGCGGTACAACCAGGACCAAGCACTGAAAGCAACAGTCATCTGTGGATGCAGTCGCTGACAGCATTTTCGACTTTCAGTATGACTCGGATGCCGGCCTCATTCTCAAAGCTTGGTTCAGAGGATACCATAACACTTTCCTGTCTTAATTTACCGATGCTACTGACGAATGGCTGCTTTTGCTGAAGCTGGGAACCAAAAGGCATGCAAGTTTCTCCATTCCCTTTCACCAAAACGTCTAACAGATTTCACTTTTGATCAACTTTGTTAAATGACATCTTTCGTGAACAGTCTTCCTTACTCAACATCCGATACAGCTTCATGAATCTGTGCGCATCAGACGATTTTGCAACTTACGCGGGTACTGCCAACCCTCATTGCTAGCGTTTCTAACTAAAGATAATGACATACGGTCAGTTCAAGGCTCTGGTCTCCAGACCCCTGAAGACGCCGAAATACGCATGAGGTTGCTTAGCAAAGTTGAACAGGACCCGTCTTCAACGATCTCATATCCACTGCCTCCAAATACCAGTGGTTAAACAACTTAAAGCACGACTCGAACCTGATTGCCCAAGGCCATAGTTTATGTCCCATAGATACGCTGGCGAAATCGAACCAACGCGGAAGTCCAGGGAAGTTCACAAATTCGTTGAAACCAAAAACACCGCCATCCCCCCGCTGGCAACGTAGGGAATGGTACTTCGTCAGATTCTGTCCGTCCAAGAAGCATCGCTTACAGAAGTGCAACAAAAGGGACCACAAGTGGGATCATTAGCGTGCAGCTGCTTTCAATAGTAACATCTCCAATAACCATTCCAAAAAGTTTGTACCCACATCTCTAACAAAACAGGTATCTCTACTTTTTCATATATTTGCTACCTTTGCTTCAGAGTTCGCAAAGCGCAGCACTTTCTTTGCCCTGATTGAGAACCATGTTCTCGTGCGCATAAAAGTTGACACTGCCTCAGATATCACGACCATAATCGAGAAAACTTGGAAGAAAATCGGTGAGCCACCGGTTCAAAGAACAACTCGGATTGCAACCAATGTCTCAAGGGGACCAGCGAAAACTTTTACCCCGTGATGTTCGAAGGCTGTTAGTTCCAAGGGGTTTGCTATGTAAGAAGATACGCGGACCTGTAATTACTGGGTATCGACTGGACTGACGATATGGAGCTGCTTGATTTTCCCCTGAATTCCGTGTGCAACAAATTAAGCGACGCAGCTATGAATTGGACGGAGACTATAAAACAAATACTCCTAGATGTTTCAAGACGGTCTAGAATTGTGCGCGAAAACCATGGCCAATTTAGCCCTGCAGCCGGTTCCATCTGCAGTCGTTTCAATAGTCGACCAAGAACTTGACGGGCTACAATCAGCTGGAGTTATCAAACCGACCATTTACGCTTCATGGTCAACCTCTACTGTGATTGTCAAGCAAACAAACGGAAATGTGCAGATTTTTCAACATGCCTGTATGCTGCTTGAGATGACCACAAGTAACCATTTCGCCTTCCTGATGACCCTCTTGCACGTCTGAACTGTGGCAAGTGTTTTGCCAAACTGGACTTGTCTGACACATATTTCCTGCTTGAAATGTCGGAGGATTCGTGTGCGTTGCTAACGATTAACACTCATAGTAGACTATTCCAGTATACACATCTACTATTTAGCGTTAAGTCGACTCTGGCACCAGATGATGTCATTATCATGGGATCTAACCCGGAAGAACCACGCCAACAAACAGAACATCTGCTTGACACGATGAAGAAGTGTGGATTTCGACTGAGAATGAACAAGTGTGTGTTTTTCATTGTCTACATTTATCATTAACTTAAGGGGGTGACGACTTGGGCCATCAAGGCGATCAAGAGCATGCCCACATCTAAAGACGTACCGACAATACGATCTTTCTTTTGTATGGTAAGTTACTGTAGTACTTGCCTGCTATCCATGCAGGTAGATGACGCATGTTCTGTTTGTCTGGACTACCGAATGTCAGGGAACTTTCGATAAGATGAAGTCGTCATTGGGTTGTGAACTGATGCTAACGCACTACGATCCAAAGGCGCCATTCCTCGTGGCATCGGCTACATCCAGCTACGGAGTTAATGCTATCATCTCGCACATTTTCCTAGACAGGTCCTTGAAGCTTGCTACTCGTTCACTGACCGCAGCAGAAAGAAAGTATAGCCAATTTAAGAACGCTCTCGCCATTGCGCTTACAGCATTTCCACAAAATTCTATGTGGCCGCCATGTAACTGTACCAATGGATCACAATCCGCCGCTAAATAAAGTCACTGCCTCCTGCCTTTCCGGAGGATCACCCCATTCAAGTAAGTCAGCCACTTCGAAGATATTATTTGATCCCTTCCTATGTTGGCGAATTCACCGAACACAACCACAACTTCAGCATAACAGTAACACATTCACTCAGCATGATTACTCACTCAAGCACTTACATATATACATACAACATAACTCCAGTATGTACGGTTAAATTGTAACATTCATGTTCAATTATTGATCATACGCGACTGCATTACTACGATCACATCTTTTTAGGCGTGTTTCGCAGTCATTGATAAAACACTTATTTATTTGTTTATATCCGACTCGAAGAAATGAATGTCGGTATGTACGGCCGATCGTCTGCAGAGACAGGCAGCATCGCTGCTGGGGTATGATTACAACACCAGGTGCCGATCGACAAGCGACATTTGTTAGGTGGATACGATATCAGGACTTTTGAACGAACAGCATCAGCCAGACACACTGTCGTTGCTAATATCCCCATCGAAAGAGAACTCATCCGTGTGATCTCAGATACTGTGTGGCAACCCAATTCACTTTATTACCCGACGCCACTTAACGAAACTTGTTGCTATCAAAGGTCAACACGTTTTGCCATTTACAGTGACCCCGAAAAATCTCGGACGCGCAGCTACAACAATTGTTCCGAAGAAGAAATGCATTATTTGTCGTCCAAGTCTGTAGCTTCTTTAGTAATGAACGCGTTGTCATCCCATCTTAACTCCAATCCAAAGTCCTACAATAGGTCCATGTTGGACAATTGAGCTCCAACAGGATGAAGGTTGGGAGGCGAAGCTATGTGTACTGGTCGTTTATAGTTTCTCGAATCGAGGAGGATCTTCACGTTCATGTTTAAAGTGTGCCCTAGCTGCGAAATCACCGCGGAAATGCGAACTGTTCCTCTGGCCCACGAAAGTTTGGTCAAGGGTTTACCTTGATTTTGCAGAGCTTATCAAAGGACGGAACTTCTTACATACTATCGATGCATGATGAATGATGTCACCGCTGTACTCCGTAACGGCGCATTTCTGCCGCGCGACCACCATCTGTCGCGGGTGGGCTGGGTATACTGCGAGGATGCCCGCCCCTACGCGGATTCGAACCAATGACCTTATGATTACAAGCCAAGCGTGCAGACCACTCGGCCACCGGTCGACTATCAATACATACAGCAAGTGACCCGAGATCTTCCAAATTACGAACACTTCAAGATCGGCCACGATCACAGGCCTCAGGTGAGTATACACTCGTTTCGGTTTTTCAGGAAACACTAATATCCCACAATGGACCTCTCAGAATCGAGAGGTGAATTCCACAAGCAAACGGTTCTCGAGATGGGACATGTTTTACGATGTCCACGGGTGGTACAATTTTCCTGATGTCTACCACCCTGAGCTGGGAGATGGTTAATGGTTCGTAGTAATCGACAGGTAATCGTTGGATCAGAACCTGGATTTAATATGTAATTTGGCCGTCCACCTATGGTGGGCATAATACCTGTGGTGGTTTGCCAAGCGAAACATTGTTGATGTAATTATCTGAGGAGGACACTCCTGTTCTGGACTGCGTAGCAGTCAGCAGAGAGGATGTATTCCTTTTTACTGTATCCGTGGGAATCACAACAGTAGGCGGTGGATTGACGAGCTGCTTGAAACGGTATACGCTAACACTTGTCCGGTTATAACTAAAGATCTGCTTCAAACCTGTGAGAAAGGAGTATAAGCTGCAATGGTAACTTGAGCTCTATATCTGGTGTCAAAATTTGACTCGCCGTAATTATGCCCAGTAGATCGAGAACTCCTCGTGTGTCAGTTCGGTTACACAGTTGCTTTTCAGTTGCGTGATGGGTCTGCAGGCGGTTGGTTGCGCTGTCGTACAGTGACTCTTTAGCTTTAAATTGCTTGTGTCTTAAACTCAGTTACTTGAACGTGTTTTCTCGGTTGAGAATCTTGATTTCTCGTAATTATCAAAAGTCATTTCTTTTGCCGTTTGCATACTGGAAAGCGTTTCATTGCTTCCTTCTGCCACTGGGGCATAGCAGCTAACTAAGTGGATAGCGCCATCCACTTTAACATATGATTTTTTACTTGTTACAGTATAACTTTGGTCACTAATGTTGCAGGATTTCTCTATGGCAAAATTCAGATTTGAAACCTAGGGTAATCAAACCAGAAGGTTTGAGACCATCCACGCTCTAAGAGGGATCTAAAATAACAACGAAATAATTTGTCAGCTGTACGCCATAACGGCGCTTCGATTCAGCGCGACCATCACCAGTCGCGCGTAGGTTGAGTATACCGTAAGCACGCCCGCTCCAACGCGGATTCGAACCGGTGACCTTATGATTGCAAGTCGGATGTGCGGATCACTCGGCCACCGGCCGACCTAGAAGGGATCTAAATCAAAAACAGACTTCCGTCGGATTCCACTTCTGTTTGGCAGCTAATATATATTACATATAACACCTGTCCAATAAAAATTTGGCGGAGTGCCACAACACATGAGTAACCATAACAAAAAGGAGTGAGTCAGAGGAATGGAAGCAACGTTCCATGTGTTTTGTGAGCATTGAGCTTCCCGGTTGCCCAGACCGATGAAGAGGGTTGACTTCAGGGACCGCACCCCGAGCCTTTGGTCTAAAGACCTGACCCGCAAGGCAGCGGGGTGATTCACGAAGACCATTAACAGACAAATGGCTCATTCGCCTTCTTTGTGTTCGGAAGCAGTCCACAGAGAAGCCGGTAGCCAGCGAGGTTGTTCATCCGCCCTCCGTTAGATACCCCCAGTTACAGGAGTGAGTGGTCAGTGACCCTATAGCCGGCCACCTTGGCTTTGACACAGCGCCGTACGAACACTTACGGTATTTTAGGGGGGACCAGGTGACCAGCCCAGAACTCCCCACGCTCTAAGACGCTGCCGCTGATTGTCCGCTACTCCTTATTCATCTCGCCTGCAAAGCAAATGAGACTTATTCGCAGTTACCTCCACAAGGAATGCCTTCCTCGATCCACAACCTGTGGACTCGCCCGATAGCGTGCAGCTTCGCCACCGGTTTGGCGGCTAATAAAAGTACAGGAAGTGAATTTGTCATCGAATCCGGCTTGCTTTACCTTTATTTCTTTCTGAAGGGCATTCGATCAAGTTTGTTCATAGTACGCTTACATTTTGTTGTTAGCAATTAAACTGAAATTTGTAAGCGTGATATTTCCGCGCAAATTTCTCGAATTTCCAAGACGGCACACTGTTCCACTCATGCCACATAAGCTGTTCATGATACTCTCCACAGTTTCCATATGTAGATTCTCCGGTACACTTGAAATAATAACATTTCGAGTTCGGTTACTTCTTTCTCACATTTCTGTAGTAAGCTACAAAAAGATCGACGCGACTCCTTGCGAATTAGTTGCATTTGTTTTTTCTGGCACATGGATTAACTGTTTAATAGATGTTAGTTTCTCAAGTGCCTTACTGAGTTGTGCTTGGGCTTTTCGTGCACTGCAATTATCTTCCTTCCACTTCCTTGCGTTTTGATGGTAATCTCAGGTGTCACATAAAACAACATGGTTCTTTTTAACCGACTGTTGCTTTTTTGCTTATCGTCACTGGCCACCAGCTTTGCATTCTGGTCAGGTGAATCTTATTCTTTCTAAATACCCATCGTAGCGGTATTCAGCTTACGGTTGCCCGCTTGACGTTTGTTGGGAGTTGTTCTTTTGGGTTAGGAGGACTTATGGTTTTCTCTACATTTTAACATATTAAAACCTACTAAATTAAATCTCCCTACTCTGTTACCATATCCCGACAATGCGAGCAAATATTCTTTGCATTGCGGAGTAGAATTGGAAGTGTCAAACGTTAAACACTTATTCGGACGATGGATAAAAACAGGCGGCACAATTCCAGCTGATTGAATTATGTTGAAAATCATATAGTGTCAGCTAAACGTACCGTTTCCATTACCTGGTTATTCTAAGCCGTTTGTGTAAGTCGCGAAAGGGAGTGTTGAGAGGTTTCGATTTATTGCAGTTGCCCACTGTAGTAGCCAACGTATTCGAACTTGGCGCTTTTGGTTCGAAACCTACTAGCCGTGACATCTACAGTCGTCCTTCGGAACACTTACGAACCATTACCATAAGGAATCCATATCCGTCTCAGTTATCTTTCGTATTCAAGAATTCTCAACCTTTTGTATTTACTGGCTGCCGTTGGTTATTTTTTCTTCGAATTTTATCGCTGCCTATACAGGCTGATGGTGTCGTAGCGTGCTTCTGGCTACGTTGTTTATACTCTACTAACGAATGTGACTTTCATTTATATGGCTGAGTTATCTTCATAGCTTAAAGCATCAACAGTGCCGAAGTTTTCCTAGTCGCAAATATTGAACGCAATTTAGTTGGTTGAATCCTAGCTGTTAGCCGCATGCATTTGGTTAAACTTTGTGCTTCTCAAAGTTATTAAATGTTGTCTACATGTAAGGTGTCTTTTGTTGTTACCATGAGTGCGTTCCCATAGCCTGCAACTTGGAAACTCTGAAGATCGTGTGACTTCCCAGCTGGACTGGCTTATCGGAGAGCAGCTAATGTCTTGGTCACCGTTTCGGAACTATTGCTATCAGTTATGTACCGGCCACAACCATTGTGTCAGCGGCACTGTCTTCCGATACATCCACATCGTGTCACCCGATGCCCGCCTAATGATACCAAGATAAGATAAGATTGTGACCACATTGCCATTAGCTATCATGTGTGCACTTCATTGCAAGCTCATTGCACTGTTTGATTCATCTGTGTAGATCTCGCTCACGCGTCTGTAGGCACCCACATGGCACTCCTGTACTCATAGAAGCGCCAATATTCAAGACGTCCACTAATCGAAGTAACGTCACCTAATTGAAACATTACTTGTCACTGAATATGGGGATTCACTATCTGTATATCGATTCAAATCGCCTCCAGTATCGATTAATGGGTCATATAGAGCCACTCACCTGCTCAGCTTGATTATTCCGAATTGTGAGGTTACCTATAAACCGTTCAAAGCACTCCGTAATGGTGTTCGACTGGGAATCTCAGAATCTAGCAGGTTCTTTGGTGAACGGTAGAACCTAAAGGTCTGGTGATATCCAACGTGATTACAAGTCGAGCACTGTTTTGACATGTGCCGTGATCTGGAAAGGTGAATGACCAGTCTGCTCTTATGCTCACCGAATTTGACATTGATTGGGGTACTTTTGGAGCAATTTCCGTCGATTAACCATATCGCCAATGTTATTTCTTCACTTGGCCCAACCTGGGGCGTTGATATCATGAATCTCTGGAAGCTGTGCAAGTGCGTTTGCATTGTTATGACTCAACATGACACTTGGGCTAGATGAACCCCGGTCATGTCTTTGGTTTTTCTGACCATTATTTTGAGGTGTATATAAAGCACGGACGCGATGCCTTCGCATTGGTAATTATCAACCGTTATCCTCATCCTTAGTAAGGCTACCGTGTTTTTGCGCAACTCAGCTCAGTGCAAGTTAGTTTAAGTGGCCAGCTATGATATGACCGCTGAAGTGTGGTGGCATCATTTGCCATGACTCACCATAACATGATATTGGGGGAATAAGACGATATAGGAAGTAAAGTAGAAAGAGAAGGGATTCAGAGTAAAGGTTTGTAAAATCACACGGGTTAAAGCGTTACCCGCTGGGTGCTGTAGGTCGGATGCAGCAACCCAGTGTTCTCAGGGACCTCACCGTACAAGCATATTCATACTTTTTGCCGCGTCATCAACAAGACCATGTCAGTTTTACGCAACTACTTGCTTCGAGAAAAATCACTGCGCGCGCACACACGTATGTCACAGTACCCTACAATTGAATGATCGTAAAAGCAAGAGACGAAAACAAACAAATAATTTTATGCATCACTTATGAGTGTGGTCTGCAGCGAGGAACAAAGACACTCGCAACATAAACTCCTTTGACATCGGCTCTTCATCATATCATTTAGCGTTTCAAACTAAGCGTGTTCCTCATCTTTCGGACTCCAATCAAGAAGTTGCGAGACTCCAACCGAGGTCAACTTCGAAGTGAGGGCCTTCATTCCTTTTGATCAAGTCATCGGTTGGCCTCTCATCCTCTTCATCCATCCACCCCAGTCTCGTCGCATTGTAGACTCTATTCTTCAAGGTAAGAGTGATGTCGCGCTGACGCCATAAGTAGCGAAACTGCAATTTGACACGGCCTCGGACGATTATTTCCAGGATCACATGGAATCACATAAAGAGGCCGAAGATAGTCGAGCCTAAGAAAGTTGCACATAATGCATCCGGCGGTGTGTTAGACTTAGTGATCGAACTCAATTGCAAGATTGCTTTCCAAGATGTGGAAAAGTCGGGAACATGCTACATTTCAGACCGGCCGAATTCGAATACTCTTGGCCTCGACTGGATTGAAAAGTTGAAACTCCTCGATGTTCCCTTGAATCAGATCTGCAACCGAGTTCGAGCAAGTCCAGACCCATCATCAAATTCCGTCGAAGACATGATTTGTACCTTGAAACGAAAATTTGCTTCTGTCTTTCAGGATAGCTTGGGCCATTGTACGAAATTCAAGGCAGCACTGAACTTGCGACTAGGTGCTAAACCAGTGTTCAAGGTTAAAAGACCGGTACCATACGCAGCCATGTCAACAATTGATCAAGAAATCGATCGTCTGGAACGTGCCGAAGTCATCACAGCTGTCAACTACTCATCATGGGCCGCACCTATTATCGCAGTGAAGAAATCAGATGGCAAGGTACGCGTCTGCACTGACTTCTCAACTGGCCTCAACGCTGCGTTGGACGATCACCAGTACCCATTACCTGTACCGGAAGATATCTTTGCAAAGCTGAATGGTGGTAAGTACTTTGCTAAGCTTGATCTATCCGATGTTTATCTTCAAGTGGATGTTAACGAAGTCTCGAGGGAGTTGTTGACGATCAACACTCATCGTGGGCTATTCCAATACAACCGCTTTCCATTTGGTGTGAAAACGGCGCCAGCCATCTTCCAACAGTTGATGGATACCATGCTAGCGGGCGTTTCTGTAACCGCTGCATTTCTGGATGTGATTATAGTGATGGGTCGAACACCAGAAGAACTGTTTAACCGCTTGGATGAAGTGCATGGTTGTATACAGTCGTACAGTTCCCTGATCTGTGAAGATAAATGCACATTTTCCACGCCGATCATCAAATATCTCTGTTTTATCCTCGGAAAGGATGGAGATCGACCAGATCCGGAAAACATAGAAGCTATTAGAAAAATGCCACCAACAGATCTACAGTCCTTGCGTTCCTTTTGATCCCTCCAAAGAGATTTTCTTGGCCACAGATGCATCAAGCCATGGGATTAGTGCAGTATTATCACACACGTACACCGATGGATCTCAGAAGGCCATCGCCCATGCCGCCAAAACACTTACGAAGGCCGAGACGAATTACAGCCAGATTGAGAAAGAAGCACTGGCCATAGTGTACGCGGTCAAGAAATTCCACAAAATGCTATACGGCCGCCGCATCAAGCTTCTGACAGATCACAAGCCTTTGCTGGCTCTTTGATTCGAAAAATGGCATCCCGGCCTACACAGCCAACCGGCCACAACGTTGGGCTCTTACCTTAATGGGGTATGATTTCGAGATCCAATACCAGTCGACAGTTTCCATTGGCCAAGCGGATGCACTGTCGCATCTAATTGATGCCCGCTAGCAAGAACATGAGGACACAATCATTGCCTCTGTCGAGATTGAATCTGACGTCAAGTTTCTGATAACTGACGCATTGCACGGTCTACCAGTTACCGCAGAAGCTGTACGAACTGAAACACTTCGGGACCCAATACTCAAGAAGGTTACACTGTTCCACAAAACAAGTTGGCCACGTTCATGTTCATCTGCCGAGTTGCGACAGTACTTTCAGAGGATACACTCGCCCTCTATTGTAAACGATTGCACACTATTTTCGGAAAGGGTGGTCATCCCCATGGCACTTCAGGAGCGCCTTATTCGGCAATTTCACGCCGGGCATCCTGAAATCAACTGGATGAAAGCGCTTGCCCGCAGTTATGTATACTGGCCCTTCTTGGACAAACAGCTAGAAGAAATAGCTAAATGCTGCCAAAAGTGCGCCAATGCCTTGAAAGCGCCACAAAAATCAGTACTCTATTCATGGCCAAGAGTTACTAAACCATGGTGCCTCATCCATGTCGACTTTGCGGAACCGATCAACGGGCGAAATTTCCTCATTATAGTCGATTCATACAGCAAGTGGCCTGAGGTATTTCTTATGGATAACACAACCACCAATGCCACCATATCGAAACTGCACGAAACCTTTAGCAGATTCGGCTTTCCTGAGACAATTCTCACTGACAATGACTCACAGTTTACTTCAACCACGTTTATGGAGTTTTGCAAGCAATGCGCCGTACAGCACGTTCGCTCGCCGCCGTTTCACCCACAGTCTAATGGCCAGGCAGAAAGGTTTGTCGATACATTCAAACGAGCTCTCCACAAATCAAAAGGGGAGAGACGTACAGAGGAGGTGGTTGACCGGTTCATTTTCCTCTACTGATCAACACCGAATCCGCAAGCGCCAGGCAGAGTCTCTCCAGCACAGGCCATGATGAACCGGAAGCTCCGCATGCCTTTCGGCGCCATCCGACCGCGCTCGGAGTCCTCTGTTAGTGAAAGAAACCACAGAATGGAACAGGATTTTAATCGGCGGCATGGAGCAAAGAAGCGATCTTTTATGCTTGGACAGAAGATGCTAGTACGTGATTACCAGGAAGGCCATGCGAGGTGGACACCTGGGACGGTCAAACGCAAGCTCGGAAACGTCATGTATGACGTCATGGTGGGCGCACAGATCTGGCCACGGCATGCAAACCAGTTACGGCCCACATCGTGCCAACCAGAACAACAAAGCCCTACTGACCTCCCGTTCGATTTACTAGTGGAAAGCTTCAACCTACCGAAGGTAGCAGTGGACGACTGCACACAGTCGAGCAAAGAATCCAGAACAAGAACATCGGAACAAAGTTCATGGGCGCTTCTGCAAAGGAGGTGGACCGACAGACAGAGAACACCGTCCCGAAGACTGCAAGTCAATCTTAGGCTTTCGTCTTATACCTCGGACGATATCTCAGGAAGGGAGGTGTCCGGGAGAAAGTACGAATTGCCTTGGAAATCCACTATTTTAGCGATTAATCGATTATTAACGATTATCGCATCGATTTCGAACGTTCCGGAATGTTCTAGTTCTGCACGGGATTAAAAACCACCTGACACCTCGGCAAAAGATATGGGGAACCACTAACCTTGGTAGCTGACCTTCAATTCTAGAAGTCGAAGGTCAGTAAGAGACCTATGAATACAGCCAAGGTCCACAGTAGTTGTACAGTGTTCGTTGGCGACGATTAATACGTTATTTTATCAAGGTCATTGGCGTTTTTCTTTTTCCTTCTGTTGGGCTAGAAGTTTTGTGGAGCAGTAAATTGTTTTTTTGGGTTTGCGTCTAGTGCGAAGCTTATACCACACGTTTGTGAGCTATCGCAGATGGGGCGACCTAGTCCGCGTATTCTAACTCAATCAGTCGATTGCCTAAAAGCAGCTCCACACGTTCCAGGTCGTTCCCAGTGAACGCAGCTTCTATGACTTAGTCGATGGCGAGGTTAACAAAGAGGGATAACAATGGACATCTGTCTCACATCATCAATGACCGCTTGCTGTCAGCCCTCACTGTATTGAGTCACGGAGAATTCTAATCTCAAGCAATCCGAAAATTCCCCTTTGATATAATGCACCAAAAGAAAGCAGGTTCTGAGTGGAGAATTCTTTACGGTAAATCTCGTCAGACTCAATCAATACATAGCCCTATCCGACACATTTAGTATGCAATCGTCATGTAAAGTTTGAGTCTGACGAGACTTACCGAAAAGAATTCTTCACTCATAATCTGTTTTCCTTAGCTCTCACTTTGCCATCGCAATGAGGCCGGACCTTACCGTGGTGCGATGGTTTGTGTACCTCAGCGATCCATTGAGCTATGCTGGGTGGTACTTTTGCACCTTCAGAGTCACTCATACCAGATTGGTCAATGGTTAGAGGCCAGACAAACTCAGCTTCCTGGTCCTCCAGGTTGGGGGTTGGAATGAGGGTGGCACCTTATTCCTTAAAACGGACTCCTTTTAGCCCAACGTCAAACCCGCTGCCTTGCGGTAAGGTCTTTGAATCAAAGGCTTTGGTAGAGAACCCCAATCGTTCTCCTGTCTAGGCCTGGGCAACCTGCCAGTATCCTGCCCACGCAATACAATGAATATTACCTCAAACAAATTGCTGATGCTCTGGCCACCGCAGAGGATAATCAACGGTGCCCTATCTGCTGCATCGAGCAGGGTGGATAGGGGTTTGAATGCTACTGCTCAAGCTTTCCCGTCTTCTTATTCCCCCCTCTTACGCTTTTTCATTCTTACCGTCCCGTTCCAACTTCACTTATATCCCCCCAGTTTTTAGCCTCCCGATTCTTGGCCCTCCCCCAACATGCTTTGCTAGGCATTTGTCTTCTAATTTCAACTCACAGGTTAACGCTGAGCGTCACTCCTCTCCTGTCGACAAGCCCATGTCCAACCAAACGGTCCATTCCAGTTCATCGGCTCCCATTTGGAGCCCTCGATCCTCCTTCAGATTGTACGCACATTACTACAGATCGGTCAACAGATAGCACTTGCCCGAACATTGGAGACCCTCTCGATCGATATCTGCTGCTTATCAGTGACCCGCCTACAAAACTCGAGCTCTGTGCTCACTCTGCGATCTCCTTCAAGTGACGCAAACAGTATTTTCTCATTGCGCCTATCCGGTGACGATGCAAGTTCGAGCACCCGTCAAGCTGGTGTTGGCATTGCCCTGAGTCCCCGGGCTGAAGCTGCTCTGGTTGATTGGATTCAAATGAGTAGCCGGATGTGTGCGGTCCGATTGGCTGGCTCGTTTAAAGCTTCGAAGTCGCGCGGGACTAATCGGTGTCTATTCATCATCGCTGCCTACGCGCCCACAAACTGTAGTGATGATTCGGTAAAGAACGACTTCTATCGCCAACTGACCGAGCTCCTTCGCCACATAAGAAGCACGGACACTGTTGTGCTGGCGGGCGATCTGAACGCATGAGTTGGAAAGTTGTCCACTGATGAAATGCATCTGGGCGGTCAGCACGGTGTAGGCTCCCGCAATGATAACAGTGAGCAGTTACTTCATTTTTGTGAAGATGCCCGCTTATTTCTTGCGAGCACTAACTTCCGACACAGCACCCGCCGGAGGGTGACTTATCGCCCACCAGCGTTGGACGCAGATCGATCACATTGCTATCAGTTACCGCTGGAGAGGTTGCATCCAGAACTGTTGCTCGATTTGGAACACATGTGTGGACACCGACCATGCACTTGTATGTGCTGACATACGGATGCGTTTTGGCGGACGCCCACGACGACGCTGTGAGCGCATTGACATCAGCTAACTGACAACGCCAGCTGTTCTGAATGCGTATCGAGGTACGCTGAAATGCGAGTTAAGTAAACGGTCACTAGATGCAACTGAAGCTCACTGGTGTCATATTCACCAGACCTTACTAGCAGCAGGCAAATCCTCATGTGGTATGTCTAATAGCCAACATGGATATTGGGTTTCTTCGCGGTCTCTGGAACTTATCGACGCTCGCCGGCATATCTCGGCTGGAAGCGAACACAATGAAACTCGCAAAGAGCTCCGGGCAAAACTCTGCGCTAGCCTGAAGAGAGACCGTGAACCTTGGTGGTCTCATCATGCGTCAGAGATGGAAGTGGCCGCTGCCGTTGGCAATCATCGTAAGTTATTTCGTCTGATACGGGAAACGGGCAGCAGGAGGCCTGGTGTTAGTGAAACTATACTTGACGAGAGTGGACAGCCTATCCACAATTTGTCCAAACGTTTGGAGCGTTGAGCTGAGCATTTTGAAAAGCAATTTAATCGGCTAGAATTGTTCGATTCTTCGCCGGCCAGTGATCGCCCTGCTCCGTGGGCTGTGCCTTTGGATCCACCCTCTCGCTCAGAGGTCGAACGTGAGATCGGACTGTTGAAGTTGAACAAAGCCGCGGGACCAGATGATCTTCCTCCAGCCCTCTTCAAATTCGGAGGCTCTGCTCTTATTGATGCTTTACATGAATTACTAGTGAAATTGTGGGAGCAGCAGACTGTCCCAACCGACTGGAGCCGCTCCGTTATTGTTCCCATCTTCAAAGGCGCCTCGCGTTCGGAATGCGGTAACCATAGACGAATCCGTCTGACCTCCATCACCTCGAAATTACTAGTCTCCATAATTCTTCACAGACTGAGTGGCGCTCGTGGAAGCCAGATTCGTGAAGAGCAAGCCAGGTTTCGTCGGGGTCGTGGGTGCATCGACCACATCTTCACCTTGCGTCAGTTGTTGAATCACCGTCACACATATTGGCGGTCCACCGTAGTCGTGTTCCTCGATATCAATAGTGCCTTCGATTCGGTTGATCGATGTGCCTTTTGAAATTGTCTACTCAGGAAAGGTGTGCCCGAGAAATATGTAAATATTATCCGAGCATGGTACGCGCGTAGGACGGGCAGAGTGAGGGCTTACGGCAAGCTGTCGCCGCCCTTCAATATCTCCAGCGGTGTGAGACAAAGATGCCCGTTGTCACCTTTCCTCTTCAACTTCGCTATTGACGAAATCATGGAGATTGCATTTACAGGACATGACTTGGAAAGTGTGGAGCTACTCCCAGGAGAACGACTTCTTGACTTGGAGTATGCACAGGACATTGCCGTCATCTGTGACGGCTCCCAGACGTGCCAAGCCGCGCTGGACAGATTAGCACAGGCTGTCAGCCGCTTTGAGCTTTGCTTTGCACCATCGAAATGCAAAGCCTTCCTTCAAGATTGGCAGGGATCGCCTCCTGCGCTGACCTTTGGTGGGGATCAGCTAGAAGTCGTTCGGAAATCCAACTACCTGGGAAGTTGTATCAGCGCCCTTGGGATCGAAGACGAGATCACGAACCGTATAAGCAAAATCTCGAAGTGCTTTTGGTAACCTTCGCCACCTATGGCGGCTGCGCGAGGTTACTCTCGCCCTGAAGAGTAGAGTGTACAATGCAGCGGTACATTCGATCTTACTGTACGGCTGCGAAACGTGGCCCCTAAGATCGGCGGACATGAAGAGGCTAGTTACGTTCGACCATCGGTGCCTTCGCAGTTTGGCTCACATCTGGTGGGAACACCGCGTGAGTAACGAGCATGTTCGACGCCTTGTTTACGGCACATGCAATGCAAATGAAGCGCTCAGCAACGTCACTTCACGTACCAGGCTCCGATGGCTTTTCCACGTGTTGCACATGCCAGCCCACCGAGTTCCACGACGTTCGTTGTTTGCTCTCCGGGGATGTGAATGGATGAAGAGGGGGGGACAAGCGATGACTTGGTCCAGAGGAATGAAGTCCCTCACTTCGGAGCTGACCTCGGTTGGAGCGTCACGTCTCCGTGGTTGGGGTCCAAAAGACGGTGAACACGTTTGGCTGGACACAGTTGCTGACATGTCAATGAGGCGACCTCAGTGGCGTTTCTGCTGTGAGTTTCTTTGTCCCTCCCCATCCTTTTTAGCTTCCCCCTCCACCTGCAACCTCATTTCGTAGCGTAAAAAATAATTTTTCGTTTTGCCTAGTATCTGGCTGGTAGCTTAACAGAACGACGCCTTTCCGTTGATGGTATCTCAGCTGCCATGCAACTGTTGTATTTATTTTCGTTTTTCTTCATGTATTGCGGCACATTAGCTGAGGTGTTTCCCACCTCTAGCTGACGTGTATAATGATATGATGATGAGCTCTCACTTTGTCCAAACTGTGCGCGTGAAGCACTTTGGTGGTTTTGACTATTTCTTGGACCCTCCTTTCCTAAATAAACAGTTTCCAAAGGCACATCAATCCACCGAATGGTACGCACTTTTGATATTGGGAAACATGGCCGCGTTAAGCCAACAATATGGGTGGTGGTGAAATATTATGATATGATCAACACAGTCTCGTTTTCAACGATGCCCCTGGCCTTCTCTTCATGAATATACTTTTCATTAGCGCTGGTCAGTCTGTGAAGAAGAACAACAGAGATAAGTAACTTAAAGGCGGAGATCAGGCTATTATCTCTTTGACTACCGCATTCTGATTGCAAACCTCCCAAAAAGTCGGGAACAACTTCCTGTTCCCGGAGTTTTACTAGTAGTTAGTGCATCTCGTCCACAGGAGGGATTCCTTCGAATTTAAAGTAGGCTAGAGGAAGCCTGACTATTGCTGCGGCCTTACACAATTTCAACAGTTTGAACTCACTTTCGACTTCTGTGCGAGTGGGTGAATCCATAGGAACGGCTCTGAGATTAGAGCGATCATTGGTCGGCGGCGAATCTGTTAGCTCCGGTCAATTGGATTGCTTTTCAAAGTGCTCAGCCTAGTTGTGGAGTTGTTCACCGAGCTGGGCACTCCGATTGCATACGTTCCGTCAACCGTATAGGTGATGGCATCAGTGTAGGAGGGACAGCGGTTTGGTAACATACTGTCAGAAGGCAAGTCCGGGGATGGATGTTGGGTGTTCAGCCCAACTTTTCAAGCGTGTTGGAAACTTGTGGTTCATGTACTTTCTCTAGTACGATGTCTCCTGCTGCCCTATTCGCACATGAGATGAAATACTATTCGATGGCTGTTAAGGACAGGGGTCATTTCCATGTCACACGCACCATGAGACCACAAGGTTTCGCGATCTCTCTTCAGGTTGGCACGCAGAATTTCTCTGAGGCTCGTTGTATTTACTCTAAATTGAAGAATGGTTGGGAGCATCGACAAGTTTCAGGTAGTGCATAAAGACCCATTGTCGATGCTGGTAATGTAACTTACCACGTGAAGACATACTGGCTACTATTGACGCCTGGCAATTCTGCTACCAGTGACTTTGAACTGTGTTCACTGGGTATATGCTCAGCTCGTATTCTAGCGTACTTTGGTACGCATTCAGGACATCCGGCTTCACTACTTGTCAAACATTCATGCGCTCTCACCATCGTCTCGAACGTCTGTTGAAGAGCATGCGTGGACCAGCACACACGCTCCGAGGTGGGGAGTCAGCGATTAGGCGAAGATTCCTACCCAGCCAATGTAGGTAGTTCATTTTTGATAGGCATTCCCTTGATGTATCATGGGGCATTTGCGAACACCAGCTGCTGGGCGCTAGCCCCACTCATTCGGTACCCCGCTAGATATGAACAACATCCAACAAGCATCTGCGATAACCAGTTTCTTTACTCCTTTGGCGCAAATTGATCATGTCTCTAATCCGTACACTGAGGTCAGCCCTACTGCATCGTTGTACAGCCTGGGTCTAGCCGATTGGCTTACATCGTGTTTTCACATGCTTTCCGAATTTCGAACAACCATACAGGCCTTGGTGATACGTGATTTAGTTTCCCCCGTCACTTGGCCACTTCCTGGCTACGGAAACTGATCGCACACTTGGAGGGACTGTTCAGTGGCCGATGGTGCTGTTGGTATATCAGTCCAGCCATTCATCACTGCCTTGCACTTCTGTGATGCGAAACATGCCGAAACCCACGACACCATCCCTTCAGTATGTCCAAAAGCACAAGTACATATGCAGAGTCTAATTCAATGGAATAATGCTTTCCGGCTGCTCTAAAATTGATGGATACTCTTTTCCTGATGTGATTTATATAACCGGATTGTGTGATCAGTTCGATTGTGAAGTTGAAGAGAAAAGGGGATGTAGATAGCGATCCTGTCCCACCCCACTTGCTTTGGGGATATTTGAAAAGAACCATCCTCTAAATTATAACTAGGCCTCAGAAGCTTCTATGAAGCTAACTAAAAACACAGGAGTTTTCTTAGCACGCCATTGAAAGTTAATCAGTACCACAACATGACTCGGTCAGTTGAATCAAAAGTGACTTCTTACCAAGGGAAATCTTTCTGGTTTGCGGGATCCGGTTCCGGATTTGTCTGTCACTGCGGCCTCCGTAGGGGCAGCAACAGGACGCCTGTACCTACAGAGCGACCATGGATGACTTGCGCTGCACCACCCACAACTCCGTCCAGACACCCCATTTCCAGTGTAAGCCCGAGGAAATTAAACCGGGAGGCATGCGGATGGGAGCACGTTTCATCAACGGAGTCGGCTCATTCTCCTTCAACAAGTAGAGTAGAAGCATTTCTGCCTACTTAAGAAACCATGCTTACTTATTCAACTGACTCGTCGCCCCTTCGATGTTTACCCGCGTGGCGACGCCGGTGGCTTACTAAGCCTGCTTGGCTCAGGCACTCTTGATCGCATGTGCTACAACACCATCCGCTCGACGTCGATGAGCTATCCCCCATCAGCTTCGGTACACGGTGTTTCTTTTTCGCATGTATCAGGGATTTTTTATGCACGTGGGCAACCGTCCTGCTCTCGTCATCTACGCCGATCCACTGCTATCGTTTCCCAACACTTGAACTTGTGATATTCTCACCCTGAGCATGTCCTAGTCACGTAATTTCGGTTTTCCCACGTGTCGCTTCTCTGCACGCAGTTGGCCATAAAGCAGCTGTTTGGGTATCCAGGTCGAATCCATGCGCTGGGCATGCCCTAGCCGCCTCGGGTGCGTCAGCAGAATTCTGCAGTCCAGTGCATATTTGCCACTGCGACGGAACACCTCGGTGTCAGCAACTCGGTCACCTTAGCCGGTGCGCATAATACGACGCAGGCACTGTTGAAATCACTTCAGATATCGGACATCCTTCTGGTACCGTCTAGGTTTTTGCTGCCGTATTAGAAGAATCGACAGCAATCTATACTCGTATACCATCAGGATTGTGCCACTGGTCAGCTGTTGATGGTTCCACGCACGTTTTTCAGCTTTCCAAATGCGGCAACCGCCTTTGGTACGCGGATGCGTAGCCCAATCGTCATCTGCTGTCGGTAGACATTAAGCGTCTTAGGTATAAAAACCTTGAAGTGGTCTACAAAGCGTCGTTGCCAATGTGGATTTACGACATGCCTACGTATCCCACTTCTGGAGTAAGCAGAAAAAGACAGTCTTGCTTGTTTAGAGAAAATTGAAACACTGTCCCCTCTATCCACTTCCTTAACGCAGTGAGAAGACATAAACTGCGAAATGTCAACTTTTCGATTACTCTCTTCAGTCGCAGCGCAATACAAGCATGCGGAATTACAGTGTTGGCCAAATTATTATAAATTTGTAGAATTCAGCAACCTCTTTACATTTCTCGTAACCCTCAAATGATTTAACTGTTAACTGATTATATTTTCCAATAAACATATCGATTACTGATGAGTAGTGAGAATTTGGTATAATTCAGCTATTTTATCATGAGCATTCTGAATCAGCAGGCTTAGGCTAGCCTGGAAAAGCACCAGCCGCCGGCATTTCGACCTTCTGGGTTTCGTCAATGGTGCATCTCCCAGCTGACCCCTGCCGCGTCCCCCCCCCCATGACTTCTGGAAGCCAACAGCTAGTGCTGGGGCTCTCATAGTCAACTGCCAATCACGCAGGTCTGCGGCTGTCACGCATGGCGAAGTGGCATTAGCTGCTGGCACCTAGAGGTCATAGACGCGGAACCCGGCTGGGGTCCACTGGGAGGCGCACCACTGACGAGACCCAGAAGGTCGAAACGTCGGCATCTGGTACTTTTCCAGACTAGCCTAAGCCTGCTGATTGGGAGTGACCATGATGAAACAGCTGAATATATCGTTTAGAAATTCATCAAGACTAGTGCTTTGTAACTTATCCTTTGGCAATTTTCATGGTTAACACGCAAAGGCATGTTCGGTCATGCTTTCACTGCGTTTCCAGGACGCTATAATAACTGCTGCTTATTTGTAAAAAAATTTTTCTCTTATATCTGACTTTCCCATAAGTTCTTCATTTGATTCATGGCAGGGCTATTACCAGGCCATGGTAACACTTCAATAGCATAGTCCTCAAGAAAACGGGTTACTTCATGCCCCTTATGACATGGAGCACTGTCATGCATGAAAATGAAGTCTCCTGTCCTTGTCAATCTGTTTTTCTTTGCCCATTCACACAGCTGATGGTACAGTTGGTGCTCTAGTAGTGTTTTGCACTGCTGCTGTTTCATGTTACCATGGACGATGTGGAGCCGACCAGTTCTATAGATGCTCATAACGCCCCATATTGTGATCTGAGTGAGATGCTTGACTCGTTCGGCGATACGGTGTTCCCTCATTTGTTCTCTAGGTAATCGCCGGACATATAGAGATTGCTGGTCAGAGCACCGGATGATACACTCATCGCTGAAAACCACGTAAAATAAAACACAGAAAGGCTGTTGGAAATACTCAAGCAATGTAGGCACACGTTTTCTCGAAAACCCTCATAAAAATATATCTTTTGCTTCTTACCCGCTCCAAGTCTCCTTTCGACCATTTTCAAGCTGTTTGGCCCATCCCTGTTGTTTTTCTTTTAGTTGTTTGGTCAACTTTTGCTTCCTCAGAGGTGCGCAAGCTCGAAGTACAGAATCCAAAACCCGTCTTGTTACAGTTCTGGAACTTACTGCAACATCGTGCTGTTCTAACATCCATTGTAGTTGTCTGATAAATGCTTTGCGATTCTTTCGGCATTCTCTAAGTAGAAGTGAATCGTCTCGAGCTGTTGCTGCTCTTCTGCAACCACATTTACCGGAACGCTTAGGAGACAGGGATAAGTTCCTTTGCAATTTCTTTCGATTTTGGCATACAGACACAGGGCTAACACCAAACATGACAGCAATTTCTGATCCTCTTACCCCTTTCAACAAAATTTCAATCTTTGCACACTTTCAAGGGGTTAGGTCACATACTTTGCCCATTAATCTGCTAATGCCATCTAGAAATTTGATCAATACGGTAATTAACTATACTTATAAATTGATCCAAAACCAGACAAGTGTGCTAATTGTCGTCTTCCTGTAGCTGGCCGACGATGGACCAAACTTGTCCACATAACCGTAAGTTACATTTGGCGTGGTTCCATCCTGCATTGCCACTCGTACTGAAATACCTACGTTTTACTCTGATCATGCTTTAGTACGCTGTCCTTTCTCTATGCACTTTTCCGGGAGGCGCAACAAGCGTCTCCTCCGATTGGCAAATGAGAAATTGTCTCAGCCCTCTGTCAGGCAAGTCTACAAGACGCACTGCGTACCGAACTTTCGCTGTCTTGTTCTAAAGACACTGAGCTTCATTGGAATAGGATGTCGACCGCCATGCACGACGCAGGAGCATCTGCTTGTGGCACTATCCATCGTCACCGCACCAGTCACTGGATAACCGAGAGGTCGTTGAACCAGTTGGAATCCAGAAGAAACCTGCCGGCTGGCTCTGAGCACAATGTGACCAGACAGACTATTATGCGCGAACTAAAGCGGAGCCTTCATGCTGACAAGGAAGCCTGATAAACCACTCGTGCTGTACAAATGGAGGAGGCAGGAATTGTAGACAATTACTGCAAGCTCTTCCAGCTGATCTGCACCACTGGTCCCAGGAAGCCAGGCATCAGTGAAACAATCAGAGACAGCGCGGGTGCACTGCCACGCAATAAAGAGGGCCGTATGGCACGTTGGGCGGAACATTTTCAATATTAGTTCAGCTGGTTCCCTGCTCCCGGACCTTTTCCTACTCAGGTGATGCAGGACGAGACATGGACGATTAGTTTAGAACCTCCGTCGGAGGCCGAGGTCCGAAACGCGAACACAGCCCTCCATCGTTTTCGTTCCGTTGGCCCGGATTCCCTCCCACGTGCACTATTTAAGGATGGAGATGAGGTCCTCTGTAAAGCACTTATTTCCCTATTCGAACGTATCTGGAAGGAAGAGTATCCCGGCTAAATGGAGCGAATCGATTATAGTGGCAATATACAAGAAGGGCAGTCGCATAGACGGTTCTAACCACAGGGGTATTAGCCTAACGCCAGTTGTGACAAAATTACTGGCCTCGATTATCGTTCGTCGCCTCACTGTGGAACGAGAATCTCGAAGTAGAGAAGAGCAGGCAGGTTTCCGCCCAGGACATGGCTGTATAGACCATATATTCACCTTGCGGCAGGTGCTAGAGCAGCGCCACGCATATCACAGACCGACAATAGCTGTGTTCCTCGATTTCAAGAGTGCGTTCGATTCGGTAAATCGATCGATTCTGTTCGAAATACTTGCGCGGAGGGTGTTCCCACGAAATATGTGAACACCCTTTGTGCTCTATACTCAAACACTACAGGCCGCGTTAGGGTCTACGGTTTCCTATCGGATAGCTTTCCGACCACAAGTGGCGTTCGTCAGGGTTGTCCGATTTCCCCATTTTTGTTCAATTTCATCGTGGATTCTATCGTGGAGTGTTCCCTTGCGGAATCTCACGACGTAGGCGTTGAAGTGCTACCTGGTGAAAGATCTTGATTATGCGACGATATCGTGTTGCTTTTTCACGATGTTTCGCAGGTACAAATAACCCTGAATAGCCTGTCTAGATTGCTCCCATTATTTTGTATGCAATTTGCGCCTTCAAATTGCAAAGTGTTGCTGCAGGACCACTAGCCACCTGATGATCCCTTGACGCTTGCTAACGAGGAACTCGAGGTGGTTGATCAATTCACTTATCTTGGCAGCTGCATCAGCAATGATGGGCGCATAGAAACTGACCTCAGCTCACGCATTGCAAAGGGCAGAGCTGCCTTCTTGTATCTGCGGCATCTTTGGCTACATAAGGGAGTTTCCCTCCGTATGAAAGATCGGTATACAAAGCCACAGTGAGGGCCGTTCTGCTCTATAGGATTGAGATTTGGCCTCCCTCGGTCTGAAGATCTGCGGCGTCTTCACGTCTTTGTTCATCGTTGTCTGCGAAGTATTGCTAGTATCGGATGGCACCAACGTGTCCGCAACGATGATGTGCGTAGGCGAGTGCTAGGTGGTGATAAACATGCTAGCTCCCTAGAACAACAGATAGCACTGAATAAGTTGCGTTGGCTCGGGCACGTGCTACGTATGCCTGGTCATCGCTTACCTAGGAGGGCCTCGTTTAGTCTGCCAGGTGTAGGATGGCGCAAGGCTCGAGGTGGACATCATCTGTTTGCATCGGAATATGAAGTCACTGACGACCAAACTGGATGCTGTTGGTCTGTCTCGCTTTCCGGGCTGGAGTCCACGTGACTCGGCTTGTGCTTGGCTCGAGACTTTACAGGACATGGCTCGCAACCGACACCAGTGGCGCGTCTGCTGCCGTCTCCTAATCGGATTGCCTGTTTAAAGTGTGTTTGGTACTGAGTTATCTGCGGGGTAATGGCTGATTATGACGCGTGGCAGTGAAAGCCGCAAGGAAGCTGTCTCGCCGATGCCGCCTTATCTTTGCACGATAGCCAGCTGTTTGTGACGGTATGTTGTCTACAAAAGTTGCAGGCGCCTTGATCCTGAATGTTTGCTTATGGCATTAAGGTTTTCTGGTAAGTCCCCCTTCTCTCCCTCTTATTATTCTTTATTTCATATGTCATCATGTTTGTATGGCAGCGGTGCATCAGTTCACATAACTGATGTACTACTGTTGCTGTTGTTTGTTGTTAATCCAAAAGTGTAGACTGAGGTAGAAAATAACCAGTTAAGATACAAATGTCACTGTCGGTCGACATAACTAATGTAACATCAACGGGTTTGTCATCTTTTGCGGAAATCATACACTCCATGCCTTAGTATGTTAACTCTTCGAAAATTGTCAAGAGATCATTTACAATTTACTAATCCTAATGAATTCCCAATCCGTATCTGTATTTCTTGTGGAATGGAATCTGTTTACATTCAAGTCATTTAATTCTTACGAGAAGTGTGAAGCAATATGAAGAAAGTTTATTGAATTCAATAATTTTACACTAATTCGGACATCAATGTATATGGGCTGGTAGCTAATAACATAAGTAAGCAAGAACCAAATTGGCGTGTATAACACAATCAAGTGCATGGCAACCTGATTGCTTGTTTCAGTTGTTTCTAAACGCAGGGCACTGGACGATTCATCCTTGTCAGTAATGCCTCGCTGATTGCCAATGGTTTACATTTTCTACTACGCTATTATACTTTAACGGGGGCTGATCGGGTCCATTGGGTGATGAATCATCGTAAGCAGGTTAGCGATAGGTAAGGTGGGGTTTCTGTTCATCGCTTGATTCGCTCCACCTTGTTACCTCAACGATTGCCTTACCCACTTTGCTGAGTGTTCAGCTACCGTTTGAGACATTCGACTATCAGTCCTGCCTATGTGTGTGTCAGCGCAACTGGTAAATAATGTGAGGCCGAACTGTCTATCGAGCTACTCTAATGGTTGTCGAGAACAATCTTTGGTGTGGTGTGGACGACTCGCAACCGAACGTTCATTTAGGTGCGTGTTAGAACGGATCTCCTTTACGACATGATCGCCTCCGAACTGCGGGAACAAATAATTATCCTTCTTTTCCGCTGATCGCACTGGTGCTTTTTTCTTCGGAGGTCTGCTGTGGACTCTGTATAACTCCGTGTGTTTCTTGCCTCTACTGCGTTGCAACTGAAGAAAACAGTTGAGGTGTTAACGTTTCGCCATCCATCTCTTCTCCCTGTGTTAATGGCGTCTTGCCTGTGTTGATGATGAGCCCGGATTTAGTCGCTGTCGAAGCAAAAACCGTAGTATGTGCTGCAGCTTATCAGCACTGTGTGTAAACAATGGACAGTCGCCGACAAACAACGACATCCGGATGGCTGTTTCACACACTAGTGTTCTCGCTTCGAATCGACAGTTGTTCATTAACCCACCATCAATACTATGTTCCAAACGGACACTAATCATAAGCGGCATCAAAAACAAGACGCCATCACATGAAGGTAATTATTAAACAGGGTCAGGGTTAAGACAGCCTTGCTTCACCCCAGAGGCAACCTCAGTCATTCGAGCTTAGTTCATGGAGCTGCACCCTGGTCCACATACCACTTAGCGGACATTCAAATAAATATAAAAATTTACTCGGACAACCACAGTGCCTCGCGGTCCAGTGCGTCAAATGCCTTAGTACAGTGGTAACACAAAACATCTTTAAAGTCAGCTGACACCTCTTCTCCAAACCACACGCTTTGCACCAAGTGATGCAGCTCATGCATCAAATCCGGTCCGCCGTGTTACAACACTACTGGCGGTATCCCGTCGGAACAGGCACGCTTGCCATTTCGCAACTGGATAAGTGTTCTCTGCGTCTAATCCAGTGTCGGTTTGTCGGCAAGGCATGTCTTCATCCGTTATTGTTGCAGCTCGTGCAACATAGTCCACTCAATCTCTTAGTGGTTGTTTAAGAGACAGTCAAAGTGCTTTTGCCAGTTGTGCATTATGCCTGCAACCTGCAAGGATTTAAAGAATTCCTTATGTTGACGGTGTTTGGTATAGCATTCCATCTGCCCTACCTTCTCCGTCCACTATGTATTCTTGATGCGACGGAGCTCTTAAGTCAATCGTCTTCGTTTGCAAAAGTGACGCTTCTTCGCTACATCGGCAGGGTCATCCACATGCTCAGCAGACCCTTCATTCTTCACCAACGCTAATGCATCAATGGTCGCGTTGTTTCATCAAACCAATCAGGCCGCTAATAGTTCGCGGGTCCGGATTGTCTCCTCGGCCACGGCCGTCAACTGTTCACGGATGTGGTGTCACAGCTCCCTAACTGAGACGATGGATTCGACATCGCCAGTGCGGGTAGCCCTCACATTCTCCATTACCGTTCTCTTCTCGATAGTATCTAAAGAACAAAAATTAGATTTGCGCCGCTGATTCACAGCAAATGAGCAATACATAGTTTTACGTAAATGTATGTACAATTTGGTCCGCACCAACCCGTGATCAGTGCCACACTCATTTCCACGCTGTACAGGTGTCTTGCGCACTTACTGCATGTCAGTATGGTGTACGATAACATAGTCGATCAGGTGCGCGTGACCACTCCGTGGTTGCGTCCAAATAACTATATCACTCGCACCCAATGCAAACCGGGGTGTTCTTGATCGTCCGGCCGTGGGTGGAACACATTGAGAGCAGCCGGTTATCGTTCCTTTTGGCTAATACAATACCATTCGGACCGATTAAACCCTTCCACACTGCGGCATCACGCCCGACGTGCGTTGAAATCACCCAGTAGAAAGAGCCAGTCGCTCCTCGGCACAGATCGTGTCACGATAGCTGAGTGGAGAGTTGCTCACACGTGTCATCAGGCTAACACACGTACATGCTTATAAAAGTGGCAAACGTACCTCTTCCGAGTCATAGGCAAATAGTCATTAGTCACCCGTTGATGCCAGTTAGGTCACCCACGAGCTGGCCACGGAAGCGATCGGATGTTGCAAATCCGACCCCATGTTCACGTGGTGCTGTGGTGGCGTTGCCCATCCAGTACAATGTGTAGGCAGCGTCTGCTTCATGCAACTTACTTTGCTCAGCGAGCCGGGTCTCACTGAGCGTCGCAATATTGATGTTATAGCACGTCAATTCCATCGCGAGCAGTGCAATGCGTCGCTCAGTGCGTTCCGGTCCAGTCGGTAGCCATTATGCTTCCTATTGTTCTCACAAGGTTCAATGAACTAATGCGAATACTGTTTTTGTGCAGTCTTTGAACAGTGGTGACATGCCTGATCTTTCGGTGACTTGTGCTAAAAGTTTCACTGCATGTGATGTCGGCTGCTAATCACCTCCCTTATGCGACCATTTCTGTGTTCCATCTATCGCTAGATGGCGATGGAGGAGTGTTTTCGGGCTCTTGCGCACTGCTTCTCTTCAGCGGAAAAAATCCACTTTGTATCATTTCCTTAGTGCAGCTTGGGTCATTGAAATCGTTGGAGTTAACATTCTAGTCTTACTTGATCCCTGTTTATCAGCACATGTAGCTAAAGTGTGAAATAGTAGTCAGATGAGGCGATCTTATGATGTCATTGGTAACCGCAAACTTATTAGCTAAATAAATGTGTATTCTCGATGTTACACGTGTCACGCCAAGGAAGGCATGGTCAGTTTTGTACAATCGGTTTTATTTCCTGCCTAATAGATGCCGCTGCATTTGGATTCATATCGGTATGTATGTCAGTTTATTATTTTGAACCAACACTGTTAAGGCCACTTCTCATACCATTGATCTTGGTTTATGGTAGTTAAGTAACTGCATATCCCGGTTTTGGAGATTGGAACAACCGGAAAATGATTTCATTTCGTTTATGTGCATTATCACAAGCTGAGTATTGCCGAGGTACCTTAGCTGAAGTAAACTGCTTCCAGTATGTCAGGATCGACCAGTCCCACATGCTTATTGACCACTTTGGACTCACTTAGTGCCTGTACCGGGAGGAGGTAGTACGAATTCAAAACGTTCCTAGATTTTGTAGTTTCTTTCTTTGATGCAAAAGCGTCAGCAGTATGCCGACGCGTCGGATCGATGCTTCGCTGCCACCCGATCACTACTGGCGTACGTGAGCCACTGATACTACTTAGTCGCACACACGCATGCATTTCCTCCCTTTCAGGAGCTCTCCCTAACTGCAAGTTCCGTGGTCCACAGGATCTACTTACCAGTGCAACCGTGCGAATCATCTACTTGAAACAACGGTATTCGTTATCTTACTAGACTTCTTTACGCGCTTGTCCAAAATATTTAAGCATGCAGACGAAATCACGTTGCCGATTACCGTCACACCTTATAACTCTCCCGTTGGATCTGTAGTTTGTTATTTCCAGTTCTCATGAGTAAACAGCAGCTAACCCCTCGATCCTGTTGTTGTGTATTCTTGTTGACTACTTTGGCGATAACCTGTTGTGTATGCTTCCCGAATATTGTTGATTTGTGTTATGTGATCTCGAGTTCATCGAAAATTTCGCACTCTATATTTTTAACTTGATCATATCATCCCATTCGCTCCTCATACCTTAGCATTGGATCTGTAGGACAGGATACCATGTTTTGCTTGTGGGATCTTACTGAAGACGTCATTCGCCAGGGGGTCCTGTTCATCCGTGAATCCGCTCTGTCACTTGCTTTGGAGTCGCACAGCAACTCTTGCAAAACGGAATCATCAAATGCAGCTGCCGCTTTCTCGAATGACGCCACTGGTCTTATCGGGTCCTCTAATACCGGTAGAAGCAGTTTGCGTCTGACCCTGTCAAACAAGCATAACTGCCGCCTCGCAACCGGTCAGAATGCTGTCTCTTCGGTGAGGTCTAGAAACGTGAGCACTCTGTTAGGTTTTCTCACTTTTGGAAAGCGTCGATCTACCACGCATTCGAGTCACACTGCTGTTGGTTCCCTACGTCGTCAATTTGGCCCACCTTTGTCTCCTGAGCAACAACGTGTCACCGGATATGCAAGCAATTCTTCCGGTGGTGATTCCCCAGCTCAGGACCGATGGAATACTTCCAATGGCGTTTCATCGAACTCTTCCAGCCTCTGTCGCCCGACTGACCCAAGCTGCATGTTTGATATGAACGATTTAAGGTGGGCATCTACTATTCATTTTCTCGGTTATCTCACAAATCTGTGCTCATTGCGCCTGTAAGCGTTTGACAAATTGCTCCGTTTTATTTAGGCAGTGCATCTTTCAACGTTTACCGTTCTCGTCCTTGCCTAATCAGCGTTTTTGGATCACCCATGTGTCCTCGCTTCGGTGATGTACCCATTCTGGAGCCACTAGTGTGCCGGACCATGCATCAACACCGGCTGACCGATTTGGTTTTTCGCCGTAACACCGTACACGTTGTGTGTCAGCAAGGCCTAATCCGAAGCTGGTCGAGACCAGTAAGTCTCAAGGGCTCCGACTTTCGTCTCATGATTTCATTTCTTTTGATGCGAGAGTTTTGAACAGACATCCTGAGGGGTATGTGCTTCAGTGAAATTTCCTAGGACAGCGTCTGTCCGACCTGATGCCTAGAATCTTCAGCGTGTTCTGAACCAGTGCTCCACATTACTATACTGGTTTGATGATATCGTTGTGGTATGTAGCTAACATCCGACATTACGAAAACGCACCCCTCTACTTGTAATCCTACCTCATTTTGACTATCGCTAACACTGCTGGTCCGTGATATCTACTTACTCATCTGCTTTAATTATATGAGATGTCCGTGCCCGTCTATGGCGTGTGCCTCTTGTAAAATCATCGCGTATCTTTCCTTTTCTTGAAGCCTTTTGCACCGCATCGATACAATGTAATCACACTGTAAACGAAAGCTGACACATTTGATCAATGCCGTTAATAAACTAAACCCCCTCCGGGATCTGATAGACCCGTTACTGTCACTTCTTATGCCCGAACATTGGGTACATACATAGCAGTTTTTTCCTTTCCGCCTGGCAGCAGACATGCACTGTTTGCGTGTTCCTCGGCTTCTCTCCCATGTTTTCAAACAAATTGGAATCGGATGCTACATCCTTCACTCCACCATCCTAACCACATCACCCATCCTGTGTTTGGCTTGTGCGCAGGTTGTGTCGCCGCTACTTTTTCGCTCAGCAATACACTCATTGATCAGCCGATCACTTGCAAAGCACAATCGATTTTTGTCAATATGGTGGGTGTTGTTGATGCACATGGTGTGTTGTTATTTATCAGTGCGGTTTGTATTTAACCATCGCTATAATTTCCAACTGATAGAATCTTGACTCGTACACAACTAGACGGGTTGAAACGGGACGCACGGTGGTCGTGGAGACTACGAAGATGCAATGGACGCAGAATTTACGAAAACGAGTGCAGCTTCATGAGCAGTCACGCTCATAATTTCTGTATTTCAGAAACGTGTACCAGACACGCTTCTGAACCGTATAGCATCCACTCCTATTTACTTTATCTTGAGCTTTGGCCGTTACGGTTGTTATGAACCACTAGACCATTGGTCTCTCCCGTGGATCATTTCATGCTTGCTTTTCGACTCTTTCACTCTTCTCAGCCACATCGGTTTTCAGTCCACCCCACTCGGTAGCATATGTTTGAACCTCGAACACCCGCATCACCGCGAGGCATTGCGATTTACTTACCTAAAAGATGTTCTATAGTACCCAACATTATCCTACACTGTGTTGGCCTTCCAGATGGCGGGGCCTTTAAGTCGGCCATTGCATTTTTTGCCGGTCATTATCTACTGTGGATATGTCAGTTTTGCAAGAATAAGCTAACAGATTTTTGTTCAAACTATTTCCAAGTTCCTTTGTGTGTTTTGGTGTACCCGCCATTTGTCCTGGATTTTGACACGCAGTCTCAATGGTTACCACGGCTGACCTCGAAGCCACTCTATGCCATTCTGATCAATGGGACCGTGTCCGAAATGGAGGGTTTCGGTATTGCTCTCTCCCATCCCTGCACTCCACGACCGGTTTTCCATGGTCACTAATACCCTTCTACTATATCTACCTTTTGAATACAAAGCTGAGATATCGCGTACAAAATTTCAGGTCAAGTGAAACGAGTTAAATAGAAATCCTTTAATAAAATTGCTCATCTGATTGCATGCAAATCCCGAAGATTCGGTTCATCATTATGCAATGGTTGCTCTGGAAAGTCCGGCCGTTTACTGGAACGATCACAGCGTACCCTCCTTCTTTTATCTATCCATTTGTAAATGTTGCATTTTTAATGATGCAAATTTAGTATATTTACAGTTGATAGTGCGAAATACTGAAAGTGCGCCCACTTCTGCACATAAATCATTTTTGATTTGAGTTGTTATTCATTGTTTTGTTTCTTGCAAGCTTCTTGACCTCCTGAGCTAAAGGAGAGCTGCGTCTCAATGCTTTACAGCGAACACCGCAGTGCATTTATGTCCACTTTCTCTTTCTTGGACAAATCACCGCCCATCTGTCTCTGCGTGGCTAGTTATCTGGATTTTTTCGTGTGTTTCCTGATATCGATTTTCTTTCTCAATACCACTTCAGCTTTGTTTTCCACTCCTCCCTCATTGACACGCTTTTTTCTAGAGTTAGCAAATAGCATCTCGTATTCCTCTTCTTTAAAAGAGCTTTTGCATTACGCACTCTTACAGCAGCTGCGGACCAGTGCTTTTTCTTTTACTCGATGTGAATGACTATGCTTACCTTAGTGTCCTTTGTTCCGTCTGCTCTTGTGTATATTCTGAATGAGTACTTCTTTTTTTCGCGCAGTTTCATAGTAGTTATCATCGTTCTCGCACCTTTGGCCTTTCCGGCAGTTTAGCTAAGGTGCCCTCTTTTTAGGGCTCGGCGGAAACGTTCTCATTCTACTAATGCATGCACTTCTGTCACAACTGGACCTGTGTTTCTGCCTGTTGCTGTCACAAGTACTTCAACCTTTTGACTATGCTTTAGTGACGTTTTCCAACAGGTTTTTCGCTACTTTTTTGCGATTTATGCTTTTGTACCCTTGTAATCTTTCCTTCCTTCCTTATTCTCACTACTTTAGTCTCCCTCCAAAGAAGGCGACTATTTAGACGAACCGCTAATCGATGATCTCGGTGTTCCCTGTGCTATCGGACTCTCGGACACGGGTTCCTTTTATTCCAGTTCGGATCCACATTCAAAACGGATGGATGTTTCCCAAAGCAACCTCACCTCATTGACCTAATACAGATGTTTCACATAGCATATTACTTCTGGTTGGTCGCAGCCCCTTCTCACCCACATCTCGCAAAGTACGCCTCATCCGTACTCTTCATGCCTATTTCGATACCTCATTCTTGTCTTCGATGCGCTGTCACCCGTTCCCTTAGTAACCGGTTAACAATCGTCTCCAAACACCCGGGTAATCACAGTGTTAATATCCATTTCGTGAAATGTTTAGGTCATCTTTTTGCACATTGTCCCCCACGTGTTGCTTTATTCCTCGATGCATTTCGTTTTGATACCTCGTGTTCCTCACTTTAGAGTTTCTTGTTCTCCTGGTTATTTCCACGTGAACCTCTCGCATTACCGCATAGACGTTGACCTCTTCTGTGATGGGTGCTCACAGATGAGCGTGTTGTTCATTTGTTCGCTTATTTTTCCGTTATTTCCGAGAAGGAGACTTCTATTTTGTCCTTTCTCTCGATAATCTCATCTCTTCTTTTTGCGCTTGTGACTTGTTCGCATTTCTTACCATTCGCTCCCCGTGTCCTCACCTCCGCCACCTTTCGGCGCGTGATTTTGTGCGACTTCGATTCATTTGGACAGTGCGTTTTGGTTTCATGCTCTCTGCAGCAATTCGTTATTACCATGATACTTTCAAACCGATGGCTCTTACATTGTTCTCCTAGAGCCCATTCTTCGCTAGATTCTCGCTTACCTGTATCTTTCCGGTCCTTGTAAATTAATCATTTCCTACTGTGAAGTGCTTTTCTTGTTATTATGCTGTATCCTAAATGCACTCTCCTTGCGCTCTCTCTCCTGGACACCATGGCACAAAGTGTTTTTGCCAACCGACACACCGCCTTGATATGCATGCCTAGTGCTTATTTTACATCATTGATATTTGAGTGTCCTTAGCAATTTGCGCTCATTTTTACGAGATTTACTTCGTGTTACCTCCCGCAACCGTCATTTATGTGCCTGGTAATATGCAACCTGCATTATCCAGCTTCCAAATGACCAGTGACTGGAGGATTACGCGATTGTCTTGTAACCAGGAGGTCACCGGTTTGGATCCGCGTGGGGGCGGGCGTCCTCGCGGTATACCTATCCCACGCACTACCATTGGTACTCGCGTAGCAGCGAAGCGTCAGTACAATGCGCCGATGTACTGCTAATAGTCATTGCGCACTGCCCTATGCAAACTTCTGCATCGAATTGTATTTGCGCACTCTCCATAAGATTGGGCGGTATTGTCTTCGAATTTTTCCTTCTATGAGTTCTTCCTTGCGACTGTTTTGAGCGCTTTTTCTTGGCGTAACACTAAGTCCAATTTACACTTATTGTTTCCCGCACCGCTTCGAAATCCCGTATGGATGACGGCGATATTAAACTACGTGTCAATGGACCCTGTGTTCAAATGCTTCCATCGCGCCCTTTGAAGGTAGCGAGAAGCTCTATAGTGAATTAATTCATTTGTTCTAACATGCATTGTCTTATCCAGAGTAAGCAACTACTTATCCAAAGGGATATTTGCAGTTGTTGCGCCATGTTCACTAGTGTCGCATTTCCACTAGTGGTAATACGTTTTCGGGCCTCGATTCTTGTTTACCCCGGGTAACAGGAAGGTAAGTATAATTTCCAACTAACTTGGCCATATACTTCTGAAATTTGATTTTACCCAGCTTCATGGAACGATGTCACTCATATCTCTTCCTGATTGCAAAAACTTATTCCATACAGTCGGTCGCTTTGTTCGTTATTCCGGTTAACTAGAAAGACGTCCCTGCGATGTATATGAATTCTCTACGCGCCTTGCATTTGGTTGTCTGGCCCTAATTGATTAAGTCATGGTCCCTTATCCGGGTCTTGTCCTAGGATTGCCTTGTTACCACGATTCAGACGGATCGGATTCACGTTATACCGCAGCAACCATTGTTTCAGAGAGATTTGTGGACAATCGGTTGTTTTATTTAGTTGGCAACGTTTCGCTTTTGGCAAAACTTTTGTGTCAAAGCGAAACGTTGGTGATTAAATTAACCGACCGATTGTCCACAAATCTCTGAAATCATGACTTATTGCTCGATTCCAAGTATCTTCCAAGAGCTCATTGTGCGACCAGGTCGCAAGATATTTTAGTCCTGAACGACGATACGCTCAAGGCTGTCATGCATACTAGCAAGCTAAACACTAAAGCATCTACGCCAAGTGCAAACGACAAACTAGCTGACGGCCGGACCCCAGATATAAAACTTATCAAACCGTTGCTAAATAAAAAACGAGTCCTTTTAGAAGGAATGTTGTCCCAAGAAAAATTATGTCTTTAAGTATACCTACTCTATACAAAGTAAACGATACGCTGCGGATCTAACTTCAAAGGGGCGCCTGCTCTCTGGTATAGGACTCCAACTGTCGTCTGCAGATCACCTTGATCCACTGCTCCTCCGCCTATCAGATTCATCTGACATTGAATCGTTGTACTTCTAGTGTCACCCTGCGATGACTCATACCATTTAATGACCTAACCTTGACATCATCGAAAAACAATATAGTAAGACCTGCATATTTAGCGAAACACCCCATGACATCTTCTGCCCCACGTAGCTTTTCCGGTCACCAAAATGTGCAACTCATACGCATTAGCAGCAGTTTTTGACAACGGCTGGAATTTGCCGCTGCCACCCCTAGGGCCCAGTCTTGCCAGTCCAGGAGAGCATCACTTTTTCAATCAGTTTCTAAATCTAGCACAATCATGCCAGTCATACTGCGACCTCGGTACCCTAGGCAGTTTCTACCACTGCTCCCACCATGGCTACCAATGCATGCATCAACAATATCATACTCCAACTTATCCATCGCAATGAGGCTGGAACTTACCGTGGTGCGATGGTTTGCGTGCCTCAAAGATCCATTTAGCTATGCTGGGTGGTGGTTTTTTTTGCACCTTCAGAGCCACTCAGACCAGATTGGTCAATGGTTAGAGGCCAGACAAACTCAGCCTTCTAATCCTCCAGGTTGGGGGTTGGAATGAGGGTGGCTCCTTATTTCGTAAAACGGGCTATCTGTAGTACAGTGCCAAAACTCCGCTGCCTTACGGTAAGGTTTTGAACCAAAGGCTTTGGTTGAGAACCCTAATCGCTCTCTTGTCTTGGCCTGAGCAACCTGACAGTATTCTGCCCACGCAATACAATACAATGAACCCTTCATCAGACAATTTCTTGATGCTCTGGCCGTCGCAGAGGATAAGCAACGGTGTCCTATCTGCTGCATCGAGCAGGGTGGATATAGGTATGGATGCTGCTGCTCAGGCCTTCCCATCTTCTTACCCCTTGCGCTTCTTCATCCTTATCGTCCCGCTCCAATTTTACTTTTATCCCCCCATTTTCAGTCCACCAATTTTGGACCCTCCCCCAGCTTGCTTCAGTAGTCGCTTGTCTTTTAATTTTAACTCACAGTCGCAGGGTGTCGCTCCAATCCAGTCGACAAGTCCATGTTCAACCAAGCGGACGTCAGTCCACCCGTTTACCTTTGGAGTCCTCGCATCTCGGTGAGACTGGCATGCCTCAGCATGCGCACTTTGCTACAGGTTGGCCAACAGGCAGCACTTGCCCGCGCATTAGAAACCCTATCGATCGATATTTGCTGTTTATCAGAAACCCGCCATCAAGATTCGAGCTCCGTGCTTACCCTGCGATCCCCCACCTGCGACACTGGCGGCACATTCTCACTGCGCCTGTCTGGCGATAATGAAGCTTTCAATGCCGGTCAAGCTGGCGTCGGCATAGTGTTGAGTCCCCGATGTGAAACTGCCCTGACCGTTTGGATTCCATTAAACAGGAGAATGTGCGCCCTTAGATCAGCTGGTTCGTTCCATGCTACGAAGTCGCACGGGAACTAACGGAGCCTGTTTGTGATTGCGGCTTACGCCCACACGAACTTAGCATTGATTCGGCAAAAGATGATTTCTATCGGCAACTTCACGATCTCCTTCGTTACAGAAGAAGCACTGATACTGTGGTGTTGGTTGGCGATCTAAACGCCCAAGTCAGAAAATTGTCCTCTGATGAGCTTCATCTGGGCGGTCAACATGGTGTAGACTCCCGTAATGATAGCGGTGAGCGATTGCTACAACTGTGTGATGATGTTCGCCTCTCTCTCGCGAGCACTAACTTTCGACACAGCACCCGCAGAAACGTGACTTGGCGGTCACAAGCCTCGGGCCAGACATGGACGCAAGTCCTTCATATCGCGATCAGTTACCTGTTGCGGGCTCGTCAAAAATCCCCGCAAAAACGCTCCAGAAACCCCGGCAGAATGGCTGTGGGAAGCGGGGTCCAATTCCTCCCCACAACTTAGCAGTGATCGGCCACTCCGAGACGCGGCCCAACTACGCACCTTTTGACAATGGCCTTTTACAAACTATCACCTCGTCATGGTAGAAATTTTCCCTTACTTAATGACCCATAGCATTGGCTGTGATTCGCCCTTTGTTGGTCGTAAATGAGCCTACAGAGGACCGCTTGTCTTTCTTTCCTCTTCGCCCTACTTGGGAGTCAGTCGTGTCACGTGATTGCATGTGAGTCGTTAGCTGGCCAGCCTTCGCGTCTAAGTTTTTAGCGCGCGTTTATCTTAACCCCCTCTCGTGTGCGTCCGTTCCGAATGCTCAGCGTCTATCCGGACACGTGCGGCTAGGATCGTTCACACGCTCGCTCATCTTCCGTCTCACCGGCTAAGCTAACACCACCAGGTTAGCGTAACTCCGTTCGATTGGCCAACGTTACAAGCCGTTATCGTGGGCTTGCTCTCAATCGTGCCAGTGACAATCTTATCATACAAATAGCAATCATATCAAGAGGCGTCCCCTCAATTATAATATTACCGCTGGAAAGGCTATGTCCGAAACCGTCGCTCGATTTGGAGCACGAGCGTGGACCCTGACCACGCATTTGTCTGCGCCGACCGCCGGGTGCGTTTCTGTGGACGTCCGCAACGTCGATTTGAACGGATTGACACCAGCCAGCTGGCGAAGCTAAGTGTTCTGAAAGTGTATCAAAGTGCGCTGACATCTGGGCTGAGTAAGCGTTTACTAAACACCGTCGTAGATCACTGGTCTCATATTCGTCAAATGTTACTGTTAGCAGGCATGTCTACATGTGGCAAAGCAACTTGCCAAACCGGACATTGGGTCTACACAGTCTCTAGAAGATATGGATGCTCGCCGACGTATTCCGGCTGGAAGCGAACACAATGAGGCTCGCAAAAATGTCAGGACAAAACTATTTGCTAACCTGAAGAAAGACCGCGAAACCTGGTGGTCTCATCATGCCTCTGAGATGAAAACAGCCGCTACCGTTGGCTATCATCGTAACTTATTCCGTCTGATACGGGAAACAGGCAGCAGGAGACCTGGTTTTAGCGAGACCATACGCGAGGAGAGTGGGCAGCTGGTCCACCGTCTGTCAAAACGCTTGGAGCGTTGGGCTGAACACGTTGCAAGGCAATTTAACCAACCTGAGTTACCGGTTTTTTTTCGGGCATTGAACGCCCTTCTCCCTGGGCTGTCTCCTTGGACCAGCCCTCACGCGCAGAAGTCGAAAGTGAGATCAGGCTGTTGAAATTGTCTAAGGCCGCAGAGGCAGATAGAATTCCCACAGCCTTCTTCAAATTCGGGGACCTGCTCTAGTAGATGATTTACACGAGTTGCTAGTAAAACTTTGGGAGCAGGAGACTGTCCCGACAGACGGGAACCGCTCCGTCATTGTCCTCGTTTTCAAGGGAAATCATAGAGGGATCAGTCTGATTTCGATTTCCTCTAAATTGCTCACCTCTCTCTCACCGACTGACTGGCACTCGTGAAAGCCAGATTCGTGCGGAGCAAACCGGGTTTCATCGAGATCGGGGCTGCATCGACCACATCTTCACTTTGCGTCAATGGTTGGAGCATCGCCATGTTTATTGGCGACCCACCCGTTGTCGTGTTTCTTGACATAAAAGGTGCCTTCGACTCAGTCGATCGACGTGCGCTTTGGGACTGTCTGCTGAGGAAAGGTGTGCCTGATAAGTATGTAAACATTATCAAAGCGCTGTACGCGCATAGTTCGGGTAGAGTGAGGGTTTATGGCACTTTCGCCACCCTCCCGTATCACCAGCGGTGTGCGACAAGGTTGCCAGCTGTCACCTTTTCTCTTTAACTTCGCTATTGATGAAGTCATGGAAACAGGGTTCGCTGGACACGACCTAGAAAGTGTGGAGCTACTTCCTGGTGAGCGACTTCTTGACTTGGAGTATGCGGATGATATTGCCCTAATCTGTGACAGCTCCCAAACATGCCAAGCAGCACTGGACCGATAAGCACAGGTTGTCAATCGTTTTGGCCTATGCTTTACTCCATCGAAATGCAAAGTACTTCTCCAAGATTGGCAGAGACCCAACCCTGCGCTAACGCTTTGTGATGATCTGCTAGAAGTCGTTCAGGAATTCAAGTACCTGGGCAGCTATATTAGCACCCGTGAGATTGAAGATGAGGTTACTAACCGCATAGAAAAAGCTCGATGTGTTTTTGCCAATCTCCGCCACCTGTGGCGCAGACGCGACATTACTCTCACCCTGAAGAGCAGAGTTTCTAACGCAGCCGTCCGTTCAACTCTCCTATATGGTTGTGAAACCTGGCCCATCAGGTTGACAGACATAAAGAGACTCGTCACATTCGATCATCGCTGCCTTCATAGCTTAGCTCCTGTCTGGTGGAAGCACCGCGTGCACAGTGAGCGTGTTCGACGTCGCGTATTTGGTGCAGGAAGAGCGAGTGCACCGCTGAGCACCATTATATCACGCACCAGGCTCCGATGGTTGGGCCACGTGTTGCGCATGCCAGCACACCGACTGCCGCGACGTGCATTGTTTGCGCGTTGTGGGTGCGGTTGGAAGAGGAGGAGGGGAGGCCAAGCGATGACTTGGTCGAGAAGTGGAAACCCTCACTTCGAAGCTGGCGTCGGTTGGTGCATCTTGACTGCCTGGCTGGGGTCCTAACGACGGTGAACACGTTTGGTTAGACACACTTGCTGATATGGCTTGGAGCCGGCCCCAATGTGTGTGTTTGTGTTGTGAGTTCCTTTGTCCATCCCTCTCCTGCATAGCACCCTAATTCAATCACGATCTCACTTGTTAGGCATAATATGACTTTTTTACGCCACGATAGCCAGCTGTTAGCTCTGAGGAACGATGTCCATCCGTTACTGGGACTCAGCCGGCATGCCACTGTTTGTTTTCTTTTTATTGCGGCATGATAGCTGAGGTGTTTTCCACCTGCAGCTAACGTGTATGAGGATGATGATGATGATACTCCAACTTATCAATGCTTTCCTCACTCTGCCAGACGAGCAAGGTGCTATCAAGTTGCTTCTTATCAATGCTCACTGTCTAATTAATAAAATGCACTGCGTCATCTAGTTGCTCTCTCAACTGATTTATTACTCATCACTGAAACTTGGCATGGCCCCCTCATTCCAAATGCGTTTTATCAAATAGTGGGCTGTTCATCACATATGAGCAGCCGACAGTTTGTAATGGGGGCGGCTGTGCTCCTAATGCTCGAGACCAACTACGTATTCAGTTACTAATAGACTCGCAACTCAGCAACGTAAGGGAATCCGGGTGGATCTCCTTAATAATCAATTGTTCTCTACTTTTGATTGAATGTATTTACAATCCACTTCGTTATGATGCCTTACTTTTAGAACACTACACTTCTTTTTTTATTTGCTTCTGAGCTGCTCTTCTGTCAAAAGATAATCGAGAGTGACTTTAATTTATCAGAGATTTCATGTATGGAGTATAGAGCACCACCAAGACTGTCGAGCTTCTTTTCTGAACTCTGGGACCAATGATGGACACAAGGGGTTCATATACCTACCACAGCAAGCAGCATCTTTGTTCTTATTTTTGTCAAAGACACATGTATCGATGTATTATCTTGTTTCCCAGGTAGGTCAGGTCAGATTCCAAGGACGAAATAGACTGCCCCTTAACGATCGTCCTGGTTCTTGTATCGGCAAGCAAACCAGTGCCTCCGGTACCTCGATGTTTGGGTTGCTTCCCTTGCTTCTACGAAAGAAGTGAAGCAAGAATAAGAACAGCCTCTGTACTTTCTTGGGTCATATACTGCGAAGTTTGACAATTGTCAGTAAACTTATAATAATTCTGGGAATAGAGCTATCCAACACTTATCCAAGCCTATTTAGAAGGCTTCTCCAGTGGTATTTCCAGTCCAGTCAGAAGGAAACGTCTTACAACTACGAACTACATGATCCGCAAACAATTTTGCACTCATTTCCGGCCTAGACCTCTGTTGCTTAGGCTTAAGTCCATGCCTCCGCAGATGATTGGATGCTGCTGTTTCAAACAGGTCGGAATGCCTGATACCACTGAGATGCATCCTAATTTAGAACATTTCTATCAGGTCAGGCTAGTGATTGAGTGGTGTGCGCACTTGGTTTGCAACCATAAGGTCCCTGGTTCGAATCCGCGTCGGGTGGGCATTCTCGAGATATACTCAGCCTGCGCCCGACTGGTAGTGGTCGCACAAACAACCTTCTTCTGGAGATACGGTACCCAAGCTTGCGCACAGTATTCCAAGTGAGTCCGTACCGCCGTCTTGTATAAGGGAAGGAAAATTTAAGGTTTATTGTTGCATGTCGCTCCCATGAGACGGAATACCTCCCACCGCGCCTTGCTGGCTCCGTGCTGACACAGTGCTGATGGTTTAAGGTTATCCGTCATAACACTGCCCAGATCACGAGCTTCATCGTAGCAACTCAACCTCAGCGTGCCGCCAGTAGTTTTTACTGTAATCCCCTCGATACTTGAGGACAATAATTGACATTTTTTGGGAGCATTAAGTGGCAAGTCCCAAAGGATGACCACCAAATCACAGTGCAAAGGTCTCTCGATTGCGCGTTACAGTTGCTCCTGTTTACATGTTTTACATCGTCCGCACGGATGTAGGAAGTCTTCAAGGTGAGGAACCAAGTCATTTATATATATAAAGGAATAATAGCGGGCCTAGAACAGAATCCCGGGGAAACACCTTTGTGAGCAGTGCTTCCGCTTGAGCTGGAGTTTCACCTCTAACACAGGAGATTCTACTGCTACGAAGTTTTTTTATTCAATTCAATAAATGAGTATGTATCCTAAACCATGTCAGCATTTCCCATAAGAAATGAAACTTAACGGATTTTTGTGTACATGCGTCGCAGTCCGACACAGGCAGACAGCCACCACACGTTCAGGAAAGCGTTAGACGGCCGTTTCCTCCTATTGGGACTCTTCAGTAGCGCGCACCCGCCGTAGTCGCCTTAACAGCTTACATGCCGCTTCCATTGGTGACGGCTTGCAAAGGAAGTCGTTGCTCTGGGGCCAGCCCTGTACTCTGCACATTCATAGCATGCAAGACAGTGTAGGATGAGCCGTGCTATATCTCAGTCAGATATCAGTCATGGCGGTCCGCTGCCGTTGCCCATGGTTCAGTGATATAAGTCGCTGACTCGCAAGAGTAAGGTCGTGGGTTCGAATCCGGCAGGATTCAGCGCGTGCGCGCTACTGACGAGTCCGAATAGGACGAAACGGCCGTCTAACGCTTTCCTGGATGTGTGGTGGCTGTCTGACTGCGACGAATCTACATAAAAACTTAATAAATCCCCCTACTACTTACAAATAGAAAGTTAACGGAGTCAAAAACCTTTCTAAAGTCCGAAATCCCATCCTCGTGGCAGCGGGTAATCTCATCCAAAAGCACAGTAGATTGGTGAGGCATGACTTTTTCTTGGCGGAGCCGTGCTGTTCCACACTTATTAATTATGAGCAACTAGGGATCCACAAATACGTTTACTGATAAGCTTTTCCAGTCATTTAAACAGAATACTGGTGAGGCTGACAGGCCTATAGTTGACATGGACTGAGTTAGAGCCACTTTTACGTATTGCTACAATCTTATCTTGTGGCAGCCTGTCTTCCCGAAGTGACATGTTGACCAGGTCCAAAGCACGAAACTGGATTATTTTGGCGAGCGGCTTGACAATGGCAGAATGCACATTATCAACTCCAACCGATTTGTAGGGGCCCAAGCTTGCCAAGATATCAAGGACCTCTGGTGCAGTTAATGGATCATTCGGCACCATACTCTCAACTTGACGATGGGGCTGCGAGGGATAGGACTCCACTTATCCACAACATGCACGTGCTGGAAGAAGCACAGCAACACCTATACTTTCTCCGCATCCTTTGTAGCATGAATGCCGTCATCCGTTATTAAGTTACCAACTCCCTCTCTCAATGAAGCCTTCCATTGAAGATAACCGCAATACATCTTCGGTCTTGCTTTTGTATTTTGAGCTAACCTAAGCTCATAGCCCTATTTCGCATGTTTTTGCCACTTGACTGCCAAGTTCCGGCATTTTTTTCTAATGTAGACAACGCTTAGACCCTCCGGACTCCTGTACCTTTCTCCAGAAATCGTTCGCCTCTTTATCGCCCCATCAGTTCCCCGACGTCACCAGCGCGGTCTATTAGTATGTCTCCTGCGGCACGACGGAGCAAACCCGTCTAGAAACTGAACAAGCCCATCTTTGATCACGTTCCACCTTTGTTCTAATGTGACGTGCGCTTGTTCGGGGATCCAGTTGATTTGTATCCCTCTGTTCTGTAACTGATTAAGCTTGATGCGGCAGCCATTTCTCACAAGTGGAGATATTGCCGAAAACCTCTATATTCAGTGAGAAGGTTGGAACGCACTGGTCACTCTTGCCTATGGGTGCTTCCGCATGTATCTCGGGAAAGTGCCCATATCTGGTTATTGCGACATCCAGTGCCCCTTCGCTAACATGCTGAACGAAAGCATTCACCTTTACCCATTCCACCATCTCCACCGCTTTTAGCTCATAATCCACTACAACCGAAATCTGGGCATCAGAAACGGTTTTCCGTAAACCACCACACGACAATTCCCGATTTCTCCCCTTTGACATCCTCTCTTAGCAGGTAATGATCATAGAGTCGTGTACCTTCGTTTTGCGGCACCCTATACACAGGTTGCAGCAGACAAAATTTGCATGTATATATATATATATATATATATATATATATATATATATATATATAAACCCGTGCCACATCGGTGGTCGCGCAGTGGCCTTAGGAAAATGGGTCGCATTTTATATTCCATACAGCGGGGTGGATAAGCGCGAATATGCTACTGCTGGCGCCTTTCTTCTTACCCCGCACATACTTTCCCCGTCTCAATTTCAACTAACCCACTACTTCCTCCAATCCAGGTCGTCACCACCCATACGGTTGCCCGCCAACGCAATCGTATTCCTCCGCTCAGAGCGCTGAACATCGGGTACTGAAATTTGCGCACTTTACTCGACCGGAATACGAGCGAGCTTCCGGAGCGACGCATTGCACTGGTAGCAAACGAACTGGTGCGCTATAACATCGATATTGCGGCGCTTGGCGAGACCCGGCTCGCTTCGCAAGGTAAGTTGCATGAAGCTGGTGTCGGCTATACGTTCTACTGAGTGAGCAACGCCATCTCAGCACCACTTGAACATAGAGACGGATTTGCACTATCCGATCGCCTAAATGGACAGCTGGTGGGTGAGCCCACTGGCATCAGCGCGCGACTGATGACTGTTTGCCTACGACTTGGAAGAAGTCCGTTTGCGGCTTTTATAAGCACTACCATGTGTTATCCTTATGATGCGCGTAATCAATTCTACTCTCAGTTATTCTCCGTGAAACGGTCTGTGCCTAGAAGCGACCAACGCGCGCTTTAGGCGTGATGCATCGGTGTGAGCAGATGTTATCGGTCCGCTTGGAATTGGTTCAGCGAATGCGTACGGTGACGGGCTGCTCTCACTGTGTGCCACTCACAGCCTTTCGATCGCGAACACTTGGTTTGTACTGAGTGTGAGTGATATAGCAACTTAGACTCATCTACGGAACGGTCACGCTCATTTGCTCGGCTCTGTCATCGTACGTCAGCGTGATATGCGTGAAATGCGCACGACACGTGTACTGCTTGGAGCTGAGTTTGGCACTGACCACAAATTGGTGCTGACCAATTTGTACGTCTACATGCGGAAAAGTACGTGCAGTGTGCCTTCCGTGAATCGGAGGCGTAACTTTAACATTATCTCCTTTGGTACTGTGGCGAAACGTAATGAGCTGCAGAATGCGATGGCTACACGCCTGCGTGATGTGGAATGTAAAACCACAGTGGCCGATCTGTGGCACTACATCCGCGACCAGGTGACATTTGCAGCCGAAGAGAACATCGGGCGCACAAACTGTAAGCGGCCCGCTTGGTTTGATGAGAACAACGCGACGATTGGCACATTGTTGTTTGAGAACCCTGTAGCATTTGCTGCACATGTGGCGGACCCCAGAAACATAGAGGAAGAAGAGTGAGTTTCATAGCATTCGACGGCAACTGACCCGAGAGTTCCGTCGCATTAAAATTGCATGTTGGACTTAGAGAGCGAAGCAGATAGAATGCTACGCCGAACGCCGCCAACACAAGGAATTCTTTGACACCTTGAAGGCAGTGTCTGGACCGAGGTGGGAGCCACTGAGGATGCTGCTCGATGATAGTTCATTCGGTGCCCTCACACAGACTGCAGACATCATGCAGATCTGGCGAATGCACTTTGATTGTCTCTTGGGCAGCTGTTCAGAGATTGACTGCACTATGTTGCACGGGCTGCAACAACACGAGATAAAGACGTCTTGCCGGCACTGGACGAGATGCAGAGAGCACTTGCGCAACTACGAAACGGCAAACGTGCCGTAGCCGACGAGATCCCGCCTGAAGTATTGAAACACGGCGGATCACCGTTGATGAATGCGCTGCAGCACTTAGTGCAACGCGTGTGGATTGAGGAATAGGTGCCTGGTTAGCTGAAGGATTCCGTTGTGCTACCACTGTACAAGGGCAAAGGTAGCAAGCAATGTTGCACGAATTATCGTGGCATCAACATGCTGGATTTTGTGGGCAAGGTGATTGCCCGGGTCGGGTTGTGGAACCTAACTTGGCGGAAGAGCAATGCGGATTCCGTTCGGGTCGTAGCACCATCGATATGGTGTTTACGATTCATCAGTTGCAGGAGATGTGCAGAGAACGACAACAACCGTTGTACTCGCTGTTTGTTGGTTTTACTAAGGCATTTGATACGGTGAACAAGGAGGCAGTATGGCTGGCGTTGAGTAAGTTTTGTTGTCTTTGGTGGTCTGTAACTTTAATTGCATGTCTGCACAGTGGTATGCGGGCGAGGGTGCAGCTGATTTTAAAGACCTCGGATGACTGTGCAGTTGTATCTGGCGTGACGCAAGACTGTGTCTTAGCTCCTGCCCTGTTTAATGCTTCTCTTCATGCCATGGTGTCATGTGCGTTTGATGCGGCTTGTGCTTACGGTGTTTGCGTGGAGCATCATATTGATGGTGGGTTGCTAAACATCCGTCGTTTCGGTTCGAGAACTTTAGTCTGTGAGACAACTATCCATATGCTGCTGTTTGCTGACGACTGTGCGTTGTTTGCACACAGCACGGATGTGTTGCGGCGCACGACTAGTGCTCTGGCTTCTACAGCGGCGAAATTCAGGCTCACCATCAGCACAAGCATGGCTTTTTGTGTTTTCCAGTCTTCACCCGGAGTGGAGTCCGTTTGCCTGCCCCAAATCCCGGTTGCGGCTGGAGGGTTCGAAACCACTCCGAGGTTTTGCTACCTTGGGGGCGTAATATCAGCTGACCTGCAGATAACGATTGAGCTGCGCCGTCGAGTGGGAAAACCCAAGTTATGCCACCAGAACATGATCAAAGTGAGCCTATCACGTTCTAATGTCGATTGTAGGCCTTGGGAATCGAATGCGGTAGATCGACGTGCATGGCGCGATGTGATCACGTAGCAATTTCCGAGGTGCAACTGAAAACCCTCGTTCATGTAGAGAAGAAGCGGCAAGTGCGGATGCGGCAGACGCTGATGGAATGTACCACATTGACATCGAGCGCACTGTCTTGTGGCGCTTGCAGTCGCGAGTGCTTGAGTAATGTAGGCCTAGTTAACCACGAGCGTGGCCACTCGTCTCCTGTATCTAAATGAAGACGGGTGTTGCTGAGACCATAAGCAGAACGCGGTACAGCGTTGGTAGTCACGCTGCAGTCGCTTCTATTCGATTTGCTAACCGCGTTCTTGCATGCTGAGCCTATATTTCATGTGTTTGCCTTGTTATCTTTTCTTACTGCTTGTCTTTTTCCTGGTTGTAACCCTTGCCGGAATAATCTATTAATTTGCACACGTCGCGTAAGCTAATAAAGGTTGGCTTCATAAAATTTTCGAGTTTGTGGCATTATATATATATATATATATATATATATATATATATATATATATATATACAGTGGATTCCGGTTAATCGGACCACATCGAGACCAGACCATTTTGGTCCTATTAAGCGGCTGGTCCGATTAACCGAAGTTACCCGATGTAACAAGATGGGACATGCTATACATAACATAGGAAACTACTATTATGATCTGTATTGGCGGGATATATTTATAGCAAACACACAAAAAGAACTGCTTTGATAACGAACTTTGTTCACTGAAAAAGAAATTTACAAACAGATTCTTCGTAACGACGTACAAGATATTCAGCATGCGAAGTACAGTTTCATACAAAGGGATTACCGAATTCCATTCAGCGTTTGAAGACCGTATCCAGTGTGGTTTGACGCATTCTTTTGACTGACTGCATTCGCACAAAATCACCACAAACATGTAACGCAGTAATGGGACTACCTTCATTTCCATCCTGTATGAAATAGCGGTGCAATGTTTCAATGCATTTCCTTGCCTCCTGTTTTGTGACTGGCATCAACACGTTAGGGTTCTCTTCATCACTTCCATGGTCTTCTGTTGCTGTCGTGGGTTTCGCTGCTATTCGAGCAGCAATGGCAGCATCACATTCTTCATTTCCATCATAGAGTTGAAGTCCGTTGTCGATTGACAAAAATTCTTGGTAATTTTCAAATTGTTTCAGCTCCACATTCTCGCCGTCATTTTTATTTACAATCACCATATCCACATCCATCTCCGAGACAATATGCTTAAAGCCACAGTGAGAAAAACAGTTCCGAATTGTCGCACTGCTCATTTATCGCCAACTTTCGGCCACGAATGTAACGGATTGCAAAATGTTGACCTTTGCACTGATTTCTCCGGCCGTCGAGGATGAGGTCAGCAGCAATACAAACCTGAGGGGCCACTCATTAAAACTCGCAGAACAATAGAGTCGTCTGGAGTGCCGCAGAAATTTCTTTTCCAGTCGTGTCTGTCACACGTGGAATGCTCTCCCTGAATCCGTCGTCTCTGCACCGACACTAACATTATTTAAAAAGCGGTTGGACGATGCACCCATCCATTTACACTTTGTTACTTAACACTACGTCTCCATCCTACACCTGGAGTTTACCATGGAATTATTTGTTGTTAACTGTTGATGCTGTAAATCTAAGAGGATCGCAGGACTGCAGCGAAGCAAACGCTAAGTCCTTATTTTCATATTTAAAGTATTAACTATTTTACTGTCCTTATCATTATTGTTATGTTGATATCCCCTGCAACTGTCTAACGGGACTTGTAAAGCAACGCTTCTTAACGCGTATAAATTCATTGTTTATTGTTCAAGCCTTCTTCAATTGATTCAAGGATGTAAGTCACCAACCTTGAACGATAAAAGGTCTTCAAATTTTTTATGAGACTGAGACTGTATTTAAGAGCAAGTAGAATGGTTTCTGTACAACTCTATCGAATTACGAAAAATCAAAATTTACTTGTGAATTATCAGCAGTTGTGTCTGGTCCGTTAATCATTTATCCGTGTTCGGTTAAAAATTTGTACTAGCGTCATTATTTCCGGACATACAATGTCTTCTTTTGGCACTGTATGTGCATCGTTTCACAAAAGCACAGGTTTCCAAAATAATCGTCGATACGGGTTTTAAAACACTTCACAGAATCGGCCTCTATTAATCCTTCGGGTAGTGTATTCCATAAGTTTACGATTCTTCGTTCGATACTTTGTTCATGCTGGGGACCCTAAGTTTGTAACGATGTCCTCGGGTGTTACAGGGTTCTCGCAGGTGAAATATTGGCCGTAGTATGGGGAAGTGATTCAAGTGTAGTACTCGATGGGTCCTAATAAGATCAATTCTTACTCGGCGATAGGATAGTGTGTAGAGTCCCAGCTTTTCACAACGTTTTTCATATGGAAGCTTTCGTAGACTTGGTATCATTCTAGTTGCGATATGCTGGATTTTCTCCAGTTTTTCAGTTTCCCATTGGGTTATCGGATGGTAAGCTGGGGCACCGTATTCAAGGATTGGTCTAATGAGCGAGGTGAATAGACGAGGGACGGTTTCTTCGGACCATGTGGAGAAACTGCGTCTTAATGCCCAGAGCATACGAAGTCCCGCACGGTACAATTTCTCTGTATTTTCTAGTGATCTTAAATCATGTCGTGAGAGAACTCCTAAGTCTCTGACAGATGTGTTGGGATGGAGCAACTGGCCGTCCAAGGTGTATGATCGAGTGGCTGGACGTCTGGTGATACTAATGAACTCCGACTTGCTTGCGTTAAGAGGGAGTTGCATTTCAGTGGACCACGTTGACAGTCGCTCTAAGTCATGCTGGAGGCGAGCGCAGTCGTCCTGGTTTTCAATGATCCTCCAGATTTTCAAATCATCTGCAAACAGGACCCATGGTGACTGGAGCTGCTGCGGAAGATCGTTGATATGATCCCACGTTGATTTGATCCCACGTGGTGAACGGTTTGTTTCTATCTGAAAGCGAGATTTTTCCGTAGTTGTTTGCGGTCGCTGCGTATTCTGATGTCTTGTACCGCGACATTTATCACATATAACTTGAAAAAACCGATGTCGGATGTCGAGCGATTTTCGAAACACGTCAACGGATAAGCCAATGCACGAAATATGGAACAAAACATCACAGCTGAAGCATCGAAGTGCATGAGCCTTATTTCCCACAACTCTCGAACACGAACCACAAGTAACTTGAGACGGCATCACAAGCTAGAGCAAATCCAAAATGGCCGACAGAGATGGCAGTATGGCAAATCAGTGAGATCTCCGGAATTAGCCAAAGAATAGCTCCCAAATTTGCACCGCTTGGAAAATACGCCAAAAGAAGAATAATGGTGCACACTTCACACAGATAAAACACTGCTAACACAGTAATCTTAGGCAAAAGTAGTATCCAGCACACGTTGATCCAAAAATCCGCGGCGTCCGTGGGTACAGCTAGTTCGATGCCCATGTCCATTGCCTGTATCAAAGATGTGGTCTTGGGAGGCAGAAACTCCATTTGGATATTCTTCAAGAAATCCAAATTTCTATGTGCTGCACAATTGTCGAGAAGTAACAACACTTTTCTCGACTGGCGTTGTAGCTCTGTATCCCAATCCTTCACCCATTCTTTAAAAGGTGTAGAGCTCATCCATGTATTTCTGTTCGCACGATACACAACTGGTAAACTGTCCATTCTGAGTCCCTTAAAGCAGCAAGGCTTGGCAAAATTTCCTATAACCAGCAACTTCCTTTGTCTGTTCCCGACATGTTTGAGCAGCACAAGACAGTTACGCGATCCATTGCTTTTTTGCAGCCAGAGAGAGTAACATGTTTGTAACTTAAAGAGCCGTCCGGTGTAGCCCTATAGTACAATTCGGTTTCAGCAGCATTATAGATGTCATCTGCTGGAAAATTTTCCAGTATCTCTGGTAGTTTTGTTGATTTCCATTCTTCAGCTCGAGCGCTATTGGCACTTTCTTTCTCACCATGTGCTTTCTTAAAGTTTACATCATGTCTAGATTTCCATCGAGACAACCAGCCGTCCGTAGCTATAAAATCTTCGTGGCCCAGCATTTTAGCGAGTTCTTCTGCTTTGTACTTTAACATTGGGCCACTTACTCGCACGGCTCGTCAAGTAACAAAGGCAAACCTAACATTAAGGGCCTCATCGACGTCTGGATCCTTGCCTTCACGCTTCCGTTTTTGGGAAGTATCTCGTCGTCCTTCACCTTGTGCCCATTCTTCTCGCAGACCTTTCTCTTGTTTTATCAGGCGCGATATTGTAGATTTTGCCAAGGTAATTTCCACCAATCGACGCTGACTAGTGGTTGGTCCCTATTCCTTGATCTGATCTAGGAAACGAATCTTCTCAGCTAACGTCAAGTCCCGTCGTGGCATTTTCTTAACATCCAACAAGGCACGCACAGTTCACTGAGGTGAACTCGAGTCTGTCTCCCGGGTATTTCTGTGGTTGACCTAGCCACCTGCTGTCCTATGATTTGCCGGACCTGTGTGTCCGCGATCACTTGCCGTGCTCGAGAGTAGGCCCGCAATGCGGGCTCCGGGCATTCGGCTCAATGGACGTGCGGTACATCGATCGAGCGGTTAACGACATGTGAACAAGCATGTATGTCTTCGCTCCGCCTACAAGTGTTGGAAACTACAGTCAGTTTCGGGTGGTTCTGAAGCCAATTAGATGGTTGTGCCTCATGGTAGCCACAGTTCAGTTTATCCAAAGGCCAACTCGGATTACCGTAACTGAATGATACGCTTTCTTGCCCGACATATGAACTGTGGGTTTAGTCCAGACATCCAGGCACAGAACTTGATTTTAACACACCCGTTACCTGCCACCTTCTATCGTCTGGTCCTATTAAGCGGAATTCCGGTCCTAATAAGCGGCTAAAATTAGGCTAGCGTAATAGGATTCGTTTCGGTTCTTCAGAATTTGGCCCGAATAAGCGGCTGGTCCTATTAACCGGTGGACCTATTAACCGGAATCGACTATATATATATATATGTATATACATACAGTTCGTTTGTTGGAAGAAAGCCGATTAGCGTTCACTTACCTACCGTGGCTCGCTAATGGTGAAAGCCGGTCATTTACGGTTGTTGTCCCCAACATCCAATAGCCATCCAATGTTTAGCGAAATTCGCAACATGCTACTGCGCGTGCAGAGACATGAATTTCTCTCTCACCTTAGTGGTGCGGACGTATGGAATTCTCGGCAGACGAGTGATTTAGTGCAGGGCTCAGCTGAGGAAAAGCCTAACCTCTAAAGACACACCGACATGAGGCTGTTGATCAGCGAGCGAGCCACAACGTGTTTCCGGCTGTCAGCTAACTTCGCGCTGAGTGAAGGTCATGGCCAACCGTAGGCGTTGGAGCGATCGATGGTTATCTCTGTGTGTCTCGCTGGCTACGCGGCGAAGTCGGCTTAGGCAACCGAAACTGCAACGTGCATGTGCGCACGTGATGGCAGCTCAGCTGAGGACGAGGTTAGACATTGCAACTCTTGTCAATGTTATTGAATCACAGGTAATGGAGCACGAGCAGACAATGCAGTCGGGATCACGTAACGTTCCTGTTACTCAGCGCGCGCTGATTATTCGGCTGTACGGTGAATGCGGTTTAAACGCCGCATCAGCTTCAAGAAAATACAATGCAATGAACGCAGGAATGCGTCCCGTCACCGCCCGGTACGTGCTTAAACTAGTGAAGTTCGAGCAAACTGGGAGTGTGTGTGACATGAAGAGAACCGGACCGCCTCGCATCACCACGGACGACTGTTCAGCTTGCGCTGTAGTCAGTGAAGTGTCAAAAAGTCCCGATCTCAGCATTCGTCGGATCGCACAGCACTGTGACACGACCCGATATGCGGTACACCGGATATTACTGGAACGAAAATTTCGGAGGTCCCGTGCACTTCAAGTGCAGGTTTTGAACCCATGCGATCCGGAGAAGCGGCATAAATTTTGCCGCTGGTTTCTGGATCACGGGGATATTCGTTCTGTTATCTTTACAGATGAGGCATTGTTTCATCTGCATGGAACAATGAAACATTACTGTTGGGCTACCGCATCACGTATGAACCACAGTGTGAAACAGATGGTCTGGGGCGGATTAACAAGCCAAAAATCTTGGGCCCATATTTCTTTTCCGGGAATGTGACCGGTAGGTTGTTGTTTTGAAGTACTAAAGTCTTATCTTTTCCTAGCATCGTCGTATTTGGAAATGCTGCAGGCATTTGTGCTTTCCCAGTTGGAGGCTGAAGGGGCATGCAGTGCCATTTGTTGGCAGCAGGATGGTGCATCTGCACATTCTGCTAAATCGGTGCGTACTTACTTCACCGACAAATTTGGCCACCATCGGATCGGACGCGGTGGACCAATGGATTGGCCTGCTCGCTCACCAGAGTTGAACCCCATGGACTTTTCTATGGGGCTATCTGAAGCGGCGAGTGTACAAAACAAGGCCGCGTACATTGGATCAATTGAGAGAAAATATTGTGAACGAATGTCGCGCGATCAGGATACATTGGAGAAAGTGCTCGCCAATTGCATCAAGCGGTTTTTGCACTGTAAGCAGCATGCCGGCGGACATTTTGAACATATCCTTCACTAGCATAGATGATCGTTCCAATACATTTCTGTTAATATACTTATCCTCTTTCACAAATGTGTTAACGACTAAACTGGTCCGCTGGTAAATGGTGCTAATGATGCGTCCGGTCGGATAGAATTCTTAACGTCCAGGCTGTCGTTGAGCACATAAACAGCGTAGGCACCGAAACGTTCAATGGCTACTTATGGCGAAATCACTGAGTCGCTATGTACTGAGGTTCGTCCAGCCTTAATGAAAAGCCGACTGTGTTGTTGACTCAGTTTCAAGCTATTGCCTGTAAAGTTGGTGTTCGGGATGAGTTGCAGTAGATGGCAACATGTGTACGTGGGGTCGTTCCGTATCTGGTAGACTAATATGAGGTCTCCACGTAGCCACCTGTAGTGTCTACTGAACACTCGGAGTGTATTTAGTCGCTGCTCGACCATGGTGAGTTTCAAGCGCTGCAAGGTCACGGTTTAGCCAAGCGTGCCAAGCCTGGATTACGTATTCGACGTGTTAACGCACGTAGGCGTAGAGCATCATGGAGAAGATGAATGAATCCAAACTTTCGAATGCCATCCGCAAGCTAACAACGTGTTGGATTCCGACTCACTGGAATAAACGAAGTCGTCCTGTACCAGCACACCGAGGTCAAATTTCTGAGGGCTTGTCTGCAGGTCATATGCCCCAATATTCTAGAGATAGGCGTGTCTATGGTGGATGTGGATAATGTGTCACTTGACCACATTTAATGACAGTGATTTCCTCACCGGTCAATGCAAGGTCGCACATGGAGGTCGTCCATGTGGTCGTCCATTTTCTTGATCCCCGGTCAACTTTTAACGTCATCCGGAAAAGTAAAGTTCTTGAGGTGATGGCTCTCGCAAGATCGTCGCACTCCACTCGATTAGAGTCGGGCAGAGATGTTCGGTCTCTAACCTAGAACTGCTGTTCACGGAGAAAATTCCCAACCCATCCTAATAATGCATTGCCTACGTTTTCCAAGTACCCCATCATTATGTCAGCGATGATTGCTTCCATGACTTTGGAAAGCGCAGAGAAAAGTGTTACCGGACGGTAATTGGTAGGATCAGACGGACTTCTCTGAAAGAATCCGGCAAGTGTCTGGGCTAGGTGAATGGCTGCTGCCTGCAGTGCTTTAGGGTGAAGGTTATCCAAGGATGGTAGCTTTTTCAGAACCACTTTTGCTATGAATTTGATGCTGGATAACACTGATGGTGTTGGGACAGAAGCAAGTATAAGAGGTTTGAGGCTAGTACGCCTTGGAAAGTAGGCCAGTACTGGGCAATGAGGGGTTGTCCGCCTTTTTTGTTGTGTGGGTATACCCACCAATCGTACTTAGTGGTGCGATTCCACGCTGCAACTTTCGAAGTGCATTCACGTGTTTGTAAATAAGGCGGTGGTTCGAACAGAATTGTTTTGCTACCTCCAGTCGGTGTGATAACTTGTTTTCACGAACCAACTGTACATATTAATTGCTCAGAGCTACGTACGCTGTCTCATTCTCCGGGTCAGGATTGTTTATGTGAAGGCGGGATGTGTTCCCGCAACGCCATAACTCTTCACATTTGGCCTCTCATGAATAATGTTGGTTTCATGTGATGGTGGAAAATTTTTCGCCGATGCTTCAGTGATTAGTGATGTGGTTTTCAATCATTTCTTCTAGACTACCTCTAGGGTGCACTCAGTCATGAATGTTCAACTGTCATGCTAAAACCACAAAATGAAAGGCTAAGATCACAGAATTGTAAGGTTTGGTTTCATTCGCTACGACGAATACACCGATGCAGAGCCCGAAAAATGCAATGCATTTCTCATTATCTGGTTCTATCTGCATTCAAAGCAAAAATCTTCCACCATCACATGAAACCAACATTATTCATGAGAGGCCAAATGTGAAGAGTTATGGCGTTGCGGGAACACATCCCGCCTTCACATAAACAATCCTGACCCGGAGAATGAGACAGCGTACGTAGCTCTGAGCAATTAATATGTACAGTTGGTTCGTGAAAACAAGTTATCACACCGACTGGAGGTAGCAAAACAATTCTGTTCGAACCACCGCCTTATTTACAAACACGTGAATGCACTTCGAAAGTTGCAGCGTGGAATCGCACCACTAAGTACGATTGGTGGGTATACCCACACGACAAAAAAGGCGCACAACCCCTCATTGCCCAGTACTGGCCTACTTTCCAAGGCGTACTAGCCTCAAACCTCTTATACTTGCTTCTGTCCCAACACCATCAGGGTTATCCAGCATCAAATTCACAGCAAAAGTGGTTCTGAAAAAGCTACCATCCTTGGATAACCTTCACTCTAAAGCACTGCAGGCAGCAGCCATTTACCTGGTCCGGATACTTGCCGGATTCTTTCAGAGAAGTCCGTCTGATCCTACCAATTACCGTCCGGTAACACTTTACTCTGCACTTTCCAACGTCATGGAAGCAATCATCGCTGACATAATGATGGGGTACTTGGAAAACGTAGGCAATGCATTATTAGGATGGGTTGGTAATTTTCTCCGTGAACAGCAGTTCTATGTTAGAGACCGAACATCTCTGCCCGACTCTAATCGAGTGGAGTGCGACGATCTTGCGAGAGCCATCACCTCAAAAATTTTACTTTTCCGGATGACGTTAAAAGTTGACCGGGGATCAAGAGAATGGACGACCACTAGATCCTCCATGTGCGACCTAGATGGGACCTGGCATTGACCGGTGAGGAAATCACTGCCATTAAATGTGGTCAAGTGACACATTATCCACATCCGCCATAGACACGCCTATCTCTAGAATATTGGGGCATATGACCTGCAGACAAGCCCTCAGGAACTTGACCTCGGTGTGCTGGTGCAGGACGACTTCGGTTATTCCAGAGAGTCGGAATCCAACACGTTGTTAGCTTGCGGATGGCATTCGAAAGTTTGGATTCATTCATCTTCTCCATGATGCTCTACGCCTACGTGCGTTAACACGTCGAATACGTAATCCAGGCTTGACACGCTTGGCTAAACCGTGACCTTGTAGCGCTTGAAACTCACCAAGGTCGAGCAGCGACTAAATACACTCCGAGTGTTCAATAAACACTACAGGTGGCTACGTGGAGACCACATATTAGTCTACCAGATACGGAACGACCCCACGTACACATGTTGCCATCTACTGCAACTCATCCCGAACACCAACTTTACGGGCAATAGCTTGAAACTAAGTCAACAACACAGTCGGCTTTTCATTAAGGCTGGACGAACCTCAGTACATAGCGACTCAGTGATTTCGCCATAAGTAGCCATTGAGCGTTTCGGTGCCTACGCTGTTTATGTGCTCAACGACAGGCTGGACGTTAAGAATTCTATCCGACCGGACGCATCATTAGCACCATTTACCAGCGGCCGAGTTTAGTCGTTAACACATTTGTGAAAGAGGATAAGTATATTAACAGAAATGTATTGGAACGATCATCTATGCTAGTGAAGGATATGTTCAAAATGTCCGCCGGCATTCTGCTTACAGTGCAGAAACCGCTTGATGCAATTGGCGAGCACTTTCTCCAATGTATCCCTCTTGATCGCGTGACATTCATTCACAATATTTTCTTTCAATTGGATCAATTGAAAGATAGCCCCATAGAAAAAGTCCATGGCGTTCAAATCTGGTGAGCGAGAAGGCCACTCCATTGGCCCACCGCGTCCGATCCAATGGTGGCCAAATTTGTCGGTGAGGTAAACAGGCACCCTCACATTGTATGTTTATTAGTCGGTTGTAAGCGAAATACACTCAAGCTCGATTGGTACATATTGCGCACACCACCAACACCGTATCGAGAATTCCAAGCTGAATTAAAGCAAGTGACGCATGCGTCGAACCGTTTTGCTGTGGCTGTGTTTAGCGTGTGGAAGCAGGTTCTACTGAAAGAATTCCATATGCACTGTATATACTTTTGTGACATCCTGGGTGTGTGGCAGTAACTCGTACGTGCAGCTTCTTGTAGGCAGTCTCACAACGTACGTTGGCACCCTGGTTATGCGTCAGCTGGCAACACCCAGGTTCGGCATCTTGTACTCGGACATTGGAGCCACACTGGAATGCTACCTTGGATGCTGCTACTTTCGCTGTTCAAGATCAACACAAGCGACCTGACATCAACTGCGCAAATAGAACGTGCACCTACGCATTTTAGGTGTATATGTGGCTACCGTGCGTCCATTTAAATACCTTATTTAAGGGAAATAAACACCTGGCTGGTAAAAGGCAATATGGTTTCTTTGCTTTTTATAAGACAACCCTTGCTTTTGACACCGTAGAAGTCCACCTTCGAGTGTTTTAACTAGTCTTTTAAAGCTCCAATGCGCCACCCTATTCCACCGTTGCTGGTTCATAGTACCGCTTGTTCTACAATCCAATCTTTGCTTTAGCGCCAGCCTTTATTCCTTCACTATAACCCTCTACCACTTAACTGACTGTTCGGCAGTCCATGCTCTCCTAATCTCTTAACAACTAGCGGCCTTTGCCTCGTAGTGAATCCGGCTCTTACCCTCACTGTACTCCGTGTTATTTGGCTTACTGTTGACAGCGTATAATTCCAACTTCAAGGGTTCACCTAATCTACTGAAGCACCAATGCGATACCCTATACCCCAATTGCTGATTTATAGTATCGTTTGTTCTACAACCCTGGCCTCGTTTCAGCTACGGCCTTACTTCCTTCACTACAACCTTCCTCAACGTAACTGACGGTGCGGCAGTCCATGAAACCCTAATTACTCATTAAATAGCAGCTTCTGCTACGTAGTTAATCCAACTCTTACCTTCACTGTGCTCTGCTTTCATATGTTTACCGTTGACAGGGTAGAATTTCAACTTCGAGTAGTTCATCTAACCGAGTAAGGCACTGATGCACTAATCTCTTCCACGTTTGTTGGATCATGATATTGCTTGTTCTACAAGCCAAGCCTCGCTTCAACTACATCCCTTCGTTTACCATAAACCTCCACCAATGAACGTGTTGCACGGCAGTCCATGTTTCTTTAATCTCTCTGCAACTAGCGGCTTCTGCTGCGTTGTCAATCCGGTTATTAACCTCACTGTTCTCCGCGTACATTAAGCTCCCTGTTGACACCGTACAATGCCACCATTTCGCGGTTCGCCTAATCTACGGAAGACCCGATGCGCCGGCCTATTTCACATTTGCTGATTCATAGGCTGACTGCATGCTCTTTATTCACTATTCGATCAGCACACGTCTTTGAACAGCCATTTGCTGTCTTCCCACGCGTTAGTCCCAACACAATAAAATACCTCATGGACCGTTTACTGGAACCATTCTCTTGTTCTTCATGTAAATCACAGTAAGTTACCCATTTAGCCGTGCTTATTTGATGCGTGATCAAAGACCATTTGCCGCCTAATCTCTGCTGCAAAGTGTACACCAGTTTGTCTCAAGTCTAAATGTCTTAAGATAGGATTTTCCCACTGCTTGGTCCCATGACCGTCCTTTTTGGTCTTCTCTCAACCTGTTCATCTCATGTCCCTTTCGAGTTCGATAGCTTTATTAAGATCCGGGATTGGAGTGAGGAATAGTCTCCGTCTGAGATGGGACGATTGGACCATGGTCTTAAGTTAAAATCGACTAACTGCACCTTACACCTCAACGACTGAGGTCCAGTGAGAACGGCTAGACACGAATTCTTCACACACCAGGAAGTATAGCAAATCAGCGAAACTCAGATCGCAGACAATCTGGAACTTCTGCTTGCCTGCACAGTTATTCATCCTACTCGACTGGTCTCAACGACAATGGAGGACTCCTGTGACTGAGAAGAATTGAGTGAACGAATGGCTACTAAGAGGCTTTGGAGTTGCACATGACCGTTCAAAACCATCGACAATATTGTACCAGGGCGTGGTGGGTTTTCAGCTGGCAAACGTTCTCCCTATAAAAGCTACAAAAGTCCGTTTATCAACACTGCGACGTAGTGGATGTGACCCGCTACTAAGTAAGGTCACTGCTTACAAGTGCCCAGGCATATTGAATAGATATTTTTAATATTTCATTGACACGTACAAAATATTGCTCTCAGTCTTCATATACGGTATTCACGTCACCTACTTCGCTGTTTCTGCTTAGTATACACACACATGAATGCAGTTCACCTTTACCACACTGACGATTTTGGCCTCATGAGTACTTCTTGCTTTTCTACAATTTGTACAACTTTTGGCCACAGCCAATTACGTGCATTCTAACGTATCTGCTGCACAACCTAATTGCTTTTAAATTTCGATAATGCCTAACTTGATATGCCTCGATGCATTTGAACATAAAATATTTATCTCTCTCCATCTATCCGTACTCGCTGGTTGGCGGATTACAACAAGCTGTTGTAGTTCATTTAGCTTTAGACTTTAAAGTTAGCAACCAGAAGGTATTCCACTTCGATTGTAGCAAAACTACTTGCATGGCTTGTGTTTTGAAGACGTAAACCCCAGAGCGGTATTCTTGTTTATTGGTAGCCTCATAAAACCAACAGATAATATCGACGTAGCACCAGGTGCATCCGTTGAAAATGACAAGCCACACTGCTAACCATCGCATAAGCAACCACGATGGTACAAAGCTGGTACGTAAAGTAACTTTTGCTTCGTTTGCGTTAAACCTGTTGCTGTTATCGGCGTTCATTGCGTGCAAACCGGCCACGGTACCATCGTAAATGCTTTGCGGAGAACACAAACACCGATTGCGAAGTTTGCTCCAGGGACATAGCAGTAGGTACGGTTTCCAAGCAACCGTCAGGTAGCAATAAACAACGTGGGTTGGAATCATGTACCTTAGTTGCAGTTTCGCGCTATGACCATCACCGGATATAACGGTAGCATTCACCCTATAAACTCCCCCGCATACGGTGGCAAGGACTTTAAAATAGTGCTTTACCTCCGCGCCGATATTTCGAATAATTGTTATGTGGTACCCTGTTCCAGCTGTCCACGCTTTTCACATAGACTAGACAAATCACGCGGTATGCCCATGCGCCAACCACCACATCTACGGTAAAAGAAACTGAAACAACACATCGTAAGCGAAGCTGCAACCCATCCGCAAAGCTGCATTCGAGTATGCCATAATATATTGTTATTTTCATTTCGCTTAGCTTCCTCTGCAAATGGCCCATTTGCAGGAAATAACTGTTTTACCGAGGACTTCCACGATTTGCCTGCCAGACAGTAAGCCGTGTACCATTATCATTAAACAACTGCAGCCGATGATTACGACTTTGACTAATAGGTGAAAGGCAAATATTTGAGCACTTAAACTGGGCCCCTTACAGGGCCCCTGTTTCATTACGGTGTGCTTCCCCCTTGATCACAAGTTGCAGCTAGTCATTTGATGGCATTTATTGGAACATTTGGCAACTAAATCGGACGGTGGCTCTGTAAGGCTTACATGCATGGACAATTTATGTTTAACAGTGCAACAATTTCTGTGTTCCTTGTTCATAATGTCTTCCTTTAGTTATATTATTTTTACCCCACCCTTTAGTGCTCCGCTGTGTTGACGTGACACACCTGAAGTGTCCCGCACATTTGCGTGAGCATGTTGAATGGGTCTGAACAATGACGTTTCCGGAGATTTCAGCTATGTCCATAAGTTTCTGGAGAGTTTGGTTTTTGTACTCATCGGAGAACATTCACATCGCCGCAGTGCTGTTAAACAGCTCTCCATAAAGGTTTTGTTGCAGACATTTGTGTTGCGCTTCCAATAAGATTTATGTGGCCTACTGTTAAAACGGTTACACGAAGGCTATAGTGTTATGCACACGTGATCGGTGACTGACATTAGTAGTGCTAGTAGAATGAAACCTTTGTACGCTATCGCCTCACCTTTACACGATGCCTTTGGTGCTACATAAAGATGCTCGGGGACCGATCATATTGTTGCTCTTGCAATGCAACATATGTAGGATAATATATACACGGGCACAGTATGCATGTATAGGTATTTTTATTGGCTCCGTGACCGGGATTTTAGGTTCTCCTTTAATGAGAATTTGATAGGCTTCTGTATCTTTGGTGGACAATCCCTGTGGTTCTATGCACAGTGGCTCAGTAACACAGTTTACGCGGTTTACTACTTATGTAAACTTCTGGGTCACCAGTACATCAGGTATGTTGTACCATGAACAGTGGCTTCCTAACCCACGTTATTGGTGTTAATGTACTTAGACCCTTGTATGTTTGTGTATCACTGTTACACGTGGCCTGTGGTGGTATGGATAGAGGCTCCGAAACGGACATTTTCGGTGATAATGTAATGAGACCACGTACGCTAATCTATGCACCTGCACAGGATGCATTTGCTCCTCTGAATAGCTGTTTCAGAACTGACAATAATGGTGCCATTGCAAGGAGACCTATGTAGGTTATTGTCTCACCAGTACACCAGGCCTTTGGGGACAAGCATAAAAGCTCCGTGCACTACATTATTGGTGCTAATGCAAAGAGACATATGTTGCTTACGTTATCTCCGGTAAATCAGGCCCGTAGCGCTATGCAAAGAGGCTTCGTGACCGAGGAATGGCCCGTGTAATGTGACCTATGTAGACAACGATATCACCGCTACCGCATGTATGTGCTGCCCTGATTCGAGGCTCCGTTACCAAGAGTAGCTTTTCTATTGCAAGGAGACCTACTTAGGCTGCTGCATCGCAGGTGCACCACGTCTGTGGTGCTACTCATAGTAGCTCCGTGACCTACATACTTGGCGGTAATACAAAGTGACCTATTATGGCCACTTTATTACCTGTCCGCCTGGTCTGTGGGGCTATGCATATAGGCTCGGTGACCGGCAATTTTAGCGCTAATGTAATTAGACTTAGCTACGATAATACATGCACCGGCACAGGATGCATTCGCTCCTCTGATTGGAGGTTTGAAAACTGGCACTAATGGGGTTCGCGCAAAGAAACCTATGTAAGCTGCTGTGACACCGGTACACCAGTCCTGTGTTGTTTTGCATAGAGACTCCGTGACAGACATTAAAGGGGCTAGTGAAAAGCGACCTAAAAACGGTTGTATACGTTCTGGCTTTAAGACACTTAATTCATGAGCAGAAGTAAGAGGATCCCAAATCGATACAAATAAAAGCAAGCTACGTTTGACAGGAGGGCTCAATGTGCTTTTTTCCTCGAAGTGCTATGGTCACGGACGATAACCCGAAGACTCTTCACTACGAATTATGATGTAGCCGTAAAGCTGGACACGGTAACCGGCAGTTAGTGCTCAGCTATTGATTTCCGTGCGTACGACAAAGAACTAAGCGGGTTTTAACAGGTCCCGAAGCAAAGGGAAACACATTTCCTAATCATAGGGCGTCCCACCTTATTTTCCGCAGTCACGAAACGATTGGTTTTATTTAACCTTTCGAAACGACATGCATTTTGCAAGCACGCAGATTGCATGTACAGGTAACTTGATGTAATAGGATCATGACGACAATTAATTTTCTAACTGTTGATGCAATTAATCTCTGACCTTAACCAGCTAAACAGATATACTGTCATCAATTTACACAGATCCTTCAGTTTCACCTCGCTTTGTTCTGTGAACTCGCGACTTATGCCTTTCACCTATGTAGTACATGGTGAAATCGCATAGGTACCTGATTCCAGACGGCTGGGGTATTACTGCCCATTTCAATGTTAACTGTCACCACCTATTACCTTTATATTTATCTTAATACGACCACGAAAAGCTGTGAATGCTAACTGGTTCTGCTTATTTTTAAGCAACTACCATTGTCACACAATTTTCCTAGCTAGTGTATATTAATTGTCCGGAAGACGTTTATAAAAACTGAACGGACCACTTGTAGTCAGCTTTCCTTACATTTCTACAATTATCTCTTTCCGTACTCTGGATGCTGCTACCCGCCTACTTCTTTCACCAGCCCGACTGCATGTTGTACGAGAACAAGTCTCGAGGCAACACCTAGCATCTGTCCCATCTCCGTTACCCCCGAATGGGCAACCATTAGCATTGGAAAGCCGTGGTGCTTACGACCATCCGACACACTGCCGTTCTGATCTTCTCACCACATTCTGAACATACTTTTAATTTTTATCTCTTTCCTACCAGCTACCGGGCCCCGACTGCTGCTGTCTTCTTTCATAGCTCCTACTTCTTATTGGCTAGAGGAGCAAACCTCTGGCTGATCGCATTAACAGAATAGGATAACCTGTAGATTCTGAAGCCGTTGTGTCCTTAACCTACCGAAATTCTATTTTCATCATGGCCTGTGGCTCATCTCTGCGTCACCCCAAATGGCCTGTAATGCCGCATCGTCAACAACTATCCGACTTGCCAACATATCATTTGTTCACCATATGCTTGACGTCTCTGTGGCCTTACATTTTTATTATTTTCTCCATCCGAATTCCCAACTTTGATGTCTGCTGCTTCCTAGCTCAGAATGTTTAACTCTAAGATGACTGCTAGGCCCCGAAGAGCCACCTAGTTTGTGGCTCAATCCCATTTCTTCTTAACATGCTTCCATTTAGTGTGTGATGCCGCATCGCTCCCAACCATCCGACTTACCGACATTTTGCGTCCTCTACCCCATGATTGAGGTCACTTAGGCCTTACAGTTTAATTATCATCTATTTCCGGATACCGTACGCTGACGCTTTCTGCTTCCCAGCTCTTTTTCACTCTTTTACGTCTGCTCACCCCTGGGTAGCCATACCGCCTGTAGCTCATTCTCATTTCATTTTTACAGGCTTCCATTTGGATTGTGACGTCGCATCGCTCACAGCATTTCACAGTACCAGAAGTTTTATTTCTTCATCATATGTCTAGGTTTGATGTGGCTTTATGTTCCTTTTAGTGCACGCAACTGGTACGCATATGTCAGCATAGAAAACCCTTACCTAACGTTGCCTTTGCCGAAGTATTTGCCTCTGATTTCTCCACGCAACAGCACTGTTGTGTATTCGGTCAGCATGCTTGGCGACTAGTCTAGACGGACACGTGCACACAACCCTAGACATACACGTATGGGTGCATATTTCCCTGATACTTATACTTTATTTAAGAGCAAGTAGAAGGGTTGCTATAGAATCTCTTCGCATTTAATATATCAAACTTATTTGTTTTGATTCGTTAGTGGTAGTGTTTTGTCTCCTAATCTTTTATCTTTGTTCATTCATGAATCCTTTTTGGTGTTACTTTTTGGGGGTGTACGACTACTTCTTTTGGCGTTGTAGGTGAATCTTGTCACACAAGCACCTTTTTTCTGACTTATCGTCGATACGTGTTTTGAAACGTTTCGCAGAATCGGCCTCCTAAAAGCCTTTTAATAGAGTATTCCATAAGTTTTACGCTTCTTAGTTCTATAGTATGCTGCATGATACTTTGTTCATGCGGGCAACCCCGAGTTTGTGACGGTCTCCTCGGGTGTTACATGTTACCCCGCAGGTGAAATATTTGCCGCAGTAGAGGAGCTGGTTCAAATATAATACTGTATGGGTCATAATAAGGTCAATTCGTAAGCGGCCGTAGGATAGTGTGTAGAGTTCCAAGCTTTCACAAAGGTTTTTATACGGATGATTTCGTAGACTCGGTAGCATTCTAGTTGCGATACGATGTACTTTCTCCAGCTTTTCAGTTTCACCCTAGTTTATCGGATGGTAAGCTTGGGCACCCTATTCAAAGATTGGTCTATTGTGCGAAGTGAACAGACGAGGGACGGTTTCTTTCGACCATGTTTAGTGACTGTGCCCTAAAGTTTAGAGCACTCCTAAGTCTCCTTGACAGACGTGTCAGAGTAGAGCAACTGGCATTCTAAGTTGCGTGATCGAGAGGCTAGATGTCTGGAAATACTGATGAACTCCGACTTGCTTGCGTTTGGAGGGAGTTGCATTAATGTGGACCACTTTGACAGTCGATCTAAGCCACGCTGGAGGCGATAGCTGTCGTGCTGGTGCTCTATGATTCTCCAGGTTTTTAAATCATCTACATACATGACATATGGTGACTGGAGCTGCTGCGCAAGAGCATTGAAATGATAATCGATGATAATGGTCCAAGCACAGTTACTTGTGGCACGTTACTGGTCAATAGGAACCAGTCTGTAAGGTGGTCAGTTACCTGTATTCTATACTTACGTTCCACAACAATCTCGTGTAACTACTGCAGTAGTGTGCCACCGAATTCGTAGGTTCTCAATTGACAAAGGAGTACCTCGTGGTTCCCTGTCAAAAGCTTTACCTACTACAATAGACACTACGTCAACATCCTTATGTTCATTAAAAGCTTGTACCCACTGGTGGTTTGCGTAAATCAGGTTGGTGATGCAGGATCGCCTTTTCGTAAAGCTGTGTTGCGCTGGCGTCAGTAGGTCCAAGAATCCGAAAAAACGACAGCAGGTACTGTTTCACAATTCGTTGAGAACTTTGGATAATATCGAACTTAAACAGATCGGTCTATAACTCTCCATTTCAATTTGCCCACCAACCTTGGAAAACCGTCTCACTTTCGAGTAGTTCCAGTCTTTGGAAACAGATCCCTTATTGAGTGGTTTATTAAATAAGTTGGTCATGCCTGGTGAGATGATAAGCGATAAAGACTTGAGTGTTGGTGGGTGACGTTCGTCTGGTCTGGGGGCTTTGCGCCACGAGGTTAACAAGTAGCTAATACACTTCGACTGTATCGCGTTGCAGACTGTCGAGCAAGCCTGCGCAACCTACGTTGTTACTGGAACAGCCGCCGGTTTACTGGAACAAGCGTTTAGGATGTGCGTATCCAAGGCGACCGCGCGCTCCGCGCTTTAAGCAAAGTCCATCCGTTCAATCTCTCTAAGACCGGTATGTAGCCGCAGGTTTCAGTTGACGTTTCAAGTGGGCAGCAAGTATGTTAGGTACAGTTGTGGTCGAGAACGCCAACCTCTTTGGTCTGCCGGCGACTCTTGGTCTTTGCAGCCTTACATAAGTTTCTCTGTTTCGTACACAGCGTGAATTCTCCAGCACAATCCGAACTGATGTATCTATCCCAATGTTTGCGCCGCCGTCGCGCTAACTGTTTACACGCCGTATCAATCCAATGCGGCTAAACAGGTCTGCTTGTTGAATACTTCAGATTCACGGAAAGATTGCACAGCCCGTCAACATTCCGCTACCTTAATGACCAAGAGGCATCAAGCGACGCATCCTGTGGTGGCGTCCATTCTGTCTGACTTGATACTTGGACAAGCCCGTTGAAGTCCATCTTCCAATAGTCATAAATAAATAATTAATTAATTAATTATATTCTCAACGAAACGAGGCACATCAGTACAGGCGTGATCAAGTGGTTAACAGAATCATAGAAACACTAAAAGCGTGTGCGCCACACGACAGAACTACGTGTTGGCGAAATATATGGCTTGAAAATTGCACATTATTTTGCATAAGAATAATGCTGGGATGAAGGGCTTACTCATTGGTGGCAAAGAGAAATGTGGTGCCGAAGGGCTTTAAGATCACCAAGTGTTTTTCTGCGGGAATGCTGGGTGTGCGTTCGAATAGTTCCGGAGATTTACCTCCAATTTGCGTAGGCGTAGGAGTCCGATAGGGTGTTTGATAGACATTTGCTCGCAAATTTGGGATATTGAGATGGTTCTTTGTATGAAGCAGTGGGCAGTGACTTTATTTTCGTGGCGAGTCACACCCGCTACGTCGCTTTGTCGTTTGACAGACGTTTGTGGCATTTTATAAGGAAAAGCTTTGCCAGGCGAAAACCCACCATGTCCTGGAACACTGCCATTGACCACAATGTAAATAACCTTGAGATACTTGTAACGCTTTTGTGGGACTGATTTTCCGGATGGCTAATCGCAGTCATAGTACACCGGACTTTCCGTTGGCTGTGCAGATAGTTTAGTCAGGATTCCTCAGGAACGGGTGGGGACAGCGGTACTGTTCGTGGAGCAGCTATGTAAATTGGGGTGCTACGTTATGCAGGTGCGTATGGAACCCCAATCATAAGCAATATCATTGTCCGAACGACTAACCCACGGGCCAGGTGGGTGTCGCTGGTTGGTCCACGGGAGGTTACCGTCGCAGCTAAGTGGGACGCTTGCATGGAGAGGATGTTTCGAACGGTCGTGGAGCTTGCTGTGGTCTTTGGAATCAGGGATGGCCGAACGCAATACATGGACCACAGACAACATACATCCGGAAGATATAAACTCTTCATACCACACTGGCGAGGTGGGTGAAGTATCCATTGCATAATGGCTCTAATTAGATGAGGACTCTGATACCAGGAAGAAGTCATTTACTGGCGAAGTGGACTGGGCATAACGCCGTGGAATCGCAAGTAAGTTGAACACTAGCAAGCTGAAATCGTTTGTTCAGATGTTCCGAGTCATGCGGTTTTGATCCAGATTGTTCAGATCCATGGAAAATACGGATCAAAAGGCCTTCATGGGAAATTTTCCACTGGCATGGTAGAGGGAGTATAACGCCATGATATTAAAAACATGTTGCTCCCTTGCAGGGGACCCAAGCTGTTTGGGTGATGTTCCGGAGGTAATAATGATTCGAACCCAATTGTTTGCACCTGTGGAAGGTACGGATCATAAGCTTCCATAATAGATAAGCTTCCGGACGATTAGAATTGATGGCAGACCACACTGGCAAAGTGGGTAACGCACCCATCGGATACTGACGTCAAGCATGTGAAGGATCTGGTACCATAAACAATCCACTGGTGAGATGGACGGTACATAACACCATGACATCGCAAGTAAGTCGAACACTTGCAGGTAGATGAAGCTTCCTTTAGGTGTTGTTCCGAAGGTGAAACGGATTTGAACGCAGTCGTTCATACCGCTAGATGATGTATAATAAGGGGACAGAACGCCCGTGTTGGTGGCATGACCTGTCCACATATGTCTATAGGTCG
>OX104067.1:39315805-39352636 GCA_944474145.2 Dicrocoelium dendriticum | reverse complement strand
AGTACACCGGATTTTCCGTTGGCTCAGCAGATAGTTTAGTCAGGATTCCTCAGGAACGGGTGGGGACAGCGGTACTGTTCGTGGAGCAGCTATGTAAATTGGGGTGCTGCGTTATGCAGGTGCGTATGGAACCCCAATCATCAGCAATATCATTGTCCGAACGACTAACCCACGGGCCAGGTGGGTGTCGCTGGTTGGTCCACGGGAGGTTACCGTCGCAGCTGTGGGACGCTTGCATGGAGAGGATGTTTCGAACGGTCGTGGAGCTTGCTGTGGTCTTTGGAATCAGGGATGGCCGAACGCAATACATGGACCACAGACAACATCCATCCGGAAGATATAAACTCTTCATACCACACTGGCGAGGTGGGTGAAGTATCCATTGCATAATGTCTCTAATTAGATGAGGACTCTGATACCAGGAAGAAGTCATTTACTGGCGAAGTGGACGGAGCATAACGCCATGGAATCGCAAGTAAGTTGAACACTAGCAAGCTGAAATCGTTTGTTCAGATGTTCCGAGTCATGAGGTTTTGATCCAGATTGTTCAGACCCATGGAAAATACGGATCAAAAGGCCTTCATGGGAAATTTTCCACTGGCATGGTAGGGGGAGTATAACGCCATGATATTACAAGCATGTTGCTCCCTTGCAGGGGACTCAAGCTGTTTAGGTGATGTTCCGGAGGTAATAATGATTTGAACCCAATTGTTTGCACCTGTGGAAGGTACGGATCAAAAGCTTCCATAATAGATAAGCTTCCGGACGATTAGTATTGAGGGCAGACCGCACTGGCAAAGTGGGTAACGTACCCATCGGATACTGACGTCAAGCATGTGAAGGATCTGGTACCATAAACAATCCAATGGCGAGATGGACGGTACATAACACCATGACATCGCAAGTAAGTCGAACACTTGCGGGTAGATGAAGCTTCCTTTAGGTGTTGTTCCGAAGGTGAAACGGATTTGAACGCAGTCGTTCATACCGCTAAATGATGGATATTAAGGGGACAGAATGCCCGTGTTGGTGGCATGAGCTGTCCACATATGTCTATAGGTCGTATTTATAGGTACCACGATTCAGGTAAGTTTATTCAGTACTCCTATGCAGGTCTCGCGGGGGACAAGGAAGAAAAAATCACAGAAAGGAAGGAATTCGAACCCAAATTAGGGAGTAATGTGAGTTGGCGACCTCGAGCCTTGCCAAACCCTGTACCTTATTTTATATGTGTATCTATAAACTTGGCGTCCTTTGTTTGTATGTGCCTTCTAAAATTGAATATGAAAATAGAAAATCCATGTACAGAAACTGGATTTCATGACATATAAAGCAGTGCATCAAAGGAAAGTAGGTCCAGTACACAGGTGTGAAAAAATAGACTAGCTCATTGGAGCGGTGAGTAATTAGACCAAATGCTGCAGCAAGAGCACCGCGACTGTGCCGGCAAATGATTGAATTAATTGTGAAATGAAATAGGACAGCGGTACCTCCGTAGACTAAAACAGCCTCCCGAAGGTATAGCTCTACATTGTCACAAGTAAGTCAGGTGGACAGGAACAGCTAACATGGAATTTGCGGGAATTTATACCTATAAGATTTCTACCATATTTAAGAGATTACTGGACTTGCACTGCCGAGCTGTCAGTTGAGAATAGGAGCGTCGATTTACGTAATCAATATCTGCAGTTGAAGGTGAGATGAAAAGGCGGAGCCAGCCATGCTAGATTCCTGTTAATGTGAAAGGATAGAGATGCGGTGCCCCGCACAAATGTACGGAGCTACAGTTTGAAAAATAAGTCGTTGGAGCACCGTAGGTAGGTGGCGTCTGGGAGGATAGAAAAGCCACAGTCAAGCAGGTAAGATAAGGAGTAGGAATATGCGGTAAATGGAGGCGCGTTCAAAAGAGAATAATTATTGACGGCGTGGTTCATATGGTAAAAATTTTAATAGCTAACGAAATCAGCTTGGCGTTAAGGATTTAGTTGTGCAGCGTAGACTGATAATTAAGGTCGTACGCAAAAATGCGGAGCTACAGTATGAAAGGTAAGTCGGTGGGGCATCGGAGCTTTGTGGTTCGTGTGCTGGAATGAGCCAAGGCAGAAGATATAACTGAAAAAATTGTATGAGACAAGGGTTGGGCAGGCATCATAGCCAGATACTTGTGTTCTTATGTACAATAATGCGGAGCTGCAGTGTGGAAGTTAAGTCGGCTCTCGTTGGTCGTAATACCGTAAAGACAGTTCTAGGCTTGCTACAATGTAGCATTGATCCCTGTTCGCCAGAGGTTCGAGGACTCTGATCTTGCTCAGATTCTGCTCTCAGCTCGTACACATTAGGTCCAGACACCATGCCGAGTGCGGGGTTACGCGCGTTGATTGTAGGAGGTGTTGCTTTGCCCCTATTTCAATAGTCCTTTTAGCGAATTGAGCTTCAAGTTTGTTATGAGCAGGAAAATGCCGAACGTCTGGCCTGCATAGCAGGTAAATCTAGCTCCGCTGTCACTAAATACTGAGGGCGGCTCATGTGCTTCTGTATAGGTGGTAACCAATCGCAACAGCCGTTTAAGGTGCTAGGATGGATAACATCCATTATTATTTCTTTGCGTCGGAGGATGATCTTGCACCATAATTGCCCGCATAACTTATCCTTGCTCCGATAGGTGCTGGTAACTTTGACAGATAGTAGCGATTTCATGTACAACCGCACGCTACCGTGAGCCCTTGCTTTTCGGTCGCATCGGAAACAGGAGTATCCTGACAAGCGACTGCTTGGGGCCTGGATTCGCGGTTCAACCAATCCACTGCAAGTTTCAAAACGTCCGGCCGCTCCAAGATAGCGAGGCAGCACAGTTCCTCACGTTTGTTCATTAGGCTGCACACGTTGGCGTATGTCACACGAAAGTCCTTGGAGGTACTGCGGGACGTGCCTGTTGGCTGAGCAACCGGTTGATACGGATTCGTACATCCTGTTTGATCATCCAAAAAGTTACAATTTGTAAGGCAGTCTCACCTTCCTCTGTACGGCATTTGAGCTCAATGACCGCATTCTTCCAATGATCTGTCTTCGAGTTCTAAGTCTCGGCGTAGGTGAACTGTTAGGCCTTTTAGCCTTGGCAGGCGAGACAGTATGAGCTGTGGCATAGTGCACCTAACAAAATTGGTTCTCAGAAGTCGACAAGGCTGGTTAGTTTGCTAGCCGAGTCGGAGTACTTGTTTAATCGTCACACTTACTTCGCTCACATCCAAGGGTCCGTCGATGAGCTGCTTGAGGAACACAACCTCGTAAGCCTAACTTTTCTGTGGGTGTTCATCTTTTTTCTCTGGTACCTGGAAGACCATACACTTATGACGCCTCAAAAAAATCGGTGTTAAACCTGGGGGAGCAGAACTAGGAGCGTTTATCTGAGTGAGATGTTGTTCAGCAGCAGGGGACGTCCTGACTCGATTACATGGTCACTTGCGCTTTTGAGTGGTCTATGAATCCTCGGTGGTTAGAAGTACACAGACAGGCTATGAGAAACTCTCGGACCGCTCAGTGAAGCGGCATTTTGTGGGTTCCAACACTTAGTCTATTGTCGGTGGGAAACAGGAAACCTGATGCTAGGCCGGGATCGAAGACGCTGGTGGTGGTGCATATCGCGGAGTGACAAGAGAAGGCGCGGTGACAGTGGTACTTTAACGAGGGCGTTTGACCCCCCGTGGTGAACGGTTTGTTTCTGTCTGGAAGCAATATTTCCCGTAGTTGTTGGCGGCCACTGCGTATTCTGATGTTTTGCAACGCGACATTTATCACCTAAGTTGAAAAACAATGTCGGGGGATGAGAGCTTTTGTATAAGTGTTAAAGGATAAGCCAATGAACGAAATACTGACCAAAACATTGCAACCGAAGCATCGAAATGCCTGACCCTTAGTTCCCATAACATACGAATACGAACAATAAGTAGCTCTGGACGGCATCCCAAGTTGTAGCAAATGCAAGATGGCGGACAGAGATGGTAGTAAGGCAAATCAATGAGATCTCCGGAATTCGCCAACAAATAGCCACCAACTTAGCCCCGATTCGAAAATAAGCCAGAAAAGAATATTGGTGCACAATGCACACAGAAATAACACTTATAACACAGCAATCCGAAGCAAAAATATTATCCAGCACATGGTGATCCAAAAAACCGCGGATCCCGTGGATACAGCTGCTTCCTCATTGGTTCATCCTTCGCTTTACGGCAACTTAATGTGACCACGTAGTTTGCTACTTCACAGATTACAATAGGCTTTTTTACCGGAGCGACCTTATTACTTCGGTTCGTGCATTTGACTTTTGTAAGCAGTAAGCTCCATCTCCGCTTTCGATGACATGAGTATACGACAATATTCCATACGTACAACCTAGGACCATCCTTATTCTTACCTTCTTTGATAAGTCACCAAAACTTTAGGACCCCTCCAAATCATTTTGTCCCATCTGCATTCCTAATTTGGAATAGGCATTCATTGCCTACTGATCCGTGGTCTTCTTGCATCTCGTTGTATTTCGTCACTTACCATACATATGTATAAGTTATATATAAATAACAAATACATGATATAGGAGTACAATAGTTCAGCCATTGTTGCAATTGCACGACCCCGTTCCGGATGCATGTGTTCCATTTGGCTGTGTGGCTGTCTTTGTTCGTTACATTTGTTCCCGAGATTTTTACAGATCCGGGGACAAGAACTCAAGGAATCTTCCATAACTGCGACATTACTGCAATACGAGGCCACGAGTGGAAGACTAACCGCCGCTTTCACAACCTACCGATCGGGAAAATGATTTGGTTGCTCGCAAGAATAAAATTTTTCCTGAATTCTGAAAATCCGGGCACAATTTTCCGAACAATTTCTCTTTCACATACTTCTTACCTGGAGCTCTTCTGTTGACTTCGGAAGGCACATTCTCCTACCGATGCAAGGCCAGAACAATTGGGTTCGGCAATTTTACGCTCCTGGATACCTGCTTTTTGCTTGCCGTTCATCCGAAGCTCTTTACCACGATTTGCCCGTTCATTTGGCCGTGGATAGATACAATTCCAACCCATTTTACAAATTACCCAGGGAAGGCTTCCGATTCGTTTTTGGTACAATATCCCAGCCTCCATGGCTTCAACCTGTTTCTTTGTGTATTCCTTGGAGACTTCCGCTTTTCAACAGAAAAGCAACCTATCACATCCAAAAGAACAGTTAATCCATGACCTACCAATCGGGCCGAGACATTCAATCGGGACAGAAAGGGACCCAGGAAGGAACTAGGCTCCCGCCTAACACATCAGCCAACGGAACAATGGGACGTAAATTGCCTGCGAATAACCGAGCAAATAAACGCTCAAAAAGAGGCATAGCCAGTTAAAATTTGCCATTCAATGGATCGGCGGCAGTGTTTCAGGACGTGGTGGGTATTCGCCTGGCAAGCGTTCTCCCGATAAAAGCCACAAATGTCCGTTTAATCACCGCAACGTGGCGTAGGTGACTTGCCAACGAATAATGTCACAGCCAATAACTTCACACTGGTAGGGCAACTAGCGGAACCATTCTAGATACGTTTGTTACCCTGGAACTTTTAAATCCGCACATACTGTTGTCTCTACTTTCTGTGATTTCACGAAAATACTCTCATCTCTTCACTGTACCACCGCACAGTTGGTGTTTGAGTTAGGTGCGCAGGAACAGTATATTGTCCCACCTCTCTCGAGCTGGCGCTTCAAATATTTTCTTTTTGATCAATTAAGATTCTTAAGCTAGTATTAGCTGAAGTCCCGATCTCACGAAAGCCCAATTACTGTTTCACATTTCCACCATTGTACAGTTCCAATCCTACACGTATGATCATCTTACTAGTGTCGCTGTTCTAATTGCCATTAAATGTCTGTACATTTCCACCTACCTTATCCTGCATCCGTGGGCTTACCTCACGTAGCAAATAAATAAACAAATGAATATTTTGTTCTCGAGAAAGCGAAGCACGCCTTTTGGGCATGATCTGCGTTTTGTAATATTGTGCATGGTAGCATGATTAGCAACATCAAGAACGGGAGTAGTACAGATGAAGTTAGTAGTGTGGGCCCATATGGCCCAAATGCTGTACGAGGTCAAGGTCCACAGAATGCGAGACGTAGAGATAAGAAGCAGATTTATAATGTGGAGTATGTTGGTGAGGAACTAGTCCGAGGAGCTTGTGTGCACAGGGCGAGGCAGGTGAGTGAAGCATGAGGAAGAAGCTGCAAAAATATGTCAGTGGCAGGTAACTGAACAAATGTGTATGCGTGTGCATACGAAAGCAGATATATGCATAGAATTTGTAAATGTGGTATCGGTCAATTTGCCAATGTGTGCTTGGGGCAGTGACTTTATTGAGTGGCGAGTCACATCCGCCACGTCGCAGTGTTGTTAAGCAGACATTTGTGACTTTTTGTAGGGAAACCGCTTGCTAGACGTAAACCCACCACGTCCTGGAACACTGCCAGCGAATAAATATTTATTTATTTATACTATTATGCTTACTGCACCCCGCTATCACAAACGGTGATGTATTTTAACTGGCTACACACTGCTTACACGTACTAGCTATCCGAACAACCACGTAGTGCCATCTGGGTAGTTCGGGTTAATTACGATCAGGGAAATAGTTCGGCGGAAGTGTTCCGGGATGTGGTGGGATTTTGCCTGGCAAGCTTTCTCCTTATAGGAACCCACAAAGTCCGTTTAGGAACACTGTGATGTGGCGGATGTGATTAGCCACTAAATACAGTCAGTGACTCTTCCATTTTCCGGAGGATAATTCACACACCACGAACGTCATCCAATTCGAAGCGTTTCCTTGATTCACTCATTGATGGCGCACCCAGGGAAATAACACACACAGAGTCATGGTTACATACGCACACACGCACAAATACACAATAAAACCTACTTCCACTTGTCAAAACACACATAATTCCGTATGCAATAGGTCTGTATAACCATGATAATTCCCTTGATGGTGTGACTCGATGACGAGAATAAAGTATTTATTTATTCGTTACTCCCTTGGCTGCCAAGTTAGAGGCGTCGCGCTTCATATGAGCTGTAAACGCGTTGTGCTAAGGACCTGGGTTTTCTACCAGCGGGACCAAACTGACAAAGCCCTGTCAAACATCTTGTGCACTGTCTCTACTCAGTTTACACTTTTAGTGGTACACCGACGTCTTAGAAGTACTCCTGGAAGGATGTGAGTATATCTGTGCTTAAGCTGCTAATGGGTGTCTAGTACCTACTGACTTTAACCTCCCTGAAGCCTGCTAGGCCAACCTCGCTTGCAGTTCGGCGGTAGACGCTTTCCGTTCGGAACTCCTCAAACTTTCTTTGCAACTGCCTTTGAATCAGTTCGTGGGTCACCCGACTAGATCCATGGGCAACCAGCTTACGCCTACCTTTGACCTCTTTTCTGCAGTCACACGATTTCGTAAGGGCTAGCAAATACGGCTGTCTAGGAGCTCGTATACATGGCTGCACATCCTTTTGAGGTGCTATAACTAAGTGTCATTAGGCTAGCACTGAGCCATGTCCAGATATTTGTCGGCAGACTTTAGCGCAATGCGAGACAAAGGTTCAACTTTGCGTTGCGCGATCTCCGTGACTGACACAGTTGAGGCATACAGCGTTGAGACCTCTACCCCTACATCCCACTCAGATACATGTGCGAGGCCTACATGGATAGATTATACAGGTAATCATTCGCTCAGGAAGCTCTCTAAGTGCTAGCAAAATTACCGAGCAACTTCATCAACCAACACCTACAAAGGCTACCGGCCGGTTAAAAATAACTGTAGGCAACACTTTAGGACGGCTCGTCTACAGTACGAGAAGGATGTAGCCGACGCGGCCGTAATAAGTTAAGTTCGTTGTTTACGTAATGAAGTGCAGCAGTACAAACTCCCCTATAACAGCTTCCCTACGACCAGCCGGGACTTGTCTGCATAACGACTATGATAAGGCTCGTGACTTGAGCAAATCGTAAACCGGTGTCTTCGCTCGTGAGGCCTCTCCACCTCAGCTTGAGCTGGTCACAGGTGTCCCGGAGAATTAAAAATTGAAGTTCAGTTGAATTCCCATTCCAGTCCCGGAGGGCCCTTGCCTAACTGAAAGCAGCATAACGAAGACCCAAGGTTTCAGGCTATTGCAAGAGCTAAATCCATCCAAAGTTCTTGTAGTTTATTCAGTTCATCCGAAACTGGTATATGAATTGGCCGCTGAATTAAGCGCAATCCCGCCCGCGCATTTACAGTATTTCTCAGCAGCTGTGCCTTACCTTTGGAACGGAAGGAGACAGTCATCTGTCCGATTTTTAAGCGCCCTGCGTAAAAACTACTGACGCGTCAATTTTACAAGTGTAGTACTTAGGTAATTTGAAATGCTGGTCAAGGGTTCCGTGGATTATCGTCTAAAGGATTTCAACCCCATATTGCTGCAAAGCTAGATTTCCATAAAGGATTTTCGTGTCTGACGAATGCATTTGAAGCTCTAAAAACCAGGCTGAGACTGTAAACAGCGGTCACGCAACTGTCCTGCTTCCTTTGACTTCCCAAAGCTTTTGATACTGTCTTGCATCAAGGCTTTACTTAAGCTGAAATCGTATGCGATGTAGGTGCGCATAGCCGGGAATAAATTATTCAGTACTTTATTTAACTGGTTGTTTGCTTTTCTATGGTTGAAATACAGTGTATGCGCGTGGGACCCAACAATTTGCTTAGAAAGATGTTCTTCCTGACATTCCGCAGGGCTCGGTTTTCGGGCCGTTGCCTTCCGCAAATCAGCCAATAAACCGCCCCAGGAACTAGCATTATCGTCGCTATTTTCGCTGATGTCCACAATCTCTGGAATACTGTGCATATCTGCGTGCTCTGAGGCATTTCGTGGTGCCACGGATTGGCACTGGGATGGAGCAACCTTATGGTTGATGCCTATAAATCCGGCGAAATATTCTGTCCCTGGCTTTGGAGACCCTAGTCCCCCACGCGTAAGTATTTGGGGGAATTGAGATCGATGTTGTCACACAGCAGGTTGATCTAGGTGTCGTTCCCACCTCATTGCCTTACTCTGATGACAGTTGAAGAAAGGCTGCTTGTAGAGGGTTCCGTTTGATGTGGGTTGCTCGCCGCTCCTTCGTTGTCCTAACGGCCCATACCATTGTGAAGCTGTTCTCCGCATTTCTGCGACACCATTTAGGGGCTGGCTAGCCGTGCAACATCCCCGTAGTGCCAGCTTGGTGGATCGGTTAATTCCGTACCAGCAAATGGTTCGGCGGCAGTGTTCCAGGAAGTGGTGGGATTTCGCCTGGCAACGTTAACCTAAAAAGCAACAGATGTCCGTTTAACAACCATGCAAGTTAGCGGATGAGGTTTGCCGTTTAATAAAGTCACTGCTACTTCCCGATATTTAGTCGTACCTTTAACATGAGCATGCCTACATAGGGGTGTCTCACATTGTCCGAGAATAAAGACTGTATTTATTTCTCTTGTCCTAAAGAAGAGATTGACAAAAGAAAATTCAGTTCCCGGTGTTTACTGAACCATTTTCAGCGGTAGTTCAGCCTAGAGAACCAAGCGATGCCTGTATTTTATATTGTGGTAATGTGTTTCATTATTTATCATCATTTACAGCATGTTGTTCCTAAAAATCACCTCTCCCACCGTGTATACCTAGTTAATTGGCAACCATATCTATTGACGTACCGCGTGTACAGCATCTATAGTTGTGTTTTCTTCCACAACGGTGAGGAAGTAACGGAGCTGACTATGAAACTTCCTCCTGCTCACTATCATCTAATTGTCCAATGCTCCATTAAATTTTACAACCAACGACATTGCTGGGACTGCAGCGAGGCATCCACAGAATGATGAGGAGGTGAGAGAGCTAACAAAGCCTCTCCATTATGCCCTCCACATATCAAAATGTGCCACGAAGGAACCGAAACCGACGTTGGGACAGCAGTTTCAACATGTCCATTAGCGTGAATAAAGTCGTTATTACTGTTTTACAACCGCTAGCTTTATCACCCTTCAAAATTATAGCACGTCCTAAAATATTTTCCACAGGCATACATTGCATAGTTCTAGCTAGGTCCTCGAACCGACCTATAGTTTGCAAGCCCTACAGGGAGCTAGATGCATTCATTTCACGACGACAAATGATTTTCTACGTGTTGGTGCACTTATTCTCTGACTGTAACCAGCTAAACAGCTATAGCTCTCATTATTTTATACAACTCCTTCAGTTTCACCTTGTTTATTAAGTGCAAGCGCGACTTATTCCCTTGAACCAATTAGTACACGGTGTACTCATATAGGTATCTGTTTCCAGACAGCTGGGTATTACTTTCATTACTTTCAGTTCAATGTTACATGCCAGCTTTTATTTCCAGTATTTTCGTTTTGTGAACGTACGTGCAAATTACTCGCTGTTGCGCCCGTGATGTTCTTGCTGTGGCTTAGCGAGCTATTTTCGAACACCTTTCCATCTAGTTATATTCGACTTTCTTTTGAAAGCTCCACCTTGTGATTCCATTTGCTTGAGTGCAGGTTCGTGCATTCGACGTTTACCCCGAACCCCACATGCCGGCAATGTTTGGTGATATTTAAGCTTCAGTTTGCTTAACTCTGACCATCGGAAACATTGCTTGGCAGCACGCAGGGGACCATTTCATGGGCTTTCGAACGAAACATCACTCTTGTAAATCCAACTTTGCTTAGAGCTGTCACAAGTCTCAAGACAACTTCTCCCGATGCTATCCCTAAGCCTAACCATAAAAATTCTAAACCACACATTCGTGAAATCTGCCCCACGTTCACACTGACATCATGTACTGGCACTTCAGAACGCACAGTCTGCGAGCACACAAGTGCAACTTGAACATAGTGACCTTGTCTACAGTCAGCAACAGCAGAGCATTTTACCTTGGAGAGTAAGCCATTCAAATGGTTTGTAACATTTCTTCAACATGCGCGATGCCACTGTCTAAAGACCTATGTGGATCATGTCCAAGACTTGTTAAAGGGGAGTTCTGTGCCGTAACTGTTGCAAATTGTTTCCTACGAGAAGCCTCCGAATTAAACCTAGTCGGATCAAGTTATTAAAAGAAGCAGATTCTCTTTAGTCTTGCGTTGAATGCATGTCGTCAAGACTCACATGGAGTAGCTGGAAAATGCCAGCCTTTGGCACTGGAACAGCACGGCTTTCGTCAATCCCGGTCACGCACCGCCAACTTAATTTTTGCAAGGGGTAATTGGACGTAAATGGCTGCTGATTGGGTAGGAGTTGACTTTATCTATTGTGACTTTTCCAAAATTTTCGATCGCTTGGATCACCGCAGCCGACTTCAACGGCTACAGAGCAACGGCCTTGGAGATCCTGTGCTTTGTTAGCTTGGCAACTTTCTTCACAAACGGAAGCTTCAAGCAGGCATTAGAGGATCAATCTCTAACCCGATTTAGGTCAAACGTGATGTCCCCCTTGGCTCGATGATAAGGCTGAACTTCTTCACGGTGCTTGGCAACGACATGGCAAGTTAGCTGCTCAAATTTCCTGCTTTTCGCCCGTTACGTCTAGATATGGCGGGCGAATAGTAACCTTAGGGAAACAATATGCTCCAACATGACCAAGATTGCATTCCTGAAGGGTAAAAGAGGAACGCGCTTTAGTTGAACATAGCTAAACGCAAGGTAGTACCTCTGGGTCACCAACCGGTGAGCGCTTACGCGCTTGGAGACAACACTTTGCACACACACTGCCCACACTTTCCGAAGCGTGACCTGAGTGTATTGGTACAGGAACTCGGATGCTCAAAACAAGCAGAGAGGGCGTCGAGAACCTGCAATCAACACTTCGGTCTTCTTCGCAGAGCGTTCGGTCGTTTTGAACCTTCAAACCTCCCCAAGTGATTAACCCCTACATGCGACCGCACGTGGAATATGCTATCCAGGCGTGGCAGCCGTGACAGGAACAGGATCTCGTTGCTCACGGGACTCCTCAAAGAAGGGCAACCAAGAAAGTTGCGGCCATATTTTATCTTCCCTAGCAGGTAAGATCGCATTCGCTAAGAATATACAACAGTCGACATTGGCTTGTAGTGACCTGGAGAATCCCCCGCTTGATGTGTAAATTCATCCTAAATACTATGAAATCATAGATTTCTCATATATTAGGAAAGTAAGTGGTGTGCATGTTTGTATGGTGTATGTGTTTGTATGAGACACACTGACAACCTGCGGACTTTGTCTGCGGGCTTCGTAAAGCCCGTCGGTTCTTAGATCGCACTCAGCACCTTACCACATAGTCCCTAGCTAGTCATGTTAAGGTGCCCCATTTTAGTCTTAAGATTTATTAACCTTCTGATAAACATTTTTGCAGCTTATTTCAATGTGTGCTTTGCTAAACGCCTTTGGTCGGTCATTCAAATCTGAGTATTGGATGTACCATTACACCCAAGCGCTATAATTGGTGGCACCTGGCTTGTACTTGGTGTGTCCTTTATTAACTTTTCTTTTGAGATTCGACGACATTTTCCGTCTAAGTTTCTAATATTTTATACTTCTAATTTTGGTTTTCCATTCTGCTGGCTCAGTACTTTTGCTATTAGGTTTATAGATTCAGATTATGACGCCCGGATTAATACCAATAGTCCCCCTATTCCTCCTTTTCACGGGACTTATCATAAGGCCTGATAGCTGAAGAGAGAATTGCACTTCCCCTTACGTCGTATTAAGCCCGGTTACATTAAGTTCCCCCATGTTGAAATCGCGCTCCATCCGCGTGTTATCGATGGCTTTGATGACATTTTATATTTGCCCGAGGGTCAGCAAACTAATGCAACAATTAAAGCCGCCGTTCTGAAAAGAACCGGCTTGTCCCACCGACAAAGTAACAAAACCTTTAAGCGAAATGCAACTCGGTGATATTTAGCCGTCTCAGTTGTTAAAAAAATGCTGCCCTTAACAAAATCCACTTCTGCAGTTGTCGATTTGCTCCGGGAGATTTGTTTACAATGACTACTCCGCGGAACGTGCCTTCCGCTAATAGCAATGCTCCACTGTCCCTGTTGGCTGATACCACCGGCCGTATCTGGGAATCCAACGCCCAAATTTCGCAGATCCAATCGACCTCTGCTTCCGAGTTAGCGGAACTCAGGGCGCAGATGACCGAGCTTAATAAACGGCTCGAAGACATTTCAGTTTCCATAACCAATCGCCGATCTCGTCCAAAATTGGAAACCATTATCGATCCTCTTTGAGCTCCCCACCTAGACCATTCTAGTGCTGGTACCACAAGCGATTAGGTGCGCAAGCCAAATCGTGCCGTCCCCATTGTTCCGTTAAGCGCCAAAGACAGGGAAACAGACCGCCCAGCACTTAGGGGCGACTGACATCGCTGGTCGTCGAACACGCCTCTTCGTTATCGACTGGAAAACGGATCAACGCTACTTCGTTGACGCAGGCGATGAAGTTAGCTTTATCCCACTAGATCCCACTAACGTTACTGAGAAGTTGACTAACTCGTTGCGCGCAGCCAAAGGAACCATCATTCGAGGGTACGGTCAACGCTCGCGGAAGCTCAAGCCTGAATTACGACCATTTTTAAATGGGCATTCCTTATTGCAAGCGTTCAAACACCCATCCTAACTCGATTTTTGCAACTTTACGAGTTGCTTGCTGATACAAAGCAACATCGTCTCTCTGTCATTGGGCATTTGGTCGATATTGAGTCAACCCTTCCTGCGTACGCGACTCAGTTGAGCCCATCTATCAGGCAAGTGCTTCTTGACCTTGATCCACAGGTCCTTCGTGCTGTCACCCTCATACCCTTCGCAACCGAATCCGCTAATCATCATATTCTTGCTAAAAGACCGCCTGCCTTCGCTAGGGCCAGACGACTTACACCGGATAAACCGTATCGCTACAGCCGAATTTAAAAGCATGCTCGAACTAGGTATATTCAGACTTCTGAAGCCAGCGTGGGCGTCGCCGCTCTACAAGGTGCTGGAAACTCAGGAGACTGGCATCTAGGTGGCGACTACCGCGCTCTAAACAACGTAACAGTTCTCGACCGGTATCCAGTGCCCGCACATTCAGGACCTAACGACTAACCCACCAGGTGCCCGTGTGATCTCAAAATTTGAGCTGGTACGCGCCTACCACCAGATCCTGGGCGCCGACGAAGACAGTGCTAAAACCGCTGTCATTACACTTATTGGTTTGTTCGAATGTATTCACCTGTCATTCGTTTTGCGCAGCACAGCGCAACCATTTCAACGTTTTATAGGTTATGTCACCCGTGGCTTAGACCTCTTCTATCCTTATATCGACGATATATTAGTAGCCAGTACAGCCGTGGAAGCTTATCAGGAAAACCTCAAAATCCTTTTTGAAAGAATCATTGGCAATAGTATCACTGTCATTCCAAACAAGTTTACCTTTCAGCAGCCGTCTATAGAGTTCCTTGGTCATCGCATTGATCAACATGGCATAGGCCTTTGGACGGTAAGGTCCAAGCTATCCCTGACTTTCCGCTTCCGAACACGGTAGCCGCAATTCACCGTTTTGACAGCATGCTCAATTATTATCGACCATTTCTCCTGCACTGTGCTGATTTACTTAGCCCGCTGACCCACCTACTCCGTGGTCTCAAGAAAGGGGATGTAGAACTTACCCCTGCCGCTATAAAAGCTTTTAATGTCGGTAAGGATGCTTTAACCGCTTCATTTATGCTTCATTATTTTGACGCCAAAGCGCTGCTTTGTATTGCCGTCGAGGCATCGAACACCACTATTGGCGCGGTCTTACAGCAGATGGCTACTCTATGTTGAAAGCAAATTGCATGCTATTCATGACGCCTGCAACCAGCAGAACTTAAATATTGCACGTCCAGTCGAGACCTGTTGAGCTTACCAGACCATCCGGCACTTCCAACACATCCTTGAAGGTAACCACTATGTCATCTATGCCGACCATAAGCTAGTAACTTTCGCCTTTCATAATCAATCAGCTCGACACACCGAGTGTGGTTAGTCAGCTGGATTTCATTGCCCGATTTTCGACCGGTAGTTGACACATTTCTGTTCAACAGGAGGTTGTCGACGATACTTTTTCAAGGGTGTCTACACCGAACACAGTCCAGCAGCTACTTGATCTTTCTGCCATGTCAGCTGCGCAATCAGCAAATTATAGTTCCACAGAGCTTTCCGCTTCTTCATTGAAGATATTCTCACACCCCTGGCTTGATCCGATGACACAACCTTACGTGACACTTCCACAGGATGACCACAACGCGCAGCTCCTGAAACGCTTCGCCGTCTTATGTACGATGCGCTCCACAACATAACCCCTCTGGACACTTAAGCCACGGTCGAGCTCATATCCAAAAGATACACTTAGCTTTGGATGTAACGTGATCTTACGCGGCGGGCACGCACTTGTCTCACGCTTCAGCAAGCCAAAATTCAGAGGCACGTATCCACTTCACTTTGACGCTTTCCGCCTGTATTAACGCGATTAGCTTATGTCCAGCTTGACTTAGTTGGACGTTGGCCCAGTCCAAACTGATGGTCTACATTATGACCATGGACGCTCGTTGCAACCGTTGGAACGAAGTCGTCTCCATTTCTACGTGGCTGCGGAAATCGTTACGCGTGCTTTTGTTGGGCGCTGGGTCGCTTCACATTGCTCTCCAGCAGTAGTGAATGCCGACCGCGGTCTGCAATTGGGATCATTGATTTGCAAGGAACTTGTTAAGGTTGTCGGACGCCGACGCATTCGTAATACCGCCTATCATCTGCAGGCGAACGGAATGGTGGAATTTTTTTACCGACAGCTGGAAGTTTCACTCGGCGCCTCCAATGCACTGATTTGGACTGAATCTTCCCCATGGCATCCTATCATTCCTCAAGACCGATCTGCCTACGTCCAACGCCTAATTGGTATATAGAATAACCCTACGTTTGCCTAGTGGCTAATTTTCCGAGAGTCCCAGAATTCCCTGTTCTGACACAAAGTAGGCTTGGTAGCCGGCCATGCACATGCGTCAAGTCAAGTTTCCCTACACCAGAGAATCACAGCATAGTTCCTTCGTACCTCAAGGTCTGCAGCATTGCCTGTTTGTTTTCCTTCTTTTTCATGGTCTCGTAGGCCACTTGTGCTACTTATATAGGTCCTTTCAAGGTTATACAATGCAAGAACCGTGTATTTATCGTCGCCCAGTACGGCAAACGTGAAGCCGTTACCAGTGACCGCCTCAAGGTTGCCCACATGGAACCTGATCTCGACGACGATGTCCGACCATATTCCGAAGGATCACCGCGGCCTATGACAGAAGCTACGTCTTCTCCTAACGCTACTGACTCCAAGGAGAACTATGCACCCGTCTTCTACATCGGCTCCATTGATTTCCATCAAGCGGGACGTCAAATCATCATCCTCCCCTCAGCCACGCTATCCCACATCCCGCCTAAGTCGACAACACCGCCATCCGAACGGCGGAAGTCGACCAGGTCAGGTAGGCGAGTTCACTGGCCAAGGCGCTTGAAAAAGTAGTATCACTTCCGCTTCTCTTTTCCCACATGCTTTATGCTTTAGGCCAACACCTTAAGACACAAAAGATGTCAAAGACGTTTTGAGAACCCAATAGAGAATAAAAGTTTTGAAAACCCAAAATATATTTTTGCCGGTGCTCCGTCATTGGATAAGTTCCACTTTCCTGTTTGCTGGCCACCATAGTCACGATACACATTTCTGTTTTTGTTTCATATACCAACCGAGGAGGATGAGCTGAAGACAAACTTTTGGCTTTTTCAAGCAAATATTTGCTGTTCACAAGGCTACAAACAATTTACTTTCACGAACATCTTTTCATGTTGTGTTTTTGGCACCTTTAGGGGACACGGTTGGGAGACCTCTAGCGTCAGATCACAATAGTACTCCCTGAGCAACTGTATCTGGTCCCAGCACCTTGTCCGCGGAAGTCTGGCTGGTGACCAATGGCCCACACATAAATCGAAGGGCCACCCACGGTTTCCCTATCGGGAGGGTGCTGTGTAGTGACGTGGAGAATTCCAAGCCTGCTGTATAAATCTATCCTAAACACTATGAACTCATAGTTTTCTCATGTATTAGGAAAGTAAGTGGTGTGCATATTTGTATGGTGTATATGTTTGTATGAGACCCGCTGACAACCTGCGGACTTTGTCTGCGGGCTTCGTAAAGCCAGTCGGTTCTTAGATCGCACTCAACACCTTTCCACATACTCCCTAGCTAGTTATCTTAAAATGTCCCATTTTTGGTCTTATCTTTAGTAACCTTCTAATAAACATTTTTGTGGCTTATTTCAACGTGTTCTGCTACATGTCTTTGGTCGGTCATTCAAATCTGAGTATTTGATATACCGTTAGACCCACGCGCTATAGGCTTTTACAAGAGGATCTTAGTGCCTCACAGATGCTGTCCATTGCTCGAACTGCATCGCAACAAGAACCTACACAGCCATCCTCTGAACTTTAGTATACCCTGAACCTGGCTTCGATGCAGCGGAAATTTCTTCTCCCTACGCGAGTGCCAACCTTGGCACGCCCACCCTAACTATATCGTTTCTGCTCCCCATCTGGCGATATCTAAAAGCGAGTTGACGATGCGTTGGCTCATTTGCACCTCATTTTATGACTTGTTAGTCAGGGCTACAAACCGCAGTCAAACGTGGTTTTACCAAACTCCCAAATAATGGATTTATGAATTTATAGTTTTCACTCGAAAATCTCCGCTATCCCGCATAAGTATATGTTGTGTTCACCAAAATGCTTTCCACTTTATCTTGCAACTTAATATCCGCAATACTTTCCATCCCACGGAAGTTGTTAGGCATTGCTTTTGTACCCTTAGTACATCATGCTTCCATTGTTCCGTTATTTAGCATAATAGGGCCACGAAAATTTCCAAGATATCGATCCGAGTCTTCCTTCTGCTATGAAAAGTTGTCTACAGGTTAACTTTAATGAGGGGACTGGCAATTTGACTCAGTTATTTAAATGGTACTCCCAGAGAAAAGGCCACTTATTTCTTCGTTTTGCGATGAATGGGAAAAGCAAATGCATAACTTTTATCCACTAGACATTATATCTTTGTTCTTCTTAAGTCTCAACGCCACTCTCAACATAATCCCCAAGTGCCTGTCATTTTTTTGCCCACGTTCACCAATATTTCCCATCCCACAGATGCCCCTAAGCAATTGCCGTCAATACCTTCAACACCTGCGTGCGCCGACTAATCAAAAACCAATTTCAGAACTGGCGTACCTCATCAGTCCATATCGCCCCTTGTAAACCTGCACAAAAGTTTCCCTCCAGCGCAACCCAACGGCACCGAAGTAACGGTAACGAAGGTCTTTGCTACACCCGAGACACTTCATACTACACCTATGAGCTTGTCTTCTACGACTCCAACCGACGATCCAACCTGGAGACTCTCCATTGCAGTAAACATGCCCTCTTCCCTCTCCGCGTCTTTGAATGCAGTAAAGACACCACAGTAACCTACCCACATCTGACTGAATTATGCCTCTCTGGACTGCACACTTACTATAATCCATCGTTCTCTCTCATTGTTTAACGTCCAACATATCCCTGCCAATACCTTAGTCATTGCTACTAACCTTTCCCACAAGCAAGAACCAGTCCTCTCTGCGTCATTTCAGCATGGTAACCGAGCGGACTCACTTCTACAACCCGACCTGCTCTATGACAACTCGGACAGTAATATTTTGTTTACTCTCAGCAACCTTATAACGGTTATCATACCTTCTGAAACGACAGCAACTGTATTTACGCAAACTACTCAGATTAATGCTGTCTCCGATAATATATCATATGATCACCCTTGCAACGAGGTTCTGACTCTACTTCTCATTACCGCAAGGTCCATCAAACCTAAGATGCACCTTGTAATCACCGTCATTGTGCTGTCCGGCCCCAGGTGGTGTCCGGCAAAGAAACATGGAACGATGCTAACACGCTTGATGCACAGCTGCGAATCACGGGCTACAGCTCTTCCAGCAACGGACTTATCAGACACAGATATCGTAGTTGCCTCATCTACCTCAGTGACGATTTCGGAGCGCTGCCATTTCAAAAACTTTCAATCGACCCTCCTAAAGACTAAGCCTGGATTCAGACTAGTAGAGAACAACCAAACTTCTTAATTGGCTCTCTGTATAATCCACCGCACACAAACACGATCAATATAAGCAGTCAAGTTGAACTCTTCGCAGAAATATCCCTATTGCCTACCCACTATAAGGTAATCGGTGTCAACTTTGACATGCCACTAAAAGCTTTGCAAATGCAATCCGCGATACCCAAATACCCTGCCTTTGTAGACACCATATTTGCATTGGGGTGGACTCAACATGTGCGAGCCCCACTAGGCACCATACCATAATAGCGTTACATTTTATAAATGGAGTCGCGCATGCATCTGCTAGCGTGCTTGACCATCTCCCTGGATGCGATCGTAAGATAGTTAACCTCGCATGCTGATCACCCTTTACTCGTTGTTCGATGGCTAGACCAGCATATTCTGTTCCAACATTCAAGCGCGTCGACTGGAAAAGCTGCTCTACTTTCGATATCCGTCAGCTGAGATGTCTTCTTTCCGGCTACAGAGAAGGACGCTGCTCCTTCTGTATTATATTAAAATTTCACTAACTGCCTGGATATACTTGCACTGATAACAAAGCAAAAACCATTGCAGCCGCCGCAGCACGCAGCTATCCTCGTAAAATACTCCCAAAGTTCAAAAGCTAGGATCAAACTACAACCGGACACAAACCTTCTTCCTCCTTATTCGCATCCATGAAATCCTGTTGGAAAGGAGCGATGCTCTAGCTACCGTATATCTATCAGTAGAACATACTGCCCTAAACCTTATTAACGGTAGCAACACCCACATTCTTCTGATGCGAAACAGAAGCAACCCCTTGGATTCGATTAATTCAGTTATTCTTCCAGACATTTCAGTTACTAGTAACCTAGCTGAAATATGTAAGGTCATGAACCGCTACTTCTGCGACTCTTTCAACGCAACTAACCTGACCCTGCCTCTTAATATTCCAAGTTGCACCAATGCTACCTTACGCACAGTGCAAGTTGACCCGCGTACCATTACCCGGGATATTGAAGCCTTCAAACTAGCCTTCCGTGCCGGACCTGATGGTCTCCCATTGGCTCTGCTAATTCTACGTGGAGCGGATATCGCCGTCCTCCTTCTTTATATCTTCACTTTTCCATGAAACATGGATCCTTGCCTATTGCTTGTAAACATGCAGTAGTCATGCCAAGACACAAAAGAGGAAGCCGTCAAAGCATTGAAAACTACCGACCCGTTAATAACACATTATTCTCTTCATGTGGGATGGAGAAGATCGTCAGTGAAGAACTCCTACGGTTCCTGACCAATCGTAATCTCATGAACAAATCCCAGCATGGATTCCTTCTGTCCAAATCCTGACAAACATACCAGTTGGAATTTCTAAATAACGTAACCACCATGGTTGGTTTCAGGAAAACTCTGTGCATCCTCGTCTTGGATATGAAATAAGCAGTCGACCGAGTCGCTGATAATGGGCTACTAACTGAACTGACTTCTTACGGCATATCAAACCACCTGCACCCTACGGAACAGTCGGTGAGACTAGGAGAACCTGAGGCCTCACCAAAACCAGTTACGTGTGGTGTATTCCAGGGAAGTGTGTTGTGTCCTATACGCTTCCTACTTTACATCAACAACGTATTTCAAGTCTTTGAAGTCATCCCTGTACTACAACCATATTAACATCGTATTCACTTGACCCGGACGACTTAATGAGCGGCGTCCTCAAGATTCAGAATGACCATAAAGCATTGGACTCTTGATGCAACACATGGAAGCTTGGTTTCTCCTTACTAACTGTAGCGCCCTTGCGTATAAATAAATAAATAAATCTTTTATTCTCAACAAGGTGAGGCACGTTTTTACAGGCATGATCATTTTGACATAACGATACATGATCAACAATGTGCAAAATGCCCATATGTTTGCCAGAGCAGTTTGTGTTTGTGTAGGGGGTATGTATGTATGTCATTGTGTGTGTACTTGCATGTAGCTGTGTATTTTGTGCTTGTAATTTTGCTGCTCCAATCTTCAATGTTTGATATCGTCATCAATATGCGAGTAGGAGATTGGTGTCCGTGGATTGGATAGAATTATCCAAATATCCACAGGACAGTGGCTTTATGTGGTGGCGATCCACGACCGCCACTTCACATTGTTGTTAAGCAGTCATTTGTGGCTTCTTATAGGGAAAACGCTTGCCAGGCGAAACCCACCACGTCCTGGAACACTGCCGCCGAACTATTTGCTGGGACGGGTTAAACCCGAACCGCCCAGCTGACACCACGAGGAGGTTGTTCGGCTAGCCAGCCAGGTACACTGAGATGCCTATTGCACTAACCCTGAATAGCGTCTCACTTACAAACTGAGAAAGGGTAGGGGACTTCGGCGTACAATATTCAAGCTCACCAATTGCTCGGAGCAAGGTTCGTATATTGTAGAGAAAGCCAATTACCTCATTTGTCATATCTGCAAGCCGAGGCTCGTAACCGAATCCAGACTCGCTCTATGCAAGATATGCGGAAGACTCCTTTTGGAATACTGCTCAATAATATTGACCAACTCCAGAATGAGTAACCGAATAGCACTTAAGGAAGTACAACGCTCATTCACAAGGCGCGTGCTTTGCCCTTCCACTCTCAAATAATGTCAGCAATGTAAACATTTTGGTCTTGAACCTCTATGGCTATCAAGAATGAGACACGACAGCACCTTCCTGTTCCAGACGATAAACAACCCAACAACGAACCACGAAGAACACATCCAACAAAATGGTGTCTCCCAGTATGCACTTCTCCATAGACTCTTAGCCATTACCCTACAATACAGCGCGCACCAACGTGTGTAACACCATCTTTCTTTACAGATTCGCTCGCGTCTGGTACAGGCTGGCATTACAAGTTAGGGCAGCAGAGTATACTGCAGAGTTTCGATCATCCCTACATAAACATCTTGTTGCCACGCCTACACGCGAGCCCTTTAACCTTAATATACCGGCGGATGAACTTTGGAAACATGGTCCGGATGACCTTTAAGATAGAAAACCCAACATCTCGGACTCAGGCCCGCATATTTAACTCATGTTCGCCCCAGCTATATTTGTCTGTTTTTCCAACTAACCACTGACAGAATCTAGCCCATCAGCGTAAATATCTGCTCACAACCCTAATACTCCCATCTTATTCCTCCACCTGCAGTAAAAAACCCAGCTAGATGCAACCTTAGTTTAACCGCGTCTAGATAACCATATTCTCATGTGCTGTTTGCATCACGTGCCTTTGCTGGTTGGTTTTTATACTGAACATGTAGGTATCCACTAGTAACTAGAAAGCTTTAGCAACTGATACTCATTCCTAGCGTCAATGTTTTTACATTCTCACCTATAGCACCTCTGGTTAACAGCAGATGGTGGTCGTAGGCTCCATGTATCTCGACGCATACCCGGAGCTTGCTTGGCGACAATCCTGTTCCCTCCATCCTAGGTCTTCTTAGGAGGTCAGTATGACTTACCCACACTGGTTTGTTGATGTATTATGTGTCACTGTATTCATCCAATAGTGACCAAACGTCTTAATGTAAGGGCCGCACCTGGCCAGTGATACTCTTTCCAAGCGTCGTTATCCGGCAATCGTCTTAACTTCGGCACCTCTGTTTGCAGCAGCTAGTGGTGGTACGTTCCATGTAGCTCTGTGCATATCCGAAGCTTGCTGGTAGCCATTCTTTTATCTCTCCAGCCTTCATTCTCTGAGACTGTCCGCGTCAAATAAATTTGCTATTTGTTGTTTTTCTGTGACACTGTAGATGTTTACTAATAACTAGAAGGCTTCATCCGAATGCCATTGCTACCCACGTATACTCTCTCTCCCTCCTAGATCCATTACCTGTCCTTCGTCTTACCTCCGTCACCTCTTTTCTGGTGCTGCTTTTTATTGTAGATTCCATGCGTCCCTGTGTTAGGAACACTCCTTGTCTCTCCAACTTTCATTATCTTGGATTGTTTGCACCACATAGCGCTTTTGTTGACTTATTCTGTGTCACTGTATGTATGCACTAGTATCTAGAATGCATAATCCGAATGCCTTCGTTGGCAACCGATACGTTCTCTCCTAGTGAAATTATCTATCGTCCTGCTTTTCTTCTTCACCACCATTTTGCATCGATTCGCCGTAGGTTCCATGCGTCTTTGCGCTTATCTGGAGCTGGCGAGGAGCCACTGCTTATCTCCCCAACATATTTGTCTTGGAATGCCTGACTCACTTACTACGTTATTTGGTTGACTTATTCTGTGACAGTGTAGGTATCTACAAGTGACCAAATTCTTTATTAACTAGACGCGCTTGGCCACTGATAACCTGTACACTAAGGCCAGTATCTTTCTTTCGGCTAACCTTCAACACCTATTTAGCCACTGCATTCGGCGTACGCTCCCCTCATCTTCGCGCATATCTGCAGCTTGCTAGGTGCTACTCTTTCTCTCTTTAACTGTATTAACTTGGACTGTTTATATCATCTAACTTTGAGAGTATGTTAATTTATCCTGACACTGTAGGTATCCACTAGTAACTAGGAGGCTTAACACACTTGTGGCGACAGAAACCCTGTCCACTAGCACCATCTCTCGTTCGTCCTACCTCCGACTCTTACTGTCTTGTACATATCCACTTCATTCTAGCCGGCTTTCACGTGGCTGAGCTTTCTAACTTCAAATACTCATGTACAGGCTATGTATCAGTTACCCTTTAATAGTTTTTAGTTTGCTAGCCATCCATCATTGCTCATCTGGTCGGCGTTGAAACGCCCATTAAATTTGCAAGTTTATTAGGTCAGTTATCCCTTACTCGCTGCTACGTCTGCGACACTTGTTTATGTTGGAGTCCGGCTCACACACAGATTTTTCCTGGGTCAGTATACCTTAATATTATTCCCTTAGCACCATAGAGTGACTTGTATTACTGCGCAAGGCCGCGCTTATGTTTTAATTGTTTTGTAGTCCTCAGCAACCTTAATGTACACATTGGTTCCGCAAATTTGCTTACCTTAAATTGCTTGTTAAATCTCCTCTATCGAACAATCATTTGTATCTAGTCAGCACACAGGCGATTCTTAACCTATCTTATGTAGGTGTCCTGCTTCCGGCTCGCAGCAGCGTTTTCGACTTTTGCTCAAGTAGGTGTTTAGCTCCCTCACTGGCTTCCTCCAGCTGGCTAGCCAACCAACTTCCACGTAGTGTTAGCTGTGTGGTTCGGCTTGCTACCGCTCTAGTTAAGAGTTTGGAGGCAGTGTTTCAGAACGTGGTGGGTTTACTCTCGGTAAGCCTTCTCCCTATAAAAACTCACAAATGTCTGGTTAACAAAACTGACGTGACGGGTGTGACGCCACGAAATAAACTCACTGCCTTGCCATACCGGATGATTGTGCACGTCTCGCAAACATCAACCACTTCAAAACTTTTAACTGATTCCTTCAATATGGGTGCATTTACCGAACAAACCTCAATGCCAACAAATGCACACAACAAAATTACTAACAAGCGCACCCCCTTATATACTACGTATTCATACCCACAGACATCCAGTAAGTATTGGTTAAATCGTAACATCGCTGTACCATTGCTGCTGTTACGCGTTTGTATTGCCATGCTCGTCGTTTTAAAGACGTGTCTCGCACTGTGGAGAATAAAGCCTTTATTTATTTATTAAGTACCCTCGTGTCGTCTTCAGGTTTAGTTCCACTGAACAATCTTTTCCCCCGCTTGAGTCCAAGCTTTCCGCTGCTTTTCCACTAATTGACCTTTGTGTCATTCTCGTCGAAAGCTACTTATATTCCTTCTTACTTATTTTGCCCACCTTATCTAATTAGGCTGGTTACCTGTTGTTCATGCACCATACAATCGCCACCAGTTTTCTAACAAGTTTTTCTTGCTTCCCACGCAATATTTCTATCATAATACACTTCTACGGTTTGGATTGCTTACGGGGGCTACGCTCTGATCTCTACGTAGATGAGAGCAGTCTACCCATATGGCTATTGCGTCTGTAGCACTTTCAGCCTAATCATCGTTGCACATTACACATGATTTGGTCTAAACTCTAAATGCTGTAACATACGAATTTAACAATGTTTAATTCCACGCCTGTTATTTGCGGGCATCTGCTGGTTGTCCTTCACTTTCCCTTTTATCCGAGGTCTGGGACTAATTGAACATCCGGGATTGTAGTGAAGAACAGTTTTCGTCCAAGACGGACGTAATAACCTACCAGGCCTTACACGGTGCATGGATGTACACTAAAGGGAATCAACTGCACTGACTACCACTACCGATTTATTGTATGCATAGCTGGACACGATATCGTCACACTCCCGAACGTTATACATAATCTGAAAAATCTAAAAACAAGGAAATTGGAAACTTTGCTCACCTGGATGTTCAACAAGACGACTCTTCGTGACTCTCATATCCTCGATTGGCCTCAGCCATTAGGGCGGCCCTGACCAAGCTATCTGATCAGCTGACAGAGGAAATTGGAAGTCCTTTGACTGCGAATAATTGAACGTGAAATCAGTCGGCACGCTACTTTGCCAGTTGTGCATTCGTGTATATAGGGATTTACGACATTGTTCCAGGGCTAGTGAGTATTTGCCTGGCAAGCGTTTTCCATATAAAGAAGCTACAAACGTCCGTTTAACAACAATGCAGCGTGGCGAATGAAACTCGCTAATAAATGAAGTCATTGCCCACAAATGCATAATCGCAAGTCGAGTATAGCCATAATTCAATAGGTGCTTGACAAGTAAAGTCACACTTACAGAGCCTTGTTTGTTTGCACTACGCACAATTGAACCCAAACATAGGGTCCTCTATTGACTACTTTATTCCTTATGATTACTCCTACAAGTTCCGCAGCGTGTACAGATTTTGGTCTCTGCCAAGTACATACCTGTCAACGTGTTTGTTGAGGAACACAACTGCCTGAACATTTTTGACATGCCGGACTTGGTGTGCCCCGCTAACTTAGCAAACGAACTATTTATTTATTTATCCTATTGGTGCCTTCAGATACCGGTTTTAAGGTAAAGCTGGTTAGTAAGACAATCTCCACGCAAATGTGAACATGTCTATGTGGCCAATCAGATAGCTTTTCCACGTTGAATCCATACGTTTTGCGCTGCCAATAATCATTAAGAGTCTCGAACTATGGTCAACTAGATAATTTGGCTAGCCCGTCTGGTGCTTCCTTTGCTGTACTTGGTCGGTGGGGTCAAACTTCCCCGTGTATCTAGCCAGGTTGATTTAGGCATCGTACAGTCTTCGACTTTACCCACCGGCGGCAACTGGAAGAAGGTCGCAAGCAGAGGGCTTCGCACGTTGCGATTACTACAACATTCTTTCTGAGTCATGACGGGCGACATCGTTATGAGAATTTTCGAGGCTTTCGTTCGGCTCCCTCTGACCTACTGCGTTCACGCTTGTTGGCTCCGCCTCATCCGGGACAAAATGGACCTAGAGAGGGTTTTATGGGTGAGTATTAGGTTAGTTGTGGGCTAACGGGGACGGACGTACTTCGAGCGTCTTCTTAGTATGGGAATACATTAAGCGGACTACCGAAGACTTAGATGAGGCGTGCTCCTAACCTGCCGTAGCTTAATTGGAAAGACTTCTCCAGACTTATCTAGGTTATGCAGACCCGCTAAAATGCCTGTTCTGCGCGGTCATTCCATGAAGCTGGGCAAACCACGGTCCAAGCGGATTAGGGCGGAAATCCGGCTAATAAGCCTAGTCATCCAGCGCCGGAACATGCTTTCGGAAAGTGTTATCAGGGACTCTGCGGTTAACCGGTTTGAGCGGCAATGACGCTCTTGGGTAGCAAAACGAAACCTTTGCCCTTTCCTGAGTAAACCGCATCTTAATACTATGATTTCCGTTACTCTACTTGTCTTCATGAATATGTATTGTTTGCTCATTTCAAGTGAATACCTTATTCTGTACCTTCGATTTCTCTTGCTATCCTTTAGTAAGCTTAAGTGACTGCCACAACAGGGACTGCCATTTGGTGAAAGGTGGGCGCTAACTGGTTTGCCATGGTGTAATGCGGGTGTCTTGTTTTAAATCCATCACAAACTCAGCGTTTTATTAGGTCCTGTCTCAGCGATCTACTAAATAGGGAAAACACACGGAATTCCCTTATCGTTCTAGCGCAACTCAAATGTGAACATAAACTACTGGCCTAGCACCGTAATACGTTACTAGGTAAGAGGTCGATCGGTTTTGTGTCCTGTTACCTGTACCCTTTTATTTCCCACCAGGACTTTTCCTTACCGTTCGTGTTACCTTAGCTGTTTCCTTGCAACGGCCTTTTATTAGGCAGTTTAGCATCCAGTCGCCTACGAACTATTCATTCTGTGTTGCAACAATAAGCGTTCATAGCGGCCTGTCATGCCATTTGGACACGGATAGATCGGAGCGCCAAACAGTAAGATTACCACATATTTGGCGACTGCCAGTTTAGGACAGCAAGTCCACGAAGCTAGGTTGTATCTTTTGATTCAGCAGTTAACGGTACGGCTATCTTACTGCTTGTTGCTACCCTCTCGAGCATAAAATACCTCGTTTAAACCTCTTGCAAGTACAAAAGATGATGCCACTATGGGCTATTATAGACGCTGAGGAGGGCACCCGCTAAGAGTGGATAATGCGTCCGTTGCCCGGGCGTCACGACAGCGCGTTAGTGCGTAAGAGTACCATCGCCTTTGCTTCCGGTTACCCAAACCCTCTTATTCCTCACCGGCACTTTGCTTTCCCTTTCGAGCTTCCTTAGCTGCTTTCGTACATAGGCCACTTACTAACCTGCCAGCACAGTTGGAATGTCAGAACTCCGCCAACAATCTGAGCCGGACTGGTAGCAGCTTCTCGAAAAGTACTGACTAAAAAAATGTAATGAAATGATCTCATCAAATATTATATTACTAGCGTGTTGAATGAAGTTTGGCCTGGGAAGCGTTGGGTAAACAAGCTGAAAGTACTTGTTCTATGCCAAATTTGATCCTTATTGCAGCCGCAGAGTCTTATTAACTGTTTGTTCAAACGGCAGCCGGTCTCTTATTATTGGCGGGAATTTTATTATGGGCCAAGGTAAAACGGAGCAGCTGACATCATGAGTTCAATTTGGTGACTTAGGAACGAATTACTGGGCCTTCATTAATAAGAGGGAATATGCTGAATGTTTTTAAAGTATTAATATAACGTAAGGTTTGTAGTAAATTTGTTTACCGTAATTATTATAGCATGTCCCCTGCAAATTCAAAGGGAGTAATTGCAACGAGGTACTGGTATTTCAGTGTATTGTGAAACGGTTAAATCTCTTATTCCCATAATATACGTAAGCCAAGTCCAGGTATCCTAAATAACTAAATATTTTATTCGCGACAGAGCGACGCACGCCGTTTGCGCATGAGCAGCACAGTGCAATATTGTACATGCAAGCAGGATCAAAAGGACTAGGAGCGGGAGTTGTACTGAAGTAGTCAGTATTGTAGATCCACCTGGCCCAACGATTGAATGAAGTCCGTCCTCAAAGAATGCGGGATATAGAGATACGAATTAGTTAACTGCATTGAAGCATGTTGGTAAGGAACTACTCCGCTGAGGTTGTGTATACAGTGCCTGTCAGGTGAGTGAAGCATGAGCAAATAGCTGAAAAGATATTCTAGGAAAGGTGGCATGTCACTGAGCAAATATGTAGGCCTCGTCGTATGAGAGCAGCGATATGTAGAATTTGTGGAATGTGGTATTGGTCAACTTGTAAATGACTGTTTGGTGCAGTGACTTGATTGACTGGCGAGTCAAATCCGCCACGTTGTAATGTTGTCAAACTGAACTTTGTAGCTGGTTGTAGAAAGAACGCTTGCCAGGCAAAGACCCGCCACATCCTGGAACACGGCCAACCGGTGACATGACAATGACAAGGTTGTATCTGACCGGCTGTGCTTGCGGCTCCTCCCAGTCACTTTTCATTAATTTGTTTCCTCTGGCTGGGTGGTTGTCTTCTTTGGATTGGACCGCAGGTACTTGGGGCTGTTACATTCAGACGATTCCGGTGACTTATACTGATTTGGTTAGTTTTCCAAATTTCTTTAGCCGGTCAGCTTTGCGAAGTACGAAGGAGTTTACTTTTCTTTATTGATTCCAGGGCCAGGTGAGTACCGCAGATATGTACTCAAGTTGTTCCGTGTAGATAATGATATCCTTTAGAATAGGGGAGCACAGAAATGCGGACCGAGCAAACTGCCAAGAAACTTTAACATGAATTTGTTAATGTATAAACACACTTTCGAACGATAAGCTCCAGCACTCTCAACAGATCGCTCAACTTATTTCTTAAGCGCTTATTAAACCACTCACTAGGTTCTTCTGATTTCCTCAACTCATTTACCGGTTAACAACGCCTGATACTCTCGGTTTCCTAACAGGACAACTTTTGGGTATGCTAGGCCACTTCGGCTAGCATCTTTCTCTCACATTCAGCAAATATCGGGTCTCGTGCTACAACGCAAACTACGGATACGGATATCCGGTCACTCCATTGCTTTCAACCAACACTACTTTACCATAAAGTTTATATTTATACAATAACCTAGTCCTGTTCAATTTTGCTGGCAGTTTGCTCGGTCCGTATTTCTTCTCCCTCTTGTTCTACAGGATACTATCACCTGCACGGAACACCGCTGAAGACATACCTGCGACGCTCCCATGCACACGGAATAAATAAAGAAAAAAGAAAAAATCCGCACTTCATAATCATGACAGACTAAAGAACCAAAAAAACTGATCAATTCAATACAAGTCACCTGCGTCGTCCGACTTCAACAGCTCCAATCACTTGCACTAGACTCCGAAGGCGACTACACAACCATGGGAAACAAATTGGCGTTACGTGACTGCGAATATCCGCGAGGGTAATCGGTCAGGTACACTCTCGTCAATGTTATATCACCAGCCGGCAATGTTTCAGGACGTGGTGGGTCTTCGTCTGGCAAGCGTTTACCATACAAAAAGCCACAAAAGTCTGTTTAACAACACTGCGACGTGGCGGATGTGACTCGCCACTCAATAAAGTCACCGCCCCTTTACACACATTGGCAAGTTGACCGATATCACATTTACAAGTGCTATGCATATATCTGCTCTCGCACGAACACGCCTGCACATATGCTTAGTGACATGCTACTATTCTTAAGTATTTTTCACCCGTTTCTTCATACTTCACTCACTGACATACATTGATTACGGGACCTCATCGGACTAGTTCCTCATCAACTTACCATATAAATGATCTGATTACTAACTCTGCCTCTCGCATGCTGTGTACATAGATTTCATACCACCTTTGGGGGCTATGGGCCCACACTACTGTCTCCAACTGTACTACTCCCACTGTTGGTGCTGCTTATTCTGCTATCATGTACAATATTGCAATATGCTGATCATGCCCAAAAGGCGTGTCTCGTTTTGTCGAGCATAAAATATTTATTGATTTATTTAAGTTTTGATAAACTTAAGGTTGTTAAAATCAACGAAATGTCCAAATACCTTATAAAGCAGAGCTGTTATTTTGCATGTAAATACCAAACCCGATATTTGTTGAATGCGAGCAAAAAATGCTGTCCGAATTAGCCTAGCGTATGCAACAGTGTTCTTGTGTGGATACCTGGAGTACTAGGCGCTGGTAACAGGTAAATAAGTTGCGACAATCACAACGAGCCTAAATGGTAGCGGAATATGTGACCAAGATGTAGAATGAGTGATTAGTGAAGAGTAGTAGAGCTTGACTTTCCAACATATATGCGAGCCAGTGGAGTTGCCACGCCGGGTTAGAGACCCGAGAGAAAAGTAACGTACCAAGTTCAGTAGTCGGGTGCTAGAGCAACAGCTGGGTGCTGGCGAGTGAGGAAGTTTCAGAGAAGTTGCAACGAGAATAGAAGGGACTATATACTGAGGCTGTAGCGAGAACATGGTTGCAAATCTAGCTTTGAAGTGGAAATGGAATAGTGGAAAATGATAGGCAGAAGCACTAAAAGCTACTAGCTGTTCCAGTTTTAAGTGGACTTTTAGAGTACAGCATAAAATTTCAATAACCGGCAGGTATGAGCGAAAATGGGAGTCGGATTAATGCTGAGGAAGAAACCGTCTGCCGTCGTATGACAACGCACGGACTTAAAGACATTCAACATTAGAAGCAGGAATGAGAGGAAAAGGGTTTAGGTACCAACAGCTGTAACAATAAAATGATTGCAACGCTGTCTCGGAAACGGCAAAGTCGTGCCACATAAGGCTTGGCAACGGAGCCTAATGATTCTGTGTTCCACTCCAAGGTGGGCTTCTACAGTGAAAACGTCTTAGCAAATATATAGTCGAGAAGAGCAACGGTGCGTGCCGGGTTAATTGTTAAGCAAAAGTTGCTCTATCGTAACATAAAGCACGGGCTAATAGCCGTTTAATGTTAAGGGCAGGAACGTTAAGATATAGGATAACCTACTATAGCTGTAGCGAGTATACAGTTGTAGAGCGATCTCTGAAAGGAAGGTGGGTTAGCGGAATGATTTGGTCTGCAGCGCCAAAAGATACCAAGTTTTCTACTCCAAAGTGGATTTCTGCAGTAAAAATACAAGTCAGTTTGGTCGCAGAGAAGCGGAAGGAGGGATCCGGATTAACTTGATTCAGGCGCCGGTCGCTGTCTTAATATGAGGAACGGACTAACAGGCCATCAAGTTTAAGTACTAGAGCAAAAGGGAAGGGTGCGCATACTACGGCTGTATCAAGAAAACGGTTAGAGAGCTTGACCTGAAAGTGACCAGGGGTAGCTGGTTAAGCTGTGTAGCAAAGCCGAAGTATGCTAATTGTTCAACTCCAAGGTGCATTTCTGTAGTGTAATGACAGCGTGTAATTATGAAATATGAATGAAGCATGTTTTAGGTGGTTCATCGGAGAGTAGCTGTGATATTAGCGCTAAACCGATAGCGATGAAAAGCAGCAGACAACAACATTCGCAATCCGGAAGAGGATAATGCTAACAATATAAGGTCGCGTTTACAATATGCGTAAGGCGGAGGGCTCTAAAGGTCGAGAAGGCTGATTTTTGTGCGTTGCGCTGCATCCCAATGCAAAGTTAGTCCGTTAAGTCAAAATGGGTGTGAGCCACAGGCTAGGTGGTCCTTCCACGCCCATCAGTTGTACTAGTGTTAAACAGACTGAGCTACCAAGCAACAGAATTCGACATGCGGAAGCCGGAAGTTGCTAATAGTATGAACAAAAGGCCGCAGAGCCCTCAAGCCTAAGGTGAAGTATGGAAGCTGATGGGGATCTTAATGGTTATGAGCGATGCGGCATCAAAATCCAAGTGGGACTGGGAATGGGTTACAGGCTCGGTGGTATTTCGAGGCTTAGCAGTTATGCTAGAGTGGAACCGATAGAGTTCTGAAGTAGCGGATTATGGCAGTTAGAATACAGAAGTAGACAATAATAGGAATGTAATGCCAAGGAGACCTCAATCGAAAGGTTACGGGCTCATAACTTCGGTTATTAGGCTGGTTGTGAGTTGTACGGCGTTGCTGTTCAAATGGAAGCTGCTTAAGATGAAACAGGCATGGGCCGCAGGCTAGATGGCTCTCTAGACTGAGCAGATATACTTGAGCCTTACGTTGCAGATAGAGAGCAGCAAGCAACAACCACCGGCATGCGCAAGTAGATGACAATTTGTATGTAAGGCCGAAGGGACCTCAGGCGCGAGGCGGAGGAGGGAAGAGGATGGCAAGTCGGATGGTTGTAAGCGATGCGGCATCACAATCTAAATGGAAGAAGGTAAATATGAACTGGGAGTTAGGCAGGCGCCAGATGACTAACTAAAGCTCTGCAGACATATTAGTGGAAATGGTGGAGACAGAAAGCAGCGGCGGATGAGAATCTAATTCCAAAAGAGATGTTCTTAAGAATGCAAGACCGAAATATCAACAGGCATGAGGTAAAGAATCGAAAATTTTCGCAGGTCAGATGGTCGTGTGGTGCGCTATCACAGTCATAATGGGTCGCCTAAGAGGAAATGGAGAGGGCCACATGTTGGGAAGTTCTTTGAGGCCTGGAAGCCATACTAGAGTTAAAAAGATCGAGATAGCGAGCAACACGCGTCAAAGTTTGGGATAAGGGACTAGTTATTAATAAGAACGTAAAGCCAGGGAATTCAAGCATAAGATGAAAGAAGGAATATGTTGTCAAGTCGGTTGGTTGTGAGCGCTGTGGCAGCACAAACCAAATGTAAGCTTGTAGAGATTAAATGGGAATAGGCCACAAACTAGGTGGCTCCTCAGGACCCAGTAGTCATACTAGAGATGTACAGACGTAGCTATGGAGCGACAGGTATCCTCAAACGGAAGCTGGAAGTGGATAATAATAATAAGAATGTAGGGCTAACGAGACATTGAGCATAAGATGAAGAAATGAATACGTTTTCAAGTCGGACGGTTGGGAGCGATGCAGCATCACAATCCAAGTGAAAGCCTTTACAAAGGAAATGTGATGTGAATCTAGCAAGGACTGGGATGTTGCGCAGGCGCTACGGCTACCTAGACCACTATAGGTGAGTTACGATATTGAACAGAAGAGGGGATGAAAACAATATACCTTAGAGAGGGGTTAATCATAGGAGTGGATGAGACATAAGGGGAGTAAGTGGTCCGAAGCTGGTGCTTATGGAGTAATAGTGACCTCGGTCAGACAGACTAGGGATGTGAACACTACAGAGTACGGTGTGGTCAAGGAGTATTAGTAGCATGGAGCGATATAGGGAATAGAGTAAGCAATGAGGATGATGAGGTCAAAATTAACGTTCTGGTAGCAGCAGTAAGTGAAATAGGTGGGTCGGAGAGACGGAAGTCCTAAGGCGATTAGAAGAACAGCAGTCCCATTTATGTGGGGATAGGTAGTCCAAAAGAGAGCAGACTTGCGATTGTTAAGATACCAGATACAGCTGCGTTGCGAGGTTACATGATGGTTCAAGGCTTATTAGTTCCGAAACTGTTGTCACGCCCAGGACTATGCTTATGACATTGTTGACGTGTATATTGGTCGCGGATGATCGGAATTGCAGAGGTAACTTATTCCACGTATCCGCGTATCTATAAGGAAGAAATTATGGCATATGCCGGCAGACTGAATGAATAGGGCGTGTTGCGCAGATAATATCGGGTATCCCTTGCTGTTCGGAAGTGTCGCATGAGGTTCATTTTCGGATAGTTTGTAATCTAACATAGAAATGTAAGGTTTTGCTTTAACCTATGTAACCACAGCGGGTCTAATCCCCGTTGTTTTGCACCGACTACCGTAGCTCAGCGTGTTTAAGCCTACTAGACGTTTAGTGAAGCAACGCTGTACGTTCTCGAACGCATTCCTATCGCACTTGCGTGTGCTCCTAAGGAATATAGTGCGGAATGTAAGATTAGGCCTAGCGCACGTTTTATGCACTATCAGCCGAGATTCCAAGAAAGGCATGGATTTGAAGATATAGCCTATTAATAACCTAGATGTAGCTGCACTATAGTCTATTTGTTCCGCTGAGTTGAGGCAGCTAGAATAGTGCATCACAAGATTACGAACAGGTTGGGTGACAGTGAGAGGGGCGTCACTGAGAGTGAGTGTATTCGGTGACGCTGTGCAACTATAAGAATGCTGCTTTTCCTGGAGCAAATTTGAGCCTTCATATTGCACACTAGTTTTGCAGCTCCTTAATGTCTCGTTGTATTTTGGTTATGTTATCTAGCATATCATAGGTGTCGACCGAAAATACGACTTTGATGTCGTCCACGAATAGGTATGGCGGATCCTAGCGGAAGAGTTGGAAGAGATCATTAAGGTATAGTAAGACGAGCATAGACCCAGGACACTTCCTTGAAAGTCTCCATTAGTGACCGGTTATCTGGAAGACGTAGTGCCACTCAGGCACTCAGATTGTGTTCGATTTGATAAGTAGGATTTCAACCAGCAGAGCAGCCAGCCGGCGATGCAGAAAGAACTGAGTTTGGTTAGTATTTTAGGTGTGGAACGCGATCGAATGCATTCTTCATACTGAGACAGATGACGACTACTTTAGACCATAAATTTATCGCACCTATGACATTGTTTAAAAACCCAACCCTGTATGCCTGGCAGGACTTCGCTGGCAGGAACCCGTGTTGTGAATTTTTACTGTGATTTCGAAACAAAAGAAGTTTGAGAATTGCCTTCTTTACCAGCCACTTTAGCACACGTGTTGTGATGAGTGTATGTCTGTTGAACGGCAACGGTCTATGTTGATACGTGATCTTGTATAATGTCGTGGTAGGACTGCAGCGTGCTACCATGCAGTGGGGAAGGTATGTGTCGTCTTGGAAAGTGTAAATACGTTAGGGAGAACTACAACGGCTGGACTACCTAGAATTAGCACGACGGATGGTACGCTATCGCGACTAGGGCATTCAGACATTTTGGGTGTACGAATAGCTAGTGTGATGGCGCATAGTTTGAATTCGACGCTGGTTAGCTTATCAGCGGTGAGCTATTGTGTTGTGGGCGTTGTCGCCCAACCGGTAATAGAAAAAGAGTAGCAAAAGTACTCGTTGCTATAATCACAAAGTTAGGCGGGTCAATAATGTGATTGTCACTAGGAAGTGATAATAAGGCCATAGTTGGAGCTCTGCTGTTTTCTCTGCGCTTCATCAACTGGAAGAGTGCTTTAATTTTGCTGTTGGTGCTGAGTGCAGCGTGCTCCGCAGACGTGGCCGAAGTGGCTTGTAGGTTTCTCCACGTTGTTAGTGTGTCGTTCATGCGCATTATTAGATGGAAATCCCTGGTCTTATTTTAGCTGGAGTGCATATTTCTTAGTTTGTCTGGGACTCTATGTGTACCAGCAATACCCATCGGTTTCGTTGGTTTCCTCAGGTTCTCCTTAGGAGCAACCACGTCAATACAGAATATAATGTGTTTATACATGGCTTGGGTCGCCATGTCCGGGTCTGTGGCCAGAAAGATAGCACCCCAGTTAGGAGATCCTAAAAGAGTGGAGAAGCTTTCCCAATCGACGCGTTGAATTGGACAGAAGAAGCCACTGGGGAGTAGTGGTACTGCTTATAGTGGGCAGTGTGAATGCCAACTCCACCACCTTATAATCACCACCAAGGAGGTTGTCAAGCAGACGAACTTGTGTGTGGTAGATGCACTTCGTAAATATTAAGTAATGACCTAAAATTTCTTAATAGGTGCTTTAGCATGTTGAGCCCAGTCGTCTGCAAAGTTAGGGTCGACAAACGTTCTATAATTGGGTGGTGAAGACTGGGTAGATCACACAATGTGCGACATATAAAAGACATTGCCGCTTGTATTAAGGCGTACAGCAGACAGCGGAATTTTGGTGAAGAGCAAGAGCAGTTTGATAAGTTCTACTTTTGGGATACGTGGTCCAAGTTAGACGCAGTCAATGTTTAGGTCAATGTTTTCGCCATATGCTTGAATCCATCTAGAGTCTTCCGGGTTACCCAATTTAGGACATGGAAGAGGATGCATGAAAGGCTACGCTGACGTAGATGAGGCATCCTCCGCCCCGTCGCTAAC
>OX104067.1:39261028-39315705 GCA_944474145.2 Dicrocoelium dendriticum | reverse complement strand
TTGGCGACTGCCAAGTTTAGGACGCCGGCAAGTCCACGACGCTAGGTTGTATATTGTAGATGTCAAGCCGTTTTAACGGTACGGCTATCTTACTGCTTGTTGCTACCTCTCGAGCATTAAAATACCTCGTTTAAAGACCGCTTGCAGGTACAAAAGAGGAAGGCCCCAGTCTATGGGCTATATATGTCGCTGAGGAGAGCACCCGACTAAGAGTGGATAAATGCGTTCCGTTGTGCCCGGCGTCTCGGCAGCGCGTTAGTGCGTAAGAGTACGATCGCCCTTGCTTCCGTTTACCCAACCCTCTTATGCCTCACCGGCACTTTATCTTACCCTCTTTCTATGCTTCCTTAGCTGCTTTCGTACATTAGGCACACTTACTAACCTGCCAGCCACAGCTGGGAAGGGTCAGAACGTCGGTGGTAGAGGTCAACTCCGCCAACAATCCGAGCCGACTGGTAGCAGCTTCTCGGCAACGTAACGGACTAAAGAAAAATAATGAATATTCTAATCAACTATTATATTACTATAGTGTTTGAATGGAAGTTTGCCTGGGAAGCGTTGGGTAAACAAGCTGTAATACTTGTTCTATCTCAAATTTGATCCGTTATGCAAGCCTACAGAGGCTTATTTAACTGTTTGTTCAAACGGCAGTCGTCTCTTATTATTGCGGGAATTTTAATTATGGGCCAAGGTAAAACCGAGCCAGCTGACATCATGGAGTTCAATTGGTGAACTTAGGAACGAAGTCCTGGGGCTTTCATTAATAGAGAGGGAAATATGCTGAATGTTTTGTAAAGTATTAATATAACGTAAGGTTTTGTAATGTACTAATTTGTGTTACCGTAATTCTTATAGCATTGGTTCCCCTGCAAATTCAAAGGGAGTACGTGCAACGAGGTTCCTGGTATTTCAGTGTATTTATGAAAACGGTTTAAATCTCTTATTCCATAATAAACGTAAGCCATGTCCAGGGTATCTTACATAACTAAATAACTAAATATTTTATTCGCGACAGAGCGACGCACGCCGTGTGGGCATGAGCAGCGCCTTTGCGAATAGTTGTAACATGCTAGCAGGATCAACAGGACTAAGAGCGGGACTTGTACTGAAGTAGTCAGTATTGTAGATTCCCACCTGGCCCAACGATTGAATGAAGTCCGCCCTCAAGAATGCGGAAATAGGGATATAGAGTTAAGCATTAGTTAACTGCATTGTGTAGCATGTTGGTTAGGAAACTACTCCGTTGAGGTTGTGTATACAGTGCCCCCCCGCATGTCAGGTGAGTGAAGCATGAAGCAAAATAGCTGAAAAGATATTCTAGGAACGGTGGCATGTCACTGAGCAAATATGTAGGCCTCGTCGTATGATGAGCAGCGATATGCAGAATTTGTGGAAGGTGGTATCGGTCAACTTGTAAATGACTGTTTGGGGCAGTGACTTGATTGACTGGCGAGTCAAATCCGCCACGTTGTAATGTTGTCAAACGGAGCTTTGTAGCTGGTTGTAGAAAGAACGCTTGCCAGGCAAAGACCCACCACATCCTGGAACACGGCCAACCGGTGACGTGACAATGGCAAGGTTATATCTGACCGACTGTGCTTGCGGCTCCTCCCAGTCACTTTTCGTTAATTTGGTTCCTCTGGCTGGGTGGTTGTCTTCTTTGGATTGGACCGCAGGTACTTGGGGCTGTTACATTCAGACGATTCCGGTGACTTATACTGATTTGGTTAGTTTTCCAAATTTCTTTAGCCGGTCAGCTTTGCGAAGTACGAAGGAGTTTACTTTTCTTTATTGATTCCAGGGCCAGGTGAGTACCGCAGATATGTACTCAAGTTGTTCCGTGTAGATAATGATATCCTTTAGAATAGGGGAGCACAGAAATGCGGACCGAGCAAACTGCCAAGAAACTTTAACATGAATTTGTTAATGTATAAACACACGTTCGAACGATAAGCTCCAGCACTCTCAACAGATCGCTCAACTTATTTCTTAAGCGCTTATTAAACCACTCACTAGGTTCTTCTGATTTCCTCAACTCATTTACCGGTTAACAACGCCTGATACTCTCGGTTTCCTAACAGGACAACTTTTGGGTATGCCAGGCCACTTCGGCTAGCATCTTTCTCTCACATTCAGCAAATATCGGGTCTCGTGCTACAACGCAAACTACGGATACGGATATCCGGTCACTCCATTGCTTTCAACCAACACTACGTTACCATAAAATTTATATTTATACAATAACCTAGTCCTGTTCAATTTTGCTGGCAGTTTGCTCGGTCCGTATTTCTTCTCCCTCTTGTTCTACAGGATACTATCACCTGCACGGAACACCGCTGAAGACATACCTGCGACGCTCCCATGCACACGGAATAAATAAAGAAAAAAGAAAAAATCCGCACTTCATAATCATGACAGACTAAAGAACCAAGAAAACTGATCAATTCAATACAAGTCACCTGAGTCGTCCGACTTCAACAGCTCCAATCACTTGCACTAGACTCCGAAGGCGACTACACAACCATGGGAAACAAATTGGCGTTACGTGACTGCGAATATCCGCGAGGGTAATCGGTCAGGTACACTCTCGTCAATGTTATATCACCAGCCGGCAATGTTTCAGGACGTGGTGGGTCTTTGTCTGGCAAGCGTTTACCATACAAAAAGCCACAAATGTCTGTTTAACAACACTGCGACGTGGCGGATGTGACTCGCCACTCAATAAAGTCACCGCCCCTTTACACACATTGGCAAGTTGACCGATATCACATTTACAAGTGCTATGCATATATCTGCTCTCGCACGAACACGCCTGCACATATGCTTAGTGACATGCTACTATTCTTAAGTATTTTTCACCCGTTTCTTCATACTTCACTCACTGACATACATTGATTACGGGACCTCATCGAACTAGTTCCTCATCAACTTACCATATAAATGATATGATTACTAACACTGCCTCTCGCATGCTGTGTACATAGATTTCATACCACCTTTGGGGGCTATGGGCCCACACTACTGTCTCCAACTGTACTACTCCCACTGTTGGTGCTGCTTATTCTGCTATCATGTACAATAATGCAATATGCTGATCATGCCCGAAAGGCGTGTCTCGTTTTGTCGAGCATAAAATATTTATTGATTTATTTAAGTTTTGATAAACTTAAGGTTGTTAAAATCAACGAAATGTCCAAATACCTTATAAAGCAGAGCTGTTATTTTGCATGTAAATACCAGACCCGATATTTGTTGAATGCGAGCAAAAAATGCTGTCCGAATTAGCCTAGCGTATGCAACAGTGTTCTTGTGTGGATACCTGGAGTACTAGGCGCTGGTAACAGGTAAATAAGTTGCGACAATCACAACGAGCCTAAATGGTAGCGGAATATGTGACCAAGATGTGGAATGAGTGATTAGTGAAGAGTAGTAGAGCTTGACTTTCCAACATATATGCGAGCCAGTGGAGTTGCTACGCCGGGTTAGAGACCCGAGAGAAAAGTAACGTACCAAGTTCAGTAGTCGGGTGCTAGAGCAACAGCTGGGTGCTGGCGAGTGAGGAAGTTTTAGAGAAGTTGCAACGAGAATAGAAGGGACTATATACTGAGGCTGTAGCGAGAACATGGTTGCAAATCTAGCTTTGAAGTGGAAATGGAATAGTGGAAAATGATAGGCAGAAGCACTAAAAGCTACTAGCTGTTCCAGTTTTAAGTGGACTTTTAGAGTACAGCATAAAATTTCAATAACCGGCAGGTATGAGCGAAAATGGGAGTCGGATTAATGCTGAGGAAGAAACCGTCTGCCGTCGTATGACAACGCACGGACTTAAAGACATTCAACATTAGAAGCAGGAATGAGAGGAAAAGGGTTTAGGTACCAACAGCTGTAACAATAAAATGATTGCAACGCTGTCTCGGAAACGGCAAAGTCGTGCCACATAAGGCTTGGCAACGGAGCCTAATGATTCTGTGTTCCACTCCAAGGTGGGCTTCTACAGTGAAAACGTCTTAGCAAATATATAGTCGAGAAGAGCAACGGTGCGTGCCGGGTTAATTGTTAAGCAAAAGTTGCTCTATCGTAACATAAAGCACGGGCTAATAGCCGTTTAATGTTAAGGGCAGGAACGTTAAGATATAGGATAACCTACTATAGCTGTAGCGAGTATACAGTTGTAGAGCGATCTCTGAAAGGAAGGTGGGTTAGCGGAATGATTTGGTCTGCAGCGCCAAAAGATACCAAGTTTTCTACTCCAAAGTGGATTTCTGCAGTAAAAATACAAGTCAGTTTGGTCGCAGAGAAGCGGAAGGAGGGATCCGGATTAACTTGATTCAGGCGCCGGTCGCTGTCTTAATATGAGGAACGGACTAACAGGCCATCAAGTTTAAGTACTAGAGCAAAAGGGAAGGGTGCGCATACTACGGCTGTATCAAGAAAACGGTTAGAGAGCTTGACCTGAAAGTGACCAGGGGTAGCTGGTTAAGCTGTGTAGCAAAGCCGAAGTATGCTAATTGTTCAACTCCAAGGTGCATTTCTGTAGTGTAATGACAGCGTGTAATTATGAAATATGAATGAGGCATGTTTTAGGTGGTTCATCGGAGAGTAGCTGTGATGTTAGCGCTAAACCGATAGCGATGAAAAGCAGCAGACAACAACATTCGCAATCCGGAAGAGGATAATGCTAACAATATAAGGTCGCGTTTACAATATGCGTAAGGCGGAGGGCTCTAAAGGTCGAGAAGGCTGATTTTTGTGCGTTGCGCTGCATCCCAATGCAAAGTTAGTCCGTTAAGTCAAAATGGGTGTGAGCCACAAGCTAGGTGGTCCTTTCACGCCCATCAGTTGTACTAGGGTTAAACAGACTGAGCTACCAAGCAACAGCATTCGACATGCGGAAGCCGGAAGTTGCTAGTAGTAAGAACAAAAGGCCGCAGAGCAATCAAGCCTAAAGTGAAGTATGGAAGCTGTTGGGGATCTTAATGGTTATGAGCGATGCGGCATCAAAATCCAAGTGGGACTGGGAATGGGTTACAGGCTCGGTGGTATTTCGAGGCTTAGCAGTTATGCTAGAGTGGAACCGATAGAGTTCTGAAGTAGCGGATTATGGCAGTTAGAATACAGAAGTAGACAATAATAGGAATGTAATGCCAAGGAGACCTCAATCGAAAGGTTACGGGCTCATAACTTCGGTTATTAGGCTGGTTGTGAGTTGTACGGTGTTGCTGTTCAAATGGAAGCTGCTTAAGATGAAACAGGCATGGGCCGCAGGCTAGATGGCTCTCTAGACTGAGCAGATATACTTGAGCCTTACGTTGCAGATAGAGAGCAGCAAGCAACAACCACCGGCATGCGCAAGTAGATGACAATTTGTATGTAAGGCCGAAGGGACCTCAGGCGCGAGGCGGAGGAGGGAAGAGGATGGCAAGTCGGATGGTTGTAAGCGATGCGGCATCACAATCTAAATGGAAGAAGGTAAATATGAAATGGGAGTTAGGCAGGCGCCAGATGACTAACTAAAGCTCTGCAGACATATTAGTGGAAATGGTGGAGACAGAAAGCAGCGGCGGATGAGAATCTAATTCCAAAAGAGATGTTCTTAAGAATGCAAGACCGAAATATCAACAGGCATGAGGTAAAGAATCGAAAATTTTCGCAGGTCAGATGGTCGTGTGGTGCGCTATCACAGTCATAATGGGTCGCCTAAGAGGAAATGGAGAGGGCCACATGTTGGGAAGTTCTTTGAGGCCTGGAAGCCATACTAGAGATAAAAAGATCGAGATAGCGAGCAACACGCGTCAAAGTTTGGGATAAGGGACTAGTTATTAATAAGAACGTAACGCTAGGGAATTCAAGCATAAGATGAAAGAAGGAATATGTTGTCAAGTCGGTTGGTTGTGAGCGCTGTGGCAGCACAAACCAAATGTAAGCTTGTAGAGATTAAATGGGAATAGGCCACAAACTAGGTGGCTCCTCAAGACCCAGTAGTCATACTAGAGATATACAGACGTAGCTATGGAGCGACAGGTATCATCAAACGGAAGCTGGAAGTGGATAATAATAATAAGAATGTAGGGCTAACGAGACATTGAGCATAAGATGAAGAAATGAATATGTTTTCAAGTCGGACGGTTGGGAGCGATGCAGCATCACAATCCAAGTGAAAGCCTTTACAAAGGAAATGTGATGTGAATCTAGCAAGGACTGGGATGTTGCGCTGGCGCTACGGCTACCTAGACCACTATAGGTGAGTTACGATATTGAACAGAAGAGGGGATGAAAACAATATACCTTAGAGAGGGGTTAATCATAGGAGTGGATGAGACATAAGGGGAGTAAGTGGTCCGAAGCTGGTGCTTATGGAGTAATAGTGACCTCGGTCAGACAGACTAGGGATGTGAACACTACAGAGTACGGTGTGGTCAAGGAGTATTAGTAGCATGGAGCGATATAGGGAATAGAGTAAGCAATGAGGATGATGAGGTCAAAATTAACGTTCTGGTAGCAGCAGTAAGTGAAATAGGTGGGTCGGAGAGACGGAAGTCCTAAGGCGATTAGAAGAACAGCAGTCCCATTTATGTGGGGATAGGTAGGCCAAAAGAGAGCAGACTTGCGATTGTTAAGATACCAGATACAGCTGCGTTGCGAGGTTACATGATGGTTCAAGGCTTATTAGTTCCGAAACTGTTGTCACGCCCAGGACTATTCTTATGACATTGTTGACGTGTATATTGGTCGCAGATGATCGGAATTGCAGAGGTAACTTATTCCACGTATCCGCGTATCTATAAGGAAGAAATTATGGCATATGCCGGCAGACTGAATGAATAGGGCGTGTTGCGCAGATAATATCGGGTATCCCTTGCTGTTCGGAAGTGTCGCATGAGGTTCATTTTCGGATAGTTTGTAATCTAACATAGAAATGTAAGGTTTTGCTTTAACCTATGTAACCACAGCGGGTCTAATCCCCGTTGTTTTGCACCGACTACCGTAGCTCAGCGTGTTTAAGCCTACTAGACGTTTAGTGAAGCAACGCTGTACGTTCTCGAACGCATTCCTATCGCACTTGCGTGAGCTCCTAAGGAATATAGTGCGGAATGTAAGATTAGGCCTACCGCACGTTTTATGCACTATCAGCAGAGATTCCAAGAAAGGCTTGGATATGAAGATATAGCCTATTAATAACCTACATGTGGCTGCACCATAGTCTATTTGTTCTGCTGTGTTGAGGCAGCTAGAATAGTGCATCCCAAGATTACGAAGAGGGTGGGTGACAGTGAGAGGGGCGTCACTGAGAGTGAGTGTATTCGGTGACGCTGTGCAACTATAAGAATGCTGCTTTTCCTGGAGCAAATTTGAGCCTTCATATTGCACACTAGTTTTGCAGCTCCTTAATGTCTCGTTGTATTTTGGTTATGTTATCTAGCATATCATAGGTGTCGACCGAAAATACGACTTTGATGTCGTCCACGAATAGGTATGGCGGATCCTAGCGGAAGAGTTGGAAGAGATCATTAAGGTATAGTAAGACGAGCATAGACCCAGGACACTTCCTTGAAAGTCTCCATTAGTGACCGGTTATCTGGAAGACGTAGTGCCACTCAGGCACTCAGATTGTGTTCGATTTGATAAGTAGGATTTCAACCAGCAGAGCAGCCAGCCGGCGATGCAGAAAGAACTGAGTTTGGTTAGTATTTTAGGTGTGGAACGCGATCGAATGCATTCTTCATATTGAGACAGATGACGACTACTTTAGACCATAAATTTATCGCATCTATGACATTGTTTAAAAACCCAACCCTGTATGCCTGGCAGGACTTCGCTGGCAGGAACCCGTGTTGTGAATTTTTACTGTGATTTCGAAAAAAAAGAAGTTTGAGAATTGCCTTCTTTACCAGCCACTTTAGCACACGTGTTGTGATGAGTGTATAGCTGTTGAACGGCAACGGTCTATGTTGATACGGGATCTTGTATAATGTCGTGGTAGGACTGCAGCGTGCTACCATGCAGTGGGGAAGGTATGTGTTGTCTGGGAAAGTGTAAATAAGTTAAGGAGAATTACAACGGCTGGACTACTAGAATTAGCACGACGGATGGTACGCTATCGCGACTGGGGTATTCAGCCATTTTGGGTGTACGAATAGCTAGTGTGATGGCGCATAGTTTGAATTAGATGCTGTTTAGCTTATCAGAGGTGAGCTATTGTGTTGTGGGCGTTGTCGCCCAACCGGTAATGGAAAAAGAGTAGCAAAAGTACTCGTTGCTATAATCACAAAGTTAGGCGGGTCAATAATGTGATTGTCACTAGGAAGTGATAATAAGGCCATAGTTGGAGCTCTGCTGTTTTCTCTGCGCTTCATCAACTGGAAGAGTGCTTTAATTTTGCTGTTGGTGCTGAGTGCAGCGTGCTCCGCAGACGTGGCCGAAGTGGCTTGTAGGTTTCTCCACGTTGTTAGTGTGTCGTTCATGCGCATTATTAGATGGAAATCCCTGGTCTTATTTTAGCTGGAGTGCATATTTCTTAGTTTGTCTGGGACTCTATGTGTACCAGCAATACCCATCGGTTTCGTTGGTTTCCTCAGGTTCTCCATAGGAGCAACCACGTCAATACAGAATATAATGTGTTTATACATGGCTTGGGTCGCCATGTCCGGGTCTGTGGCCAGAAAGATAGCACCCCAGTTAGGAGATCCTAAAAGAGTGGAGAAGCTTTCCCAATCGACGCGTTGAATTGGACAGAAGAAGCCACTGGGGAGTAGTGGTACTGCTTATAGTGGGCAGTGTGAATGCCAACTCCACCACCTTATAATCACCACCAAGGAGGTTGTCAAGCAGACGAACTTGTGTGTGGTAGACGCACTTCGTAAATATTAAGTAATGACCTAAAATTTCTTAATAGGTGCTTTAGCATGTTGAGCCCAGTCGTCTGCAAAGTTAAGGTCGACAAACGTTCTATAATTGGGTGGTGAAGACTGGGTAGATCACACAATGTGCGACATATAAAAGACATTGCCGCTTGTATTAAGGCGTACAGCAGACAGCGGAATTTTGGTGAAGAGCACGAGCAGTTTGATAAGTTCTACTTTTGGGATACGTGGTCCAAGTTAGACGCAGTCAATGTTTAGGTCAATGTTTTCGCCATATGCTTGAATCCATCTAGAGTCTTCCGGGTTACCCAATTCAGGACGTGGAAGAGGATGCATGAAAGGCTACGCTGACGTAGATGAGGCATCCTCCGCCCCGTCGCTAACCGAGCCCACTGCATAATGAAGATTGGTCAGGTATTTGGATGGGTGTGTCAGACGAACTGGCAGAGTGCTAAGTCTCCGTGATTAGGACCAGTTGTGCCATGGACATAGTAACGATCGGATCCAGGTGATTCCTTGGCTTAATAGACCTGACGTTGATGAGTCGCATATTATGGTTCCCAGCTTACTAGAATCGTCGAGGTGGGATGCAGTAAGGAGTATTGGGGCACCAGTTGATGGATAGTTATAGGTTGGAATACTGAACTTGTGTGAACCGTCCAGCAACAGCACAAGCGATTCAGAATGTGGTAAGGGACTGGTTTGCATGCATGCGTTGGGAAGTACGCATGCTTTCAGATACATGCCTGGTAGGCCAGTGGAGGGTTGATAGAGGTTGCGAGTAGTATGCAGCAGTGAGTCCGATGGGGAGTAACGTGGAGCTAACTGAGGAAGTATATGTGCTGAGAGAACTGGTTTGAATTCGGTCTTGAAGTTTGCATTTCGAAGAGCCGTCCGATCGCTTGGAATAGGTCGGGCGGCGTCATTTGCAACATGTTTAGGTATCGAGTCAGGTGGTAGAGAGCCGCTGCTTGACCCTTGTTAAGTTAAAGAGGAGATCCGCAAATTGCGACGTTCAATATAAAGAGGGCCGCGGACAGTGTCGGCAAGATTCGCGACACGATTGCGTGTAGCCGACGGAGCGTTGACCGGTTTGGTGGGATGGGTGGATGGGGGAGCGCGACGCGTGCGGAATTCATCAATTCGTTGTACTTACGTGAGTCTTGCTTTGGTGGTGTTGCTTTTCGGTCAGTAGTGTATCAAATTTTGCGCGCAGTCCGGAGACTCACGGCGGGTCTTGGGGTTTTGAGTAGGTAGTACTTACGTTGAGGCTGCTCAATCATGGCACTGTCCTCAACAGCTAAATGTTAAGCTTACGGTTTCCTGGACCACATGCACTCTGGAATCGTTCAGAAATCCACTGGAACTCGTTCAGAAATCCTCAGGAAATTGTTCTGAAATGCTCTGGAAATCTTTCGGATACCCTCCCGAAGTGATACAAAAATCCTCCGGAAATCGTTCGGAAACCCTTAAGAACTCCTTAGGAAATCCTATGCAAATCTTGAGAAACCCATGTGTTAGGAGTGATCGAGTCGCCGGTGGCCGTTATGGATCCGTCAAATCCCGCCGGCAGGCACTCACATGTTCCCACAATGCGCATTCAGCACTTGTAGTATTTTAAATTATGGGCTCAACCTACACCGCTGCTTTCACGAAACTTACTGATCCGCGCCAAGCTAACACCAGGATGTTGCTAGCACGCATGCTGAAAGCATACCTGCGTAGTTCTAACGTCCTATATGCAATCTAAGCGAAAGCGAGACAATCCTACATTGGCACACGAACTGAAGGCTAGGTGCAATGTTCACTGCACACAGACCGAGCGGAAATAGAAAAGTAAACGCTTACCACATCCAGTGAAATCGTTATCAACGCTGAAAGAAAAAAGGTTGCGAAGAAAAATGATTAAAATCACAACGCCTAAAAAGAATTTCGTGTATCCCCAGCCTGGATTGATTTCATGAGGACACGGCATCTCTGTTCCATTATTAGGCCGCTTAGTTTGCATTGCTTTACTGTGTCCTACAATGGGTTACCAAATCTTATATGTGTTCCTTTCACTGGATCACATATATATCCTTGACATTTCAAGGTCATTCACATTATTATGTTAATGTGACCCTGCGAAAATACTCGCACGCCGCCGCAGGCTGTACAATTTCTGCCCCAGCACTGCGATTGCAAAACCTATTTGCAAGTTATTTACTATATTTAATATACCTTGTGTAACCATGGTTACAGGATACTTCGTTTTATTCTTCTGCTCAGATCATGTGTTAAGTCTAGGTTTATTTGTACGTAGCTTGTAGTTTAGTTTTCGTACAAGGTACTTAGTTTAGGCCTTGTATCGTTGGTATGTAAGTTGTATAGTGCAATCATGCCCGTCTCTAATGGCTCGCTTGACGCTGTTAACACTACTGATGCTGAGAAGCTTCAAAGAGCTGAATCCCGTATTCGTCTGCTGAAGTCGGCTTTGGTGAGCATGTGAATGCTGCAGGCAAAGACGGTTGATGTTAAGGTCTAATGCGAATCTAAGTTGAGTCGGATGCCTTGGTTAGTGAACGATCGCCATTTATTCCGACAGACGCCAGTTGTCTTCCGCTCGAAGTTGCCATGTGCTCAGCATTTGGAAACTGGCTAATAAGGGTCTGCGCGTTTTGTCCGCAGCTCACTTGGTTTATCCATCGGTATCCGTTGGTGCCCGGGTTCGAACTTAATCAAGAACGTTATTCCTCCGGTCTGCAAGCTACCAGCAACCTGTGTCCGGAACGAAAATCTAGCGCCTTTGCACCCAGCACCTCATTCTGTCTTCCAAAGCGCGAACTGATTACATTCGAGGAAGCTCCTGCCCGCTGTTGGCTTTTTATGTGAGGCTTCTAAAACTAACTAAGGTCCAACTATCAGGCTTTCATATGTGATACAGTACTGTTATGGTGAAGCCAAAGGAACTATCGAACGTTGCTTAATACTCGATCCTGGTGAAGCTTTTGAAGAAGCAACGAACATTTCGCGCTGACGCTCAGGACGGTCCCACATGATTGCTAAGATTTACATTAATGTTCTAACTGATGGCTCTAACCTCCGGCCCAATGATTTCACGGCTCTGTCTTGTTTAGCTGTGGAGCAGCGTTCATGCTACTTGACCTAGAAAGAATTGAGGTATGGATCCGTTTTGAACGCGTCTAGAGCAATCAGCTCTATTGTTAGGAGGCTGCCCAACCACATGCCATACAAGTGGGCCGAGCATGCGGCCAGTTCTCCGCACCGAAAGAGAACCGAACTTAGTTGAGTGGACAGAGTTCGTGCTCTAACCCGCAAACATCATTGATACATACTTGTTCTTTGCCACACATCCCTGCGGATCAAAAACCATCACTGATAGAGGTAGAAGCTTAAACCCATGGAGATATGCTGTGTGCCTAAACACTGCGGCTTAAACAGAACGAAATTTCTCCAAATGAGTTTCTTGTGAACGACGTCGCTATTTAGATCAGTGCGATAAGATCTAAAATCTGAACCTCAACGATCGTCTTGAATCCTGTCGTGCCCAGTGACATGGACAACGCTGGCTCAAACCGGATCATGAACTAACAAGCGGTCGATCACGAAGAAGTTATGGCTCGAATAATTGTTAGCTGCTTCACCACATGCTACTCCACGCTGATGGAAGCAACTTCGGAACGCTAAACCCTGAAGGATTCAGGTGTGCTCTCAGTCACGTCGAACACTATTTTATCAATTGCTTTGTTGTCTGTGTTTTTATGGCCCCGCTAGCACCATTCGAACATTAACTTTAGCAGATAATGGATCAACTACTTCACTGATTGCTTCAACATTACTGCAAGTTATCAGTGTTTAAGGGTCCGTGACGACACTTAATATTAACACCGTTGTCGGCTGATGCTAAGGGGAGTTCCAGTTGGTTAGTTTAACCGTTTACTCTAAGGATTGTGACAAGACGGTCTAATTGGATTCAATTAAATCAGTCAAACGCCTCCCTGAAAAGCTCGGAACGAGAAACAGGCACAACGATTTTGACAGCTGGTCCTACCTCTCAAGTCTACGGTTACCGGAGCTGGAAGCAAGCGTTGAACTTTTGATTGGTTGCGATAAACCATAATTGCACTGGGGTATTAGTTCGGAGAGGCGTGGATCCTGATGGTCCGTTAGCTGTTAATGCTCCACTGGGCTGGATCGTACCGGGACCGAACAAACAGCACGAGACTACCACCTCGCTGATACTTGAACGAACAAGGAGTAGCAATGTACTTCGCTGCGATACCACTGAGCTTCATCAACTGCTACAGAAGCTGTATGCAAAGGAAGTTGACGGACTAGATAGTCCGTGACTAGCCATGTACGTAAACGTGGGACGCGCGTTAAGGCAGATAGAAGCTTCTAAAAGGATTGCGTCCACTACGAGCTTGCGATACCATGACAAGCTGGGAGACCCCGGTTATCAGATAACCGACATTCCGCACTGATGAAGCTTGCGTTGTTGAAGCAACGTTTGTCGCAGTAAGCTGCAGTACGCCGTGCATACACCAAAACATTGGAAGAATATATAAAGGATATACTGAACTCGCTCCATTACAGAAACTGCAGGTTAAAGGGGAAATCTGGTACACACCCAGCCACTCGATATGACATCCACGTAATCAGGAGCGCTGTAGCGTAATTACTCTCACGAATTAAGCTTCGCACAGCCGTCCGCATTCACCAGCTCCTTGCCGATTCGTTGAATGTCCTTTTCTTCCTGGAACATTAGTTTACGTACTGTTGCTCCCGCATTTGGTCTCAATCTGGTTGTCCTTGGCTTCACCTAAGCTGCCTCTTGCATTCAGACTGCTGCTATCATCATCGGTTTATCCGTTCTTTTCCAACAATCGTATTGTTCGCTCAATTCTCTAAACAAGCTTTGTCGTATCGGTCTCTTGATCCTGCGCGTGCAGTACATTCTTCCTACGTAGTAGTTGTAGTCTGAGCCGCACCAGCGACAAGTGGTATAGAACGCGCTTGCGAACCATGTATACTGAACAAAACTATACAGGTATAAATGTAACACAGGCACGTTGCGCGCCACCAGTCTTTCGATAGTGCTCTTTGATTTATTGCTGCCTGTCTGTTTAGTTGCCATTGGTCTGTGGCCCGTTTTTTCGAAATTTCCAGTTACATCGACCAAAACAAGAAGGATTATTCACTGGGACTGGCCCACTCATTCTCAATAACCAGCTAACCTTAACACATGATGCTTTCTCTGGGAGGTAAAGAATCCACCCCTCGTTTCAAATGGAGCTTCCTCCGCCATTCTGGAGACACCACTTTCACGGGGTCTAAACAATTGGGTTTAGCTCGCCTCGTACTCACAGTATCACAATCCACTCCGCTGGCATATCTACATGGATCCCCTGTTGTACAACGGCAGACAAACAATGCTGGCCTGATTACCTCGGTTAGCTTTGCTCATTCTCACCGGCATTCAAAAAATTGGTTTCGGTGCCATACATTTCCGAAAGGACATTCCGATTCTCTATTCATTTTGTGCTTTTCCAAGGTCATCCCACGGACAGTTTTACTCTCGTATACTTGGCGTTCCGAAGGCCTTCCATGCAGTTTTCACTTGACCATGGAGACGATTACGCTCACTTACACTTGAAGGAATTCCGATTCCATTTTGCGCAGCTAGAAACCCGTAACGATCCCGCACTGAAAAACGCAATGACATTTTCACCCGTTATGGACGTATTTAGCCACAAGGAACCACTGTACTCACCATCCCCATGACAAGTCAAGCGTGGATAGCTGGACACAGTTTGCGAACCAGCCAAATATGCAAGGAAAAACGCCAGCCTCTATTGACAATATTTCACTCAACTGCACCCTTTATTATTCGACTTTGCGACTCTTTTGAATCATTGACCGGTTTCAACGACTACTGCCGATACACTACCAAGCCCATCGATCAACCAAGGAGGATAGTTGGTTGCCAACCGACGGCGAATAACAGAGCACAGAATCGGTCTGTACGATGTCTAGCCGGCTTGCACTACTGCTCAACAGTTGTCGTTGCAATGTTCCAGGACGTGTTGGGTTTTCGCCTGGCAAGCGTTTTCCCTATAAAAAGCCACAACTGTCAGCTTAACAACACTGCAACGTGGCTAGTGTGACTCGCCACTGAATAAAGTCGCATCTGAGCATCCCACACTGACGCCTTTTTAATTCTACATATAACCTGTTGAGCTGATTTGACTATATGGAAGGCTTTGATGGAGCCGGAACATTCCGATTTCTTAATGCTTATTTATTGCACCAAAACCTCGTTTGGGCTCCTGTGCTCATGAATTATTACATAGCGAAATCACGCCCAACTTGTTTCTTGTCACAACAGTTGTGACTGATTTTTAATCGCTTCGGCGCCCTCATGTTTCTTGGTCTGATTATTACCTGACAAAATCCTTACTCGTATGGACTACATGTTTTCTGTTGTATCTTTCATTGAAACGAAATGTTGTACTATGCCAACGCAGCTATGCTTGTATGCATATTTGCTCGCGCCTTCCCATGTGTGCCTTGTCTTACCGATAATATACCATTTGTTTATTTATTTATAAAGTACAACGGCTCTTCGAGTGTTAAGCTTCATACCGTGGTACTTCCCAAACAACAACTTTTACCTGCTCCCGGTATGTCAAGCAGTCTATTGGGGACACATCTGGGGTACAGGTTCCACAGAATCGCCCCCGCGGCCGACATTGAAAGGATGGTCCATCAGGCCAAGGTGCCTATCACGGAGCGGAATTGTTTGAGGTTCTTGTGGTGGAAGAACGGCCATCCTTGTTCACCCACTATTGAATACCGCTGGACTGTCTATCTGTTTGGCACTATTTTGGCACTAAGCTGTGTTAACGGCGTTACGACAAACTATGGTTGACTTTATTGTAAATCCCAAACACAGGTAAAAATCAGCAGAGAACGGTTTGTATGCGACGGGTGTTTATTTATTGTTGTTTCAGTTCCCGAGGCAACTGAACTCCTTCTACACATTAATCGTATTCTGTCCGACGGAGGAGTTCACTTGACAAAATGGATCAGCCATCGAAAGCTGGCTATCGAATATTTACCTGAAAGCGAACTGGAGGCTTCCGGAATGACATATCGAGTAAGCACTGTTGTGTTACAAATGCACTTGTTTTAACCTAGTGCGTCACCCACGACCACCTAAGTTTAAGCTGGATGCTTCCAATAAAACGTTGACCCGAAGAGCCATCCTCTCGTTTATAGCTTCATTTTAGGATTCTCTCGGCCCCATTGCTCCCGTAATACTTCCGGCCAAGGTACTGTTACAGTTTCGTAAAAAAAAGCTGGACTTGGAGGAGCCTCTTCTCGCAGAGGACCAGCAAGCTGGGAACAGATGGTAAGCAAACGCCAATGGTCTGAAGCAGCTGGATCCGCTGAAGAGCACAAAGTCTTTGTTGGTTAGAGGGGTTGATTGGAAGTTCAATCCCCATGTGCAAGCCATTGCGGAGGTCATTGGGAACGAATACTCTGATCGGGTCTTGAATTATTACGTAGCATTTTCAACGGCGGGGTTGTGAGCTGATATATTTATGACGGCGCTCACCGAGACCGAAAGAAGATTGAAGAACAGTCCCTAGGCAGCGGTGCGCGACTTCTCGGATTAAATAACTAAATAAATAAAGTTTATATTCTTGTTAAAACGTGGCACACATGTGAAGGCGCCATCAAACATGCATAAAATCATAGCTGCGTTGGAATAGTAAAACCTATCATTTTAATGAATGGCATAACCGCAATGATGTAGTGCATACGGATGAACCTTTTGTCAGGTAATAGTCCGACCAAGAAACATGCTGGCGTTGGGAGGCGTAATAATCGGTTATAACTGCTGTGTCAACCTTCGATTTCGACATGATTTCGCCATGTAGCTAACCATGAGCATACGAGCCAGCGCAAGATCTCAGTGCAACCATTGTCCATTAAATATCAGAAACGTTCGGTGTTCCATCAACTCATTCTCCATAGTAAAATCAGCTGCACAGATTTTATGCAGAATTCTGATGACCGCGTCAGTGTGAAATGCTCGGATGTGACTTTATGCAGTGGCGAGTCACACTAGCCACGTTGCAGTGTTGTTAAGCTGACAGTTTTGGCTTTTTATAGGGAAAACGCTTGCCAGGCGAAAACCCAACACGTCCTGGAACATTGCAGCGACAACTGTTGAGCAGTAGTGCAGGCTGGCTAGACATCGTACAGACCGATTCTGTGCTCTGTTATTCGCCGTCGGTTGGCAGCCAACTATCCTCCTTGGTTGATCGATGGGCTTGGTAGTGTACTAGCAGTAGTCGTTGAAACCGGTCAATGATTCAAAAGAGTCGCAAAGTCGAATAATAAAGGGTTCAGGTGAGTAAAAACATTGTTAACAGAGACTGGTTTCTTCTGTTACATACTTGTCCGGATACGCAGACCGTGTCCAACTATCCGCGCATGACTTAGCATAAGGATGGTGAGTACAGTTGTTCTTTTAGCTGAATAGTTCCATTACGGGTAAAAATGACATTTCTTTGTCCGAGAGGTGATCGGTACGAATTTCTTACGCCACATAAAAGAAGCAGGATTCCCTCCATCGTAAGTAAATATCAGGTGTACTGCTCTCCATGGTCATTTGATAACTCCTCAAAACGTTACCGGAAAGGCCGTTTATTCGGGCGCCATTGGGGAGCTGCAAAGCTGTCCGTGAAGTGACATCGGAAAAGCACCAGTTGAATGAAGAATCAGTGTGCTCCTCCGGAAATGTAAGACACTGAAACAAAATTTTTAAACGCTAGTGAGAATAAGCATAGTATCTTTGGCAGTGAAGTTAATCACAACAGGATTGTTTGCCTTCCGTTGTAAAACAGGGAATCCAGTAAACCCATTATTCTTGTTGAGTAAATTGTGACACTATGAGTACGAGGGGAGCTAAACCCATTTGTTTAGATCCGCGAACGTGGGATCTCCAGAATGTCAAAGTAGCCACATCTATAACAATTAGTGAGTTTTCCACAATCCAGAGCAAGCAGCAATTGTTTAAGCCATTAGATAAACTTCCCTGCGTTGGCGGATATAACTATGGAAGTCGCGAGAAAACGGGAAACGGACACGAGGCAGCCAAACAAGCCGGCAACTAAGAATCAAGAAGTACTACCGAAAGACTGATGGCATGCAACGGTGCCTATGATACTCGAAAAGCCATGTAATTGTGCATAGTGTACATGATCTACAAGCGCGGTCTTTACATCACGTCACTGGTGTGGTTTAGACTGCAGCTACTGTGTAGGAAGAAGGTTATGCACGCGCAAAGTCAGGAGACCAATAAACCAAAACGTGTTTACAAAATGGAGCGAATAATATGATTGTTGGAGAAATAGATAAAAAGGTGATGGTGACAGCCGTCCGAATACAAGAGGAAGCTTAGATGAGACTAAGACTAACCAGCTTGAGATCGAAAGCGGTAGCAACCAGTAGATATAACAGCGTTTCAAGAAGAAAGGGAAATGCAGCAAATCGGCGAGGAACGGATGAATGCGGACAGCAGTGCCAAGAGTAGTTCGTAAGATTAATTACCCTGATGCCCTCAAAATCCCATTGTCTGAAAGCCGTCAGTAGCTAGAGAAAGGGGTGACAGGGGACCAAAACTGCCATGCACTGAGAGTCGTTATCCTGGGTGCGATTACACTGCTAGGCAAGTGTGCATGTGTAGTGAAGAGCAGGGGCATATGAAAAGAGGTAATGTGAGCATACTGATGGATGTAATAGCCAAGAAACACAGCCATGGTCTGAGTGCCGCCAGTAAGCAGGAGCGTGGCCGAAACGAAGGAGAGCATACACACAAGGATAGCTTAGTTCGACGCAATGAGAGTAAGCCTACCATAGAATTGTGAGTAGAAATGGAGCGCAATAACGGTGAAGGCCATGGATAATAGGAAAAGCAACAGTGCTCTAGACATGAGTGGAAAAGAACAGTCACTGCCAAACTGTGATTGGAGATGGCACGGACGTCCGGAATTAGTAGGTGGGCAGAAGACCGTTCAGATAAGAGTAGTTTAGTCGGCGCGCTTCGATTGGGACGTAAACTTGTGGTGAGAACAACTGTGTGGAGGTTCGGCGGAAACAGACAGACTAAATCTCAAAGTGGCTATATTATACATAGGTGATTAGGGCATGCAATGCTCTCGAAGTTAGGGAGACTGATCCGACTAGCAGCAAAAAGGTTAGGAAAGAGAGGGAAGAAGATGCTTAAATATCGGAGGAGCAAGTCCAGCAGATACTTGCTGTAATAAAATCTTAGCATTGAGTCCGCAGAGTCTAGACAGTTAATATCACGGTGGTCCGGAAGCACTCAAAGAGAAGAAGACAGGTCAGACGAGGCTAGGTTAGGGAAAGACACTGAGGGTTGGCAGTCCGCTTAAAGAAAAATGAAAGAAGAGAGTACAGTGAGGAAACAGCGGGTAAAGCTGAAAAATTATTACTGCTAAAATGTGGAGAAGCTAAACGAGGTACTCGTGGCAAGAGTTATGGATCGTTCAGACTTCCAAAATATTGCAGGTAACGTCACAGCATTCTGAGCAATGTCAAAGAGCAGGAGACCGATCAGACGAGACTGGATAAGTCGGCAAATTGAGATTAAGTCCTACGGTTAAAGTACGAAGAAAATAAAACAAGCCAGCAAAGATGCACAGGTTTGGGATGGAAAAGGCTATATATATATGTAGGGTAAGCAAGTCAGACAGGCTCGTAATGTGCGAGAAGAGGTGTGTTTATAATGCGGCGCCAAAGCGTTACCGTTTCGATAGCCTGGAAGCAGTCAAAGCGAAGAGTAGAGCAAGGCACTGAGAGATGCCTTTCCGGTTGAGGAACAAATAAAGAGAGCGCGACAAGGAGAGGTCCCATTCGAAATAGAAAAGGAGTACAGATAAGAAACAGGAAAGTTAACATAGTTCTCGAGGTACTAAAAACAGAGAATTTAGTCGCATGAATGGCCGGCAAAGGCAGAAAATTCGGAGAGGTCGGATTTGTCGGTGAAAACGGCAAAAGAACGGCCTTCTAAGACGTGTCGAAAGTGACCTATCTGTAGGTATACGCGTAGTAGCTCTCTACTGAAGGTACTGTAGCCAGATTCGGTAGGTTGTAGGCATTTGGAGAAAAACGCTCAGGACTGCCACGTGTCTGCTACTCTTTGGTGCAAAACAGCACCGACTGCCACGTCCGAGGCGTCAGTACCGAGGGACAGTGGGGCGGCCGGATCGTGATGCGCTATGGACGGTATGTTTGCGATAGCCTCTTTCAGCAAATTAAGATCAGCGCGTTCTGCAGCAGGAAATTCTAATTTATTGTTTATATTAGAGTAGGTCCGTGAGGGTTTGCATCAGCGAGATGCAGTTGGGTATGAACCATCTGTAAAAGTTGACAAGGTCATCAAAAGCCTGAGCTGTTTGAAAGAATGAGGTTCGAGGTAGTCAATGATGGCTTGAATTTTATCCTGCAGTGGCACGACGCCTGCGGAGGAGATCGGATGGCCGAGGAAGTTTACTAAGTCTACACCAAACGAACACTTTTTTGCTTTGATCGTCACCCCGTGTTGAGATAAACGAGCAAAAAGTGTTCGTACGTAACGCATGCGCTCTTCTCGTGCAGAGCTCGCGATTAAAATATCGTCGAGCTAAGCGTAAGCAAAGTCTAAGCCGCGACAAACTTGGTCGATGAAGCGCTGAAAAGTTTGCGCGGCCTTCCTTAGACCAAATGGCATGCGCAGAAACTCGAACAAACCAAATGGAGTCGTCACGGCAGTTTTAGCGATGTCCGCTTCGGCTACCGGAAGTTGGTTGTATGCGCGTACCAAGTCGATTTTGTTGGAGATATTTTTACCCGCCAGACTGGCGGTGAGATCCACTATGTGTAGGATCGGGTAGCGATCAGGCGTGGTTACCGTATTCACGGTTCGATAGTCGTCGCAAGGACGCCACTCCCGCATGACCTTCTTGGAGACCATGTGCAGATGCGACGGCAATGGGCGGTTGGACGGACTGATGACACAGAGCTGGAACATGTGATCGAATTCAGCTCGTACTGCACGTAGTTTGTTAGGAGCAAGCAGTCTTGCTAGTGCGCTAACTGGATGATCACTCGTGACTATGTGATGGGTGACCTCTGTCGTGATTGGCGGAAGTTCTGTAACTTGTCGTACCAGTCGCAGGTATTCATTCAGTAGGTTCGCAAAATCTAATGGTATGTCGGTGGTTCGAACAACGGGACTGATTATCGAGACGTCCGTAAGAAAGTCTTCGGCCCCTAGTTTAGTACAGTCGTCTAAAAGTCTGTGGCGACCAGCATCGACAAGCAACCCAAAATGTCGGAGGAAGTTGATACCGATAATTGCGAAGGGTACAGAAGCAACAATGAAAACCCATTGAAAATCTCGGCGAAGATTGAGGTCTAGGTTCATCATGCGCTGACCGCATGAAGTTACGGAGAACCGTTGGCCGCACGCAAATTGTACGTAGGCTCCGAGTGCTTGTCACTAGCGGTCGCTGGGATGACGCTGACTTCCGCTCCCGTGTCGATGAGGAATGTGATGGAAGAACGTCGATCCTTAACGTAAAACAGGCGATTTGCTTGGTTATTGACAGCTACGTGTGTCGCGCTAGTATGTGGGCTATTCGCTTCCCCTGAAGCAGCTGGGTCGTGCCTAATGCAGGGAGCTAGACAAGGACTAGCTCTTCCACCAGATTGGCGGTGATACCAACATACTTCGATGGGTTTGGTGTTACCTGAATGAGCACGTGCAGGGAAAATGTTGCGCTTTCGTGATGAACAACACTTACTCGATGCAGGCACAGACGAGCCGCAATGAAAGGTAGCCAAAATATGGTCAACATTTGACCGTGGCACGCGCCGCTTCGAAGCCTTTATTGCTGCTATCTTGCTACGAAGTAGCGCCATTTCCTCATTTTTAGGGTCAGGGCAGTCTGACGACTGGCAGCAAACATGGGATTCGGTTTTCATCGGTGAGAATACGTCACCGGAGCTACTGGTCATCTTCTGCGGAAAACGTTCGAACGTAGCATCTGCCTCGGTAGCTAATTCTTTCAGGGGTGTATCTATAAACATGGGCAGAATTACTGGCAATGGCTCTAGGAGACGTGCAAACCGCAGCTCCTTTAGCCCTTCTTCGCTCAAGAATAAGGGATCATCTATGCGCTGAAGTTCGCGGAGCAACGCCGACGGCTTGCGATCTCCAAGCTTGAGACCATTGAGCTGTTCAAGTCGAGCTCGTGCGCTGGGCCGTAACTCTTTTAAACTCGCTTGCTTCATCGTTTCATACTTATCTCATCCGATGGGCAGAGTAGAATGTCCTCAATCAGAGTCACAACCGACGAAGGAAGGCGTGGAACGAGCTGATTATACCTCGGACGGCCCGCCGTTATGCCCTAATTTTCCAGTTTCATCTCGAATATCATAAACCAAACCTCTTGGCTGTGTTCCATGAAACTTGGAATACTTAAAGTAAGCATGATTACGCTTCGGAACGACTCAGCTGCGACTCTCGGAATGTGCGTCGAAAAGATAAAGGATGAACAAAGGCACGATAAAAGTAATAACATTACGAAGTTGCTCCGAGTTCGTGCGCCCCGCGTAGTAAACGTCAGATATATTTTTTAGAATATAAACAATTCACATTAAGTAGGCATTATTACATGACTTTTATAGGGTGAGGACTGCTATTAGGGTGTTCGCGTTCTTTATAGTTTGACGGCCTCACCAACTGCCGGATTAAGTTGAATGGTTATCAGTGAAAACGAAATAAAGGCTTACAGTAGGCAGCTTTGTAGTTCCTTCGAAATTATGCAACAAAGGATTACTAACGATTCTACGTCTCACTTTGAAACACAAACACTTTAAACAACCTGAACTATCGCAAACTTAGTCACAAGCTGGCTCACATGACATGAGGCATACATCCCGATCGCTGATGAATGCGGTCCACAGCCATGGAGGTCGCACAACGTTTCAAACGCCCGGCATAGTAGGTAAGCACTGTCATCGTCTATTTGGTGCACAGGTTTAAGCACCTAAGGGTTGTTACCAATCACAAGTGCGTTGTTGGGAAAACAAGCTAGGTGAAATATACCATTCATATTAAATGCCTGCCTATCGTTACAAATCACAAATAAGATGTCCAACGAAAGGGCTTCCTCAGAATAGATGTCAGCCGGCTGCGCAACCACTTCTATACATCTGCGCATCCGTTGCGCCGGAGGATTAGCAGCATTGTGCAGCATACGCTTCAGCATATGTATATGTGATGCGAACGGAAACGCGGAAAAACTTATCTAACGGTCAGTGTGGTTTAACATCCTGCACTAAATGCACTAGAGAATGAACGTTTTACGTCATTTCCTCTGCGCCATATAGATGGTAATGATTGCTCACAAAGACTTCATGCATAATCTACGACATGTATGTAAGGTTTGACAGGCACAAAGTGGCATAGGTAAATAGCTATACAGACCAACAATGATTGGACTGACGCAGTTAGGATTATCACACTGCATAAAATGGTCCATATCTGTTATGTTGAGAAGCTGAAGGGGCTAAAGCCGTGCACATGTAATTGAATGCAGAGAACATCTGTTGGAAGAGTGCGCTTTCCAGGTAGTATCGTATTAAGCCCAATTCTTATTCTCATATGTCCGTATATCCCAGAAGTCATAGACTGTTTCTGTATCACTTGGAGTCCGCATCAGCATTCTGTAGGCTTTGGGCAATGCAGGCAGGAATGACCTAAGCACAAGAAATAAGCTGTGTACTGAAACTGCAGATGGTCAGCCAAGTTAAACCCACTCGCCTAATGAACGCCGAACATCCTCCCCCGGGGTTTTGTATGACAAAAGAGTATCCATGGGCAACGCAATCTCCCATGTCAATGCATTTACTAAACCTAAACATGTATACATTAAAAGGTAAACAGTTCACATATGGACGAAATCTCGTTACTATCAGGTGCTACTGATGCAGATGTTAGCGATTCCGCAACAAAAGCAACATGAAGAACATTATCTGCACATACACTGGACCGTATCCAATTTTCTTCTTCGGATGTAGGCTGAAGAGCAGCGGTATTTCGGACAGCATCGACAAAATCCTGAGTCCCACGTAAGTCTAACCTACGGCGCAACTGCCGTTGTCAGTTCGTTTAGATCATAAATATACGAACAAGTACAGTATGTTTGTGGAGCACTCATAACGCTGAAGACAGGCTTTATGTAAACCTACCACGGACGCACAGCGAACTTACTATACAAATGACTGCAGCGTAATATCCTGGAAGAATGTCTCCTAGACAAGCTTTCGACAGTGTATGACAGAACAGAAACGGATAGGATCCATGGACGAAACACTGCTTCCGCTTAACGAGTGTCCCGTTTCCTGTGCCGAAAGCAAAAACGCCCACAGCATTGCGACTTAATAGGATATTCTTGATTCTAGAATAATAAAAAACAGCAGCAAATGCAGGACGAGCGCTCTCTCATGTAATAATAAGATAATGGGCAGTCACTGAGGCTCAAGGAACTTCGGAAAACAGGGTCAGTCCATGTTTTCCTGCGCTACGTTTAAATTCATCTGCAGTCTCACATGCCAATAGAGCGGAAAGAAGTTTTTCAGAACAGGCACGACCCGGTTTGCTAAAAGCCTGTCTCTTAACTCCATCCTGGATCTATGATGCTACACTTTCATGCAGTGGCCCCTCAAGTTGTTTGACGTAGCTGGTTCAACCAGCTCAGCTGGCCTGAGCTTAACGAGACCTACCAGGAGTTTGAACTTCTCTAGTGAGTCACCTCTTAATCTGAATCCTCTCATTGGGAACAAACCCGTTGTCAAACCGCTGTTCATACGGTAAACCGCGCTGGCCTATCATTCGTGTGCATAGTGTTTTCACATTCTCAATACAAATAACATCTTTCAGCAGGTAGCTTGTCCTTGCGTGAACACAGTATTCCAGCTGTGGTCTGACCACAGCTTTGAACAAGGGAAGAAAGACCTCTGAGTTGGTACAAATCAGAACATTCCTGAGACGAAATACTTCTTGTCGCGCTTTATTAGACGCATGCATGCATTGCGCCGATGCTTAAAGTCACTCGTCACGATGATAGCTAGATCGCATGCCTGGTGACATGCTGCGTTGTTATGGACCCATTAGGTGTATGCAGTTTAAACTTTTCATCCCGCGGGGTTAATGTTTGACATTTGCCAGTGTTCAGTGATAATTTTCACAAAGGTGACAAATTAAGAACAATAGCCAACCATCTAGATAACAAAGCCCTGTCTCCCATGCTGACAAGCTTCGATTCGTCAACAAACATATAGGAAGGGTCTTTAAGTAGAGGGACCAAGTCCTTAATAAACATGAGAAATAACAACGGACCGATTATTGATCACTGGAAAACTTCACTTTGAGTAATGCCTGCCGTCGAAATTGCATCACCAACCCTGACATGGAATGTCCTAGCATAAAGGATTGCTGACAAGCATGAAATCACTTGAGGCGGGATTTCAAACCAGAACATGATTTCTGACAAGCAACGGTGGTTCACCGAACCAGAAGCTTTACTAAAGTCAAGGAATCATACTTCTACTTGTAGGTTGCCATCTAGACATCGAGTTATTTCAGCAAGGAGACACAGCAGGTTGGTAAACCATGCTATTTTCTTGACGAACCATGCCGCTCTGCGCCGATCGTTGTTAGCAGCAAGATGTTTGCAGCTTTGATTCCTAATGAGCTTCTCTAGACATCTAAGGAGAACACTAGTTAGACTGACAGGCCGGTAATTTTGGGTGAAGACTTAGTACCACCCTTATGAATCACCACTAGAACCACTTCGTTCCAGACTTGTGGCTTCCTCCCCTCAGGAAGAGACAAGTTGTACAACTTAAAAATAGTAACCTGGAGTATGCCGGCAATCGGCTTAACAAAAGTGATCTGCACATTATCGAGGATATGTGGGTTATATGTATTTAAGTCATTCAGTGTAGTCAAATGTTCGCACAAATCAAAATGAGGGATGTAGAGGCATTAAAACTGTTCGCTTCCGTTGTAAAGACAACCAAAATAGTAAAAAATATACAATTATTTATAACCATAATTAACCTACTTTCAACATAAACTGGAAACCTAAGTGCAAATCCGAAGCGTGTGGAGCTTAAAAATTCCAAAGGTTCTACCACGATTTTTCTTGGGTGTTTGCTGGGTAGAAACGTAAACGTATATTTACTGATGTGCACCCGTATGTAATAATTACCAGATACCTCAGGTAGTATGCTTATATGGAAATAGTTAGAATTATATATATGTAAATATATATATAATGGTAATGGACATGGGCAACGTTAGAAAAATAGGTTATATATATAAGCGTATGTTCTTAGACAAATTTCCAGTTATCATATAAATGGTTGGTGGCAACCGGTTTCTGATTTGCCTGTCACTGTGGCCAGCCACAGGATGCTTGCGCCTACAGAGGGACCATAAGCGGCTTGCGCTGCACTGCCCACAACTCCATCCACACACCCGATATCCAGGTTAACTCCAAAGGAATAAAACTGGGAGGCTTGTGGATGGTAGTCAAGCTTCCTCAACGGAGCCGGCCCACACTCCTTCGCAGGCAAGCACAAGCACGCTGTATTTAGGTATCAGCCGCACACAACGCCGTGGCTGGATCGTAGTCCCGCTCCACCATGAGTGCAAGGAATCACTCATTGAGCCTGGCAAGGCCACAAGCACCTTGCACCCCGTCCCCTCCAGCAACGACCAACTATCTCCTAGAGCCAGTATGGACGAGGTAGTGGGTAATAGACAAGTAGACACCTTGTCAACATGCACATCAAGCTCTGCCACACCGGGAATATCAAGCAACAGTCAATCACCTGAAACAACAAGATGAAATAAAATAAATGGAATAATGCACACGTATACGGTGGCATAACCCTTCGCTAAATTAGCATATGAAGTTGGTTAGCAACGAATTCGCGATAAGTAAAATAATGTCCACAATTTTCTCAAAAATGGTACCAACGCAACAAAGTTACCGAAGATAAGCGCAATTAGTGTAAGCAACGTGACCAGTTAATAGATTATTCAGGTAAGCAGAACAAACCAAATAAAGTGGAATGAAATTTATGCAGCTTAAAAATCTCTAGTTTAGGTGCAGAGTCATTTTGCCCAACTGCGGTGAAGAAGCATCAAGAATTCAACCTCATAATATATATATATATATATATATCGGCGGAAAATAGTGCTAACACATGTACATATAATTAGGCTTATTCTTACTAATGAAATGTATATGGATGCTTGCTATTGTGCGCTATATTGACAAATGTGATAATGCATCCATCGAACGGTGAATGTAGGTATTCCCCACTTGGGGAGGCATTATTCTTCCGTTATATTTTCAGCCTTTGTTATCCTCATGGTATCCAATAACAGGCCATCCGCATAAGTTTTGAAATATTCACTTGTCAAATGCTATGTAACCTTGCATACTGACCGCATGGTTAACGTGTACTGAACCTTTTCCGGCCAAGCGCTTCTGGTCCGCAGACCATGTATCATTTTGCGCTGAGCACGCTTTCCAGCGCGATCAAAATAGGCAGGAACACATTTACATATCCCATAAACCCAGCTAAACACGCCTACACGCACGCTTACCTAATTCATATACCAACCTGTGCGACAATCCCATTGTCCTATTGTACATTAACTGCTCACATTTTGTACACTTAACATGATACTGCTTGTGCAGACGTGTCTCGATTAGTCAAGAATAAACATTTTATGCACGCATCTATCTATTTATTTATAAATGTTAATGGGCAGCTAAGTAAACGTCTACTATGCAACGCAAATCTGCTAACTTTGGAACCATGAAAGAACACTGAATACCGTGATGCGTAATATTTCTTATGATAATGTAGGCTTACTGTTTAACGGCGCCTATGGTCTACATAGCATACCTTAGCGTAGTAGTACACGCCCGAACGCCGTGTGGTGGACTGGTGTAGGGCAAAAGAGTGGCCTTTACAACTCAACGGGTAACTTACGAAAGATACCAGGCGCGTACTTAGTAAATATGCAGTAGCGATGCTGAATAGAAGGGAGTGGGAAGCGTTGCGCAGGACGAACAGGGTCCGCAACGAAGCGAGACGTGTGTTACTGGGACTGCTTTTCATGAATGTGAGGATAGGCGTTTGAACCATTTGCAACTAGTATCGTCCATGTGAGGGATATTCGACGTGCTTGTAACCCGCCAAGTGAAAATAATGAAAAATGCTTAGTGGTTTGCGATCACCGCATAGAACAGATGTACTTAAGACCCTGCAGTGTAATAGCGCGGTAAAGAATGCCGTGGAAGGGTATGGAATCACCCACCTTGCCGACGGCCAAGTAGCGCGGTGCATGGAAGCCTATGAGTTGGCACTAGTGGCTTGTAAGCATACCCCTCAATGTTGCAGCATAGAGCGTGGCCCTGAAAAGGACGGTGGGGTCGTTCACGAAGTAATGTGAAGAGGAAGCAGTTAACAGTGCCGACAAGCCAAGGGCATGCGAACGTCGTAGCGGGCAGTTGTGATACCTGCGTACTGATTATGCTATATGCTGAGTGGGTTGTGAAGTACGGAAGCGTAGCGAACGTCATTATTCTGAAAAGTAGTAGATTGGTGCAGCATCACACCTGTAAACATGGGTGGCACTGCGATGCGGCAGACGGGTAACAGCGTGCGATATGCAAGCAATAGGTTGGCAAGGGGCACGGTAGACAAGATACTACAAAATAAACATGAAGCAGGCACCCACACAATTTGATACTGCCATATGGTCATTTATCGTGGCACTCATGAATAAGGTACGGAAATGTGGCATAGGGCAAATAGCGGGCGAAAGGTGGTCAAGCTGGTGTGCAGGAGATGCGAGAAACATTGCGCTCTATAGTTGGATATTCACGCCAAATTGATGGGTGTTTAGTAGATCCACATAACTGCAACAGTTGGGGTATTATTGTCGGCATCCAAGGGGACTCCATTGGTTGCCTCCCCTGACCGCATGACCAGTGCGCAGCGAAGTATTATAGGCCCCGTAACTGGGGCAACATACTCGCAAACTGCTATTTCATTTTGACTTCACTACCGTAGGCGTATCGATGTCTAAAAGAAGAACGTTATTATTGCCCATAGAAAAACCTGGTATTAAATCTCCGAGCTTCCATGAACGGTGGTTACAGCGCGCATACGCCCCAGGAACCTGGCTTTTATATTACTACGTGCTTTTCCTCAACTATTGATTTTATGTGGCTTCAAGAAGTGTTCTTAGTTATCCTATAATTATCCCATAGTAGTTGTTTCCTTATGGCGACTAGCGTAGCTGATATGTTGACTCCACAGTCGTTTACGACCGGATTTTATTGAGTTCAAGTTGGCGCCACCGCGTTGTCATCAGTACCACCGCTAAAAAACAAATACTTGGGGTTTCACCCGCCTCCAGGAACGTTGTTTACTGTGCTTCTCGGGAGCTGCAACAATATCACCAATAGGGAAGTAGCAGCTGTTGGCTTCATATGCCTACCTGACGGGCTTATTACGTCTTATTAATATTAGGTTCCAAAACAGCGGCCTCAAAATGGCCACTGACCAAGTGTTTACTTTAGGCACGGCACGCCTTCTCCAGGCGCATTGATTACTGGCATTTAGATCCAATATCAAACGTCACTATCGCTACGAGCGAAGCCACTGATGTGGGCACTAGTGGTGCTTTAAGAAGCCTGCATGAACTGGGTCGTATTTATGCCACTGATACAAGGTACACTCAGGTCATACGGAAATTCATTTTTTGGGTCACAACGTGCAAATGTTTGGCATCCCTTTCGCAGCATAAGCATTGAAACATGCTAATTATAAAATAACAGCATCATATACAACGCGGACTTCTGTACTGATTCCAGATATTCACCTCAACATGGGGTCTTTTCTGCTTCTTTGACCAGAAACGAGCAAGCATCGAGGAATGGTTCATTGCACATTGTGCCACAAACACACACGAGAACCACATGCATATATGTACCTTACGGTTGACTTACAGATTCAAGAGGTACCGAAGTTGTGCACATCCAGGTAGTCAGGGTGCAGCTTTCAAAACATTCATGTCCAGGGGCTGAGTAGATGAAAAAAAATTCCGGTGCGTTTAGGGAGGAACATATGATCACGTATCACAACCACGCCAACTCGCAACAAGTGACGAGGGTGTATATGGGCGGGTACAACATAGAAGAGACCAAGACCACAAGTGCAGATATTGTAGCTAGACGATCACACCTACAGTTGCTTTCCGAAAGGTAGTGTTCATTTCTGCCGCACAGCATTGCTTCTATCCGCTGGGTTGCGGACGGGCGGAAGATGCACTTCATATTAATTGCCGTAGGCTTCGTAAAGGCGCTTGCCGGGGTGAGTCAGGACTACTGCAAAGGTGTTCAGACAAGGAAGCCAAGTACAGTGATATCACAAATCCATTGTAAAGGCACACGTGCGAACCAAAGTTTAACGATAGCGGGAAGTCGAAGTATAGGAGCGCGATTCAATATTGGTTTAGGACGTACAAACCATTCAGAAATATACTTGTCCTTGCGGGCGAGCATGTACAACGCTAGTCAACCACAAAGCGTAACCACTGAGAAATGGTTGGTTTCCGTGAATACGGTGGAAGCTGTACTGCGTAACAAACTTGCAATGTGCTTACAGGCTCCCGATGTGAAGCTGCGCAGTAACCGAGGTGAAAAAGACAGAACCATTTAAGGCACTTCATTGGTATATGTAGGGTGTCAATGGGAATGTAAGGACGAGGCGAGGCACCTCCGCTGGCTGACGAAATGCTACTTCAATGGAGGCTAGCTACTTACCGGGTGTGAACCGGACGCCAAAATCAACGCACAAGGTAAGTAAATAGACCGTAACATTAGAAAGACAGTGCTTGGGTTTCTGAATGTCTTCTTGGTGTCAGAAACCGAGGAATTGAGGGTTAGCAATTACCGGGGAATGATAAAACTGAGACAATAGCTCATGCGATCTTGAAGCCGTTAGCGCAGCGAAACCTTGGACCGCGAACAGACATAGTTGGCATCCGAACAAATGTATGAAGTGGGCAAAGACTGTTGGAAAACGTGATACGAAGAACTAGGGCTCATGATTGGTGGAGGTGGTGTGGCACCAGCAAACAAGGAAGTAGGGTGGCGTATGTCTACTGCCAGTCGAAAAGCCACGTGAATACATGCTGTGCACTTGCCTTCAGTGATGCAGACGACCTGCGCAATGGATCATTGCAGGTGGATACCATAACGCCTCCGGATGTGTGGATAATTGTACCCTGAGTCTACTAGTAGTCTGAAAGGCTCACGTGTTGTGACTACGGGCTTATCGTAGATAAACCAGCTGGGCTGAACACCAGAGGCTGCTTTCCCAGGACACCACGTGCAAGGCGTGGAACGGTTTCCAGTTGATGGACCACTGTACTTGAGACAGACCAACCACACGGTATTTACCATCGACGTCCCCCGATCATGCGAAGTAGCACCGGCGTAGTCAATGTTGGAAACCACATTTATTGGTAGCTGCCACATAGCGGAGCAGGCCCATAGTCTATCTAGAGCCCGCTATAGGATCATTGGAACACTGGCTTCAATCGATGTTGGCCGGAAGTTCAGGGCGCTGGCGAACATATGCATAGTACTGCCAGTTCACTTCAGCCGATGAACTATGATCCAAACACCGAGGTGCCGTGGATGCACATATGGGCGAGCATAATTACAAAACGCCTCAAGATGGCTGGTTTGGAGACAAAAACAAATGTAAAGAAACAGGGGAAGCAAGAAGTGCATTAAATACAGTGGAATGGAACGGAAATGAACAAGCGGGTGTAAGGAATGGAAGGCCGCAACACCTCTGTCTGCGCCACGTCTGATATTACCTGCGGCCAAAGATGTGGACCGCGCGGAAGCCCAGCTCCACGGAGCCGGCACGCGGCAGTCTGATTTTTCCCCGTCAATTTCTTAATACCTGCAGACAACGTTATGTACTGCGCACCTCGTAATTACGCACAAATGCGATCAACCACGATGATAATGCACGCCGAGGAAGCCGAGCAAGGGGCATATGGAGAACATGAACTAGCCAAGGTCAAGGAGGAATATTCGGTAAACAACGATATGCGGAACGCGATGACATGTTGCCATAACCATAACTGGCAGACCACAGTATCGCTCCCCGGATGTTCTAGCCAGACTTGGGAAATATTCCACAAATCCGGGTGGTCAAACACGCCAAACAATAGAATGTCCACACGCGACCTGCCAAGGACTCTTATTCATACAGAAAGAACGGTCCTACTGCAGCATTACACATGCAACACTTCACCCGCCGACTCATAACACGCCGACTTCCATCAATTGTTGTGTCTCCAGAAACCTGCAGGCTTAGGTGCTACGCGAATAACCTTGCCCAGTTACGTTTCCACCATAGTTGACAAAAATACGAGCATGGACAACTTCAACTTGTAGCCAAGGAACTCGCAGATTCTGTCTGCTGGCCTTTCATGCCTCGTGGCAGCGCCTGTGATTGCATGGTGAAGTAGAAATGAGGTTGCGTCTCACCGTGGTGCAATGGTATGAGTACTTTAGCAATCCATTTAGCTGCGCTGGGTGCACCGTCACGGCCACTCGAACAATATTGGTCAACGTATGGAAGCCAGCCAAACCCCGCTTCCTTGCCCTCGAGGTTGGGGATTGAAATAAGGGTGGCCTATTATTTAATAAAACGGACTCCTTGTAGTCACCAGCTGAATCTGCTGCCTTGCGGTCAGATTTTTGAACCAGCTTTTGTTTCAGAACCCAATTCGTTCTCCAGTCCAGGTCTGAGCAACCCGACAATATGCTTCTACGTAAATAGAATGCTTCTTTCCCCAAACTATCTCAGAATGGTCTAGCCACCGCGGAGGATAATAAACGGTGCCCAATCAGTTCCATCGAACAGGGCGGATAGGGGTTTGGATGCCTCTGCTCAGACCTACTCGCCTTATTATACACCCTCTTACGATGTTTTCCCCTTATCGTCTCGTGAGTTTTCGCTCCTGGTTTCAACCCCCAATCCTTGGCTCTCCCCAAGTTGCTTCGATAGCCACTTAGCTTCCAGAAACAACTCACATGCAAACGCGGAGGATCGCGCTTGCACTGTCTACAAGCCCATGTCTAACAAAGCGCTCAAACCCAGTTCATGGGCTTCCACTTAGAGCCCCCATCCTTATTCATCTTGGCATGCCTCAACGTATACGCATTGTTACAAACTTAAAGACCCTATGGATCGACATTTGCTGCCTATCGGAGATTTGACTATAACAGCCGAATTCTGTCCTTGCGCTCCGCTCCCCCTCAGGTGAAACCAACATTGCTTCCTTACTTGCCTATCCGAAGAAGACGCAGCTTTGAGTACCGGCCAGGCCGGCATTGTTATTGCCCTGAGTACCAGGACTGAAGCTGCTCTGTAAGATTGCATCCCGATTGGTGGACGGATGTGTGCGGTCTGACTGGCCACCACTTTTAAAGTTTTGTATTTGCTTAGGGTTTTTAGACGTCTGTTTCTCATCGCTGCCTACACCCATAAAAATGTAGCTTGGCCAAAGGTAAAGCTTCTCAACTCATCGCTTGGGGAGCCAAATATTTTGATCCCCGTTAGGATGATTATTCGACATCGTACTAACGGCGCACTTACACGACAGACAAGCGTGGCCGCTGGCGACGAGAGGTCACGTCAGGTTCCAAGAATTGTAAGGCCACCGCTTAACGAGCGTTCTGTTTCTTGCACCCGTTGTAAGTCTATTACTATGTTGTATACAATGTGCATGAGAAATTCAAGGGTTAGTAAAGATCCGAAATGGGCCGGCTTTGTCCGTTCATGGATCTAGTGGGTCCATCAACGAGCTGATGCAGGGATACTGCAAGGCTAGATGGAGAACTTCCGTGGCGAAACAACTTGAAACAGGTCGAGACGCTTAATGTTCCCAGTATTAACCACCTATTCGTCGAATGTTTATGGATAACCTCAATTAGACCATTCTTAACGCTATCGGGGCTTCTATCGACAAACACAAATTTAAGTTGCACGGATGCAATATATAAGAACCTGCGTGTGTAGAACTTATCCGTCGCAAAGACAGTAAGGGTTGAGTTAACGAGCAAAGTAACGCCGCCTCCGCGACAGTAGAAGGGGTGGTCACACTACACTATTGCTTGGCCAAGTAAGCGCCCTTTACTGTCCGCAACATCGTTCGACAACCACGTGTCCATGAATGTGAGAACATTTAAACGGCGGTCGTCAGCTACGGTGCCGGATTCGAACAGCTTGTTTTGCAGGCTACGCAAGTTACTGAATAGCACGTGTACGGAATTAGCAGCATGATCGTAAGCCATTGGAACCGGTTCCGGCAGAGCGGAATTGCACCGCCTGCTGACCACCCGAAAACCCATCAAACAGTGGCCTATTCTCTTGCTTCACGACAGACTTCGATTTCACACAATTTTCCGCAAGTTCGGCGCCCCCCGACAAAGAGCTCTGGTTGCAACATGACACCAGTGACTTTGATCTTAAATGCAGTAGATAGGAGAGCTCGGCGCATTTCTGGAGCAGGAAGAGCAACATGCAACTTGCGAGGGCTGGAACTAGGTTTCTTGGCAGACAAGTTACCGCGTCTGGTGAGCATGTACACAGTGACGCCGGGAAAGCCTGGCAGTAAAGTTTATTATAGAATGCTTTAAATAAATGAAGATCAGCTAGCATTCGCTAAGTGGCAATTCTGAAACTGAAACTACAGTTGATGACCGAGTCTCAGCGACGCGGAGTAATTACCGAACGCTTCGTGGACGCTGGCGGGTTTAGATTAGCGTCCGAATTTTTGACTATAAAGTCGTAAACGAATCCACCTAAGATGAGACAGCTGCAGTAGAAATAAAGGGGAGTAGGGAGAGGGCATCCAACGGAGCTCCTACATCTGCCTTAGGTTTCGCCACCTATCTAACCTTCTTCTACTTTTCTTTTACAAGGGCAATAGCCCGCTCGTCAAGCTGACTAAAGGACGAAACAAACGCGGTATCTAACACTACTGAGACAGAGCGAATTTCTCACTCTCTGTAAGAATTATGCTTTCAAGACCATTTTAGTGACCAACCTAACCAACACTTGCCGCTTGTAAAGGGACGTGGCTATCACGTTAAAATTTCTTTACATCAGTTTCCATGTCGGCAAATTTACGGTAAAAGAAACACACCAAACGATTAAACGTAGTCAAATCGTCCGCCAAGATGACCGCCACAGTGAAGTACTACACATTGGTCTCCAATTGAACAGCAACGTAGGAGTTAAAATTGCCAAGCAGATATAGCACCACATAAACGTATTTGCCATGCACACCATCCATCTATACATTTTCGCCTTTACAATCAAAGTAGCCAAATTTTAACCTAGCTTGGATTCTGCGGCTATCGTAATTTGTGGTAGTTAAAGTTGCAATCCGCCAGTACCTGACGCTTCCGGTGGTATACAGTGCGATGTCTGCAACCGATGGCACCAACAGCATTGCATGGACATAAATACCTAGCGGTTTGCAGTTCTGGCCTCCAGCGGAAAGCTATATTCAGTCGTGCCAATGGCTGCAGCGGCCGACAAGGCCGCGCAGCCTTTCGAAAGCAAGACGAATCGCTTGATACTCGGCTGCGAAATGTACAGCGATCGTTCTCGATGCTCCCAGGTCTTCGCCTAAGAATTATCTGCTCATGACGACGCTTCCGACCTCCGAAAACGCAAATTTGAGCGCTTAAGCTGGTGAGCATCTTGTGGCACCAATCATCAGGTCACCCCTCCAGGTGGCTGCAGACCGCTGAAATGTAGCTGCTTTGGACGTTTTAGCTAATCTTACCCTGAACGACGTTGAATTCCTGGTTCAAAGGCCCCTTCTAGTAAAGCAAAAGAGAGCTAGAGAGCCCCGTAAGCGCCCTGCTAAACAAGAAGTTGTAGTTCCAGGTGGCATTTGGTGTACTCGCTGTGTGTTTGGATTGCGACTCGCAATCTGAGGTTGGGAGGAGCAACACCTAACCACCAAGAAGTTGTAGTTGTTTTGGCACTGGAATCAAGCCGTGTCGTTACTGGTCAAACCGTCTGAGGGTTGTGCAAATGGGAAGATGCCCGCACACACTACTTGTCAGTGGAAGCTTCCGGATATCGGGGCTCTCACCAAGAAGGCACGGTCTGCAAGGTTGCTTGAAGCTGCTCAAAACGAGAAGGACACTTATGACCTTGCTCCCTTTATCAAGAAAATATTCAGACTAAATCTGCCATAACGCCTTCCGGTGTAATCGATGACCCGAGAAAGGTAAGGCATGGACAATGGAGCGAAAACATACGCTGCCGTCGCTGCATCACCTGTGGGGATGAAGACAGTCCCAACACCAGTAGTGAGGCCACCTGCTCCAAGAGTTGCATCGAAGACACTTGGGGTTAATACGCCCCGTCGTTGTGAGTCTTTCAAGGATAAATAAACAAATATAAATAGATGGTATCTTCTCAATAAACCGCGACGCACCAAAGAAGGCGCGATCATAAATGCATACAAGCGAACTTTGACGGGGTTTAAGAAACCAATCCAGTTTGCTCGACCTTACCCCCTAAGCGCAGATTACCGGAGTCAGCGGGTCAGTTCGATCGAGAGAACGCGTGAACCCACCGGGATACACAGCGATGGCTGGACAGCGAATCACGAGTGGCACACGCATCCAGAAACCGGCAAACCGGATTGGACAAGATATATATATATATATATATATTATACACAATCTGTGGTACAGATATTGTGCCATCGGAATCATGGCTGAATAGGAAAACAATATGAATAAAAAGAAAAGAGCAACAACGAATGCATTTTTTGTCACGTTTACCACTTGCAGTTTTTGAAATTTTTTCAGTTTGTTTTTTTTTGAGGGGAGGAAGAAGGGACACCGCAACACACTGATGCACACGTCCGCCCTTGACATCGACCTTGAGCCATAACTTCCAAGGTTTTCAACCAGCAAGTATCCTTATCCCTCGGACCCCAACCAGGTAGTCGACAACAACCGGCCGAGGCCAATTGTTTCGTCAACCTTTTTCATGCGGCTTCTCCATGTAGTAGGCTGTCCACCAGACCGTCTCTTCCAGCCCTGTCCAGCAAGTGCAAACAACGCACGACGGGGGTAACGCTGGACAGGCATGCGCAATACGTGTCCCAACCGCCGCAGTTGATGCAGTGAGATGAGCTCGTTGAGCTAGTGACTTCCACTTCCCAAGACACGACGACTAACTTCCACATTACTTGCGTGGTGCTGCAACCACACACGGGCAGTGGACCGCAGACAGCGGTGCTCGAAGACGGATAGCCTGCGCAAGTCATCTTTACGAATGGGCCAGGTCTCGCATCCGTACAACAGTACAGCACGAACAGTTGCACAATAGACCCGCCCTTTGATGGAGAGAAGAATGTAGTGGCGGCGCCACAAATGCCTCAGCCTAGAAGAGGCGAGGAGTGCTCTCGAGATGCGCACCGAAACCTCGTCTCCAACAGCCCCGCCAGCAGTGATGCAACTTCCCAAGTAGACAAAGCTCTCCACAACCTCCATTGTATCACTAGCAAGCGTGAGTGCAGGCAGAGGCACCTACCAGTCTTGAAGAAGAGCCTTGCATTTGGACGGCGAAAAGTACATACCGTACTTTGATGCTTCAATCGTCAAGCGGTTTAATGCAAGTTGGACGACCTGTTAATCGTCACCCAGCAAGACGATATCATCAGCATAATCCAAATCAACAACTCGACTACCTGGGAGGAGCTCAACGCCAGCGTTCAACGAATCGCCTAGAGCGTTCTTCAAGACATCCTCAATAGCAAAGTTGAATAGGAAGGGAGAGATAGGGCATCCTTGTCGAACACCACTGGAGACCACAAAGATAGGCGAAAGCTTGCCATAAGCCCTAACCCTGCCCGAGGTCAGACTGTATAGAGCGCGCAGTATGGAGACGAACTTCTCGGGGACACCGTTCCTCACAAGGCACTGCCACAGTACTGTACGATCGACAGAATCTAAGGCGGCACGGATATCCAGGAACACAGCAATCGTTGGCCTCTGATACACATGGCGGAGCTAGAGGACCTGGCGAAGTGTGAAGATTTGATCGATGCAGCCGCGACCAGGGCGAAACCCAGCTTGTTCTTCTCGTTGCAACGATTCGCGTGTTGAGGATAGCCTGCGAAGTATGATGGACACCAGCAGCTTGCAAATGACGGGGACTAAACTTATTCTTTGTAGTTGGAGCAGATTGTGCACAGGCCCTTTTTGAAGATGGGTACGAATATCGATTCACCCCAAGATGATGGAACCTTCTCTTTCGACCAAATTTTCGAGAACAAAGCGGTTAGTTCTCGGACCATCGATGCGCCACCATCTTTAAATAGAGCTGGGTGAAGACCATCAGGGCCGCGAGCTTTATAACGCTTCATGTGCCGGAGCTGCTGCTCGATTTCCTGGGAAGAAGGAGGGTCTGTTAAGGTAGACCACTCGGCCCCAGCGCGAGCGCCAGAGGTAGCAGATGGAGCTGAGGGCCAACAAAACTGCAAAAAACTGGACAATAGAACATACAGGGCGCACTGGCAACTCGAGAATCTCTATTAACGGCAAGTTTCAGAGTGAAAAGCCAAATATGATTGGTCCAAATAACTACGGCCAATCAGATGCCAAGCACGAAAAGTGTGATCACTGCGCGAGACAGGAAGACAGCGACTGAAGAGGCTGGCTAGCCGAACAACCTCCTCGTGGTGCCAGCTGGGTGGTTCGGGTTTGACCCGTTCCAGCAAATAGTTCGGCGGCAGTGTTCCAGAACGTGGTGGGTTTTCGCCTGGCAAGCGTTCTCCCTATAAAAAGCCACAAATGTCTGCTTAACAACACTGTGACGTGGCGGTCGTGACTCGCCACAAAATAAAGTCACTGCTCCGTGGGTATCCGAATAATCCTTTCCAACGCACGGACATCCATCTTCTACTCGAGCATTGCCGACGATATGAGAGTGAAAATTAGAGCAGCACAGTTACAAACAGGAACCTCACAGTTACACACCCACACACACGCAGCTACATAATTACATACACCCTACATAAACATACACTGGTACGGCAAACATAACGTATTCTTGCACATTCTTGACCGCACATTGTTGTCATAATGATCATGCCTGTAAAGGCGTGCCTCGCCTTGTCGAGAATAAAAACTTTATTTATTTATTTATTTAACCCAATGAAATAAAAGGGGAACACAACCAATGAGGTGGGCCGAAAAACAGGAGACCCACTTAGAGGGCTCGAAGATTAACAGTGTTTATTTCCTTTAAATAGGCTACACTATACTGAATAAACGCCGGTTTTCCGTCCGCCGCCATCCTGACTTTTGGATCGTGTCCGTGTCACTTAACATGGTGTCAAAGGTGGAATGGAAACGGAATCGCCGGTTGACCTCCAACTGCAAGCCGTATCTTGGGCATCGGTTTCTACTTCTCCTCTGCCACCATGTTAGGTGACACGGACAGCTTGCCTGAAAAATACGGCAAGGGAGTGCGTTGCGAAGAAACTCAAATGTGTCTCAAACTGTGGAACGGCTCAACGCTGCAACCGAAGGGCATCAGTATTTTAGAGACGGTCAATCCAAAGGAAGGAACAGAGCATTCGCTGGAGTTCCTGATTGTTTCGGAAGATTTTACGCTCATTCTGGGTATTGATTCTATCCAGCGTTTTGGTTTGTTTCTTTTAACCACGAACGTTTTGTTCATGCGTGTGACGTCGAGGCAGATATTTTTGATAAGTGCTTGAGTGTGTTTGTTGGCGGAGTAGGGATGTTCGGGGGACCCGCTCACTTATATATAAATAAATAAATAAATATTTGTTCTCGACTATGCGAGGCACGCCAGTTGAGGCATGATCAGGTATGTACAGCTGTACAGACATTTTATGGGAACTGTAGTGACAGTAGAAAATTGTTCATATGTCCATGCTTGGAACTGTGAAATGGTGAACATGCGAAAGAACGATTAGTTTGGACATAATCGCTCTGCCATATATCGCAGTCATACCTCGAGTACTAATAGATAAAGAATCCTGAGTGATCCATTGGAAGATAATTGAAGAGCAAGCTATCCAGTATGATGATTCTAATTGAGCTGCCAGTGTGAAGTTATGGGCTGTGACTTTATTCGGTGGCGAGTCACATTCACCACGTTGTAGTGTTGTTAAACGGACATTTGTGGCTTATTATAGGGAGAACGCTTGCCAGGCGAAAACCCACCACATCCTGAAACACTGCCGCCAATCCATTGAATGGCAAGTTGTAACTGGCTATGTTTCTTGTTGAACGTTATTTTGCTGCGTTATTCGCAGTCAAGTTGCGTCCCATTTTTCTGCTGACTGATGCGCTATGCGAGCGGCCATTGCGTGCCTGGGTCCTCTCCTGTTCCAGATCGGTAGGTCAGGAACTAAGCATTCTTTCTGGATATGATGTGTTGATCATCAGCATAACCACGTGAAGCCTCGAAGAATATACGTTGGAATATGTTGAAGTCTTGGAGGACAGGATAGGTTCCGAAGAAAGAATCGCAGATCCCCCGGGATATGTAGTGAAATTCATTACAGATAGGGGAAACCACGGCCGTTTGAGCGGTCAAAGCGGATTGAAGAGCTCAGAATGACCGATTGTTCAAGCTTTGTATTGGCAGGAGAATGTGCCTTCCGTAGTCGGAAGTCCTCCAGTCAAGAGGTATGTGGAAGAAGTATTGTTAGGTAAATTGAACTCAGTGGTTCAAGCCGCTGAAGAATTGTATCAGTGCAAGATCTTGATTGATTTGTCCGGTTGGTAAGTTGTAAAAAGATTGATAATTTTCCGCTCGTGACCAGGTAAAGGAACTGGGTGCCTTGTATTGTTGTCCAAACGGAGGACAATTCCTTGGGTGCGTGTCGCCGTACCTGTGACAGACTCTGAAAAAAAGGAAACGAACAGAGACAGCCACACAGACAAAAGAAAGGAATGCATCTGGAATGCAGTCACTCAATTGCGGCGATGCCTGAACTATTGTACCACTATGCATGTAATTGTTATTGAAATATCGCATATACACGTATATCATAAGTGGCGAAATACGACGAGAATCGAGCGGAACACGGATCAGTAAAGAATGAAAGATTGAAGATGAAGCAGGAGTGTTTGGGGCGGGGTCAGAAAGCAAAAGAGCGTTTAGATGAGACTGGAGAAGTCAGCAAGATGTAGCTAGGCAGTCAGATTAAAGTGGGGATAACAGTAGTGAATGTCGCGAGAAAGTAAATTTGCGGGACTACAGAGGCTATATAAAAAGCCCGTTAGCATATCAAACGAGGCTCTCCGGCTGAGGGACAGGGTGTGTTGTGACTGCACAGCCTAGAACACGTGCGTCTCTGATTTCTGGAAACAGTCAGAAAATAGGAGACTGGTCAGACCAGGCTAGAGTGGATCCAGGCCCGAAGTGTTATCCGTCCAATGGATAAAGGAAGGCAGACAGAGTGCGAAAATGAAAGAATGTAATCTTGAAGGAGACACTTAAGGGGAAGTGGAAGAGCCTACAAAAATCTCGAGGTGTTGCGAACGGACCTTTGGACCAGTCGATGGTTCAAAAGTCTGGGCTCAGTGTTCGGAAAGCAGGAGACCATGGAGATGAGATGAGGATATCGGCTCATGGAGAGAAAGCCGTATTATAAAAGTCAGAAAGTTAACAGAGCGTCAACAGGATAGAAGTGTTAAAGATAAAAGCGGATATACTAGTGATGAATCATGAGCAGCAGTGCTCTGGAGGCGGGGGAGACAGAACATTGCGCCCGCAGAGACTAGATCATTTAGAACTCAGAAGTTCGAGAGAGGTCAGAAGGCAGGAGGCCGTACAGCCAGAACCAGATAAGTCAGGCTAGAGTGTAAAAATAGGGCTCTATGGGTGAGAAGATAAAGAAAAAGAAAGCCAACGATATGCTCCAGGTGCCGTGCGCAGACCGTTGGAGCTTACGGTTCTGTTCATTAGGGTCATGGCAGTCGGAAGGTACGAGATCGTTGAGACGAGCCCAGAATGTCAGCTCGTAGGGTGAAAGTCGTATTAGTAAAGTATAAGTGCTGACAGAGAGCATCAACAGAAGTGGACATGTTAAGGAAAAAGGGGACATAATAATAAGGTTCAATCATGACCAGCGGTGGTCTTGCGGTGAGGGTAACAGACTTTCGTCGGCAGAGTCTAGCTCATAGATCACAGAAGTCCGAGCGATGTCAGAAGACAGGAGAGCGTACAGTCAAACCCGGGTAAGTCAGCAGGCTGAAGCTAGGCCTCCAAAGTAAGGTGGGAATAAGTAATAAGTGTCATCAGAAGCAGTTTGGGAAGCAAGTGACTATATGAAAAGGCGGTTGCATGCCGAGGAACGGTCTCGGGATAAGGGGGACAGAGCACCAGGACAACAGAGCCTAGATCGTTAATGTTTGGAATGTAAGGAAGTAGTCAGAAAGCAGGCAACACCGGTGGCGTTACCAGCTAGGAAGGTGCCAATTGCCTTGCGCAAAAGGTTCTTGTATGAGTTGCAACGTCTCTGTAGTCTGAGAGTGATATCTAAAGTTGACGAACCGACTGATTGGGTCAGCCAGGTGGCGATTATTACAAAAAGTCAGGCGAGCTGCGTATATGCATTGATCAGAAACCGCTTAATGCCGCACTCAAGAGAGAGTATTTTACGTTACCGACACTAGACGACATGCTGCCGGTGTTATGCAATTCTAAAGTGTTCACGAAAGTCGACCTCGCCTCTGCGTTCTGGCACGTATCACTAGATGATGAGTCAAGCTACATGACAACTTTCGGAACACTATTCGGGCGGTATCGTTGGCTTCGTTTAACGTTTGGACTAAAAGTGTCTAGCGAAATCTTCCAGAAGCGACTAATGCAAGCGTTGGACGATCTACAGGGAGTATTCTGCGTAGCGGACGATGTGTTGGTTTCTGGCGCTACTCATGAAGAGCACGATCAGAATCTTCGTAGCTTTTTACAACGTTGTGTTGAAAGAAACATCAAACTGAAACGCGAAAAGCTCGAACTACGCAGTACAACGGTTATATTTCATGGTCATGTGTTAAGCGCGGAAGGGCTAAAACCAGACCCTGAGAAAGTAAGAGCTATAAGAGATATGCCGTCCCCCACATATGTGAAAGCGGTTGGCAGGCTAAATGGGATGCTCAATTATCTGAGCCGGTTCCTGCCCAAGTTAGCTGATGTTATGACACCGATCAGGAAGTTGACTCATGAGGGCGAAAGCTGGCATTGGGGTGCAGAACAAGAAGAGGCCTTCCAGGCAATCAAGGAACTCATCACTAACGCACCTGTTCTCGCTTACTATAAGCCGCAACTCTCCCTCGAGTTTCAATGCGACAGCAGTCAACTTGGTATCGGGGCCGTACTCATGCAGAATCGGATACCCTTACTGTACAGCCGCTCCTACACCAGTGCCGAATACCCGAATGCTTGGAAGCAAGGGGCATAACGCCGATATACAAGGTGGTGACAGGACAAACCCCTCTAATTATCGCCCGATAGCACTGCTTCCCACTGCCTCCAAAGTAATGGAGAGTACCATAGACGATTTCTTGCGCAGCCATTTAGAAAGTCTGTCCTTAATAGTCCCGGAACAGCACGGGTTCCGCAGAGCTCACTCGTGCACCACGAACCTTCTCGCAGCCCTTGATTCCCGGACTGCAGAGGCAGACAATCATACTCCAACTGACGTGGTTTATGTGGATTTCTCAAAAGCATTCGACCGGGTCAATCACGCACTGCTGTTGAGTAAACTGCCGAGTTTGGGGATCGACCCGCAAACAATCTGCTGGCTAAGTACCTACCTGTCTGGCCGCACCTACCGAGTTCGTGTAAACGGCGCACTCTCCAGCGCTCTGGCTGCAACGACCGGGGTGCCTTAGGGATCCATCCTCGGGCCCCAGCTGTTCAATTTGTTCATCAACGACCTCCCATCATGTATCAGCAGCCACATACTGCTTTATGCGGACGACGCTAAGATATGGCGACCTATCCGCAGGCCAAGTGCTCAGGCACTTCTTCAGCCAGATATCGATGCTGCATATTCTTTGGCCTCGAAAAATTCGCTCCCGTTTAACATCGACAAGTGCAAAGTCATGCACATTGGGCAAGGTGTGGCTAAACCGTACAGTATCGGCGGTGTGCATCTTAAAGCCACATCCCAGGAACGCGACCTGGGGACCATAATATCCGCCGACCTGAACCCGAGCGCCAATGTAGCTACACTGGCGCGAAAGGCTAGCGTTCGCCTGGCCCTCCTTGGACGTGCGCTAGGGTCTTTCCCTAGAGAGACATTTGTCCGTCTCTAAAGCACTTTAGTACGTCCGCTGCTGGAGTACAACATACTTGTCCAGCCGCCGTACCTGAAGAAGGACGAAGCCAAGCTGGAAACTGTACAGCGCAGAGCTACTATGAGAGTGGACGGACTATCCCACTTCTCGTTTGAGGAGCGTCTGGTGGCCATTAACCTCTTCCCGTTGAAATATCGCAGGCTTCGTGGCGACCTTATCTTAGCTTATTCCGTCCTGACTAATAACAGGCACCCAAACGCTGGATTGCTGGTCCGTGCCCGTACAGATCATCTTCGAGGGCACCCACTCAAACTGATGACTCGTAGCAGTCGCCTTCTGTGCCGAAGAAACAGTTTCAGTGTGCGTATTGCCTTCGCTTGGAAGGCCCTCCCTGAAGTTGTTGTCTCAGCGCCCAATACGGAGGCCTTCAAACAGCTCCTAGACGCTTGGCTCTTACCTCGCTGGTCTTCCACGTTGCTAAGACCTGGCCATTTGCCAAGCTAACACGCGGCGCTTCTATCATTTTGCTTCTATCCAACTTTGCCGAATTTACCTACACCACTCTCTTGTTCCAGGTATCCACGTTCCCATAGTCAACTCGCTGAATTCTTGTGCTGAACACCACTACTGCGTCGAGACCCACAACATCTGGTACCTACCGACGAGATCAGGACCTTGCCGTACGATCCCGAGGCAGAACCACCGAAGCTACGCTTACTCGTTCTGCGCAAACCAGTGAAACCCGTGAAACTCATCGACTTTCGCAGTAGGACGTTGACAGAGACCGAGCGTCGTTACGCCCAAATAGAAAAAGAGATGCTTGCAGTGGTTTACGCCGTCGAACGTTTTAATGACTATACATTTGGCCGGAAGACTACAGTGTTTACAGGTCACAAACCGTTGGTTTCCATCGCCAACAAGCCGCTACATGTTGTTCCCCGCCGCTTACAGAGAATGCTTATTCGCCTTCCAAAGTACGACCTAGAGGTTCTGTACCGACCTGGTCCCGAAATGCATATCGCAGACATGTTATCCAGGGCATATCTGTCAGACACACCAAAGGAAGACGAAGATTCAGATTTCGCTCATGCAGCACAACTAGTAGGTGTTATCGAGGAGCGCCTGAAACAGCTCCAGCAGTGCACGGAGGAAGACGGGTTATGCAAGCTACTGAGGCAGACAACACTAAGTGGCTGGCCCAAGTACAAGAAAGATCTACCAGGATAGCTGACCCCTTTTTCCATTTTCGTGATGAATTTACTGTCCAAGATCGGTTGATATTCAAAGGCAATAGGATACTAATCCCCAAAGCGTTGCAGCGCGCGATGACAGAGCTTGTCCACTATGCACATTGGGGAGTCAACAAATGTGTGGCCAGAGCTCTAGAGCTAATGTTTTGGCCGGGGATGACCAGCCAAATACCAGATTACGTCTCAAATTGTCTGGCATGCCGAACACACAACGTACGTCAGTCAAAAGAACCGATGATGCGCCGTGACTTTCGGACAGGCCCTGGCAGATGGTTGCAGTAGACATCTTCATCCACGATAGGAAAAGTTACTTAGTGTTGGTTGATTATTTCAGTGACTACTTTGGTATCGATGCTCTTGTAACGACCAGTACAGACGCAGTGGTGAATAAGCTACGATGTCAATTTGCTCGTCACGGAATACCGGAGGTAGTAGTCTTGGACAGCGGGCTGCAGTTCGTTAGCGCAGAGTACCGAGAGTTCAGCAGAAAGTGGGATTTCCATCACCGGCTTACTAGCCCATATCACAGCCAATCAAATGGAAAGGCCAAGTCGACGGTAAAAGAAGCAAAGAAGGTGCTTACCAAAGCTAAGGAGACTCATGAAGACCTTTATATCATGTTGCTGGAACTCAGAAACACGCCATCAACAGAAATTGGGGCAAGTCCGGTGCAGCGACACTTCAGCCAGAGGACAAGAACGTTGATGCCAACTGCGTCAAATCTGCTAACACCTGAAGTATCACCAGTGGCCTCGATACACGAGCGGTTACGAAACGGAATGGTTAGGCAAAAGAAATACTACGATCGCGGGGCGAGAAAACTCCAACCTCTAGCAGTGGGAGAAGACGTGTGGGTGCAACCAGTACCAGGATCAGAGGGACACTGGAGGAAGGGAGTTATTCAGAGCCGCAAGGGAGAGAGAAGCTACGAAGTGAAGGTTGAGGCACTACAATTAAGCGGAACCGAGTACAGGTCGGGAAGGCAGGTTGTACGCCTTTTACCCAGATGGAAAACCGACAACAGCAGCCAAGACAGATAAGCTTCACCCCCGCAGAAGGAAGGAAACTCACACGCAGCGGAAAGCAGTATGGGACCTACTGCGGCGCAATCCTAACAAAACAAATGGAAAAGGATGCACCGGGGTTTAGGAAACCAGTCCAGGTTGCTGGACCTTACCACCTAAGCGCAGATTACCGGAGTCAGCGGATCAGTTCGATCGAGAGAACGCGTGAACCCACCGGGAGACACAGCGATGGCTAGACAGCGAATCACAAGTGGCACACGTATCCAGAAACCGACAAACCGGATGGGACAATGGAACATAGAATGCGCACTGGCAACTCGAGAATCTCTATTAACGGCAAGTTTCAGAGTGCAAAGCCAAATATGATTGGTCCAAATAACTACGGCCAATCAGATGCCAAGCACGAAAGGCGTGATCACTGCGCGAGACAGGAAGACAGCGACTGAAGAGGAATAACATAACCCAATGAAATAAAAGGGGAACGCAACCATTGAGGTGCGCCGAAAAACAGGAGACCCGCTGAGAAGGCTCGAAGATTAACAGTGTTTATTTCCTTTAAGTAGGCTACACTATACTGAATAAACGCCTGTTTTCTGCCCGCCGCCATCCTGACTTTTGGATCGTGTAAGTGTCACTTAAAGCATACCCTTTTGGAATAATAATACATTTCTTTTCACTGAAAGGGATAACCGTATAGATGTAGTCCATACCAGTGAGCGTTTTGTCAGGCAATAGTCAGACCAAAGAACGTGATTGCGCCGAAGCGCTTAAAAAGCAGTCATAACTGTTGCGTCAAGACACAAGTTGGGCGTGATTTCGCCATGTAGTAATCCATGAACACAGGAGCCCAAGCAAGGTTTTGGTGCAATAAATAAGCATTAAGAAATCGGAATGTTCCGGCTCCACCAAAGCATTATTTATAGTAAAATCAGTTGCAAAGGACTTATTTAGAAGTCGGAGGACTGCGTCAGTGTAAAATGTTCAGCTATGGCTTTGTTCAGTGGCGAGCCACATCCCCCAACTTGCAGTGTTGTTAAGCGAACAGTTGTGGCTTTTTATAGGAAAAAAGCTTGTCAGGCAAAAACCCAACACGTCCTGGAACGCCACCGTAGCTTCCGATAAGCAGTAGTGCTAGCCGGCTAGACATCGTACAGACCGAATCTGCGCTATGTTATTCGCTGTCGGTTGACAGCTAAAATGCGTTCTTGGTTAACCGATTAGCTTGGTAGTGTATCGGCAGTAGTCGTTGAAACCGGTCAATGATTCAAAAGAGTCGCAAAGTCGAATAATAAAGGGTGCAGTTGAGTGAAATATTGTCAATAGAGGCTGGCGTTTTTCCTTGCATATTTGGCTGGTTCGCAAACTGTGTCCAGCTATCCACGCTCGACTTGTCATGGAGATGGTGAGTACAGTGGTTCCTTGTGGCTAAATACGTCCATAACGGGTGAAAATGTCATTGCGTTTTTCAGTGCGGGATCGTTACGGGTTTCTAGCTGCGCAAAATGGAATCGGAATTCCTTCAAGTGTAAGTGAGCGTAATCGTCTCCATGGTCAAGTGAAAACTGCATGGAAGGCCATCGGAACGCCAGTTATACGAGAGTAAAACTGTCCGTGGGATGACCTTGGAAAAGCACAAAATAAATAGAGAATCGGAATGTCCTTTCGGAAATGTATGGCACCGAAACCAATTTTTTGAATGCCGGTGAGAATGAGCAAAGCTAACCGAGGTAATCAGGCCAGCATTGTTTGTCTGCCGTTGTACAACAGGGGATCCATGTAGATATGCCAGCGGAGTGGATTGTGATACTGTGAGTACGAGGCGAGCTAAACCCATTTGTTTAGACCCCGTGAAAGTGGTGTCTCCAGAATGGCGGAGGAAGCTCCATTTGAAGCGATGAGTGGATTCTTTACCTCCCAGAGAAAGGATCCAGTGTTTAGGCCAGCTGGTTATTGAGAATGAGTGGGCCAGTCCCAGTGAATAATCCTTCTTGTTTTGGCCGATGTAACTGGAAATTTCGAAAAAACGGGCCACAGACCAATGGCATCTAAACAGACAGGCAGCAATAAATCAAAGAGCACTATCGAAAGACTGGTGGCGCGCAACGTGCCTGTGTTACATTTATACCTGTATAGTTTTGTTCAGTATACATGATTCGCAAGCGCGTTCTATACCACTTGTCGCTGGTGTGGCTCAGACTACAACTACTACGTAGGAAGAATGTACTGCACGCGCAGGATCAAGAGACCGATACGACAAAGCTTGTTTAGAGAATTGAGCGAACAATACGATTGTTGGAAAAGAACGGATAAACCGATGATGATAGCAGCAGTCTGAATGCAAGAGGCAGCTTAGGTGAAGCCAAGGACAACCAGATTGAGACCAAATGCGGGAGCGACAGTACGTAAACTAATGTTCCAGGAAGAAAAGGACATTCAAAGAATCGGCAAGGAGCTGGTGAATGCGGACGGCTGTGCGAAGCTTAATTCGTGAGAGTAATTACGCTACAGCGCTCATGATTACGTGGATGTCATATCGAGTGGCTGGGTGTGTACCAGATTTCCCCTTTAACCTGCAGTTTCTGTAATGGAGCGAGTTCAGTATATCCTTTATATATTCTTCCAATGTTTTGGTGTATGCACGGCGTACTGCAGCTTACTGCGACAAACGTTGCTTCAACAACGCAAGCTTCATCAGTGCGGAATGTCGGTTATCTGATAACCGGGGTCTCCCAGCTTGTCATGGTATCGCAAGCTCGTAGTGGACGCAATCCTTTTAGAAGCTTCTATCTGCCTTAACGCGCGTCCCACGTTTACGTACATGGCTAGTCACGGACTATCTAGTCCGTCAACTTCCTTTGCATACAGCTTCTGTAGCAGTTGATGAAGCTCAGTGGTATCGCAGCGAAGTACATTGCTACTCCTTGTTCGTTCAAGTATCAGCGAGGTGGTAGTCTCGTGCTGTTTGTTCGGTCCCGGTACGATCCAGCCCAGTGGAGCATTAACAGCTAACGGACCATCAGGATCCACGCCTCTCCGAACTAATACCCCAGTGCAATTATGGTTTATCGCAACCAATCAAAAGTTCAACTCTTGCTTCCAGCTCCGGTAACCGTAGACTTGAGAGGTAGGACCAGCTGTCAAAATCGTTGTGCCTGTTTCTCGTTCCGAGCTTTTCAGGGAGGCGTTTGACTGATTTAATTGAATCCAATTAGACCGTCTTGTCACAATCCTTAGAGTAAACGGTTAAACTAACCAACTGGAACTCCCCTTAGCATCAGCCGACAACGGTGTTAATATTAAGTGTCGTCACGGACCCTTAAACACTGATAACTTGCAGTAATGTTGAAGCAATCAGTGAAGTAGTTGATCCATTATCTGCTAAGTTAATGTTCGAATGGTGCTAGCGGGGCCATAAAAACACAGACAACAAAGCAATTGATAAAATAGTGTTCGACGTGACTGAGAGCACACCTGAATCCTTCAGGGTTTAGCGTTCCGAAGTTGCTTCCATCAGCGTGGAGTAGCATGTGGTGAAGCAGCTAACAATTATTCGAGCCATAACTTCTTCGTGATCGACCGCTTGTTAGTTCATGATCCGGTTTGAGCCAGCGTTGTCCATGTCACTGGGCACGACAGGATTCAAGACGATCGTTGAGGTTCAGATTTTAGATCTTATCGCACTGATCTAAATAGCGACGTCGTTCACAAGAAACTCATTTGGAGAAATTTCGTTCTGTTTAAGCCGCAGTGTTTAGGCACACAGCATATCTCCATGGGTTTAAGCTTCTACCTCTATCAGTGATGGTTTTTCATCCGCAGGGATGTGTGGCAAAGAACAAGTATGTATCAATGATGTTTGCGGGTTAGAGCACGAACTCTGTCCACTCAACTAAGTTCGGTTCTCTTTCGGTGCGGAGAACTGGCCGCATGCTCGGCCCACTTGTATGGCATGTGGTTGGGCAGCCTCCTAACAATAGAGCTGATTGCTCTAGACGCGTTCAAAACGGATCCATACCTCAATTCTTTCTAGGTCAAGTAGCATGAACGCTGCTCCACAGCTAAACAAGACAGAGCCGTGAAATCATTGGGCCGGAGGTTAGAGCCATCAGTTAGAACATTAATGTAAATCTTAGCAATCATGTGGGACCGTCCTGAGCGTCAGCGCGAAATGTTCGTTGCTTCTTCAAAAGCTTCACCAGGATCGAGTATTAAGCAACGTTCGATAATTCCTTTGGCTTCACCATAACAGTATTGTATCACATATGAAAGCCTGATAGTTGGACCTTAGTTAGTTTTAGAAGCCTCACATAAAAAGCCAACAGCGGGCAGGAGCTTCCTCGAATGTAATCAGTTCGCGCTTTGGAAGACAGAATGAGGTGCTGGGTGCAAAGGCGCTAGATTTTCGTTCCGGACACAGGTTGCTGGTAGCTTGCAGACCGGAGGAATAACGTTCTTGATTAAGTTCGAACCCGGGCACCAACGGATACCGATGGATAAACCAAGCGAGCTGCGGACAAAACGCGCAGATCCTTATTAACCAGTTTCCAAATGCTGAGCACATGGCAACTTCGAGCGGAAGACAACTGGCGTCTGTCGGAATAAATGGCGATCGTTCACTAACCAAGGCATCCGACTCAACTTAGATTCGCATTAGACCTTAACATCAACCGTCTTTGCCTGCATCATTCACATGCTCACCAAAGCCGACTTCAGCAGACGAATACGGGATTCAGCTCTTTGAAGCTTCTCAGCATCAGTAGTGTTAACAGCGTAAAGCGAGCCATTAGAGACGGGCATGATTGCACTATACAACTTACATACCAACGATACAAGGCCTAAACTAAGTATCTTGTACGAAAACTAAACTAGAAGCTACGTACAAATAAACCTAGACTTAACACATGATCTGAGCAGAAGAATAAAACGAAGTATCCTGTAACCATGGTTACACAAGGTATATTAAATATAGTACATAACTTGCAAATAGGTTTTGCAATCGCAGTGCTGGGGCAGAAATTGTACAGCCTGCGGCGGCGTGCGAGTATTTTCGCAGGGTCACATTAACATAATAATGTGAATGACCTTGAAATGTCAAGGATATATATGTGATCCAGTGAAAGGAACACATATAAGATTTGGTAACCCATTGTAGGACACAGTAAAGCAATGCAAACTAAGCGGCCTAATAATGGAATAGAGATGCCGTGTCCTCATGAAATCAATCCAGGCTGGGGATACACGAAATTCTTTTAGGCGTTGTGATTTTAATCATTTTTCTTCGCAACCTTTTTTCAGCGTTGATAACGATTTCACTGGATGTGGTAAGCGTTTACTTATCTATTTCCGCTCGGTCTGTGTGCAATGAACATTGCACCTAGCCTTCAGTTCGTGTGCCAATGTAGGATTGTCTCGCTTTCGCTTAGATTGCATATAGGACGTTAGAACTACGCAGGTATGCTTTCAGCATGCGTGCTAGCAACATCCTGGTGTTAGCTTGGCGCGGATCAGTAAGTTTCGTGAAAGCAGCGGTGTAGGTTGAGCCCATAATTTAAAATACTACAAGTGCTGAATGCGCATTGTGGGAACATGTGAGTGCCTGCCGGCGGGATTTGACGGATCCATAACGGCCACCGGCGACTCGATCACTCCTAACACATGGGTTTCTCAAGATTTGCATAGGATTGCCTAAGGAGTTCTTAAGGGTTTCCGAACGATTTCCGGAGGATTTTTGTATCACTTCGGGAGGGTATCCGAAAGATTTCCAGAGCATTTCAGAACAATTTCCTGAGGATTTCTGAACGAGTTCCAGTGGATTTCTGAACGATTCCAGAGTGCATGTGGTCCAGGAAACCGTAAGCTTAACATTTAGCTGTTGAGGACAGTGCCATGATTGAGCAGCCTCAACGTAAGAACTACCTACTCAAAACCCCAAGACCCGCCGTGAGTCTCCGGACTGCGCGCAAAATTTGATACACTACTGACCGAACAGCAACACCACCAGAGCAAGACTCACGTAAGTACAACGAATTGATGAATTCCGCACGTGTCGCGCTCCCCCATCCACCCATCCCACCAAACCGGTCAACGCTCCGTCGGCTACACACAATCGTGTCGCGAATCTTGCCGACACTGTCCGCGGCCCTCTTTATATTGAACGTCGCAATTAGCGGACCTCCTCTTTAACTTAGCAAGGATCAAGCAGCGGCTCTCTACCACCTGACTCGATACCTAAACATGTTGCAAATGACGCCACCCGACCTATTCCAAGCGATCGGACGGCTCTTCGAAATGCAAACTTCAAGACCGAATTCAAACCAGTTCTCTCAGCACATATACTTCCTCAGTTAGCTCCACGTTACTCCCCATCGGACTCACTGCTGCATACTACTCGCAACCTCTATCAACCCTTCACTGGCCTACCAGGCATGTATCTGAAAGCATGCGTACTTCCCAACGCATGCATGCAAACCAGTCCCTTACCACATTCTGAATCGCTTGTGCTGTTGCTGGACGGTTCACACAAGTTCAGTATTCCAACCTATAACTATCCATCAACTGGTGCCCCAATACTCCTTACTGCGTCCCACCTCGACCATTCTAGTAAGCCGGGAACCATAATATGCTACTCATCAACGTCAGGTCTATTAAGCCAAGGAATCACCTGGATCCGATCGTTACTATGTCCATGGCACAACTGGTCCTAATCACGGAGACTTAGCACTCTGCCAGTTCGTCTGACTCACCCATCCAAATACCTGACCAAGCTTCATTATGCAGTGGGCTCGATAAACGACGGGGCGGCCAGTCCCAGCCGATAGTACCGTTATAGTCCGTAACGCGCCTGAGTCCACCGCTGTCCTTCTTGCTGATCGCAATTTAGACGACCATCAATGGTTTAAAATGTGCGTCACGAAGTTGCGCGCGCCTTCTTTTCAAGGCGTTAAAAGCAGGAGGATTGTTATCCTGTGAAACGCCCCGGATTATGTACCAAACCCTCGACCGCAGCTGCTAGGTGTTATACCCTCTACTTTGGAGGAACCCAACGCTCTAGTGCGATTTATTTTAAGCTAAATGCACAAACAGTAGTGTTCAGTCGGACCTTCCGTTGGCCGATAGGCTGAAGCTGAAGGAGACCAACAAGGACCTCAAAAGCTGTCGAGCGGTGGGGAACAAGGTCTCCCTTTAGTGAGTTTTTGGTTGCTCAACCGGAAGTCTTTTTGCGCCCTACCACGGTTCATACCGGTGGCGCGCCACCTGGGTCTGGACCATACGAATACTTTAACACAGTGCCAAATAATGTGCACAGCCTAAGGAATGAGGGCTACAAATTCGGTCTGCTTGCAGCTGGGTGTCATTCCCATATACTCGGATTCACTGAAACGTGGCTGTCTCAGGACATCACGCGTGGTAAGTACATCTGGCTACGTACTATTCAGAGGCGATCACAACGATGGCCGGCAGGGTGGAGACGACGCTATTTAAGTAAACTGTAACTTGGACGTTTTGAAGACTTGCTTCGGTCAGTTGGCAGAAAATTGTTGCAGCTCAGTTGGCAGTGCTTAGCACAGCCTCGGTCAAGGTTACAGTTGTGACTTTGTATTAAAGCCCCGGGAGCGTATCCAAAGGCTTACTTGATTTTCTTCGCCCCCAGTCCGCAAATAAGTAATTGGTGATAAGCGACATTAATCCAGGACGTGGTGGGTCTTCGTCTGGCAAGCGTTTACCATACAGAAAGCCACAAATGTCTGTTTAACAACACTGCGACGTGGCGGATGTGACTCGCCACTCAATAAAGTCACCGCCCCTTTACACACATTGGCAAGTTGACCGATATCACATTTACAAGTGCTATGCATATACCTGCTCTCGCACGAACACGCCTGCACATATGCTTAGTGACATGCTACTATTCTTAAGTATTTTTCACCCGTTTCTTCATACTTCACTCAC
>OX104067.1:39214266-39260528 GCA_944474145.2 Dicrocoelium dendriticum | reverse complement strand
AAACTAGCTTTTCCAGCTTTTAGAAATGATAGGCTAGTCATACACATTGCAGTTTATATTATGGTTCACTTACATGCCCATATTGTGTAGAATTTTCATTTACTTTGGTCTCTGTAACTAAAATGCATGTTTCTGATCCATTCATTGTTTGCACACAACGCGATGTGCGTGTATGCATACTTTCCTTTATTATTTTCTGATTTACTTTACTTGCTTTGTACTTCTTCTCTGTAACTCATTTTTGTTGGTTGGATTTTGTTATACGTCGTTGCACCGCAGAACGACGACAGCCATCCAGTTTCTACCAATGGTGTGTCCTGCTGCCGACCGGCGCGTCGAGTCCGTAACGAGCGATCAATGCGAGTTGTTGCCCAGTAGTAGCAGGCCTAGCATGGTACCTTAGAGATGGAGGCGTTTGCCGATTAGTTGCATGGGCTGAAGCAAGTGACCTCTAGCCTCTGTCCTTCTATTCTGGTGCTTTTTAAAGCTGTTTTAGTGTCCTAATAACCTAGCAACCGCATGCCGCCGATTTGATGGCACGTAGCTGCGGTTAACTAGTGCTGCATATTTGGGAAATCAATTAGAAAAAAATCCATTAACGTATGTCCAATATTGCATAGTGCGTCTAGTTAAATGCTAAAAGTCAAATTTAGGTTGCCGGTTTTCATGGATGCTGTAGGTAACTAATTCGCAGCCCCGGAAGTCTACTGGAGACATTGGATTTTCTCAACTTGAAACCCAGGAACAACTTTGTAGGACAACCCTGGCGCACGATCTTCCGTTTAGAATCCGTGGGACAGCCTTCAGGCGTCCTATCAGCGCCTTGAATAGACGTTTTTGGATGCCAAATGACACAGACAAAATGTGCAGCAAAGCTGTTTTGAAATGCATATCAACTAGTGCTCACTTAAGCACCTGTGCATGTTATGTTGAACAAGTGCCAATACTCAACGCGCGTTACTATACGTCTATCTAATGATGGTGAAACAACCAGGTATGTAATGCATGCAGCTATACTTGCTTTAAACATGCGCAACCCTAACGATTATTAGTAACTAAAGTAGAAATTATTCACTATAACGTATAAAATATATGCATATTGTTTCTGAGCCCATTTAATAAAACGACCCGCCGTCAGGTTCAGGTAGGAATGGAATGGATGGATCCCGTAAGTGTTCCTTCTTGAGCGGGTCGGTGATCCAGAAGTTAATAGGGGGGCTCCGACTTCTTGATGGACCTAAAACCAAACCACCTAAAAACCACCCGGGTCCGCCTATTTAATGCCAAGTTTTCTTACACTAGCTGTCCCTGTTATGCCAGTTACTTGAAGTAAGTAGGCGAGGAATAAAAATCGAAGGTAAAGTGTAAGGAAAATCTGTTAAAACGAAGTGCATAATACCGCTAGTGAGGGAAAGTACCGAACATGAAAGCAAAGTATGAAGAAATGTGAAGAGTCTCGTCCTGGACTACTTAACTAACCTCCTACTGTGCCAAAAGGAGAGCAACGGAATCTTAATGTGGAAGGCATTCTTGATATAATGAAATAAGTAACACGGGGTTTGTGAGTTTCGTAGAAGATGAGACAACATCGCAACCACTTTCAGGTGTCTCCTTTAACAGCGAACATTTTGTAACATCACAGGAAACTTTTTCAGAAATATGCTAACTATGGATCAGCACTCTACCCAAACATATGGACAACGAATCTTCCCATTAAAGCGTGGTCTGGGCCCTTGCAGGTGAGCATTAGGCTAGGAATATAAATGACTTTATATGTCTATAGAGTTTGTTAACTAACATTCGAAATTCTGAGCAGCGCCGGTTCTTACATAAAAACCTTTCCTTTTACCAACTTTCTGTCAGCTTGCGTGACCTTTAGAGCGCCATGAGTGACGAATTATCGTGCCGTGGAAGTACGTACTTACAAGTCTGGAATCAATTTCCGCCTAACGTTGACGGAACATGCATCCCGTGAGCGTGAGCATCAAAAACATATACCTTAGAATAAGTGTTGTAACTCGTTAAATGACCAACGTTTTGACCGTAGGCAGTATAAATGTACATCTTATGGACAACACGGTCGCTTAAAAGATTTTCCAACGCACCATAAAACGCCGAAGTGCAATTTTCAAGGTTGCAAGATCGTAAACGTGAAGCGAAAAGCCACATCCTATTTGTAAGTACGCAATGCGGTAGCCGTAAGGCTAAACCCTAAATGAATTTGTATGACCACTACCCGTCCAACTGGAACCTAATTCGGATGACTTTTAGTCAGGCGGAATGTTTCACTTGATACAACCACACCATATACCGTGAGTGTGCTACTGATGGAACCTCCAGACTGCGAGCACAATCCTCGAAGTCGAGTGCTATTACAACCCACATGGGTCCTAGTACATTGGCAACATAAAGGCCACTGATGGAATCTCTATACTAAGAGCACGATCCTCGGAGCCTGGTGCACGGGACGACCGGCATAGGTGTTACTACGTTGGTACCAAAGGCGCCACTGGCGGAGTCTAGGAGCATGAGCCTGGGAGCCGTGTTCTATTACAACCAGTCTGGGTTCTATTTTATTGGCACCAAACGTGCCGTGGATGTAGCCTAGATAATACAAACACAAGGCTTGGAGTCGTGCACTATTACAACCCACCTGGGTTATATTACCTTGACACCAAAGGTGCCACTGCTGGAAGCTATATGCTGCGAGCACGAGGCTTGGAGCTGTGTGCTATTAAAACCCACCTTGGTCCTAGTACATTGGCACCAAAAGTGCCGCTAATCCAGTTAATGGTCAGCAAGCTTTGATACCGAAGAAGCGCAGAAATGAACGTGACAACCGCGTTTTTTATCGAGCAGAAAGCAGCATGGGTAAACGTCCACCATCGTTCATTACATACTGCCTTGGAGGCACGTGTCCAATGCAAAATCTAAGTACCAAAAGTTATATTCATCGGCTAAAATATAATAGTGGTGTGACCGTGCAGCCCACCATCAGGCAAATGAATGAGGGTTTTTATATGAACAAGTTTTTTCCTTCACAGCGTTTTCTTTACTAGAATTGCATCCAGGTCGACGCTACAATGAAGCGAAAAGGGGAGTTTAAATTGTACAGCATAGCTTACTCTAGCACCACGTTCTCGACAATACCCCTCGTTGAGGGGAACTCGACGGCTCCCTTTCGGCAATGTATGGTAAAAGTCAATGAGAAATGTCATCCGTACCACATGCAGGTGCTATATAATTAAGTTCGGGTTCTTGCCTCGTGCTCGGATCGACGGTACTCTCCTCCTAACCGCCTGCGCTGGAAATTGTTATATTAAACTGTCGCTTGCCTTCGTATGCCGGGTAGGTTGATGGGGTAGAGGTAACTGTGAAACCTGGTGAAGGTGGGCAGCCAATAGCTAAATTTTGAAGGAAACATTTTCTTTCCTACCGGTAGTACACTTAGGCACTGCCATCATAAGCACAGATACCGTCTGTGAAGCGTCGACACAAATCGTACAGCGGGCTCCTGGTTGCACACCGAGAAACTTTTGATGGTAAAGTAACCGATTGTGTACACAGCGAACGGCGTCAACTACCACAGACTTGCTGCATATGAAACACACATCTGCGAACGTCATAGTTTTCGGCCAACGTGGTTGTTTCTTTTCAAATTGAAAGTCGGATGAATCACCAATTATTTCATTGGTCCTTCGCCGAAGCTCTTGATAAAGTACCGAAAATCCGGGTGGATTAACCTCCTCAGCACTTCTCAGACGATGCACATGATGTGCGATTTTCGACGTGGTTTGTTCCGTAACGGGAACATTTAACGTCCGCAACCGCATGGAATCTTTGGGTAGGTTCAGTCCGGCAGCTAACTGGTGCAAATGGGTATTTGACCTGTAAATGGATGCACACATCAGCAACGGATTGCTTGTCGGGTACGCGTGCTGCTTGTATGCCGTCATTAAATGCACACACGGTAGCCACATGGTTTCATTAACTGGACAGGTACGTGTTCCCAAGGAGCAATCGATGGTCAATCGGTTTCTATGGTGAGTTATCCCAAACTATGGAGGCGTCAGGAATCTTTATTCACATGCCACTATATGTCCAAGGTCCGCGTAAACTGCTTGTAACATGGGTTTTGCTAACTGACGCATCACTAAATTGCATGCTTACGTACTTAGGTGGCAACCTAAATAGTAGCCGACCCCTGTCACAGAAAAGCGACGCATGCACCTGCGAATCTTTCATTAGAACGTCCAAAAGCTCCCAGATTTTGAGAAGAGCTGCAACTGGGACATCCGATCCATGGGTTAATTTCTTCAAGCGCAATTTGGCCTTCTCTCGGTTGTTCGTCCTATTTACAAAATGCGCCGGTCCAGCTTGGGTTTTTTCGCCCACGAGCATTTTGTGTACAATCAGTACGACCTAAGGTAACGCAATAGTAGGGGCCGTTTGTTGAAGGAACGGTAAACCTTGTTGAAAGCGAAAGAGAATGTAGTCTGTCTGTTTTTCAGAAGTTGCCGTGTGATAAAATACAGAACGCGACCGGTTAATATTTGTTTACAGAGTGTAACGAAGATTTCGCACGTACATGCTTCCTGATGGCCCAGCGGATGTGGAAGCAGCACAACAAAATGTGGCATTGAAAAACCGCACACTCTCCACGTATTTGAGCAACCAATTTTCTATCATAATTGTGCTGACGGAAACCTCAGAACCCATAATCTTCTGAAACGCATCGCACAATGTTAGTGACGATACATAATCTTCCCAGTGCAGAAACGCAAAAAATATTGGCCGGCCGTAACCCATGCCGTCAGTCATTAAAAACTGGTATAGTTTGAAGTTGCAAGCAAAGGTAATGTCGATATTAATTATTACTTCAAACGGTTAGTACCAGGAGTGGTTTCCCACAAACGACATGCGAGAAGTGGAGGAAAAGTTCTAGTTGCTGTTGCCGAGCGAGTAATACGTATGTGCAAATGCTTCTCTCTGGAATAATTCGCGCAACTCCGACTTCCTCCAGAGATTTGAAAAGCTGATGCAATGTTACTGCAGGTAGTAAAAACCATCAAAATAAGCTTACAGCCAACGCCCAGTCGCATGTTACCACGAAAATTATGGACAAAGTCTCGCCGGTAATATGCGTTCCGAATCGAACCTAGACGAACTGCTTGATGTGGTTTGTTGATGTGTTGTAATGGAACAGGTCCACGGACTGACTGAACTCATCAGTAGTTAAACGGCGATTGATGGGGTGTCGCTCAAAAAGAAAGCGGGTAACTGGGCGATTTTGCGACTGCTCAAAGGTTTTGACCTGCAGCTTGTACCCAGTTCTGATGAGGTTTACGCGAGCTTTGCAGTTAATGTCATGTGAGCTGAAATATTTAGGATAACAGAAGCAAAAGCGTACTGTTGGGCGGAACCTGGGATACTAGTCGGTAAGCAATGACACGTAAGACGTGCCAAATACGACAGTATAGAAGTCGGAGGCAACTGAACCCAACGTATATTGTGCAGGCTACAAGAATAGGAAGCGAATCAGACAGAGCGAGAAACGTGCAGCGAGGAACTCACCAAAACGGTTTGTGACAACGGATGTGCAGTCAGTTAAACAAATGGACGTTTCGAAGGTTAAAACAACCATAAAATCCAATGTTACAAGATACTGAAAGAGCATGTTTTCTGTTGCACTACAAGGGCCTCCCCCTAGAAGGCTGAAGGATGGAAGCCTTTGATGGAGCTGTTAGTGGGGGGAACGGAAGGTGAGGGTGGATGCGAATGTTTGCAGGGGCTTGAGAAGGGCTTCCAAAGTGGGGTGTAGCAGATTTCGCTGGGTCCAGGCTTTTGTTAGTTTTATTTATGACGATCGTGTGGACCAGAGTGCATCATCGGTGGGCCGTCGGGGCGGGCTGGTCGGACTGCAAAAATAACTGGCTAGTCCAGAAAAAAGGCCGACAGGACCTTCCCATTGCTGCAGACCCGACGGTGCGCTTGGGAGGTGTCACTCCCCCCACCGCACTTTAGTCCACGGTCCTCGTCCCACGAAGAAATCCAGCCGTCCTCGTCCCACGAAGAAATCAGGACGTCCTCGTCCCACGAAGAAATCCGGCGTCCTCGTCGGCAATGCCTAAGCGGCGTTTGGGGACCAATCCGTTCGTGGGTGTCTGCGATCGAGGGCGACTGTCTGTTCCTTGGGTGAGGGCGGCTGGCGAGTCACTCCAGGGTTGCGTTGAGCCGGTTGGCGAGTCACTCGAGGGTTGCCTGGGCAGTTCCGGCGGTTGAGTTTCTGGAAGGTAGAACTCAGAGGGGGTTGGCAAGGGTCTGGGGAAGTGGCTTGACGCCGGAGAGGGAACATGGCATGTATGATAAAAGCAAATACGCTTTTTAGGTTTTTCAAAATGTTTTGGGTTTTTTTGTCGATTTTGCAAAACGTTTGTGGGTGAGACGCAGGATAACCATTAAAGACGAAAAAGGCGTGTTAATGGAAATAGCAAACGCTTACAAAATCGGAAAAACGGACCGGACGTTTGACCTGTCTACCGCGTCGGTCGGTTGCCTGGGGTTGCGGCGGGATAGGTTGCGGGTCAAGGGGTACGGAGGGATCCGGGTTATCCAGTGCTCGGGAAGTCACCACAGGTGCGGGTGCTTGTGAGAGAGCATCAGGATGAGCTGCAAGTGGCTCGTCAAAGAAAGCCACTTTGAGGCGGTCGATGGACACCGTTGTTCGGTGACCATTCTGGTCTATAGTAAAATGTTTCGGAGTCCGTTGCAGAACTCTGAAAGGGCCAGTGTAGGGAGGCTGGAGAGGGCGCCGCACTGCGTCGGTGCGGAGGAAGACGTGAGTGCAGGTAGAGAGTCCGCTGTGCATTTGCACATCTCTAGTCTGTTCACGGGGCGGGGTCGGGCGTAGTGAACGCATGCGTTGAGCTAGCGAGGACGCAAAGTTAGGCGGAGGCATACCCGACGATGCGGGAGGTGAAACGAATTCTCCTGGTAACTTGAGCGTCGTGCCGTAAACCAGCTCTGCTGGTGCACATTGCAAGTCAGCTTTGATGCTGCTGCGAATGCCTAAGAGTACGAGCGAAATGTTTTCGCTCCAGCTAGGGTCGGAGGAGGCGCAGAGCGAGGCTTTAAGCTGTCTATGGAAACGTTCAACTAACCCGTTGGCTGCTGGGTGATACGCTGTGGTATGGATGCGGCGACAACCTAAGAAGTTGCAGAACGTATCGAATTGTGAAGATTCGAAAGGCGTTCCGCGGTCAGTTGTGATGGTGGATGGGCATCCGTAGTGCGAGACCCATCGATCCAAGAAGGCCCGGATAACAGTCTCAGCTGTGCAGTCTGTTACGGGGATAGCTTCTGGCCATCTGGTGAAGCGGTCGACACATGTAAGAATGTATACGAATCCGCGTGACGGAGGCAATGGGCCTACCAGGTCTAAGTGTACATGCGAGAACCGAGAGTCCGGGGCAGGGAATGAACCAAGAGGACTGCGGGTGTGACGATGTACTTTAGAGCGCTGGCATTGAAGGCAGGCGCGAGCCCAGGTACGAACATCTTTGTTTACGCGTGGCCAAACGAAACGTTCGGTGACCAGTTTCAAAGATGCACGGATACCGGGATGTGACAGTGAGTGCAGTGCGTCGAAGACTGTGCGTCTGAAGGAGACGGGCACGAGAGGTCTAGGACAACCTGTGGACGTGTCACAGAGGATGGTTCCTTCCGTGGTTTGGAGAGGAACAGGTTGCACATGCAGCGAAGTGGACTGCAGAGTGCGCTGTATATCTTCGTCTTGAGCCTGAGCCGATGCCATTGCGGCAAGGTCGACGGTAGGCAAAGACTGGAGAGTGAGGTTGACGCGTGAGAGAGCGTCGGCGACGGGATTGTCGACACCTGAGACATGACGTATGTCAGCAGTGAACTGCGTGACAAAGTCTAGGTGTCTTGTTTCCCGTGGTGAGTATTTGTCGCTAGCAGAGTTGAAGGCAAAGATAAGGGGCTTGTGGTCAGTGTAGACCGTGAAAGCGCGGCCTTCAAGTGTGTGCCGGAAGTGACGTATCGCTAGGTAAATGGCCAGCAGTTCTCTGCCAAACGTGCTGTAGCGGGATTCCGCTGGCTGCAGGCGCTTGGAGAAGAACCCAAGGGGTTGCCATTGCCCACCAACGTGTTGTTGGAGGACGGCTCCTACCGCGACGTCTGAGGCATCAGTCGTAATAGAAAGAGGTGCAGTCGATTCGGAATGAGCGAGGAGGGCTATGTTGGAGATAGCATCCTTGAGCTCGGCGAAGGCTGCCTGTGCTGTGTCAGGGAAAGCGAACTTACGTTCATTTCCTCTGAGTAGGTCAGTCAGTGGCTGCATGAGCTGAGCGCAGCGCGGAATGAAGCGTCGATAGTAGTTGACCAAACCACAAAATCGACGGAGGTGCTTGAAGGAAGTCGGAGCTGGGAAGTCCTTGATTGCCTGGATCTTATCAGGAAGGACTTCGATACCAGACGATGAAACAAGGTGGCCTAGGAATTCTACCGTTGATTTGCCGAGTTCGCACTTAGTCGGGTTGACTGTGACACCGTGTTGGGTCAAGCGCTGGAAGAGAGCTCGAAGATGCTCGAGGTGCTCTTGTTCCGATGAACTGGCTACTAAGATATCATCGAGGTAGGAATATGCGAAGTCTAGGCCACGAGTAACATCGTGGATGAAGCGTTGGAAGGTTTGTGCGGCGTTGCACAGTCCAAATGGCATTCTTAAAAATTCAAACAAACCGAAAGGAGTGATGACGGCTGTTTTAGGAATGTCATTGTCTTCCACAGGTATCTGGTGATAGGCGCGAACCAGATCGATCTTGCTGAAGATCGTCTTACCTGTGAGGCATGCGGTAAGGTCCTGCATGTGTGGGATGGGATACCTATCTGGGACGGTTAGGCGATTGAGTGCGCGGTAATCACCGCAAGGGCGCCAGTCACCAGATTTCTTGGGGACCATCTGCAGGGGCGAGGACCAAGGGCTGTCGGAAGGGCGGATTATTCCAAGTTCAAGCATGTGCTCAAACTCCGCCCTAGCTACCTTTAGTTTCTCAGGCGATAGTCGGCGTGGACGGCATGACACAGGTGGGCCATTCGTCCGTATGTGGTGCGTGACTTGAGCTGCCACGGGCAAAGCTGCGTTCATTGGCTGAACGAGCTTGGGATACTGAGAAAGGAGATTAGCGTAGGCTGACGAGGTCTGGGGAAATGCATAGACCGGGGATATAGATGTCACATCGGCGGTGCTGCCACGTACGCTGAGTTTTGTTGCAGTGTCGACTATCATCTGGCGTTTCGCATCGACCAAGAGGTCGAAATGCCTGAGAAAGTCAATGCCGATGATGGCAAAGGGGACTGCAGCGACAGTGAATACCCAGCGGAACGTGCGCCGAAGACCTAGGTCCAGGGTAAGTGACCGATGACCATAGGTGGCTATTGGTGTGCCATTGGCGGCACTGAGGCTTGTCGACAGAGAAGCGGTAGGCTCACCTGGCATAGGGGGAATGACGCTGACTTCCGCCCCGGTATCAACTAAGAACTGGGTATCGGAGCCATAATCCCTAATGTAGATGAGACGACTTGGAGCTTTGCCGACACCGTTAGTCGCCATTACGGGCCGGCGTGGAAGTTTCCCTGCTTGGCGGCGGAGAAACTGCATGGCTGCTGGCACTTGCGGGCTTTGTTACCAAAACGCGTGTGGTAAAAGCAAAAGCCTGAATTGTTAGGCTTCGTGCGGCGAGTTGATGAGTTAGAGCGGCTGCGCTGCTTACGATCTAGGGTGAGTTTCTCGACTTGGCGTTGTAATGACGCTATTTGCGATGATAAAGCGTCGATTGCCGACGGCTCACTAGTCGCGTATGTCGCCGGGGCTGTGACGGGGCTAAGTCGAGTGAACGTCCTAGATTCGTTCGCTGGCTGATGTCGTTCCATGACACGATCTGCTAGTTCTGCAACTGCTGTGAGAGGCAGGGCGCTTGCCACCGCAAGGATGGCTTGTGTGCTTTCTGGGAGACGTTGCATCCACATTTCGCGGAGAATACCTTCATCCATGCTGGATGTGCCTAGGAGCTGTTGCATCTGTCGCAACAAGGCTGAAGGCATCCTGTCCCCTAGCTGCAGATCCCTAAACAGTTGCTGAAGTCGGACCTTGTCAGAGGGCGTGATTCGCTGAATGATCGCCTGCTTTAAAGTATCATATTTCGCATCGGGGGGCGGGCAAGCTATGATGTCCCTCACTTGGGAGGATACGCTTTGCGGAAGCCGGGACATAAGCTGATGATATTTAGAATTATCAGATGAAATTTTACAATTGTAAAAAGTGGATTCTAAATGTGCAAACCATAACAACGGGTCATTCTCCCAAAAAGGTGGGGAGGCTAGCTCTACGGCACTAACCACGTACGTAGATGGTTTATCATCAGCACTATTCATCGTGAGAAATGAATAAGTATATGCGGCAAATGAGAAAACAAAACGATAGCGAGTAATGAATCAGAAAAGCACTGGAACGAGCTCACCAAAATGAAAATTCACAATGGCGGACGGCGTGTTCCTGACAGGGGGTCACCAATTGTTGGGCGGAACCTGGGATACTAGTCGGTAAGCAATGACACGTAAGACGTGTCAAATACGACAGTATAGAAGTCGGAGGCAACTGAACCCAACGTATATTGTGCAGGCTACAAGAATAGGAAGCGAATCAGACAGAGCGAGAAACGTGCAGCGAGGAACTCACCAAAACGGTTTGTGACAACGGATGTGCAGTCAGTTAAACAAATGGACGTTTCGAAGGTTAAAACAACCATAAAATCCAATGTTACAAGATACTGAAAGAGCATGTTTTCTGTTGCACTACAGTACTAAACACTTGTCATTCCTGTGCTTTTTGACTTTCTACTTGCGCAGCTGACACATGGATAAAAGGCCCTGTCATACTTCACTTGCGACACCTTATATTTTCTGCTGCTGTAGCGTACGCAATTGAGGTAACGACGAAGCAGAAAGTCTGAAAACCAAATATTTACCTTCTTAAAACTGTCAAAAGGACGTCCAATGAAGCTGCTCCACAAATCAGACTTCCAGGCGTATGGATTGGAAAACACTGTTCCTACCGCGTTTCTTGGTTGCAATACGTATAAGCAATTACAATATTACATTTGCACACAGTCGAATATAACGGCAAATACAGAAATATAACCGGTACTCACGCCATAACATGACTAGAAACTATTTATTGTGCGAAAATACTCTTTCTATCGCGTACTTTGGTTGCAACACACTTAAACAATTGCAATGGCATATTTGCACACAATTGCAAGCAACTGCAAAGGCAGAAAGATAGCCGGGGAATAGGCCATCAACTGACTATGAACTATTAATTGCGCACTAGGTTTTACGGGGTAACGTTGCAGTGTCTACGCCGCTGCATGAGATTTTGACAGTATACGGTGTTTTTGTGAACATGGAAAATATAGCACGTTTCGTTATATGCGTTGGTTTATTATTTTGTGAAAGTTGTTGTTAATGGGCCAAGAGGCTATATATAACGTATTATACGGACTGGTTTAAATGCGTTACGGCGGTTAATCAGTTTCCTGCTTCTGGCGACAGCAGCTATAGTGGGTGAGTATGGCACGTTTCGACGTATCTGCAAGGGTCCATAAATAGACTTTTAGGGGCTCTTTGAGGATATAAAACGTCTTCAGCTTGAAAGGGCGACATCGTTTGTTCGTCGGAGCGTGGTTACAGCGGAAGCTTACAAAAAGAAACTGGGCTGGTGCTTCCCGAATTCAGCAGGTACCAATATATTCAGTTTATGTGCGTGCATCGTAAGCGCTCGAAGGTTGCTGGAGAGTGGTGTGTTGTTTAGCAGAGTGACCAGTTTCTAACAAGTACCGGTTTTACTCTTGCCGTGCTCGTTTCTCAGTGGTTTTGTAGGGAGGAGGTTGCGAGCTTGGAGACGCTTGTCCGTGTCACACGCACAATCTTCATGTGAACAAGCCCTGGCTGTATTCCGAAAATCGGCGGCTAACAAGCGAAAAGGACAGCATGGTAGTGAACCTGAAGAAGATGTTTCGTAGGACGCAGATGCTGGCGTTGGCGCGCCATTAACATGACATCCGTTCAACGAGGCGGGATTGGTATGACATACCCCGGCGTAAGCGTAACCTTGCTGTCAAGATGGTGGTGGAGGTGACGCAGCTTTTCGGAGCCATGGTCAACTGAAAATAAAGCGTGAAGGAAATGAGTTTCGGTAACCATTTCAGGTCCCTTCCTGCTTGCTGGATTTGGTAGGCCACTACGGGGAGGTGATTTTGACGGACTCCACGTAGCAGAAACTTTAAGTCGGCTATATCTTGTGGCATTGCATGTTTGTGGACGTCGGCTGCCTTGGTGTGAGATTATTTTATGTTCTGTCCCCGGATGAGACGGAGGCAAGCTACCAAGCGGCGGTGCGCAATATGCTGTGGTTGGCCTCCAGCGTAAACCGTGGACGAAAGCTAATTATAAAGAACTGCGCGGTGCAGGCGAAGGAGTTTGGCCATGTTTTCCCAACCGCCAACCTAGTTCTCTGCCGGAGGCACCTTATGCGTGACCTGCAGTGGCGTTGTACTCACCGTCCCATCTGTAACCTGTAGGATAAAAGAGCGCTGCTCAACGTGCTGCGTTATTTGTTCTACACGCACGACGGTGCGCAGTATCATCATCTTATGGTAGGTATATTGGTGCGCAGCGGGGAATGTTGCCAGTGTCTCCGTCGCACGTGGATCCCATGGCGGCTTAGCTGGGTGGCACATTTAATGGGCAACGTGATGTCGTTTGTGTGCGACAGCACCATTTCGGTTAAGAATGAGAATAACTAGTTGAAGAAAAGTTAAAGTGAGCGGGCAAAGCTGCTTTACTTGATTCAGGTGATAATGCAGGGCTGCGGTTGTACTTTGGTGGAGAAAGAAGCTGGGTTTGCAAGGGATGGGCTTCGCATGTGCGACGTGGAGCGGCGTGTCACCAGGGGGCAGTCCATTTTGTGAAGAAGCCTTCATACGCTCGTCAGCAGTACGTGCGGCGCAGAGCAAGAATTCATCCCGGCAGTGTGAACCCGGAATGCAAGCATTGGCTGGCAGACGACAAGCGCTCAGGCGTGCAGCGTTTGCTTATAGAGAATGGCAGCGCGTGCGAATGTCTCTTTAATCGTCAGTGGCACATTCCTTCTGCACACATAGTGCGCGCAGCTGGACAATATGTATACAAATAACACATTTTTCTTCGTGATGGCCGTTGGGTGCTTCCAAAGGATAATGTTGGAGAGGCTTACACACCTGTGGACACGGAAGGAACCGGGACCATCATGCAGATGCCATCTCGTGGTGACGGTGTCTAAGACTGCGCAAGAAAATTTCGCAGGTCCCGGAATATGTTTAGTGACTTGGAGCACATTTGTTAAGCATGGGCTCGAAAGAGTTCATCCGCACCACGAAATTAATGGAATGCTTTCGGGAGCTGCTGGCGAGGCATATTAATGTAATATTATTTGTCCGTTCCTCCAGTTTGGACCAGTTGCAACGAGTATCTTTGGCAGCTATCCTCCTATTCCAAGGGGATACACAACCGTCCGATGCTGCTGTCCGGATGCGCATTCGGCACCGCTCTTCGTCTTCGAGACATGGATCTGAGACCCACATTACCCAAGGGGTCTGGTTCCGGCGGCCGGAACTTCGGTATTGCAAGCGAATGAGGGGGACGGCAGGCATAGCAAACGAAAATCACATACGGTGCCCAGTGTTTTCGATGTTTCTGCCACCTGCAGCTTGTCACGGGGATTGCAATTCCGTAGACTGAAACGGAAGACCTCCGCTAGGCACAGCACACATACGTGGCACACACGCAGAATGGCGGACGCGGCGGATGGGAACAGTGGCGTTGCGCCCTATGTCAGCGGGAGGAGAACAACTCGTAATGCTCCGACCAAATGGAGTGGATAAGTTTTGATGTGTGCGGACGATGGTTTCATCAGACATGAGCAGCATAATATGGAGAGCCTGCATACACCTTTATGCCCTGCTGCGGATACTTGCAATTTTAAGTACCTTACGTTCCATATTTGCTTAATTCCCAGTATTTCAGACGGTGCTTCATAAACTTCCCCTTCTCATTTCCTCTACATTCGTACGTGTAATCCTTACTCATTTTTTCACCTAAGCCTCCATTCCTTGCAATTTCTTTAGTCGATTTACGTTTGCATTACTTTCTTTCTGCCGTTCGCTTCCTTTTCCAGGTTAAGCGGTGTCATCTCAAAAAAAACTAACCGGATGAAATCCTTCCGCCGTCATGTGATTAGTGAAATGACCTCGGAGGATATTTAGCCTGCTCACGAGGACTTCAAAACCTTTCCATATGTTCCCCTACGACCAGGCTACCCGCTAGAGAATAACCCGCAGCTGAACGGCAATTAAGGAGGCCAACCGCAGCTGAGAGGCCGGAGAACACAGTCGCTGTTTGGTGGGTTTTCGAGTGGACAGCCGTCTTGCATTATTCCGCCCAAACATCATAGCTACTCCTGGGAGCGCAGGACCCGGGGCCGCGGACCGTCTGAGAGTTCTAAGCGATGTTCGCTGGTTAAGGATTATGCTGCGCGGTGTCATCCCGACATACCGGCCAGGACGGAGACGAGGCGGTCTCAGGACATCACGGACGGTGAAGTACATCGGTCTGAGTACGCGGTATTTAGATGTGATCGCTTCGTTGGCAGACTAGGCGGGAGCGTTGCACTTCACCTTGGCTGTGGACTTGTGGTTTTGCGTACCTAACTGTTACAGTCTGTAGCTAAGACCGTCGAAGCTGTATCGGCAGTGGTTAGCGCTTCCTTGACTCAAAGTACAATGAAGAATGCTTATAGAGGCCGGGATGTGCGTGCGTGCGGAGGGGATGGTAGGTAATAAATCCCAATACGCGAACCGTTGCTTTAGCCTGGGGTACTTAAACCTACCGGAAGTTTGCTGGGGACAGACTTTTGTTGCGACTCGGCGGAATGTGTTTTACGTGTACATGTTCAGCCTACGCAACAAATACCCTGCATCAATTCGTAGCCCTCCTCACCAAGTAACTGGAGCCGTGAAAGTTTACATGAGCCCCCGTCCGCCCCACCTCATACTGCCAGTAGCAAGGACAGGATGTACCATAGCTTCTCAAACACAAGTAATGTGCATTTCAATGACTTCCAGTTCAGCGCCCAAACAGATGTGTGGCGTTGTCCACCGTAGTAGTCACTGCTGTGGCAGTCCCATCTCGCAATTCCCGTAACTACCATATGTAGCAAGAGTGCTTCGTAGCCCCAGGTAAGTTCCTATTCCAATGTGGAATTCGCTTTCATAGCCCAAGTACAGCTGCGACGCATTCCGCCGTTATGGGTACCGCTGCCGATGTCCCACCGCACGGCAACTAACAACCATATGAAGCACCTGTACCTTGCAGGCATAGGTAAGGTATCCTTTCAAGGATGACTTCGCTTTTAGGGCGCAAGTAGACATGCGCTACCCTTATGCCGTAACCATATCGCTCCCGTTGACCAAGGTGTTACTTCCGGTAGCACCCAGCGGAAGCAAAATTCCTTTTAGGAGTCACAGCTAAGGTAAGATTTCAATGTGGACTTGGATTTTAGAGAAAAGGCACACATCTGCGGCCGTACACAGTTAAGCTCACCACCACCGCTGCTCCTTCGCATTTCCACCACCCAGTAAATGTTGCCAAGACGATGGGTCACCACAGAGGAGGATTTCGTCTTTCATGGTCGCTGCTCGTTCACAGACCTCGTACAGACAGCCGGCCCCTTGTCACCTTGCTACCACGTAGATCTATTTACCGACACCCGGCATATTACTGTGTTCGGTGATTTATGGCATTCTAATTGCGTCAACCTTTCACAGAATTTAGAGAACGGACTTACGGCCCTTTTCAGGGCCACCCTGGTCATTGTGTCTTGTCTACCAATATCGCAAAGAAAACATGCAAAGGCGGCAGGTTATTTACGGCGGACCACGAAGCCACAGGTTCAGTGGGTAATTCCATACTCTTCCGCTGACTTAAGGGCCCAACGCTCCATTAAGACGTGTAACGTAAGACTACCAGCAATACGGACAACCTGCTGCTCCATTAAGAAAATGGTGTGTTTGGTTCGACTATTACTTTCAACGATCAATTTAACGGTGTCACCGTACAATATTCTTAACCATGGTGTCCGCATTTTCCTTCTTTTTTCAGGTTTACTCACTTGCGCGCTCAGTTCGTCCTGTGATGCCACAGGATGAACCAATTTCAGTATTCCCGCTTCACGGGTCTTGAGCGTTCGCAACGCTCCTCACAAAAACTAGATTATTTCCACATGACTTATGCGTCCTTTTTCCACTTTATAAAAACATATACACCATTATAACTGCATCATATATGGCCATACCACGTGGTCTCGTGCCTCGGTAACAATTGCACTGACATTCCGTTATTCCCCAACTGCACGTCCGCATCACTATGTCAGGTCACTCATTCCTGCAGCGTGTTACTATATCAATACAGTGCGAAACCCTTAACTGTGATCTCAACTTGGCTGAGCCTGCGTTTAACATCAACGGACGAGGAGGACGACTCTTATTTACCAGTTAAAGTAACACCTCCCGGCTTCAATCTTTCTTACTTTACCGCATTCAAAACAGTAACTCAGCAACCCATCTATTAGTAATATTTTAAATATTTTTAAATGATCAACAATCATTTTTCACCCCAAGCCTTATAACCTCCGTACAACTTAACTGCCCCCTGGATGCATGCCTCCGATTACTTTAGGTACGGCCATTTTTCATTCCGGAACCAAATCATGTTACCTTTAGAATACCTAAAAAAAGGGTAATGACTCAACGAAGAAACATTTACAGTCCCCATTTATATGCTTACAATTCCTTTACGTCCGCACTTGTGTACTACAAGAGCTTTACAAACTAACACCGCAATGATCCGTTCCAATAATATAACCTTTGCAACCCACAGAATTTTCCTCTTCATGTATTATGCCTCCCAAATGCAGTGCCGAACATCCACGTACACAAACATTGATACATGGATTCAATTCTTACATTTGCACACACCGTACACGCTTAAAAAGCGTTTATATATATACATACATGTTTATATGTGTAATGACCCATACTGAGGCTGATGTTGCACGCTTGATGCTCCTTCCCCACCGTTGGGCTACTCCAACGTAAAATTAAACTAGGTCTTTTTAAGCTGGATAAATTTCATTGCACTTTATTTGGTTTGTTTCGCCGACTTAAATAACCCACTATCAACTGGCCACGTTACTTACAATAATTGCGTTTAGCTTTGGTAACTTCGTTACGTTTGTAGCATTTTTACGTAACTTGTGAATATTAGTTACTTATCACAGGCTCGTTGCTAACCAATTTACTTCAGATGCTAACTTAGCGGTGAGTTATGCCCCCGTATCTGTGTGCATTGTTGGATTTATTTAATTTTATCTTATCGTTTAAAGTGATTAACTGTTGCTCGATATCCCCGGTGTGGCTGCTCTTGTTGTGCATGTTGACAAGGTGCCTACCTGTACATTATCCACTACCTCGTCCATATTGGCTTCAGGAGACAGTTGGTCGTTGCTGTGGCGGACGTGGTGCGCGGTCCTTGTGGCCATGCTAGGCTCGAAGAGCGGTTCAATGCACTCAGTGTGGAGCGGACTACGGTCCAAACATCGCCTTGTGTGCGCTTTTTTCCACAAATACCGCGTGCTTATGTTTGCCTGTAAAGGAGCGTGGGCCGGCTCCGTTGATGAAACCTGGTTCCCTCCCGCATGCCTTCCGGTATTATTCTTTCGGATTTACACTGGATGTGGAGTGTGCGTGTGTTTGGCGCTGTGGATAGTGCAGCGCAAGCCACCCATTGTCCCTCTGTAGGCGCAGGCCTCCTGTGACTGGCCACACTGAGAAGCAAACCCGAAACCGGATGCCGAGTACCATATATGCGTACATACGTCTCATCAGCCTTATAAACAACAGCAGTGCATCAGCCATTTGAACCGATACTTCGCTGCCACAAACACCAGTACCCAGTAAATAAAGAATAATAAGAGAAAGAGAACGGGGACTTAGCTGACTACCTTAATGCCCTAAGCAAACATTTAGGACCGAGGCACCTACACCTTGTGTAGACAACATACTGTCACAAACAGCTGGCTATCGTGCAAGGATAATGCGACATCCGCGGGACAGCTTCTTTGCGGCTTTCAATGTCCTGCATCAGGATCAGCCATTACTCCGCAGATAACTCAGCACTAAACACACACTAAACAGGCAATCCCATTAAGAGACGGCATCAGACGCGCTGCTGGTATAGGTTGCAAGACAAGCACAAGGCGACTCACGTGGACTCCAGCCCGGATGGCGAGAAAGACCAACGACACAGTTTGGTCGTCAGTAACTTCATTTCACTCTGCCAATTCAAGTTTTGTCCACCTCGAAGTTTTGCGCCACCCTACACCTGGCGGACTAAACAAGGACCTCCTAGATAAGCGGCGATCAGACATACATAGCGCGTGCCCGAGCCAACGCGACTTATTCAGTGCTATCAGTTTTTCCAGAGAGTTTGCATGCTTATCACTACCTGGTACTCGTCTACGCACATCAAAATTGCCGCCAAGCAGGTGCCATCCGACACCAGCCATGCTTCTCGGACAACGATGATCAAAGACCTGAAGTTGCCTAAGAATTTCAGACCGAAGTGGTCAAGTCTCACTACTATAGAGCAGAACGGCTCTCACGGTGGCCTTGTATACTCGGACTTTCAAGCCTAGGGAACTTCCCTTCTGTTGCCAAAGATGCCACCGATTCAAAAGGCCGATCTGGTCTTTACGATGCTAGAGCTGAAGTCAGTTTCTATGCGCTCCTCGTTGCCGATATAGCTGCCAAGATAAGTGAATTAGGCAACCACCGCGCGTTCCTTGTTAACAAAGTCCAAAGGGTCATAAAGTGGTTGGTGGTCCTACAGAAACACTTTGACGTTGAAAAGTGGATGCCGAATAATGGGCCTACCCCAGACATGATATTCATGGTTAATTTACCACCGCAGCATCGTCGAAATGCTAGGCGATATCGTCCGCATTATCAAAATCAACTATTGTTTAACCAGGCAGCGTTTCAATGCTTACATCGTGAGATGCCGCAAATAAACCCTCCATGCTACAATCTATAGTGAGATTGAACAAAATTGGGGAAATCGGAAAACCCCGACGGACGCCACTTGTGGTCGGAAAGCTATCCGATAGGCCACCGTAGACCCTGACGCGGCCTGTAGTGTTTGAGTACAGAGCACGAAGGATGTTCACATATTTCGTGGGAACAGTTTCCGCCCCAATATGTCGAATGGAATCGGTCGATCGACTGAATCGAACGTACTCTTTAAATCGAGAAACACAGCTATTGCCGGTCTGCGGGATGCGTGGCGCTGCCCTAGCACCTGCCGCGAAGTGCATATATGGTCTATACAGCCACGTCCTGGGTGAAAACCGGCCTGCTCTGCCCGAATCAAAAATCCCGTTCCACGGTGAGCCGACGAAAAAGCATCGAGGCCAATAGTTTTATTATAACTGGCGGTAGGCTAATACCTGTGTGGTTAGAACAGTCTGGGCGGCTGCCCTGCTTGTATATTGCCACGATAATGGATTTGCTCCGAATAGCTGGGAAGCTCTCTTCCCTCCAGAAGCGTTCGAATAAGGAGGACAATGCTTTGCTGGGGACCTTACGTCCATCCTTAAATAGTGCAGGTGGGAGGAAAACAGGGTACAAATATCTACGTATATATACCACTTGTTTAAGGGAATAGAACACATGTTTACACACACATGATGCACTATCGAACGATTTATGATTGGTCTGGTCACCATTTGTCGTACACGCTTTTGACTTCCACAAGTAAACTTCACCGCAATAAAATGGTACTTCAAACCACAAGCTGTGCATGGACACATATATTACGGAAAATTAATGGAAATCAATGGTGGCACTTAGTTCACTTTACGGAAACTTAACACGACCTTTTTTATGCGCCGTTTCACATTCCGTTTATTATTAACCCCTTGACTAGAGTTACATAATTAATTAATAAATAGGTATATTCTTTGCCTGGCTGGAGGCTGCATTATTCAGGGTTTAGCTCCATCAACAATTAAGCATCGTACATTATAGATTTCAACTGTTTGCAGTTCCTGACCACATTACATGCACATTTCGCCATCAATAACCCATCAACACCTATATGTTTAGACAACAACGAAACCAGATGGCATGATGAACAACAGCCCGAATTCAAAAGCTCATTAGTGGCGGACCCGACGGTCCGGCTGTCGACAGCACACTAAAAAATTTCAATTTACCGCCACCGGTATAAAACTACACGTTCCGGATATAATTATGGAATCCAGTTTTGCTTACAGGGACATCGCTTTGTATGATTTTGCAAACTGAAAGTCCCGAGTAATATTTCTCCTTCAACTTACGCTAGCTAGGAGTATTATCTGATTGTAGTTGTTTGCCTATTAATTACCACGGAGCTGAAAGCAAACTAACGTGTGCTTCATACGCTAGAGGGTATCTTTAAGTCTGAGGCTAAACCAATACCCTGCCATAACACTGTCATGCGAACCCTTTCTTTAAGGTAGTGGACAAGTCTTCTACCGGCTGTGGCGTGAAAACTAAGGTGAACTTCGAACGTAAACCCTTAACTCGTAAGGCATACGTTTAGAAAACACTAGAGACGGTACGTTAGCTGAAGAAACGGACAATGGGTTCACCGCTTGGATCAATGGATGAATTTGTCCATCAATCTATAATGAATCGTCTATGGTGGTCCGCCATGCATCCCTATGCTACCCTGGTGGCACAGCAAGCGTAGTGCACTGGACGGAAACCGTAAAACTGTCCCGTTTGTTAATAAAAGTTATGCTTATTAGGTGGCAATTGGCTTATATATTTATGATAAATGCCTAATTATGTGTAAGAACACATTTTACTGTATAATCTCTTTTAGTGGTGGACGTCGTTTAAATAGATGACGAAGCAAAGTTAATTTTAGCAGGGCTAGGTTTTGTGTACACATCCAATACCGCACTTTCTGACCGCCTTTCGTCCATTGCCGGTTCTATATATCACGTTAAGCCACGTGTCGTAATTAATGCGCTATTTATGTGTAAAGGTTCCAGAAGAATTTCTCTAGTTAAGAAGCATGTGAAGAGAAGCTTAAATTGTGTGCAGTGTGAGGGTATTTTCGGATAATTATTCGGCTTTCTCATTGGCCACTGGGGGAGCACTTTGCTTGGTGCACCGTAAACTGGACGACACCAAGTGTTAGTCGCCTCACAAAGCACATGCTTGTCCTGTTTACACGCATATTTTTAAGTTCATCTGGAGAAGCGCCTATGTTGCAAAACGCAAAATTAGCTAAAGTAGAGCTACAGTGTGGACGGATTCAAGCTGGCCAGATACAGTAGGCGTACAGGATGGCCCGCAGAACGGGGCCATTCATTTATGAACATTAAACTGGAGAAAAGCAAGTTGCTGCCGTCTCACGGATCTTGTTTGTGTCAAGGTTTGCACACATGCTTTGGTGTGCTAAGCAGGCCAGCAACTGGACGTTGCTAACAGGGTATAGTAGCTACGTGCTTTACGGTCACCAAGAGGGGGGCTGCCATGGCTCGAATTCAGAAAAACGAAACAGGTGGACGATGTCCAGTTATTCAAACAGCTAATGAACATGGAATATGGAACAGTGCAAGCTTTCAGAGACTGCTTGGTATTTTAACGTCAATACTGTACGTCACACCGTGTACAATTCGGAAGCTTCCGGCCAATGTCCCCGTTATGGTGGTATCGTGTTCCCGAAAGGGATAGAATTTTGTACGCAAAGTACGTGCGGGCTCCTGCCCACCGGAACCGCGGTAAGGGCCGTCGGTAAGTAGTTTCATTACTACTAACAAAGCTACCCATTACGTTACTGTGACTGCAACTGTGCCACTCATGTGCCGTATCGTTTAGTCGGTTTCGTATAAGATTACGAAGTATTTTTGTGTCACGGCCAGAATATGCATGTTGGAAAAGCAGGGTTGGACGTGTCTATTAGCAGGCCCTCATAGGAGGATCAAAAGGCCTTCGAACTCCTGGAGTGCTTTAAAAGTACGCGGGAAGTAAGGGATTGAGCTAATACTGTTTCAAGTGCGTCTGGAAAATGCAGGTGTGTAGTCCACAAGCAACCAAAAGGCTAAAAGGAGCGCAGGAAAGAACCCATTCTTGTGGGTAGCTTCTGCATATCGAAGGGGTATGCTATATGGTGGACAAGGATGGCACCTTTAAGTATGTATAATTTTTACCTTGATGCGTTGTAAAGTTGTATAAGCGCTTCTGTGAAGCCATCTTGGCGGACGCCACACATTAGCACAACCAAGCAGCCTAAATTCTATGGCATGCCATGCTGGTTGAAGAAAGCGGATTTGCTCTCAGGTTCCTCTATACCCTGAAGCCTAACGAAAGCGAGGTCATGATGCTTTGCAGCGAATGACGAAGCATTTACCAAAAACCAGTTCAGCCAGAACGTTGTTGCTCCTCCGCTGCTTAGCGCAAACGAATGCTTTCAACTCTTACAGCCCTCACGCCTATGCGCTGTTTTGTCGCGTTCATGTACTGAAGGACATGCAAAACGGTGCGCTGATTTAAACGGTAGCAATTTTATGGAGCGCATGGAAGTTACACAATTGATGAGCAAATTCGTGTATACACAAACGCAATCGTAATCCAACAACACGCTTGCGGCCAATGGTGCTTGAACTAAAGGGGCGTGCAGGTACCCAAACAGCATGTGGCCTCCCTGTACGGAGCGCTGGGATGAACATATTCTGAAAGGTGTACGAAAGTTGGTCAACTTTACAACAAGCTGAGTTAAGGTAGAGGACAGGCAAAGACAAAGGTTATCCAGAAAGACTGTCCTACAATCGTTTAAGCAGGTGTTGCGACGAATTGTGGCGTTAGCCTAGGCAAGGGAAAGCCGCCTACCGAAAACTGATATGAGTGTCATCAAAGACCCCTCAGGTGCGCTTTGGTTAAAGTAGCTTTTGCGCTTACTAGCCAATTACCACGTCAAAGTGTAGTAGAACACTTATCGGAATACAAATGGACCGCCATGTGGTTTGCCCATGGATGCTGGCAAGCATTTCTATTCTGATGTGCCTTACTTCGAGGGCAAACATGCAGGCAACCCAGTTTGCATTTGGACATTTAGTGGGCATTAGAATATTTCTTGTGCTGATGCCCTAGAGGTATGTTGCCTAGTTGGATATCCGCAGAGGATTTCTTCAAAGAACATGGATGATTTCGACCTAGGCAAGCACCAGGGAAGGTTTCTAAGCCTAAGAAACCGAAGTCAGCCGAGCTGCAGCGCTTTCCGCAAAGCAAAGATGCGGACAATCTAGCCATTAGTGAAAGTGTTTTAAACGAAATAGCCATGGTTTTAATTCAATGTGCGGTTCCAACTTCCGTAAGCAGGTGCGCAATCTGAATCATATACTGATGGACCTGCTCTGCAAATGATAGATAAGGAGCATAACGCTGGACAATTCATGACTATTGTGGGATCGGTACAGCTGTTTGCCGTTGTTGAACAATCCGAAGGCGCCTGGAATGCAGCGTTGATACACAGGCAGCCATGGAAAATAATTCTTTGCGTTGCAAGCCGAAAAATTTGCAGAATACGCGGCTAGAAGCGCCGTAGAAAGGAAAGCAGGGCCTTGCCGGTAGTGGCATAGATGATGAGGACATGATAATGTTGGGTGATTCGCTATAGATTACGAATTTCCGACGATAGTGAACTACTTTGCAGTAATCTGCTGTTTGTTAAAATGGAAGCAAGCGGCAGTGTAGGTATCACAAGATGATAACCTGCTTCGCCTTTGCGCTAACTTGAAACAAGTATTTATGGACGGGATGCAAGTGGGTTCAATACTGCGCTTATACACACTTTGCGCCTTCAAAGTGCAATGCGTTGCTGCAGGAACAGCAATCATTTAATAATCCGTTGACCCTTGCTAAAGAGGAACTCGATCTGGTTAATCACTTTCTGTGCCTTGGCAGCCGCATCAGCAACGATGGGCGCATAGAAACTGACATCAGTACCCGCATTAAAAAAGCCAGAGCGCCTCAGGTAAACCTGCGGCATGTTTGGCGACAGAAGGAGGTTCCCGTTATCTGAAAGACCGTATATACAAGGCCACAGTGATGACCGTTTTGTTCTATAGTAGTGAGACTAGACTACTTCGATCCGGTGATATGAGGTGCCTTCAGTTCTTTGATCATTGTTGTCTGCGAAGCATTGATGGTGTCAGATGGCACCAGCCTGGCGGAAAGAATGATGTGCGTAGGCGGGCACTAAGTAGTGATAATAATGCACGCTCCCTGGAAAAACAGATAGCACTGAATTAGTTGCGTTGGCTTGGGCACGTGCTACGTATGCCTGGTCACCGCTTACCTAGGAGGTCCTTGTTTCGTCTGCCAGGTGCAGGTTGGCGTACGGCTCGATGTGGACTTGGCGGCGTGAAATGAGATCACCGTGGACCAAACGGGGCGCCGTTGGTCCGTCTCGCCATCTGAGCTGGAGTCCACGTGAGTCGCTTTGTGCTTGGCTCGAGACTTTCCAGGACATGTCTTGCAACCTACACCAGCGGCGCGTTTTCTGCCGTCTCTTAATGGGATTGCCTGTTTGGTGTGTGTTTGGTGCTGGGTTATCTGCGTGGTTTTGCTTGCTTATGACGCGGGGCATTGAAAGCCGCAAGGAAGCTGTTTTGCCTGTGGCGCTTTTGCACAGTGGCCAGCATTTGGTAAGGATATGTTGTCTACACAGGGAGTAGGCGACTTGATCCTGAGTCTTTGTTTAGGACATTAAGGTTTTCAAGTAGGTTCCTTTTTTCGCGCTCTTACTATTCTTTATTTTGTAGGTCACCATGCTTGTATGGCAACGAGGCATCAGTTCAACTGGCTGATGTACTGCTGTTGTTGGTTTTATGGATGGTTGAAAACAATGGTGCCACGAAACCTGCGAGTACTTCCGGGACCGAATAGGATCGTGCCATTGTGTTGGCTCCCAACAACTTTTAAGGGACAACTGAAGGGGCCTTTCATATTTCGGCAAGCAGATAATAAAAAAACGGATTAAGCATCCAGGTGTTCTAAAAAGCAAAAAGGGAAAACGCTTTGAAAGCTTATATAAAGTCAAAGATTTGAAAACCAAAATAGGTTGTGTACTTTTCGTAGTTCTACTTGTCGGCCCTTCTTTACACGTAAACATTTTGGGTCGAAAATTGTCAAATTCCAAACGTGCGGTTGATCGACACTGATTTCCTCTTCCTCTTTATGTTATGGACGATGGAGAGGTCAAGCGCTTTGGAAGAAGGGGGTCCTTGAAAGGAATCCGCATGCAATGACATTTTGGCACTCCAACGGAGGAGTCGAGGGGCCTCCCACTATTGACGGCCAAAGTTCTTCGCTGTTTGACCGAGTTGCTTAGTCTTGATCCGGAAGTAGTCGTTAAAATCGATCGAAGATGAAAGTGAGTCGTTGAATTAGCTGATGTGTGATGCAGGTGAGTAAAAGTTTTGAGTAAATAGAGGCTTGCTTGTTGTGCTGTGGTGTATCTGTCCGGGTTATGCAAACTGTGTCCAGCTATACACAAAACTTGTCATGGGGTTAGTGGGTGCGACTGGTCCAGTTTGCCGATTGCTTCCGTAGCAGGCAAAAGTGCCATTCCTTCGTCCAAGGTGGGATCCTTAAGAATTGCTTAGTTCACTAAATAGGAACAGAACTCCTTCAGATATAAGTATTAATGAGGTGTAATAGCCCATGCAGCACAGTTGACGAAAAAGCATGTCATATGTTGCCACCTGACTCGAGACGGTGTAAGGTAACCTATACTGTACGGTAGCAGTTAAGCCAATCGTTCCGATGGTGACTTGTTTCGTGTACTGGCGTAGGCATTGATGGACCAACGAAGCATAGGTATCAAAGCTACTGATTTCCTGTGGGGCTTGTTCGGCCGTGTTACACTTTGTTCTGCCTTCTGCTCATCGGAGCTTCGCCCTAGCTAGATGTGTTGTTGACGTTTGCGTTTTCAGTGTGTGAGACCTTTCAGCTCAGTTCATCCGCCAGCGTCTCCAACCTGCTCGGCCGGAATTATTACAGCGAACATTTTACAGCAGTTGCCTCTGCTATCAGTGCGCTTTGTAGCTGTTGTGCTACGTATACGCTGTATTGCTGAGTACATTTGGTACAACTAATTTGTTGAGTTTCATCCGCTAACCTGTAATACCTTTAAGGTGGTGGTTTCAAGAGAAAGGTACCGTTATGGCTCTGGTAATTTGCCTCGCAGGAACCTTATAGCGACTTTCGCAAGGATAGTTAAGTCGCATATTAGCAACATCTGCTTTGGCAAAAGATTTTGTAGATGCGAGTTATTTACTTATCCTTTCTGGGACCAGAAAGTAGGTTACTTAGGGCTAATATTTCTTAAATATTATAAATATAGCTGAGGAATATTTGGCCCATTTCTCTCTAGTAGAGAACAGTTCTAGTATTGTGCCTTCTACCTTAGCGGAATGTCCCATATGTCACCCATATTGTATAGATGGCAATGGTTCCCCATAGCGCATACCTCACAGATCATTCATGAGGAACTTTCCTTGGAAACGCGTGATGACACTTTTCGACGGGTGTAGGTGGAATTGGTGTGAAATTGTAAACGCCCGCGACATCTGTGAACAGCTAGCTGCATGGGCTGAATCCCCTGGTACCAGGACTACCCAAAGTTCACCGCACATTTATGTGAACTCCTAGATCCGCAGAAACTATTGCAGGCAACCGGTAGGTCCGGGCTTTTGAGTTTACAGAATAGTTTATGAAAATCCTACTCAGGGAATGCATGCCTTCCAGCGGTTGTATTGTTATGCAGATACCCATTGATCAACTTAAACCCTTTTCGATCATCAAAACTGCAAACTAGGCCCATCCTGTACCGTGTTATTTCCACCGTAACCACACACCTTTTTGACGACGGGTTCTACTCTGTTAAATGCAAGCCAGGCCGTGTCCATGAGTTCTATGTTCACACCACCAATGCGGTACTCTAGGTATGTCCAAGGAATTGATCCTGAGACGAAGTGTTTTTTCTTTCATAGTTGCTTTAAAAGCCATTTGCTGTGACGCGAGAGCGGGTGTTTGTGAAGCGAACAAAGTACCACTGAGAACATAGCAGTTGTGACAAGTGTGTGCAACGTGCTACGTAGGCTGAAGGCAAAGGAACTCTTATGGAAACCCTATGCCGTCAGCAACCTGCCTGGTCATTTCCTTCTAAACGATTGAGAGCTAAAGTTTGTGTGCTTAGCAATTTGCATGGTAGCGGCATTCCCCACGGACTACCTACACATCGTGTGTTTGTATATTATGCGGCGCATAGTCCCCTCATGGGCGAAAACAGATCATAAACGGTGATGTTTTTTTAAAAATGCGGGTATGGACGCTGCCAACGAGCTTCCGAATGGAACAGATTGCTGTTGGCCATGACTTTCTCGGGTATTTCCGTAGTGCGGAGAAGTTACGGTTTTGAAAGCGACGGCGGTTCGTACTTTTCTGATGTATGCCGGGCATTCTGTGCCGCGGTAGGTTCCAAAACCAACTTACCATCAGTATTTTCCATATTTGCACCTTGTACTTTACCTGCATTATCCTCATGCGTTCTACAAGGCGCCACTATACATTGTGGAGGATGCGCTGGGTGTATTGCACGTAATTACTACGACTTCTAGGATGAGGCAGTGATGACTTTTAATGAGCAATCATTGGTGTACATTGTCAAGGACGTAAAAAGACCTGGTGTTTTGGAGAATTTCCCAGCAGTGCCATTCTTGTCTCAGACTTTGTGTTGGAAAATCCCTATGCAACGTCGTCATCCCCATTGCACAACTGACGCGTAGGTGTTTGGAACTATCCGCCAAGCCCACTGCTCCTTTAAGTTCGTCTACACACGCGGTGGTACAGTGGCGCTTTATCACATTCAGCTAGTTTTCAACCTTAATGGTGCCATGCGCTGTTCACTATCTCTGAAACCTTATTGTGGTACGCCAAAAGCCTTATGTTTTGCGCTCCGTAAAGCACACGGACGACGGTGGTGCCTACCTCACTTGTCAGGCGTTCGACAAGCTATACGATCTACACAGCCGCATGGGGCAGTCTTTGGAAATAGGCCTTTATGTAGCCTTTGTGTTGCAACCAAGGGTCTGCGCACCACCGCTACAGGATGTTGCTTGCAAGTGCGTGTGCCGTAAGGTTGTAGGAAGAAACGTTCTCATTCCCTATTTCACACATTGCGCCCACAGGTCTCACGCACAGTTATATGTTTTACCATGTGGTGTATTTTACGTTAGCATCAACTTCAAAAATAACAGTAACCCAGGTCATAACTTTCTATCGATTTCCTGCCATGTCCATTGCAGGTCTAAGGTCGTTACTTTTGCATCAGGCCAACTACGAACCGCAGTATTACGTGGTAGCCCTACTAACAAAAGGTGGTTCGGCGGTTACTGTGATCAGCACCAATTGGCTGCAGAATGATGGTCATACCGCTCTCATAGCGGAATGGCAACACGGAGTGTACCGTAAGGCGGCCTGAAGTCATTGAACACCCCATCATGTGACCGCACTCACCCTGTGCGGGGGATAATGCAGGCGGATATGCTGTGTTCCGCGGATTCATTTTGCGGATGGATATCAGTATCAGAACATATAAATATATAAATATATAAATATAGGTATATTTCTAGACAAGCGCTAGATGCTGTTCCTGCGTGGGATCAGTTCAAATCGTACATAACATCCATGCTCATGCATGGAGAAGAAATATCGTTAACAACTGCTTTTGATTGTGTTTATCTTTCCGGACAGTAAAGCAGGGATAAATACAAACGTTTCGTAGGCCTTGACATTTTTGAAGGCAGTAGTTTGGGTCTCCGTAGCTTATGTACGAATTCTGAGCTATGTTAGTGAACAAGCTCGTTTCCGCTTTGTACCGAAAACAACCTAGCGGTTCGTTGAGGAACCACTGAAAACGAGTTACTTCGTTAATATTTGTTCTGGTATCGACTCCCAGATTATTTTATCATATTAGTAACATGCACGCTCTCAGTCTCTTGAGTATACAGAACGGTAATTTGTGGATGACATGGAGGATACAGTGCCAATGAGCGCACCATGCAAACTATCCCGGTATTATCCTTGCCTATCTTTTAAGCAACATTTTAAACTACCTTCTGAGGATGCTGATGAAGACCCGCGAACATAGCCGCAAAAGGGCTCTTACTTGCCGACGCCAAGTATCCAACTGCACCATCGGCAAGGAATTTCGCCTTGGCGTCAGAATGAGTTGCCACCACCAACAAACCCGCTGCAAAATGCAGCTAACCATTCTCAAATTACTTCTTGCACAGGAGGCAGGAACGCACTGGCTGCAGACGTAGAAGTTCAAACAACATGTAAGGTTCGCGCTATCCGTTACAAAGCCCTTCCTCCCAGGAAGTAATACTTCTGCCCGTACAACATTCATAACAACCGTAAGCCCCTCTGACTGTACGTTACTAACTTTCTCATTACTTTGCAGTTTCCACCGGTGCAGACCTATTTTGTGAGTTAAAGGAAGGTATCACCGAGGTCGAAAGCCAGTAGTGAATGACCAAGGTGCGTTTCCCATTCCAATGAGAGCACGAGCCTTCCGGTCGATATTACCGGCCGCCGGGTTTCCTGTTTGAAAAGCTTTACGACAGAATAATGTCTCCGACAGCGGCATTGCATCAATTGCGGCCGCAAAGTAATATAGTTAGCACTCTTGTTCACCACAGTTAAAGCTTTGAATGTACGTGACGTCTTACTACGAAATAAACATCGTAAAAATGCCCTGGTAAGAATCACATATTGTCTATAACCGCTGATAAAGCGCAGTACCTTAATTTCATAAATAACGACAATGTTTATTATGTCACTAACAACACGTTCACAAAACTATCCCAAACTGTTATAGCCGCAGTCAATTTCTCCAGTGCCCGAGGTACTTGATCGTTTAGAAAAACGACCTTGTACTACGTTATACACAGCAAGTTACCTAGATTTTTAAGTGACACACTTCACAGAAACGCTACTGGCCTATTTGGCAGCGTGTGGCGTTTCTCCCAAAGAGGGCACCAAGGCACTAACTAAATGGTCGCACATCGTGCGGCGCAATACGGCATCACGACTCAAGCGCAGACCGCTGATTCCCACGGAAGGATCACTGAAGTGCATTTTTCTAATCGAGTACTTATCACAGGCTGCAAAGTAGTTAAGCTGGACTAAATGAACATGCAGTTATCTCAAACATATATCTAGCTGCCCTGGATTTTGTGTGCGCATAAATATATTACTTTACTTTCCTGTGCTGTTTAAGTTTCCAAGCCTACTAGCGCGATTAACGTGTGAACATAACTGCGCTTTGCGAACGTTCATACCTAATTTAAATGAACAGTCTAACGTTTTCGATGTAGACGAAGTTTGTTTCATACTTGCGGGTTCCTAACCGTTTGAAAGGATTTTGCGCCTTTTACCAGCAGGAGGCGGCGTCGAGGAAGGATACGGTTTTCCACCTTGAAGCTTGCGACCGGGTTAATTGTACGCGCAGGAAACTGTAGGGGCTATTGGGAAGAGGAAACACGGCAGCCGCTTAAGGAAAGCAGCTGTTTCCTCCAACGACCGGTCGCTTACCCGGCTGATCCATTAATAAGCTGTTTGGAGTGGTCACATGACCAGCGTGATGCTTGACGTTGACCGTGCTCAAAAATTAACATGGTCTCCTTGAGCGTGCTTTAGGTCAAATGAACGATTATGTGACGATTGCAGGCACAGGCCCTGTGCTGATGAACATACATCGGTTTGTCATTCAACCATCAGCCTGGGCTGGGTGGGGATCCACACGGTCAGCTGAAAACTCCATGAATGTCCTTTAAAGCCGCTGCAAATAACTGGAAGAAATAAAAGGTACCAAACCCATTTGTTCAAGCGCAATGGAGGAGCAGAGAAACTGTTAACGTAACATTCACGCAAAAGCTTCAGTTGATTGGAGAATCAGAATGTTCCTGCAAAAAGGTAAAGCACGGAACCAAACTGTTTGAACGCCAGCGAGAATAAAGCATGCTGTCCGTGGCAGTGGAGCTGATCACGACAGAGGTATTTCAATCTGTTTTGGAACAGGGGATCCATGTAAATCTAGATTTTCATACGGTTAAATTATGATACTTTGAGTACAAGGCGAGCAGAACTCCTTTGTTTAGACCCCGTAAAATTGGCATCTACAGAATTGTGAAAAGAAATCTATTTGTGCGAGGAGTGGGTCCTTAAGCGAGATGTATTGTTTTTCATATCCAAGACAAAAGGCTCAATTGAAAAGCCAGCTGGTTAGTGAGAATAGATCAATCAATCCCAGGAGATGAACCATTTTTTCTGCCGTAGTAACTGGATATCTCGGGAAAAACGGGCCATGAACAGGAGTCAGCCAACCAGACAGACAGCACTGCATCGAAAAGCACAAGCAAACGCATTTTGGCATGCAACGGTGCCTAGCTGTATGACTTTCTGGAACTTAAGTATTTTTGTTTAGTATACATCATTTGCGTGTGTGTTCTTTACATCACGTCTCAGGTGTGGCTAAGAACGTTACTACTAATTAGGAATAAGGTTCCGCAAGCGCAGACGATCAAAAAACCGTTATAACTAGGAGTATTTACAAAGCTGTGCGAATGGTATGGTTGTTGGCGAGAAACAGTGATAAACTCATAAGGATGACAGACGTCCGCATACGAGACAGCCTAGGGGAAACTAAGGCCAAGTAGATTGGGACGGAAAGCTGGGAGCATAGTCGGTAAAGCACCCTTCCAAGCAGAAAGGGTAATGCCGAGGATCCGTGAGGAACGGATGCATGCGGACAGAAGCGCGATGAGTAGTTGGCGAGAATTATGACTGAAGCGCTTGTAGTTCAATAGGCTGAAAGTCATCATCAGCTCAGAAAATGATCACCCGGGTACAAAGCTGTGCTGTGCATTGAGGGTCGTTAGCCCGGATACGGTCGGATTGCTGAGGGATAAAGTAAGCTTGTAAAACAACAGCCAGGATATAAGGCAAATTCGAACCTGAGTCAACGAGCAGGTACAAATGAAGAGAGGTAAAGTGAGCATACTTAAAAACGTGGTAGCCAACTGACCCTTAGCAATCGTTCGGGTGCCATCAGAAGGCAGGAGCGAGGTCCGAGCGCAGGAAACCCTACGCACAAGGATAACTTGGTGCGGCGCTGTGAGAGTAAACCGAACAATATAAGAGGATATAAAACGTAGCGCAATAACAAGTAACACCTGGTTCCGGATTGTCTTATTCAACTACTTTGCTTTGTTTTTGCCATCGAGTCGCTTATCCTACACACACCTCTATTTAGCACGCTTTGGCCTATCATATGAACTTCATGAGGTTGGTTGTATTTCCAATATTTATCGATTTAATTGTATGGCGCCTGTGTGTAGACAGTTCACTCTATACATAGGTTCCGGTACTGCTCTCGTCTGCCGCTTTAATGGGCACAACAATTTGGCTTCACGTGGTACCGATAAGGTTGCATGCTACTACCCCTTCACCATTCTGGTCGGACTGCGGTTACCACAAATGCAGGATGCTGCAAATACTGGAACCTTAGTTTTACAGATAATGTTTCTGTGCTACCGGTTCTCAAGCCCTCCGTGACGCTGAAAACGGAGGATACTTTAAAGCTTTTGCGCTTGCACATCTGCTCAGTGGCTCGGGGTTTATTTGATGCTCTAAACCCGTGTGAGCAACCCACGTTGACAGAGGCCTTGTCGGCCTTTGATAAAAATTGGAATGTTCGAATGCACACGTGTAACTCTCGGTACACTTTTGTACAGCTGAAACAAGCAGCCGGTGAATCATTTGATGCAGTCCATTCCAGTCATGTTTGTTTTGTCCGAAACTGCAACTACAATAATATTCCCGACAAAGAAGTGGAAAAAGCTATACTGATACAACAAGTGCTTTGTGGTCTCATCCATCCTTGGATAAGCGAGTCTCTTAATAGAGAACTCAGTAAAGACCACATGGACAAGCTTGCGACTTGGCTCGCGAAAATGTCGCAGGCACGGAACATAAATAAATTTTCCTCTCTAATACAATGGATATTGAGTTACCGTCTGGCTTCTACATGCCCTCTGACGCGATCCGCTGTTAGAACTGAGGGATACCGCTGTGGAAATGCTGAACATCGTAAACTGACGTCATGTCCTGCAAAGCGTGAAATCTGCCGGAATTGTGGTAAGCCTGGTGTTTGCTTGTGTTTGACGTTCCAGTACCATTTTTTAGTTGATTCTGCAAATGAATCTGGAGCATCGCCGATCACCACTGAACAATCCATATTCGTCTTTAATGATGCGAGCGTCAACTTCCGTCCCCAAATCAAGAAACCAAACTGCTTTCGACAGCTATTCGTCGTGTGTGTTTAGAAGTTAGAACCAAAATCATTTGTCTAGATATGGAACTCAAGTCAGCGACACCGAGCCCAGTTGTACTATATTGCTTTCACAAACAGAATCATGCTCAGCTAACAGCGAATCCTTCCGATTACATTTTCAGCAGTTACACCAAAGCTGCTGTCTACATACTGGGTTTTGTTACGGTTCCAATATTGCTTATAAAAAGCAGAAAGCGTTTAGTTGAAGTTTACGTCGCTGAAACTGATTGTAAGCCCCTATAGGAACATAATGCTATGCTCTTAGTGCAGGTATCACTATGCCTTAGCTGGGAGACTACTGAGAGCGTCAACCTTTATTCGTTACCTTCCAGGTACCGAAATCTCTACTTTCCGGATATTGGTAGAGTCCCGAAAGCATTGAACCAGATTCGGTTAAGCGCGGGTTCCAAACCGTTCATCAGTTCTCAATCTAAGCCTGTACCTGTGGCCTGGCGCGAGACGTTGTCGCAGGCATTAAAAAATAAGGTCACGGAATGCTTGCTAGTACCTATAAAATATTCTAAATGGGTTCATTCACGAGTTGCTATGAAAAAGGAAGGTGGCATTATGCGCAAATACACCACCCCGCGAGCACTTACTCTACGTATAATTGTGGACAAATTTCCGCTACCTTCTCTCATCGAAACCATGGTTCGGCTTTCGAAAGTCAAACCTCGCTCAAAGCTGGAACTTCGCAGTGCATACTACCACATGCCACTGACTCCGGATTGCCGACTGTTGACTGCTTTCCTCAAGCAATACGGATTGTATCAACACAAAGTGCTACCAATCGGCCTTAGTAGTGCTGCAGCAGCTCGGCAGCAACGTATTACTCTATTGTTATCAGGTCTCAAAGGAGGTGTTGTGCATATGGATGATATTTGCGTCGTTGGTAGTAACTTCAACAAACATTAGGAAATCCTTCATGATTGGCTGCATAGAGTAAATGCACTAAACCTCCTGGTAAATACCGGAAAATGCTGGTTCGTTGCAACGAAGGTCAAGTTTATTGGACATGTTATTTCTACCTCGGGTATTAAGCCTAACGTGCAGTACAACAGGGCCATGCTCGCTTGTCCACAAGCATGCAATGTTGCACAGATGAGACATTGCTTGGGTTTGTATTCTTATTACCATCGACTTCTATCGAAATTTACGACTATTGCTAAGCCTTTACAAAAGTTGACGAGCCAAAACCAAGAGTCTGTTTGGGCCACTGAACAAGACAATGCTTGCTTGACAATACGAGCGATGATTGAGTCCACTCCCACGGCAGCGACCTTCAATGAGCTCTGTCCAAATTATGTTTCAGCGGTTGCTTCAGATGTTGACTAGGTCGCCGTTTTGTCCAAGCTGCCCCATGGGGAAAAGAAAGTGCTTGCGTACACATGGCGTTCCTTGGCTGATAAAAATTTGTTCCACCTACGAGAAGGAGGCCCTCGCATGCGTCGGGGTGCGTGAGAAATGACACGTTTACTTATTCAGGACGTCGATTCACTTTGCGCACTGATCATTCTGCCGATACAACGCAACTAAGTCGCGGTGTCAAAGACCAAATGCCAGTACACTTGAGGCGCTGATGCTCATGTCTATTGTATTATGCTTATGCGATAAAATACGTGCCAGGGTGCTTTGACCAACTTGCGGGTGCCCTGTCGGGACTCCCAATGTCCAACGACGGGGACAACGAGAAGTTAGAGGCGGTAAAAATGATGGCGCCGCTCTCATACGGAAAACGGACAATAACCTATGCCCTGCTATGAGAGCACACTGACAGAGACCCTGTTCAAGCAAAGCTTCGGAATTACATGTCTACTTCATGGACCAGTCGTACCAAGATCCAACCTGAGTAACTTGTATTCTATACCCACCGGTACGAGCTTTCTACCGGAGCGACTGCATTATTCAGTGAGAGCGATTTGTAGCCCATGGACCCTTTCCCTCCGGTAGTTGCATGTGCGCATGAAGGTCATCCAGGGTGCGTGCGAACAAATGATCGGACGCGACAATATCATTGGTGGCCGAAGTCGAATACCAGCGTCGAAAGTTCTTCGGGAGTTTTACGCCTGTCAATAAACCGATAAGAGTGCAAGGCCTCTGAATGCTCCAGTCCCAACTATCGCCCACCCAATAAAGCCATGGGCAAACTCTGCCATAGATATTATGGGCCCGTTTGCTAAAGCACCCCGCAGAAGCAAAACATGCTAGTGGCTGCATATTTCTACAGCAAATGACCAGTGGTTATTCGATGCGGAGTCCTAATTACAGCCGCCGTCATAAAGTGGATCCGTTCTTTGTTAGCACGTACGGTTTGCCAAGAGAAATAGTTACTGCTAACGGCCCAAAGTATTGAAGTAACGGGTATGCTAAATTTTAAAGGCGCGCTGGTATCACACACACGTGGAGTTTACGTTATAATCCTGCAGCGAATGGACTCAGCAAACGCCTTCATCGTACTTTGAAAGGAGCTCTAAAAGTCCTTCGGCTTGCGTGAGAATCCTGCGATGCTGCGTGGTATTTTTATTGGAGGTATACAGAACCAATCCACATAATGTAAAGTCATACACCCCCCAGAGTTATTGCTAGGATAAACAATGAGAACTCGATGAAATGTAATTTTTACATCCAAAGGAACTATCCATCACAAATATTACGAGAACCTGGCAGTTAAATTAGTAAAATATAGACGAGTCGGAAGAAATTATATCCCAGGGACATATGTTCGTGTGAGACTACCATATACCTGAAAAGAAGGAATGTGATCAAAACACCGAACCGTGTGACACTTGTGGGCGCCCGAGAAATATAAAGTTGATGGCTCGGTGTTGCTCCTCCCAACCCTGAGATATCATGACCCGTATCGTCCTCATTTGGACTCATCAGATGGAGATACCCTGAGCTGAGGTGGAGCTCGAGGTATAGTGTTCAAAGGTTGACGCCCTGACCGCTATGGCTCCTAGGTTTGCGAGCAACGTTTGGCACAGCGGTAAAATGTTCCAAGTGGCATTTGGTGTACTCGCTGTGTGCTTGGATTGCTACTCGCAATCTCTATTCAGACCTCGGTCCTAAGTGGACCTCGGTCATTACGATCACAAGGACCGTAACCGAATTAGTGGTTTGGTGTTGCTCCTTTCAACCCTGAACCCCATGACCGGTTTCGTCCTCTTTTGGACTCATCAGATGGAGATACCCTGAACTGGGGTGGACCTCGAGGTATAGTGTTCAAAGGTTGACGCCCTGACCACTAAGGCACCTAGGTCCGCGGGCAACGTTAGGCCGAAGTCCACTTAGGACCTAGGTCTGAATGGAGATTGCGAGTCGCAATCCAACCACACAGCGAGTACACCAAATGCCACTTGCAACACTTTACCGCTGTTCCAAACGTTGCTCGCAGACCTGGGAGCCATAGTGGTCAGGGCGTCAACCTTTGAACACTATACCTCGAGCTCCACCCCAGCTCAGGGTATCTCCATCTGATGAGTCCATAAGAGGACGAAACCGGTCATGGGGTCTCAGGGTTGGGAAGAGCAACACCGAACCATCAATTCGGTTACGGTCCTTGTGATCGTAATGACCGTGGTCCACTTAGGACCGATGTCTGAATAAAGATTGCGAGTCGCAAGCCAACCACACAGCGAGTACACCAAATGCCACTTGATACTTAAAAGTTGTTTGGTGGGACAATGGTCAATGCATGTCTGCTCCAAGCAGCGCATTCCTAACGTACTATTGACAAGAACACACACAGCGCTTTTTACCAACATGTCAACTTACTACGTGCCGGCCGGATACGCCGTCCTGCTTACTGATACACTTTAACGGATAACATCATCTGACAATTCTTTAGGGCGATGCTGTTATATTGGATCTTCCATGGGCGTGTATTACCTATAGTTTTGTGCACAGAGGAAGCGACAATGTCGTCTGCAAATCATTTGCTTCGTATGTGCCCTCGATGCGCTTATCCGACGCACACTCCTATGTAGCACTTGTTGGCCTATCATGTTGTCTTGCGTTTGATTGGTTGAAATTCGAACCTGTATCGATTTACTTGTACGGCGCACGTGTGTGGACAGTTTCCTCCATACATACTTTCCGGTGATGCCCTGTTATACTGCTTTTACGGGCTAGAACGAAGCTGAATAAACCTATATAGAGGAGCGAAAATTGAGACCAACAGAGATGGCGCCATAAATGTTGCAAAGCGAAGCGGCTGTCAAACCATACTTGGAAAAGGCAGAGGTCCGGTAGCATTGGGGAGCAAAAAGGCGGTAAGATAATACTACGTTAGTTGGAGCACTGAGATTGGGTCATACAATTGTGATGAGGACGAATACTAGGAGCGTCAGCAGAAACAGACAGATTAAAGCTAACAGATTGTGTATTAATTACATGTGAGTAAGTCCGGCAAGGCTATCAAAGTGGGGATGTCCAATCATAAGAAAATCAAGTGGTCGATGCATGATATCCGAGTCGTACATTTAAGCTGATAAGAAACTAGCGACGGTCAGCAGAAACGGACAGGTTAGAAAGGGAAGAGGATATATTAATATTGAATGAGCAAGTCCAGCAGGCCCATTGAGGTGAAGGAAACATAGCACTGAGTCCGCAGAGCCCAGATACTATGCAGCTTGATATTATCAAAGCAATCAGAAAGGGACGGGTCAGCTAGGACTAGGGTAGGGCACTAAAGGTCGGCTGCTTGCTTGAAGAAAGAATGGAACCAGATCACATTAAGGAAATTAGGGAGTCATGATGGAGTATGTTTTTCTGACAAGGTTGGAGAAGCCATTACGGCTCTCGTGTTAAGGGATACAGAGCGTTCAATCTTCCGAAAAATGGTTGGTAACGTGTCAGCAGTCCGAGAGATGTCACAGAGCTGGAGACCGAGCAGACGAGACTGGCTTAGTCGGTGTATTGAGGTCGAGTCGTACGGGTACATTTAGTAGCCAATTGTGTTGGTCAAGCACTGGACAGGTTAGAGAAGTAATTGCCTAACGTACTAAAGGGTGAACAAGTCCAGCAGGCTGTCGAAGTGAGGGCGACATAGCCTTAAGACTAAAGAGCCTAGACCGTTTAAATTACGATGGTCTAGAAGCTGTCGAAGAGTGGCAGACTGACCAGGTAAAACTAGGTTAGAGCAAGGCGCTTGGCGTTGGCAGTCCGACTGTCAAAGAACTGAAAGCCATGTGCGCGTTAAAGAGGGGAAAGGGTCAGGCTAGAAAAGTCTTACACATAAAGAACGCAAAGGTTAGCACGGCACATAAGGTAATTTGGACAGAGCGTTCAGCCTTCCGAACAATGGCCGGCAGCGTCACAGTCGTCTAAGAGAAGTCGAGGAGCACGAGGTCATGCAGACAAGGCTTAATTGGTTGGCGCATTGAGCTTGAGGGGTACAGCTAACGGGGGAAAAGAAATAGCTTAAGTCAGCAGAAATAGACAGTTTAGAGATGGAAGAAGCTATAGCAATTTAGGGTAGGCTAATGCAGCTGGCTCGCTTTGGGAGAGTATTGTTTGTTGGTTATGCAGATCCTAGAACGGTTAAATTTTGATGGTCTGGAAGTAGGCAAGGCGGAGGAGAATTTTTAGACGAGACAAGGGCCGGATGCTGAGAGCTGGCTGTCCGATTGCAACAGAAAGTAAACAGAGAGAGCCATAGAGAGGGACAGGGCCAGGATAGAAAACGGGTTATAGATAAAGAACGCAAATAGCATGATAACACTAGATAATTTGGACAGAGCGTTCAGTCTTCTGAACAATGGCCGGTAACGTCGCAGTAGCCTGAGAGAAGTCGGAGAGCAGAGGACCGTGCCGACGAGACAGGATTAATTAGCGCATTGAGATTGAGTGGTAGAGCTAAAGTGGGAAAATAAATAGATTGGGTAAGAAGAAATGGACAGCTTAGGGATAGCAGAGGCTATATTAATGTAGGGTGAACGTGTTATATAGAAATTAACAAGTGTACACCTCCGTAGTCTCGAAGCAGTCAGGAAGGAGCCTGGTAAGATAAGGCTAAGATAAGGCACTGGGCCTTGTCTTTCCGAGTGCATAAGGAATAAAAATAGAGCGTGCAGTAATGAAATGTCAGGTTCAGGATGGAAAAAGTTTTAATGTCATGGTGTGGGACTGCCAACGAGGTTCTCGTGTCAAGGTGGACGGCGCTTTTCGTGTTCTGAACATCGACTGCTAACGCGCCATTAGCCTGACGGAATTCGGAGAGCAGGGGACCGTTCCGACGAGACTGAGTTTGTCGGCGCGTTGCGATTGGCATAAAGTTAAGGTCGGAAAACAATGAAGGAGGGTCAGCAGGTGTGGGCAGCTTTGGGTAAAGTAGAAGCCCATTTTAATAAAGGTAAGAAAATCCAGCAGGCACTCAAGGTGTGGAAAACAACGTTGCATCTGCGGTTCGTAGTCGGTTTGCATCTCGGTAGATATGGATGCAGTCAGGGAGGAGACTGGTCAAATGCGACCAGGTCATAGCACGGCTCTGAGGTTTGGCGGTCCGCTTGAAGAAGAAATGAAAGCCAAGCGTGCGATAATGAGAGGACAGTCTCGGGATGAAACGTTTTATTGTATCTGGTTAAAGCAGCTGACAAGCCTCGTGACACTTTGAGATAATTCCGCACAATTTAGGTGGGTTTGTATGAAAGCCATGATATGATCGGCGTCGTTCGTCAGGAGCTCACCTTCAAGGATGCATGCGCCCAGGAATTCTGCTACGTTGGGGACACTTAGTAATCACTTTATGGCCATGAAAAATTGCAGGACATTGTCAGATGCTCATGTGGCTTCCGGTAGCTTAAGCAATACGTGCGCACACCTATAGAGGAAGACGTTAGTACGTAGGAAGCAACGTGCTGTGATAGTGAGAATAAGTGTGCTTTTTTGTGCAGGTGAAGAGGCGTATCATCAAGTAGTTGCAGGTTATCAATACTTGAGTCCGAAGTTTTGATTAGCTTATACAGTAAAACAAGGTAGATTTTAAGTCTCCGCAGCCGAAGTAGTTCCAGGTTAAGTTGCGTTCAGTGGCCTAGATACCTGAGCTCGGAGGCTCCCAGATAGCGCTTAGTGAACGAACGCTAAATTTCTCAAGGACCACCCTGTCACTTTTGCGTGCCAGTAACAGCTACTGAGCCGTACTCTACTACAGGTAGGGCACGCAACTTATAAAGCATAAGTCGAGACTCTAACCAGCCCATTGACTTTAGTATATAGCCAATGACACACCTGGAATTGGCAGCGTTATATTTCACTTATTCCGCAAGCGTTGGTGAGCTGGTGTAGTGTACACTGACGGCGCGCACAGTAAAGTTGTTATTTTGTGGTGGAGCGTTAAGTGATAATACGTTGGGAGCATAAAACATCGGTAGGAAAAGCCGCTGCATTGCTTTGGTGAGCACGCTATTTTCCCTAGGGCACAGCTTGTAGCAAGAGCGCCAAGCGTGCGTTTTATGCTGGGAGGCTATTACGCAGACATCTAGGCTCAACTGGAAATACAATTGTTATGTCATCGGCTAAAGGGTACGGAACACCGTGTTTGATGACCTGAAACACATCCTTGCCCTATAGTAAAGGCAGCAGAGGACCCAGAACGCTGCGATGGATTACTCTTTTGGTTACGGATGTAGCTTTGGATGTGATGTCGTCAACTTGCACTGACTGTGTTTGGTTGGAAAGTTAAGCTTAAAACCAAGAAAGTAGGTGATCGGTGGCACTGAATGCAGCGAGTTTAGTCATCAACCTGTTGTATGGAACCCGGTCAGGTGCCTTTTCTAGGTCCAGACCAATAATTCCGTGCTTAACCCAGGTCGATGGAGCGTTAGGTAGTTTAAGAATTCAAACTGGCAGGTTTGACAAGATTCAGTCGTCAATTACCCCGGCTAGGGCCTGCTGAGAAGGTTGCGTTGCAGTAGAAAGCAAATCATCCCGTCCTTTATTTTTCTTTCCATGCGTCGAGACGCAGTAGTATGTGACCAGCAGGACGATAATTGTTAATATATTTGCAACAGCGTCGTTTGTGTTTTCGTATGCCGGTTGCGTGCTTCCAAGCGGACGGGTAATTGCTGCTCTGCATGGTGGTAGCGGAGCCATTGCTGAGACGAACTGGCAAGTCGGGGCCTCCGAGTATTAACAAGGAAGAGAGGACGCCTTCAGGACTTGGAGCGTGTGACGATTTCAACGAGGTATGTTCTCACTTGATATCGTTTATGTCAGTCAGTAGTGTTGGTTAATTTTCAGTGGACATGTGGATCGTATTTGGCAATGCCTTCGTTACGGTTGAAAGAGTTACCGAAGTGGATGCTAATGAAGTTGCAAAGATCCGCTGAACCAGAACCTAACTATTTATCTGGAAGCACGACGGAAGTACTCGGTGTAGCTGTGCTGCAACCACGCTGCTTAATTAGTCGCATAAAAGAATTGGTCTTGGTGTCAGTACAAAACGCTTTGTGCCCAGCTGATATACGCGCACTACTTCATGAACCTTTCCTATCAGCTAGTAGTTCGTTCACACAGATGATAAGATGAAAATCTTTGGTATTGAGTTAGCGGAAGCGCATTTTCTTAAGCATTCTAGCAAGTTTGTGTGTGAAGACATTACAAAGATTCCTACGTTTTCTGATCTACCTCTCTTTTGGAGTAAGGACGCCTAAGCAGTTCGTGAAATTCTTATAATGAAGGCTGACCGCGGTATTTGTATTATTGACGAGGAAGAAGTCGTCTCATGTTGGTGCTCGGAGAATGGAGAAGATTTTTAGTAGGTGCACTGGAGGGCTCGAAATACATCCTCATTTATGACCTCCTAACGTGGGGTTATAAATAGTGCAAAAGGCAGCTTCCCAACATAGTGATAGCTGACAAGTATGTCGTTTAAGGCGGTGGCGCATTTGTGCAAGATAGGGTCAGTGAATATAAGGTCCAGTGTGTTAGGTTGTCTAGTCAGTGCATTCACATTCGGGGTGCATTCCTGAGTAAACATGCTGCCAACAAGGGCCCCGCATGCTGTCTGAACCACGAAACGTAAGACATATTAATACCTCGATGAATAATCCTATAGCGTGCAATGAAGAATGAGACTTCCTAGAAGAGCATGGAAAATTTTCTCAACGCTAGAACAAGAGGTATGCGGTAGGTTGTATAAACATCCAATCAGAAGGTCAAGTTGACCTCCAATGACCTGAATCTATACGCAGTATTCAGAGTTGCCAAGAGATATAGTTGGGAAAAATGAGGCATGAAGCGCGTTTTTGACGTACATAAGGCATCTGCCACCACCTTGATTGGCAAGTCCACTACGAAATAAATAAATAGTAGATTCTCAAAATTGTCGAGACACACCAAACCAGGCATGACCAACATTTACATGCAATTATGTTTCGCAACAAACGCATTGCTATGTATGTGATCTGCAGTAAGCCGAAAAATGTAAAGGCTTTGGACATTGTAAAATTAATCGTAAGGAATAAAGTCGTCAATGCATGACGACACGTTGGGTTCTAGCGTGCGTAGTTTAAACAGTCTAGGCATTACGCGTGTAGTGAAAAGGATACACTTAGGCAGGGAGTATCTTACTCTTGAACGTGTCAGAAAAATATTAAATTATGATTCTAATCGACTTGCCAGTATGTAGTTGTGGGCAGTGACTTTATTCAGTGGCGAGGCACATCCGCCAAGTCGCAGTGTTGTTAAGCGGATATTTGTGACTTTTTATAGGAAGAACGCTTGCCTGGCGAAAACCCAACACGTCCTGGAACACTGTCAGAAATCCGCTTGTACACTAATGTAAAACTGGCAGAGCAGCTTGCCGACTGACTTCCTCTATTAGCTGATCGGGTATCTTTGGTCGGGGCGGCCATAACGGCTGAGGCCCATGGAGGGTGAGACCTTAGTCATCTTTGTGTGTCCAGGTAAGCAAAACGTCAGATACTTGCGTCCGGATTTTTCAGGTTTATGTATACTTTTCAGGAGTGTGAATGCCTCGCGTCCAGCTATCATTACTGGACAACGGTCGTGGTAGTGAGTGCATTTGTATCCATTTGTTGTACAGCCATGTTCTTTGTGGGTCCTTGTGGGTTATGTCCTATCCCGGGCAAAATCTCGTTCTCGGTCCAACCCCAGATCCCAAGAAGTTCCGGACCTGGAATAAAAGGGAAAGTGAGAGACAAACAGGGCCGAAAAAACAGGCGTGGGAACAAGCAGTGTTTAAGTCCTATGGTATAACGTTTAGTAGAAACAAATGGTGTACAATGTGCAACAATTATTGTGCTGAAAGTGTCTTTCGAATGTTCTACAAAAGCAGTGGCCTATAGGTTGGTTGCTACCATCTACATGAGATAGAGGGCGTTGTGCCTTTGAGCAAAAACGCAGTATCGGTTTGCTATGATGCAACTATTGCGTGGGAAGACAGAACGCAGAAGTTAAAGACCAGCAGGTAGCCAACCTACGTCGATAGGGAGGGCATAATATGCTGACCCAGGAAAAGCCAGTGAGTCTGTTGGAGTCATGCATGGGTAATTGTCGCAAACATAGCAGCGAGCAAGTGAGCAATGAACACCAATAAATGAGAAGCTAACGGGCGTCTGCGTACTGACCAGATGCGAAGAGTAATGAACTAAAATGTTAAGAAGAGTTAATTGACGGAAGGACAGCGAATAGAGAGAATGCCAGCGTACATTAAGGTTGCGGAGGATTTCATAACCTGAGGCCTAACCGCAGCAGCTATGGTGCTAAGATAATGGTACCAAGCTGGATAGAGCCAGGGAATGATAGCCCGAGACTTGGAGGATTGCAGGTAAAAATGCCTAAGACAATACAGCGAGTAAGGGATAAATGAAGGTCTAGAAATGTGAGGCAGAACAGCGGCTTGCGCGGAATACATGGTTATGCTTGCACGACAGAAGCAAGCTAAGATAGATTTCGTGATAGAAAGACAGTGGACGAGAGAAGCGCAAGCATACAATGAGGTTGTTAAATAGTTAGAGCATAATAGACTAAGACGCATCAACGCGCAGCTAATCAAATCATGCTGGGATGCTAATGGAAAATAACTAAGGAGGCCTGAGCCGGGAGGAGCCAGTGAGAGAGCTGAACTAAAATCAATTAGGTGTCGCAGATGAGTAGGTGACAGCTGTGCATGTAGCAAGGAAGTCTGTGCCGGGAAAAGCCGGTGAGAGAGATGGACTTTAGTATAGGTAGGGGTCATAGATGTAGCGGGTAATAGATAGATGAACGACTAGAATGGAGCGCTGTGCGCTGACTAGTAGAGTTATATTTGCTCCACAGAAGAGATCCAGGAAGGGTTTCATGAAGAAAGGACAGCGAATGGATGATGCGCAAGCATACAGTACAGCTGTTAGATAGTTCAGAGCGTAGAGGCTAAGACACAGCGACGGGCAGATAATCAAAGTATGCCAAGGTGCTAAGGAGATAAATTGGTTGCCGCGGGAGAGAGCTGAATTTCATTTGGCGGAAAGGTTGTATGCAGATAGTCTGAAGGAATGAAGGTTATTGAGATACGTAGTGGCACCTAACAAGTTCAGGATAATCGCAGATGCATGGAGTCTACGACCACTAGCTGTTTACTAAACAGAGGTTCCGAATTTAAGATGATCGACAGATGGTGACGATGGGAAAGGTTACCAGTAGCCAGATTTAGCCATTCCAACGAGACGCTAGATACTTAGTGTATGCCTACAGGGTCACAGAATGCATCAACAAACCAGCGAAGGTAAGTGATATACATTCCAGGCGCATGCATGATGGAGCGACAAGGACTGTACCCTAGCAAGCTCAAGATCTGCGCAGAAGGGACATGGAGCCAAAGACAAATCTCTGCAAAATGGTTCGGTAGGTAAGAAGAGCGATAGATAGTGGAGCTAGGAGAGAGAGTAACAGTGGCCAGGAAGCGCATTCGGATTAGGCCTACTAATTACCAGTGGATCCTTACAGTGACAGAATAAGTCAACAAACCAGCAAAGGTATGCGATGCAAACAATTCAAGAGAGTAGGTGTTGGAGAGATAAGGAGTGGCTCCTGGCGCAAAGATGTATGATACCTACATTGACTCGCTGCAGCTGAAAAGTGGTGACGTAGGTAATACGAAGAACTGATAATGACACTAGGCGAGACAGAGAGTATCGACGACTAGCAATGGCATTTGAGCGAAGCCTTCTAGTGACTAGTGGATACCTAAAGTGTCCCAGAATAAGTCAACGGATAGCAAATGAGTGTGACGCAGAAGGTCAAAAAGAATGAAGGTTGGAGATAAATGAGGGTGGCTCTTAGTAAGCTCCGAAGATGTGCAATGATGCGTGGAGCATACGAGGTGTTGAGGTTAAGAGGAACAACAAATAATGGTGCTACGAAGAACGTGCGGTGGCCAGATGCAACCATTCCATGAAGAAATTTGTTCACTAATGGATTCCTACAGTTTCACAAAATACATCAGCAAGCCAGCAAAGGTAAGTGATACAGACCTGCTGAAAGATTACAGGATGGTGAAACAAGGAGTATCTCCTACTGGCTTCGCGGGGAAGGGAATCGGTGCATTAGATATGTAGTGCCTAGATCATTTAGAA